>CM035141.1:44576671-45785067 GCA_020205605.1 Panax ginseng
GTTCCTTTTGGGTGAAGAAATATTTGAGGCTTTTATGATCCGTATAGATCTCCACCTTCTCTCCATACAGGTAATGCCTTCAGATTTTTAGTGTAAAAACGACTGCTGCTAACTCTAGATCGTGAGTATGATAATTCCTATCATATTCTTTGAGTTGTCGTGAGGCATAGGCTATGACTTTCCCATATTGCATGAGAACACATCCTAACCCTTTTCCCGAAGCATCACTGTAGATGACAAATCCCTCTGAGCTAGATGGTATTGTCAGAACAGGTGCTGAAATGAGTCTCCTCTTGAGTTCTTGAAAACTCTTCTCACATTCCTCGCTCCAATTGAATTTTGTATCTTTCCAAGTCAGCTGAGTTAATGGGGTAGCGATTTGAGAAAACCCTTATACGAATCTCCGATAATAACCAGCTAAAGCCGAGAAAGCTACGTACTTCGATCACTGATTTAGGTTGCTCCCAACTTTGAATTGCTTAAATCTTTGTCGGGTCAACAGATATTCCGTGATCGGATATCACGTGCCCAAGAAATGCTACTTTCTCGAGCCAGAACTCGCATTTCTTTAACTTGGCATATAACTTGTTCTCACAAAGCTTTTGAAGTATCAGCCTCAAGTGTTGCTCATGATCTTCACGACTTTTGGAGTATATGAGGATGTCATCAATAAAGACGACTACAAAGTGATCCAAATATTCCTTGAATACTCAGTTCATCATATCCATATAGGCAGTAGGAGCATTAGTCAATCCAAAAGAATGACTAGAAATTCATAATGCCCGTACCGAGTTCTAAAACCCATCTTCGGAATGTCATCGGTTTTAATCTTCAATTGGTGATATCCGGAACGAAGATCAATCTTTGAAAAGAATTTGGCGACTTGCAACTGATCAAACAGGTCATCAATACATGGCAATGGGTACCCATTTTCGATGGTGACATGATTCAACTCCCGATAATCAATACAAAGTCGCATACTCCCATCTTTCTTCTTTACGAATAGAATATGAGCACCCCAAGGAGACGTACTAGGACGAATGAAACCGATGTCTAACAATTCCTGATGTTGGGTCTTTAACTCCTGAAGTTCAATAGGAGCCATTCGATATAGGGCTTTGGAAATGGGTTTTGTACCAGGTTCAAGGTCGATACAAAATTTAATTTCACACTATGGGGGTAGGCCAAGAAGTTCTTCAGGGAATACGTCAGGAAATTTTTTAAGAATAGAAATATCATTCAAAACTGACGTATTTTTTTTTAAATATGTGACATGAGCTAAGAAAGCTTGACATCCATTTTTCAATAAACGAATAGCTTTATGGCTTGAGATGACAGTGATTGATTTTAATGGTTTGGTTGCTTAAATTCGCATATTAGGTTGGTTAGGAATATGAAAGCTAACAACCTTACGAAAATAATAAATTTTTGCATGATGAGTAGTTAACCAATTAATCCCTAGAATTACGTCAAATGCAAGTATTTTCAATGAAACAAGATTGATAGGTAATGTGAGGGTACCGATTTGAACCAAACAAGACTTATAAATAGTGGATGTAATGAAGGTTTCTCCCAACAGAGTTTCCACAGATAAGTCAAAGTCTAATTTCTCCGGAGTCAAATTTAAACGTTGATCGCAAATAGGAGAAATAAAAGAATGGGTAGAACCGGTATCAAATAAGGTATATACTTCGCTAGAGTTTATGATAAGCTTACCCGTGATGACCTCGTTTGGGTTCCTTGCTTTCTGGGAGGTCACAACAAACGCTCTCCCTTGAACTACTGGTTTTGACTTATCTGGGACGACATTTGGTGTCACTGTTCCAACTAGACTTGGCTTCCCTGTATGACAAAATCTAGCTAGGTGACCTTCTCTTCCACAATTGTAACATGTTTTGGACTGCTGCGCACAGTTTGGACTGATGTGCCCCTCCCCTCCGCATTTGAAGCATATGATAGGTGGTCGTTCTCCTTCCTTAACAACGGGTGTTGGTGCTGACGTCTTTCCATCATTGTTGAATCTCCTCTTCTTGAAATGTCCACTTTTATTGTCTTGTCCATGATTACCACAGAAGTGGTTTCCATTTCTGGCATATTGATTCCCTCCACGTTGGTTGTCGCCGCTTCGATGACTGCTACCGCTGATATTATCATTTTACCGGCTGCTCTCCCTTGGTTGGGATGTCTCATTATCGCGCTCCAATAACTGAGCCCTATTTACAACATCTGAATAGAAACACAATTTGTGAGAGATAAGGTATTGGCGTATATCAGGTTTCAAACCTCTTTGAAACATCCGTGTCATTCTCTCCTCGTTATCAACTAAGTGAGACGCAAAGTGGGACAACTTGGAAAACTTGGCTTCGTACTGTGACATGGTCATATTGTTTTGCTCCAGCTTGATGAACTCTACCTCTTTCATGTGATGAATACTTTCGGGAAAGTACTTGTCGTTGAAAAGTTCTTGGAACTTCTCCCAAAACATTTTGAGTCACGGCAAATTTGGAGTACATGTCTGATTCCCCACCGATAATATACCTCTCCTCGTAACATGAAGGTGGCAAAGGGAACCTTTTGCTCCTCGGAGCATCCCAAGACATCAAATATCTTGGTGATCTACTTTATCCACGTTTCAGCCTTGAGTGGTTTTGGCTCTCCAATAAACTCCGGTGGTCCCAGCTCCTTGAACTGCTTAGTGGTGACCGTCCGAGAGTTGTCGATGTTCCACTGCATTTTGGATGACGATAGCTCTCTCTACTTTGATGTTGCATGAATTATAGAAAGCCCCTAAACATTCTGTCGTTCATCATTTGGTCGGTGTTGTTGTTTGTATGAGGATTGTTACCTTCCTGATGCACGTTTTCCTGGCTATTGATCGTTGGTGATTCAACGGTCTCATGTGCTCCATTGCTATTCTCAATATTCTCGGATGTCATTTTCAAATACTGCCACAAAACAAGGTTTAATTGACATACAACATATTATCCCTATACTCTGACCGACCAATTAAATACCAAATAAACTTAGGTTGGTCATACTAGCGAAGGAATTCCACGTCTCTCCCCTCCTAGTTCTTGTCTCACATCTCAGCCAGGGATCATATCCCTAAGCTTTGATACCAACTGTGACGCCCCTAAAATAGGTATACATCACCCATCTTGAGTCGCCAAATACATGGTACAAAATTCAAATACAACTTAATAATACAACTGTCGTGTAAAATATGACAAAACATAAAATGAGAGTTTTAAAATGAATAGTGTCATCTAGACAATATCCACACTCAATGGAGTCCTCATTACATTTATTATCACACTATTTAATAGAATATTGAGGACTACTAATGCTATCATCTGGACCGTCACTCCGTTCCCCGACTAGTCCCAGCTATATTCTCATTTTCTAAAGAGAACAATGAAAGTAAAGGGTGAGCCATTAAGAAATATTATGACTAAAATAATGCAGAATAATTTATCGTTAGCCTTCAACAGTGTTAAATTGATAAAATATAACAAACATCAAGTTTAACTGTAGCGGAACAAGCAATCCATTAGAAGAGTCAAGTAGAACATGAAATCTACCATCTTCTATGATTTAAAAAGTTTATCAACAGTTTTATCACTGAGACTCATCTTAATAAATAATCCACATCATTGAATCATCCATGCACTACGACCAAGGATATTGATTAATATTACGACCACAAATTATCCATGCACTACGGGCCAAGGATATTCGTGTTTTCACCAATGGTCATGATCATGCCAACAACTGTCCATCAATGCACTACAGGCCAATTAGGACTTTTACCACATCATTTGTAACATTACAGTCATGATTATACCGAATAATCCCTGGTCATAATCATACCCAGTCCATCTATGCACTACGACCACATATGACTTTCATCATAATATAAACATGAGGATGATGACAATGATATAAGAATTCAATTACAAGAAAGCAAAGGATAAATTTTTAAAGATTTATAATTTAATTTATCCAGACTTCAATAATGTCCAAATTGTCAACATGATACAGCTTTGTGGAGTAAAATTCAATAATAATATTGTATCAAAAATGATTTAGGCCGAAAAGAAATAAATTTTTGTCATGAATAGTACCCCGTGAATAGTAACTTCGGGAATAGTAACCCCGTGAATTGTACCCCGGCATGAAAAAGTTAAAACTTATCAAGAATGCTCAGAATAATATTTTCATGAAAAGATACTGGATGAAGCGCAAGTATCAAGGATATTCTACTAATTTCATGGAGTATAGAAGCCAAAACTTTAACAAAATGAGTGTAGAATTTAAAATTTAAAACGAAATAATATTACTTACATACTACAAAGTATGGAAGAAAATATTATTTCATACGAATACTGAACAAAAATAACATCCCTTACCTTGAAAAGAAGAGTATTCCAACTGGTATAGCAGAGATATTCTTGAAGAAAACTTTCACTATTTTCTACACTCAAAGCTTTCTAAAACTCGAAAGAAATACGCTCAATATTATAAAAGAAGAATTCTCTGATCCTGGTGTGATTTTTAATTCTAACTAAGCATCTTATTTATAGGAGAATGGAAATGATACTATTTAGAATTTTCACGGACTGCACAGTAAGAAATCGGACGAAATCACGGGCGCCGAAAATTGAATTCACAAGATTTTTACTGTGCACTGCATAGTAAAATACTATGCAAATAAAATATAATATATTCTATTTTTTCATAAAAAACAAAACTTATTATAATATAAATATATAATAATAATAATAATAAGTTACCTTAATCTTACGTTACTCCCCCCCCCCATTTCCTTGACAAATCTTCCACCATAATCATATATATATATATATATATATATAATAAAACTAAGATACTTCTACCGACAGTTTTGAAAAATGGGTAAATGGGGTCCAAATAATATGCCACATTTTACAACAAATACTTCATAAAAAATCCCCTTAATATTTTTAACAACCTTTATTCATATTATTATAACTCACAATATTAAAAACCAGGTCGTTCATAGGAAAGATGAGGCTTTCCAATAAGGATTTCTCCCTATTGGCGCGCAATTAGATGATCTAACCTCTCCTTAACAGAACTTCTAGACATTGTTAATTATGCAAATAATAATATGAATAACTTGTCATCTCAATTATTGATTTAATAATATAAAATATTATACAGATGATACTGTGATAATAATTGAATCAATAATATAAGAGATATGATGCAACAATTACTATAGCAATAATTGAGTATAACTGAGTGACTTCTCACGTAAGCATCAATAATCAATACCATGTGCTACTATGCAACCACGCGTATTACTGTACTTTTACTACCGGGTATTCCAATAGTTAACGGTAAAACTTCCGCCGTTATATTCATAAAAAAATATTTTTGTCATTTTCTCAATCCAAAAATAATTCCGTTGTGGGGTCCACTAATGATTGTGCCGTCGTACGAATATTCCCTGTTAAAACGAATATTCTCCGACCACTCGAATATAGTATAACAACTTGCGTACTTTGCAAAATTTATAAATATTACCCACAACTATAACATTATATTAAATTCACTCCTTAATATTCAAAAATGATATTTATAGAAAATTCATCTTTATTCATATAAGTCTGGGTCTTACAATATATATATTTACATTCCTATCTGCCCTGGAGATCACTTCATGGCCTTTTACTGCTTATATATATATATACACATATATTTACATTTCAAGTCCTGCCTGGAGTTTACTTCGTGGCACTTGATCATTCATATATATATATTTACAGCTTTTATATATATAGAACTGCTATTCAGCCTGCGGGCTAGATTTACCTAAATATGGTTATTTCTCACTTTAACCGGCTCATGCTGACTAAACTGGAACTGTTGAAGCTGGAATGTTTTAGATTTACTCAAATCTAGTTCTTTTCCTAGCTTTTATCAGCCTACGGGCTAGATTTGCTTAAATATGGCTATTTCTCACTTTGACCAGTTCATAGTGACTAAACTGGAACCATTGAAGCTGGAATGCTTAGATTTACTCAAATCTAGTCATTTTTTCTAGATTTTGCACATATTGCTTTCACATGTGAGCCTAGGAATCATGTGATCACAGATTCAGCTTCTGAATCTAGATTCGGTTCCCGTGATGGACATTTTCAGCTGTAGCCAACTTATAAATTATTCAGAGTGTCTGAATTTCCTTAGATGGCTCTTATGCCCACAAGGATTTCGGCACTGGTATGTATCTTATTTTCTCGAAGATGCCTCGCATCTTGAAAATAAAAGCAATCAAGCCGAACACATAATAAAATGGAAGTATCAAAGGCCTCAATTACTATTGAGCACAAGGGTTTGAAAAACATGTTTTACAAAACATCATTGCTATATCTTGTTAACATTAAACGTTTATACAAAAGTCAAACCCTTTGTATATAGGTGCAAATGAGGCATAACACTACTTTCAAACAAATTGCACATAGACCTAACACACACACACACACACACACACACATAAACAGGTCAAAGTTTAATGAAAAGTAGCAGTAACCGTGTTATCACGAAAATCGGGGGGTGCCTAACACCTTCCCTCCGCTTAATCAAGCCCCCGGACCCTAACGAAATTTTGTTTTGTAGACCAGTTAAATAGTGTCACATCACTAGATCTTTGTGCAAATCTTTTCTCGATTGAGTTGGTGCAACCATTTAAAAAATACCAGCTAGCGACTCTTACAATCAAATTGTCGACATATACATGTTGGACCTTTTCAAACTTGTTTTTTTAAACAAATCTCACCTAACATGAGAACACCAAAAGACAAGAATAGAAAGGGACAAATAAAAATCCCGACGTCGACAGGTGGCGATTCTGCTGGGGACACCAGTAAGAGGGCTTAAGCCGCTATTCAAAGCTTTTCAAAACTTTTACCTACTTATGTGTGGCTGCTGCATTTATATTTGAATGAATGTGTACTAATGCTTTATTTACTGCACTTAGTGCTTCACACCATATCTGCATGTGATATTAGTGCTTCGCACATGTCATCATTTCCATACGGTGAGATGTGATGTATGTGAATGTATGTTGTGTGGTCCCTCCACCAGGAGGCTATCTTGTTGGTGTTTGATTACTGGACTCGTCGAGAGACTAATTCCATGAGGCTCAGGAAAGGCACCACCCAAATTCGTTCCAGTTGAAAGATCAGATAAATTGCGATGATCTTGGAACCTTCATGCCAAAAACCCGCTAGAGTAGCCTAAAATAGGTCATCCTCTGATAAATCAAACGCGGAGGGAAGTCTCTTCATACTTTCCCATTTCAATTACTTGTAATTTTATTTCCATGTCAATCTCAATGTAATGGAAAATATAAAGGAATATGTGAACAAGCATATCAAAATCTATCATGCTATCCTATCATTAAAAAATCTGACATCCGTTTTGTAGGATAATACTCCTAAAAAACAGACACATTACATAGCATGTAACATTTCCACGTTTCCCTAAGACTAAACTACATAAGTCTTTTTTTGTAGGGAAATGATTGGTCTCGTCACCCGTTCAAAGTCCAAGAAGGCACTAATCCTACAACCATACATAGTTACATCTGGCCAGCCTAATCCTACTCCTGTCTCCCGTGAGGAGTTCGAAGGATTAAGCAATCAAATAATAGAGTTGGTTGTTCTTCTCAAAGAATTGCATAAATCAACTTAGGGTCCAAAAATACCCATCCACACAGAACCCTCTGCACATGGAGGAATCCAGGGTCCGGACAGAGAAGTTCTAGCACCTGAGTCTCAGATTGAGAAAACTAACAAAACCCCTGAAATCACCCATCTTAAAAAAGATCAAGACACTGGTGATATTTGGAAGAAGGTTCTACAAATGGAAGAGAGCATTCAGTCCATCAAAGGGATTGGAACACACGAAAGTGTTTCATATTCAGACCTTTGCATCTTCCCCGGGGTTCATTATCAGGAGAAATTCAAGACTCCCGATTTTGAGAAATATGATGGATTGGGAGATCCTTACACCTACTTAAAAGTGTTCATTAGAGAGCTCGGATCCTATGCCGAGAATGTAAAACTTAGAATGCAGCTATTTCAGAAAAGCCTGACTGGAGAAGCTAGAGCATGGTACACCAGATTGGATAACTCCAAAATTCACAGTTGGGAGGAGTTAGCCTATGCTTTCCTCAGTCAATACAGCTTTCAAACTCAGATGGTTTCAATTCGGTATCAAATGACCAAGGTCAAGAAACAAGTCAATTAGTCATTCAGAGAGTATGCCCAAAGATGGAGGCGTCTGGTGTGACAACCCGAGAATTTGGATATTTATAAAATCTTAAAATATTGAATTAAGGTTAAATAATAAACCTAGACAGAAAATAAGTGAATAAATATGAGATTTCCGAGAAGAAATTCTATGGATTTAAAAATCTTTTGGTGAATTATTCAGGATTAAGTATATAAAAGATTATATTCTGTGTATATGGTATTATATGTGTACAATATGTGGTTAAGGGTCAAGGGTTGACCAGATAAAATATATCAGTGACAAACCCTAATATTATATTAAGAACGTCAACGTTCAGTTAGAAAATTCATACGATTTATAAGAAACCCTAAAACCGGTTCTAGAAATCCTAATTTCAGTTCGGGGAATTCAAAACCCTAATTCGGAATATAAAAAATCCTAATTTGGGAATTCAAATGCAATGTATAATGCTTTTGTGTATTAATTACAATCTAATTAGGGATAACCCTAAGGATTAATTAGAAATTCTAATAATTAGAAACCCTAATTATTAGAAACCTTAATTTGTAAATTAGAAACCCTAATTTGTATATTTGAAACCCTACTTGGTAATTAGGTAATTTTAATATTAATTAGGAAATATTAATCCTAATTAAAAAGCTTGAATTATGGTTAGGAAATTTTAATATATTTATCAAATCCTAATTATAATTTAGAAATATTAATTTTCTATTTTGAAAACCAAAAATTAGAAATCCTAGAAATTTAATTTGTAAAATCTAAGGGTTAAGCCCTAAACCCTAAGGGTTAAACCCTAAGGGTTAGGGCAAATGACAAGTATGCCTTTAAAATGAAATGCAAAATGACTAAAATACCCTTTTCTTAAAACCTAAGCAAAAGATATGGCAAATCTTGTGAGTTATCAAGCCAAACCTTATCCCGTGTGTTTAAATCTTTCCAAGATCAGATCAAGTGCCACTTATACCAACTAGATACATTGAATCAAAGAAATCAAAAACTAAAGTAAGTAAAAACCTTACTTTATTTCTCATTCTTGTCCAACCCATTCTCTCTCTAGAATTTTGAAATTTAAAGTGAGAGAGAGAGAGAGAGAAGCTAAGCCATGATCAGTTCATAACTTACCAAGATCAGATCACAAAGTCAGAATCTAGATCAAAGCTAGAAAAGGTATAAAATCCTAAATTTTAGAAAACATGTGAACTTATGTTATATGTTGTAATTGGTTGTTTAAAGTTATGTATTAGGGTGTCTTTTAATGATCTGGGTTGCTATATAGTGAATCCATAACATCTAGATGCTCGAATTTAAATATTTCAAAAATCTGGAAAAGTTGAAAAAGATGGCCTAATAACCATATGTCAGGGCCTCTAGATCTTTACCTGTTAATGATTTGTTGTGTTTTAAGTTATATATCTGTAGTATGCCATGAGGAGAGTACACGGATAGTGGAATCACATCCATGCCATGTCTAGATCTTAAGATATAGTTGGTCAAACATGGTTGACCAACCATGGGAGACTGAATCTGGGCAACCCAGATTTGCCCAGATAGCTCTGACAAGCTTTTGCAAGCCTTTGATCTGACAATTGTTTGATAGTTAAGTCAAGTTGTTGTTGTTATGTTGTAGACTGGTATAAGGACTACACCCTCATGCCTTTAGATCACCTAGATCCTTAACAGAATAAAAAATAATGATGGTCAAAGTAGCTTTGGCCAACTGCCTTGAACGAAATCTGGAAAACCCAGATATCGTGAAGAACAGCTCCTGACATCACTGTGACCGGCCTTAATCTCTCACATGTGATGTTGTTAGACTGATCTGAGGTTATGTAGTTGTACCCTGACATGTGTTCTACAAGATTGAACCACTAGATTACATAAACAAGACCTAGAATCAAAGTTACATAGCATCAAAAGTGGTACCACTATTCGTTTCTTCATTTCGAAAATCCGTAAATGAAGAACAATACCGACATGATTTTTGGAGGATTAGATCTTGCTGTTATGTGATGTAATGACCATGAAATTTGTTTGTGGTTGTAGTATGACATCAGTACTAAAATCCTAACGCCATAAGTTTCCTAGAAATCAACAAGAACACTCGATTTAAAACCCACAAACTAGGTACCTTTCATGATGGACATGAAGTTCTTGGTTTGATGAAGAATAAACTAAGAACACCTATAGCGACGAGTTTAAATAAGCTATAGGTACTTTTAGTGACCGTTTAATTAGAAAAATAATTACTTTAATTAATAAATAGATAAAAATGATTTTTAATTATTAAAAATACAAAATAAATTCCTAAAAATTATTTTAAAGTCTGAAAATTAGTTTTTGTTATATTATTTTGACTATATTTCATAAATATTTAATATATTTGGAATAATAATGGTATTTAATTTATTTAATTATAAAATTACATAAATTATTTAAAAATGATTTTAATACATAAAAATCATGAAAAATTATATTATGGTATAAGAAAATATTTTAAGTTATTTTAATGACTTTTAATATTTTGTGATGAATTTCAATAATTAATTAATGTTAATGATAATTAATTTATTTAATAACTATATTAAATAAATTATGGACAAAATAAATTAATGGTTTATAAATAATATAAAAATGATTTAAGTGTTATAAAAATATTTTAAGTTATAAAATTGAACTTTTGATGTTTTTCTTAAAAATATTAATATTAAAAGAAATTAGCGGATAATGAATTTAATTGGTTAAAAATCATATAAATATGATTTTAAGGTATTAAAATACTTTGATATATTATAAATATATTATAATATTATGATATGATTTTCATTAATATTTGGTATTAAATAAATATTAATGATAAAGGAATTATGTGGTATTTAATTCATATAAATACAATATTAATGATTGAAAATCATGATAAATGATAATAATTATTTAAAAATTATTACGAGGTTATGAAAAATGTTTTGACTGATAATAAGTTATCTAAGATAATTGTTTAGTGTTTAGACAAAGTTTAATTGAACTTAAACTCGATAATTCTCCGACTAAAGACGTCGGGATGTCAGAATTGTACCCAACTTGACTCAGACTGTAAAAGTTTGACTTGAGGTTAGGTCGTATGTGCTGTATAGACTGATAGGATTATGTGATAATGTGTTTAGGTTATTTTAAATATTGTGATGATATTATTCTAATTTTTAATAAATATTATTAATATTAGGTCTTTAGACAAAACTTATTAAATTGCGCAACGGTAATCAACGGTGTAAGACCCCGAAATTTATGAAATAAAAGTATTCAATTTTTTTATAATTACTATTCAGTAAATGGTTAAATTGATAAAAGTTAAAGTTAAGGGTGATATATGAATTTTTTTTCAAAATACACAAGTGGTTATAAAATATTCATTGTTGTTGTTTGGAAATATTCGTTTGGTCGTGGAATATTCTTTCTTTGCGTAATATTCATATTACACTTACGGCTAGTAGCCCATTTAGGGCCCCATAATGTAATAACCGCTCGGATGAAGAAAACGACAAAATTAAGTTTTTATAAATAATGACGTAATCGTTATCAAACAACACTATTGGAATACCCTTGCTTGGTAAAATAAAGTAATACGCGTTGTTGCACAAGAGAAGACACCAGATTACACAAAGATTTTTTGAATTATTGATTCTTACGTAAGAAGGCACTACTCAATAATTGTTACAATTCTTACTGCTCAATATTTTATTTTATTGATTCAATAATTGTTGCGTTGATATTTTATATTATTGTTGTTTCAATAATTATCACCGCATTGATATTTCTCATTATCGATCAATAATTCATATTATTTGAATAATATTATTAGATAGCATTATTGACAATGTCTAGAAAGTTCTCTCAAGGAGAGGTTTGGTCACCTAATTCTTGCCGCCAAGAAGGAGAAATTCTTATTGAAAGCCCCTCTTTCTCGGAACTACCGGTTGTCATAATTGTGATTCTGTAATATTATTTGTGAATAATTAATTATTGATTTATATGACAAGGAAATATTTATTTGATGTGGATATAAATGATGGATTTATTTATGTGGTTATAAATGAAGGAATTAATGTTGAGGTATTTTATCAATATTTTTGTCGGAATGAAGGTATTAAAAATTAAACTAATGTTTTTGAGATATATTGCGTGAGTTATAATTTTTAATCCGACCGTTGGATCGTTGTAATTTTTGGATATGTTATACACATATAAGTTGAGTATATGTCCACAAATTTTGAACCGTTAAAAATGAACGTATGATTTGTTATGAATTTTATGAGGTGAATGGTTCAGAAATTGTTGAAGTATCCGAATTTAGCATTTTGGTGGAAAATTCTAGAATTGAGTGGGCCCCACTTGTGGTTGGTGAAGAAATGTGCTGAATTTTATTTCAAATGTGGTGGGTGGGAATAGTAGCGTAAAGCCATCAAAGTTGCGTGTCAAGTCTGCTAAACTTTTCCTATAAATAGAGGGCTAAGTTAGAATTGAAAATCACACCAGAAACATAAACTTTCTCTCTTTCTCTCTCTAGATTATTGAGTGTATTTTGTGAGTATTTAGATACTTGGTGAGTTGATATTCATCAGTGCAAGTTTCCTTCAACAAATATATTCGATATCCAAATGTAAGTCTTTTTTTTTTTGAGGTAAGGGATAGTAAAGGATTTTAAGGGTTATTATGTTTTTCAGTTCGTACTTCTTCTGACCTTCAAAAAATTCTGGAAAATTTTGAAATGATATTTTGATGAGTTTTATTGATTGTGTCCAAAAATGGTGATTTTTGGATGTATAGATTAAGAGTTATGAATTTTATGAGAAAAGACTATTTTAAAAGTAACCGCTTATAATTCCTTGTGGTTAACTCCAAAATTGATAAAATTTTTATTGGGAGTACATCTATATAATATCAGTGTACTCTGTGAATTTTGGAATTTTTGGATAAAAGTACAATTTATGATAAATGTCTAAATATTCGGCGGATTTTGGTCATATGAAAAATAGTAAATGAATTTAAAAATTCTAAGAAAAATATATGTTCAATATGGGACTATATTCTGCTAAATCCCAGAAAAGAAATATTTTTGGAACTGATTTGGTATTTTTCATGAAAATGGACTAGTTATGAATAAATGAGTTAAATATGTTATGTGAAGGAAGAAAATTGGAAAATATGATTTTATGGCTTGAGAATCATATATGTGGTATATGCAGATTTTTGATGAGGGTTTTGGTTATTGGTGATGAAATCTTATAAGTTTGGCATTTTATGATGATTAAATGCATTATTTCGTAAAGTGAAAATAATTAAAATAAATTATTTATAAGTTTAAGAAATGTTATTCTTTCAATATCATTATACCAAAATATTGGTATGGATTTTATTGTAGAATTTCTACCTTTTTGTGTCAGGGTTACTATTCATGAATTACTATTCACGAGTTACTATTCATGAGTACTATTCACTACAAAATTGGTTTTTTTTTTCTAACAAAATTATAGTTGATTTATGAATATTACTCTGGAGATTAAAACTATATATTGGTTATATTGATTTTATTATCATACATAACATTTTTATAACCCTGATGTTGAAATTCTCTTTCACTTGAGTATAAAGATGAGTAGATTATTGGTATGATCATGACTAGGATTCTCTTTGGCCAGTAGTGAAAAGTTGAATTGTGACTGGTATGATCATGACAATTGAATTTATAATTGAATATCTTTAGCTTAAGTGCAAAGGTGAATTGATCAACATGGTTATAATTATTGTTTATATAATTTAAAATGATATTATATTTCTTTGAGATATTAATATATTTGGCCTCAGTAGTGCAAATATGAATCTGTTGAGGAATATCTTTGGCTCAGAGTGCAAAGATGAACTGTTAATGAATATCTTTGGCCCGTAGTGCAAAGATGACCTGTTGTTGAATATCTTTGGCGATTAGTGCGAAGATGAATCAGTGGATGAATATCTTTGGTCAGTAGTGCAAAGATGAATTTATTAGTATGATTATGAATGGAACTATGATTTGGTATAACCATGATCTTTGATGTTTCGTAAAGACATGTGATGAAAATTATATTCGCCCACACGTGCGAAGAGGAATTTAGAATTACAATTATGATTATGAGATATTCATATAATTGTGGAAAGGAACTGTTGATTGATGTTACAGGGATAAAACATTGTTGGTGAACTTTTAACATGGTGAAGATAATAGACTGTATTGTCTATTTGACTCTTCTAATGGATTGCTCATTCCGCTGCAACTATGGTTGAAATTTTTATCATCTACCATATGTTCTAAATCTCTGATTTGTTATTGATGAAGGCTATTGATAATTTAATTATCTTTAGTCATGATATTCTTTACTGAGCTAGTTGTGCTCACCCTTTTGCTTCACAATTCCTTTTAGGTAATAAAAGTGTAGCTGGGTCGAGCGGGGGTAACAAGGGAATAGAACGGTGGTCTCTAGCTGTGGAGTTCTCCTTAAACAGTATAGACAAGTGTGTTGTATACATCTTTTAGTAGTTATATTTGGTGAATCATATAGGGAGAGGCGAACCCAATGTTGGAAGGGTGTTTTGCCACTATCATACAAGATTTCTAATGACCTACAACCTCGTGTCATCATAAGACAGGGTTGTGCTCATCCACTTGCTGAGTATATTTACGAACACTACCTATATAATCTTGGTGTTTGTTTAAAGTATAATTCTCAATTTGAGACAGTGGAGATAATGATAAATCAAGAGAAGACTCACCATTGGGAAAAATATGATAGTAATCTTCTCGTTTTTCTTTGGGGTCTATTGGGTCAACCAAGGATAATTCTGTGGCCATATGATATCTATCATAACCTAGAAGCATGGCCTCCCATGTATGAAGGTTTCCTTGAGCACTTCCCAAAGATTTTAGTTTCTAAAATAGTTTTTGACTATACCTTTATGTAAGGTGTCATCGTGAGGTGTCATCCACTATTGGGACATGTGTCACATTTGGTATATATTTGTATCCAAACTCACAGTATATGTGTTGTTGTATTTTGCACGACAATTGTTGTAATAAAGTTGTAGTTGTTTTCTGTACCATGTATTTGGCGACTCAGAATGGGTTGGATGGAATGGACCTATTTTGGGGTTGTCACAAACGGTTCAGGCAAGTTTTTTTTCTTAACTCGACCTCGAGTTGTATTATTCAATTATACTTGTGGTTAATCATTTCTGATTGCCATATCTAAGAATTATTAAATTGCACTCTGTTCATACAGCATGTATTCATCAGGTATGAAAGGCTGATCACCTTCATTACCATTCAGTCAAGATATATATATGTTCATGTTCAATGTTTGTTTAGTTATGAAAATTTGTTCATGCTAATTCACAACTATATTGTTGAATTATAGCCAGCTTTTATTCAATTCTTTCTATCATGATATATCTTTAATTTATTGAACTTAAACTTGCTGGGCAAACTTATTGCTCACCCTTGCTATATCATGATTAACATTGCAGATTAAGACGAATACGTCGGATACAGGAAGGACAAAGCCAAGTTCAGCTTGGGATTATGTGTGCAGCTAGAATTGTAATAGTATAGTATGATCATAATGTTATATCTTAGATGGTTTATGAATTGTGTATAAGTTAATGTTACTCGACCTTGGGGAATAGTGTGTAAAATTTATTGTATAAACAATTTATGTTTATATCTTCCGCAATAGTTATAAAATGATTGAACCGGATCCGCGGTGATGACCTGGATTTGAGGCTCTCACAGTTGGTATCAAAGAAGTAGGTTATGAACCTTAGGTAGGAATACCTAAGACTAATAACCGTAGTGATTAGGATAAGTACTAACTCAAATAGTGTTAGTGTGTCGGTAAGATTCAAAGACGAATCTCGACGAGTTGTAAAGATACAGAGTTCCCTAACTCTGACAATAAAGTTGAACAATAGTGGTGAATAGATAGAGTCTAAAAGACTAAAAGTATAGAGATAGGAGATCGTAAAACAAAACGATCATAATATAGAAATAAATCGTAATATATATGATGAGATCACTCCATGATTGATAAGGTTATAGTATGGAGAAGGATCTAGTGAATGATTGAAAAGTTATAGCAAGAATGTTGTGTGTAAGTTGTACGATGAATTGGTACAGATTCAGGAAGGGATTATGAATACGAGTTGAATAAAATTCGTATTGAGAATGAAGTTAGGATTAGGTGGGGATTTCAATTGAGGACTCATGTCAACAGCTAAGTTGTATGATTCTTCGTATGGAAGTTGAATTGTACTTGGTGTAACAACCACTTAGTTGCTTACACTAATAATCATTGGAATGTCTGTGTCGCGCTATTTGTTATATGCATGTTAAGAGGGTGATTCCTTTCTCATGTGTATATCAGATAAATAGGGTATAGGTAAAGAATATAAGGTTAAGTACGGGTTCTTAAAACTCATACTTATGATACGTTTATGACTCATAATTATATGAAACGTTTAAGAATCCCTCAACGAATGGACGCCAAAGGTCTGACTGGGACAAGTTCTTAAACCCATATGATTGTGAAAAGTTCCTGAAATCATGAGTGTGGTTTGACGAACTGGGTAGAATTAAGTATGAATGGAATATTGAGGATAATAGAAACAGATAGATTGATTAAGCAATTGATCATTAGTGGAGACATTAGGTTTTCTAAATTTCCTAGTTGTGTTAGATTTCAAAATTTTTGACATCAAGCTAAATACGCACTATGTGCCTTTTTGAAAATGAAATTTTAATTTCAGCTCTTGGTGACCATTGTGTATGTGTGGACTTTGGGCCACCGACACATCGTTACCTGTTGAGATGATAAAATAGATTTGAAATGAATTTTTGAACGGTTTAAAGAATAGTCTATGCTACTTATTTCAGCTAGACAATAATGATTTGAAATATCAAAATATATTTTATTTATCGCTTATGTACCATGTAACCTGGTGCAGAGATGATAAAAAGTTAATGGAGTTGTAAATGCAGGAATACTTAGTGTTGAATTTGATCTAAAATCGTTGTTCCACTATTGTATGATGTGTTATGACAAATTCATTCGATGATGGCATCCTCAAACGAACTGTTAATACAGTACGACATCATGGCGTCATTTTCAAACTATTTTAAAATTTTAATTTGCCAACGGCGTTTGGCTACACACATTCGTAATTTGATTGAAGTTGATTATTGATCTGAGTCTAAGCTATTTGATTAAGGTAAACCAACGTTTATGAAAATTCTAAGAGTTCTTTGAAATTTTTCCCGAACGAAATTATTTTGGTGCGGAATCCAATAAGACTGAGGTAAAATTTTGTGCCTATGGCAGAGACGAGAAACCGATTCAACCAGCAGTACTTAATAAGTACCGGGCATACCAGGTTAATTACCCACTATGTCCGTAAATTATGACGGTTTGCGGATGAATTTCCATATAAACTTTGCGAAAACGACATACAATAGTCTATATAACTCCTCAGCACAATTTCAAAAATTTAACTCTTGTGAGGAATATATTGGGTTGCATGTGATATGGTGTATGAATGGTGTATGGTTCATGGTGTAAGGTGTAAGATAAATTTTGGGGATGAAATTTTTAGAAGAAGGGGTGAATGTGACAACCCGAGAATTTGGATATTTATAAAATATTAAAATATTAAATTAAAGTTAAATAATAAACCTAGAAAGATAATAAGTGAATAGATTTGAGATTTTCGAGAAGGAATTCTATGGATTTACAAATCTTTTGGTGAATTATTCAAGATTAAGTATATAAGTGATTATGTTCTGTGTATATGGTATTACATGTGTACAGTATGTGGTTAAGGGTCAAGGGTTGACCAGATAAAACATATCAGTGGCAAACCCTAATATTATATTAAGAACATCAACGTTTAGTTAGAAAATTCTTACGATTTATAAAAAACCCTAAAACCGGTTTTGGAAACACTAATTTCAATTCTGAGAATTCGAAACCCTAATTTGGAATATTAAAATCCTAATTTGGGAATTTAAATGCAATGTATAATGCTTTTGTGTATTAATTACAATCTAATTAGGGATAACCCTAATGATTAATTAGAAATTCTAATAATTAGAAACCCTAATTATTAGAAACCCTAATTTGTATATTTGAAACCCTAATTGGTAATTAGGTAATTTTAATATTAATTAGAAAATATTAATCCTAATTAGCAAGCTTGAATTATGGTTAGGAAATTTTAATATATTTATCGAATCCTAATTATAATTTAGAAATATTAATTTTTTATTTTGAAAACAGAAAATTGGAAATCCTAGAAATTTAATTTGTAAAATCTAAGGGTTAAACCCTAAACCCTAAGGGTTAGGCAAATGACAAGTATGCCTTTTAAATGAAATGGGAAATGACTAAAATACCCTTTTCTTCAAACCTAAGCAAAAGATATGTTAAATCTTGTGAGTCATCAAGCCAAACCTCATCCCATGTGTTTAAATCTTTCCAAGATCAGATCAAGTGCCACCTATACCAACTAGATACATTGAATCAAAGAAATCAAAAACTAAAGTAAATAAAAACCTTACTTTATTTCTCATTCTTGTCGAACCCATTCTCTCTCTAGAATTTCGAAATTTAGAGTGAGAGAGAGAGAGAAGCTAAGCCATGATCAGTTCATAACTTACCAAGATCATATCACAAAGTCAGAATCTAAATCAAAGCTAGAAAAGGTATTAAACCCTAAATTTTAGACAACATGTGATCTTATGTTATATGTTGTAATTGGTTGTTTAAAGTTATGTATTAGGGTGTGTTTTCATGATCTGGGTTGCTATATAGTGAATCTATAACATCTAGATGCTCGAATTTAAAAATTTCAAAAATCTAGAAAAGATGAAAAAGATGGTCTGACAACCATATGTCAGGGCCTCTAGATCTTTACCTGTTAATGATTTGTTGTGTTTTAAGTTATATATCTGTAGTATGCCATGAGGAGAGTAAACTGGAAGTGGAATCACATCCAGGCCATGTCTAGATCTTAAGATATAGGTGGTCAAACATGGTTGACCAACCATGGGAGACTGAATCTGGGCAGCCCAGATTTGCCTAGATAGCTCTTACAAGCTTTTGCAAGCCTTTGATCTGACAGTTGTTTGATAGTTAAGTCAAGTTGTTGTTGTTATGTTGTAGACTGGTATAAGGACTACACCCTCATGCCTTTAGATCACCTAGATCCTTAATAGAATCAAAACTAATGATGGTCAAAGTAGCTTTGGCCAACTGCCTTGAACGAAATTTGGAAAACCCAGATATCGTGAAGAACAGCTCCTGACATCACTTTGACCGGCCTTAATCTCTCACATGTGATGTTGTTAGACTGATCTGAGGTTATGTAGTTGTACCCTGACACGTGTTCTACAAGATTGAACAACTAGATTACATAAACAAGACCTAGAATCAAAGTTACATAACATCAAAAGTGGTACCCTGCAACTGTTCTTCATTTCTGGAAAACCCAGAAATGAAGAACAGCTCTGACATGATTTTTGGAGGATTAGATCTTGTTGTTATGTGATGTAATGACCATGAAATTTGTTTGTGGTTGTAGTATGACATCAGTACTACAATCCTAACACCATAAGTTTCCTAGAAATCAACAAGAACACTGATTTAAAATCGGTCAAACTAGGTACCTTAGCGACTGACATGGAGTTCTGGGTTTGATGAAGAACAGCTCAAGAACACCTATAGCGACAGTTTCGTCCCTATAGGGCCCTTTAGCGACAGTTTAATTAGAAAAATAATTACTTTAATTAATAAATAGATAAAAATAATTTTTAATTATTAAAAATACAAAATAAATTCCTAAAAATTATTTTAAAGTCTGAAAATTAGTTTTTTTTATTATTTTGACTATATTTCATAAATATTTAATATATTTGGAATAATAATGGTATTTAATTTATTTAATTATAAAATTAAATAAATTATTTAAAAATAATTTTAATACATGAAAAATCATGAAAAATTATATTATGGTATAAGAAAATGATTTAAGTGTTATAAAAATATTTGAAGTTATAAAATATAACTTTTGATATTTTGTCATGAAAATATTAATATTTTAATATTAAAAGTAATTAGCGGATAATGAATTTAATTGTTTAAAAATCATATAAATATAATTTTAAGGTATTAAAAATACTTTGATATATTATAAATATATTATAATATTATGATATAATTTTCATTAATATTTGGTATTAAATAAATATTAATGATAAAGGAATTATATGGTATTTAATTCATATAAATACAATATTAATGATTGAAAAATCATGATAAATGATAATAATTATTTAAAAATTATTACAAGCTTATGAAAAATGTTTTGACTGATAATAAATTATCTAGGATACTTGTTAAGTGTTTAGACAGAGTTTAATTGAACTTAAACTCGATAATTCTCTCCCACTAAAGACGTTGGATATCGAATTATCTTCAACTTCATTTCGGTCGTAAAGTTTGACTTGAGGTTAGGTCGTATTTGTTGTATAGACTGATAGGATTATGTGATAATGTGTTTAGGTTATTTTAAATATTGTGATGATATTATTCTAATTTGTAATAAATATTATTAATATTAGGTCTTCAGACAAAGCTTATTAAATTGCGTAGCAGTAATCAACGGTCCAGGCAAGTTTTTTTTTCTTAACTCGACCTCGAGTTGTATTATTCAATTATACTTGTGGTTAATCATTTCTGATTGCCATGTCTAAGAATTATTAAATTTCACTCTATGCATACGGCATGTATTCATTAGGTATGAAAGGCTGATCACCTTCATTACCATTTAGTCCAGATATATATATGTTCATGTTCAATGTTCGTTCAGTTATGAAAATTTGTTCATGCTAATTCACAACTATATTGTTGAATTATAGCCAGCTTTTGTTCAATTCTTTCTATCATGATATATCTTTAATTTATTGAACTTAAACTTGCTGGGCAAACTTATTGCTCACCCTTGCTATATCATGATTAACATTGCAGATTAAGACGAATACGTCGGATACAGGAAAGGACAAAGCCAAGTTCAACTTGGGATTATGTGTGCAGCTAGAATTGTAATAGTATAGTATGATCATAATGTTATATGTTAGATGGTTTATAAATTGTGTATAAGTTAAGGTTACTCGACCTTGGGAAATAGTGTGTAAAGTTAATTGTATAAACAATTTATGTTTATATCTTCCGCAATAGTTATAGAATGATTGAACTGGATCCGCGGTGATTCGGGACCCGGATTTAGGGCTCTCACATCTGGTTGCTAAAGTTATCCCATCTATGACATATTCTAAAATGGTGATGACCTTCATAGATATTCAAGAAGCTCCATTTTATGAGAGGGTCCTAGCTGGAATAGGAAAGCCATTCTCAAAAAATGATTAAGTACAAAGAAATGGCTGAAATGGGATTGAAATCTTGGAAGATTCAAGTCCTCGCTTTAAAAGCCGTAGCTGAGCATATCCAATCTGGAAGTTATGGGAACAACCCTCGAAGGGTCCATAAGAAGAAAGAAGAGGATGTTTCCTTGATACTGCAAGGACAAAAAGGCAATCAAAACTTGCCTATTAAGAGGAAAAACTACTCCCCTTTTCAAGCTCAATCTTTAAACCCTTCATTGCCAAAGAGTGGAGTAGTCAAACGCTCAAGAGTGTTCACACCCTTAGGGGACTCACTTGAAAAAATTCTTAAACTTCTGACAGCCCAGAAGAAAATCACTCATCTTGTTCCACCAGCCAACCCGAGTGAAAAAGGTTTTAATATAAGCAAGAAGTGTGCTTACCATGCTGGAGCTCTAGGCCACGATACTCAAGATTCTTGGGCCTTCAAGCATAAGATCCAAAACTTAATTGACAATGGTGAGATCATGGTGACCAAGCCCGACCAACCACATGTTCAAGACAACCCTCTCCCCCAATACAAGGAAGAGAGGTTAACATGATCAATAGAAGCAGTAGAGAGAGCTCCAAGTACCTCAAATATATGGGTGTTTCATCCCAAATCAATAAAGATAATTCCGACAAATGGAATTATTCAGAGTTCTAGTTCATGATGGAACGAGTGTTAAAATCTCTTGGCGAACAAGTCAATCAACTGGCAGAACTTGAGATTCATTAACACCAAGTCACACGACAGTTTTTCAGTCAGGAGCATGCCAGCCTCCTTTCTCTTATCGCTGATACTCCACCACTTACTCAAGAAAGTTAAACATTGGAGAAAAAAATTGCAAGAAAAGCAAAAGCTAAAGCCCGTCGAGAGTTTGCCAACAAAAGGGAACTCACCTATTTAGTCTAATCGATGGAAGAAATATTGCAGATGCTGATCAATGAGGGAAAAATCACAGCACTACTACCTCCAGTCAATCCACGCTCAAAAAGATTTGATGCCACTGGAGTATGTCAATACCACTCTCACTCTCGCGGTAACAACACTGAGGAATTTTGGGCACTCCACCATCTTATCCAAAACATGATTGACAACGGTGACCTGCAAATGGCAGATAATGACGATGTATCATCTAAGAGTGGGAACACATTTCCTCCAGGATGGAAGGAAGTCGTAGCAGTTATATCCTCTGAAGGAGATTTAGCTGCCACACCACTTACAATTCAACCAATTCAGCTCAAAGGTATTGAAAACCCTTTGAGAGTGGTTGCACCAAAGCCAATCATATTGCCATTCAGGCCATAATATCCTATCATAAGCCTTAATAAAGTCCCATGGAACTATGGGGAAGCTGAAGGATCAACATCAAGCATAGCTGCTGCAGTGTCTAAAGAAAATCCACTGTATCTCCCTCAACGAGTGATGAAGCCTATCATCAGATCTAAGGGGGAAAGTGCCCAAGGAGAAGATTGAAGAATTCCTCCACAAGATGGGACACAATGAAATGTAAGACCCCAACTTTTATGAGTAAAGATTAATTTTTCTCTAAATGTTATTTTGAATAATAAGGTGTGGATTTGATATAATGCTATAGTTGTGGGTGATATTTACAAATTTTGCAAAGTATGCAAGTTGTTATAAAATATTCGTTTGGTCGGGGAATATTTGTTTTATCAGGAAATATTTATACGACGACACAATCATTGGTGGACTCCACAACAAAATTATTGTCGGAGTTAGAAAACGACAGAAATAACTTTGTATAAAAATAACAACAAAAGTTTTACCATTAACTATTGAAATATCCGGTGATAAAAGTACAGTAATATGTGTGGTTGCATAGTAGCACACGGTATTGTACAATATCTTTTATTATTGATGCTTACGTGAGAAGTCACTTAGTTTTATTTAATTATTGTCATAATATTTTATATTATTAAATCAATAATTGAGACGACAAAGTTATTCATATTATTATTTTCATTATTGACAATGTCTAGAAAATTCTGTCGACGAAAGGGGTTTGGTCAACTAATTGCGCGCCAATAAGGAGAAATCCTTATCGAAAAGCCCCCTCTTTCTTGGGAATGATCTGGTTGTTAATATTTTGAGTTATAATATTAATAATGAATGAATGTTATTAAAAATGTGTTTAATGAAGCCAAGTGAATTGAGATAAATAGTGGAGTTTTTATGAAGTATTTGTTGTAAATTTTGCTTATTACATGGACCCCCACTTACTCATTTTTCAAAATCATCGGTAGAAAGTTATATATATATATATATAAAGTATGTCAGTATATATAAATATATAATAAGTGTGTGTGTGCCGTGTGTGTGAGTGTTTGTGTGGTGATTGTGGTGATTATATATATATATATATATATATATATATATATATTATATTTTATTTGATTACATAGTACTGCATAGTATTACATAATACTGCATAGTATTTTCATAGTGCATCATAGTAAAATCAAAATTATTTCAGCTAATTCGTCCGTGAATCCTACTGTGAAGTCCGTGATTTTTCCTAAATAGTACCCTGCCATTCTTCTATAAATAGGATGCTTAGTTTAGAATTGAAAATAACACCAGAATTAGAGAATTCTTCTTCTATAATATTGAGCGTATTTCTTTTGAGTTTAAGGAAGCTTTGAGTGTAGAAAACAATACAGTTTTTTTTCAAGAATATCCCTGCTATACCATTCAGAAGTACTCTCCTTTTAAGGTAAGGAATATTATTTTGTTCAGTATTCGTAAGAAATAATATTTTCTTCCATATTCTGTAGTATGTAAGTAATATTATTTTGTTTCATATTCCTAATTCTACATTTATGTTGATAAGTATTGCTTCTATACTCCTTGAAATTAGTAGAATATCTTTGAAATTTGCGCTTTATCTCGTATCTTTTCACGAAAATATTATTCTAAACATTCTTGTTAATTTTTAATCTTTTCATGTCGGGGTACTATTCATGGGATACTATTCCTGAAGTACTATTCATGTGGTACTAATTACTCGAGTACTATTCACCCGGGGTACTATTCATGACAAAAATTGATTTCTTTTCTGTCCAAATTATTTTTGATACAATATTATTCTTGAATTTTATTCCACAAAGCAGTTATCATGTTGACAATTTGGACATCCTTGAACTATGTATAAATTAAATTATAGATCTTTAAAATTTATCCTTGCTTTCTGTTAATTGAGTTCTTAATCATTATCCTCATGCTTATATTGTGATGAAAGTCATCTTTGGCCCGTAGTTCATAGATGAATTATTAATTGATATGATTATGACCAGGAATTATGTATCGGTATAATCATGATCTGTAAAGTTACAAATGATGTGGTAAAAGTCCTCATTAGCTCGTAGTGCATTGATGGACAGTTGTTAGCATGATCATGACCATTGGTGATAATAACGAATATCCATGGCCTGTAGAGTATGGATAATTCATGGATGTGATACTAACGAATATCCTTGGCCTGTAGTGCATGGATAATTCGATGATGTGGATTATTTATTGAGCTGTGTTACAACGATAAAATATTGATGATGAACTTTTAAATCATAGAAGATAGTAGATATTATGCTCTATTTGACTTTTCTAATAGATTGTTTGTTTCGCTAAAGTTAAACTTGTTGTATATTATATTCTATCAATTTAGCACTGTTGAAGGCTAATGATAATTTATTCTACATTATCTTAGTCATAATATTCTTTACTGGGCTAGTTGAGCTCACACTTTGCTTTCATTGTTCTCTTTAGGATATGAGAATATAGGTGTGACTAGTCGGGGAATGAAGTGTCGGTCCAAGATGGTGGCTATAGTAGTCCTCACTATTCTATGAAATAATGTGATAATAAATGTAACGAGGACTCCATTTAAGTTTGGATATTGTCTACGAGACAATATTCGTGTTAAAACTCTCAACTACGTTTTGTCGTATTGTATAAACGAAGTTTGTATTTAAATTTTGTACCATGTATTAGCGACTCAGAATGGGTTGTGTATACCTATTTTGGGGGCATCACAATTGGTATCAAAGCTTAGGGATATGATCCCTGACTGAGATTTGAGGCTAGAACTAGGAGGGGAGAGACGGGTAAATCCTTTGCTAGTATGACCTACCTAAGTTTATTTGTTATTTAATTGGTCGGTTAGAATATAGGGATAATATGTGGCATGTCGATTAACCCTTGTTTTGTGGTAGTGCTTGAAAATGGCATCGAAAAATGTTGAGATAAGCAATGGAGCACATGAGACCATTGGGTCACCGCCGATTAATAACCAGGATAATGTGCATAAGGAAGGCAATAATCCTCATGTAAACAACAACACCGACCAAATAATGAATGACGGGATGTTTAGGTGCTTTTTGCAATTTATGCAACACCAAGCGAGAGAAATTCCTGTTTAAAATGCTGGTGGAATCAATGAAAACTCTCGGCTGGTCACCGCCAAGTAATTCAAAGAGCTGGGACCACTGGAGTTTTTGGGAAAGCCATAACCTTTTAAGGTAGAGACGTGGATTAAGCAGATCACCAAGATATTTGATGTCTTGGGATGTTCCGAGGAGCAAAAGGTTCCCTTTGCCACCTTCATGTTGCGAGGAGAGGCAGATTTTTGGTGGGAATCTATAAAACGTACTAAACCTTCCGCACTAAAGATGTCTTGGGTGAAGTTCCAAGAATTGTTCAATGACAAGTACTTTCCTGAAAGTATTCGTCACATAAAGGAGGTAGAATTCATCCAGCTGGAGCAAAAAAATATGACCGTATCGCAATACAATGCTAAGTTTGTCGAGTTATCCCAGTTTGTATCCCACTTGGTAGATAATGAGGAGCGTATGGCATGAATGTTTCTACGAGCTTTGAAACCCAAAATACGTCAATACCTCATTTCTCATAAACTTTGTTTATATTCATATGTTGTGAATAGGCCTCAAATATTGGAGCATGATAATGAGTCAGCCCAACCAAAAGACAACGACCAACAACACGATAATAATCGTACCGATGGCAACGACCATCGGAACAATGATAACCACCATAGAGGAAATTATCAGGCTAGAAATGGTAACCACTTCGGTTGTAATCATGGCCAAGATAATAGGAGAGGTGAATCAAGTGGAAATTTCAAAAAGAGAAGATTCAACAATGATGGAAATACAACAGCACCAACACCCGTTTTCAAGGAAGGAGAACGACCACCAATCGTATGTTACAAATGCGGACAGGAGGGACACATCCATCCAAACTGTATGCAGCAACCTAAAGTGTGTTTCAATTATGGAAAGGATGGTCATTTAGCTTGATTTTGCGACACCAAAGGCTGTCCTAGACAAGTTAAAGTTAGTAGTTTAAGGGAGAGCATTTTTTGTGACTTCCCAAAAAGCGAGGAACCCGAACAAAGTTATCACGGGTAAATTAATCATAAATTCTTGCGAAGTCTATACCTTATTCGATACCGGTTCTACCCATTCTTTTATTTCACCTGCTTGGGCTCAACGTTTGAACTTGACTCCTGAGAAATTAGACTTTGACTTATCAGTTGAAACTCCATTAGGAGAAACCTTCATTACATCCACTGTTTATAAATCGTGTTTGATTTAAATCAGCATCCTCCCATTACCTGTTGATCTCATCTCTTTTAAAATTCTTGGATTTGATGTGATTTTAGGGATTGATTGGTTAACTACTCATCATGCTAAAATTAATTGTTTTCGTAAGGTTGTTAGCTTTCATATTCCTAACCAACATGTTATGCGAATTCAAGCAACCAAACCACTAAAGTCAATCACTGTCATATTAAGCTATAAAGCCATTCATTTATTGAAAAATGGATGTCAAGATTTCTTAGCCCATGTCATCGATTTAAACAAAAATACGTCAGATTTGAATGATATTTCTATTGTTAATAAATTTCCTGACGTATTCCCCGAAGAATTTCTTGGTCTACCCCTAGAGCGTGAAATCAAATTTTGTATTGACCTTGAACCCGGTACAAAACCTCAAATATTTCTTCACCCAGAACGAACATAACATGCCCCAAAGACGTTGGCTTGAGCTGTTGAAAGATTACGATCATACCATTTAATACCATCCTGAAAAGCGAATGTGGTAGCTGACGTGTTGAGTAGAAGATCATATACGATTATGAGTGCGACGTTTTTAACACAAAGACCCATTTTGTATGATTTACAAAGGATGGAGATAGAGTTAAAGACTCTAGAGACCAATGTGATGATGTCAAATATACGAATAGAACCGACTTACTTTTATTGTTCTCTTCAAGAAATGATAATATAGCTGGGACTAGTCGGGGAATGGAGTTATGGTCCAAGATGGTGGATATAGTAGTCCTCACTGTTCTATGAAATTTTGTGATAATAAATGTAATGAGGACTCCATTTGAGTTTGTATATTGTCTACGAGATAATATTCATGTTAAAACTCACAACTACGTTTTGTCGTATTGTATAAATGAAGTTTGTATTTAAATTCTGTACCATGTATTTGGCGACTCAGAATGGGTTGTGTATATCTATTTTGGGGGCGTCACAATGAAGCTAAGGTGGTTCAAAGCTTTAAAGAAGCTCCACAACAGATCTCTTGTAAGACCCTAACTTTTATAAATAAAGATTTAATTTCTCGAAATATATTTTTGAATATTTTGGTGTGGATTTGATATAATGTTATAGTTGTAGATAATATTTATAAATTTTGCAAAGTAAGCAAGTTGTTATAAAATATTCGATTGGTCGGGGAATATTCATTTTAATAGGGAATATTCGTACGACAACATAATCATTGGTGACCCCACAACAAAATTATTGTCAGAGTTAGAAAATGATAGAAATATCTTTTTATATAAATAACGGCAAAAGTTTTACCGTTAACTGTTGAAGTACCCGGTGATAAAAGTACAGTAATACGCGTGGTTGCATAGTAGCACACAGTATTGATTATTGATGCTTACATGAGAAGTCACTCAGTTATACTCAATTATTGCTACAATAATTGCTGCATAGTATATCACATTATTGATTCTATTATTATCACAGTATCATTTGCACAATATTTTATATTATTAAATCAATAATTGAGATGACAAGTTATTCATATTATTATTTGCATTATTGACAGTGTCTAGAAAGTTCTGTCAAGAAAAGGGGTTTGGACACCTAATTGCGCGCCAATAGGGAGAAATCCTTATCAGAAAGCCCCCTCTTTCCCGGGAATGACCTGGTTGTTAATATTGCAAGTTATATTATTGATGAATAAATGTTGTTAATAATATTGAGGGGATTTTTATAAAGCATTTGTTGTAAGTTTGGCGTATTATTTGGACCCCCACTTACTCATTTTTCAAAATAATCGGTAGAGTATATATATATATATATATATATATATATATATATATATATATATATATTATATATATATGAAATGTGTGTGTGAAATTGAAAGGTATGTGTGTGTACTGTTTGTATGAGTGTGTGTGTGTTTTATTTGAATATTTTGAAAGTTGGGCGTCTAATGATTAGCAGAATTCAACCCGTGAATTCTTTCAACTGCTGGTCCGTGAAATATTCTAAATAATATCCTTCTATTCTCCTATAAATAGGATGCTTAGTTTAGAAATGAAAATCACACTAGAATCAGAGAATTCTTCTTCTATAATATTGAGCGTATTTCTTTTGAGTTTAAGGAAGCTTTGAGCGTAGAAAATAGTATAAATTTTCTTCAAGAATATCCCCGCCCTACCAGTCAAAAGTACTCTCTTTTTAAGGTAAGGGATATTATTTTTGTTCAATATTCGTATGAAATAATATTTTCTTCCATACTCTGTAGTATGTAGGTAATATTATTTCGTTTCGTATTTCTAATTCTACACTCATTTTGTTAAAGTATTGCTTCTATACTCCGTGAAATTAGTAGAATATCCTTGAAATTTACGCTTTATCTAGTATCGTTTGACAAGGATATTTTTCTGAACATTCTTGTTAAATTTTAAGCTTTTCATGCCGGAATACTATTCATGGGTACTATTCATTTATACGACACTATTCGTACGTACGACACTATTCATATGTATGACACTATTCATGAAGTACTATTCACGAGGTACTATTCACCTGGGGTACTATTCATGACAAAAATTTATTTCTTTCGGTCCAAATTATTTTTGATACCACTACAAAAAAATAGGTCATTGATTCAACAATGAGGTCATTAAGCGTGACGGCGGTCCGTCGCCCTTCATCGTCAGCTGTGGGTTTGTCGCCTGTCTCCCGTCATTTTATGCGTCGGCAAGTTAGTCATTCATTCACGACGGTCAAGGGTGGCGGCATGCACCGCTTCGGTAATGATGTATTGGCGACGGCCGTGGCGACGAACAAACCGTCAGTAATGGCTACAACCAAAAAATTAAAAATAGTCATTCATTGACCCAGCATAATAGCCTTCTATGACCCTCAACCCCTCGTCGCCAATGAGGTTTTTAATTTTTTTTTTTTTTGAATATCAAAATACCCCTGTTCATTTACATATACATAATTATACCTGTAATAAACTAAAAAAAAATAAAGAATTCTTCACAAACGCATATCAATAACAATAATAGCTTTTGCTATATCAACCATCAAATATGTAAACACCGTAATGACTTATAAATAAAAGTCGTACGATGTAAATACAAAATGTAATCATAAACAATCAATATAGTTAGATACATATACCATCAACCTAACTAGATACTAAACTCTAGTTTGTACAACTCAAAAGCTGTATAAATATACATAGATGAAGGTCAAAATATAAACATAATGGGTACTACAACCCAAGATCAGGAATGTCGTCGGTATCATCATCGCCGCCAGTCCCACTGCCGGTCCCACCTATGGTCCCACCATGGGCCCCACCTCCTCATTCGATTGACAGCCTCACCTCAATAGTCTCATCAAGACCACCTCGGTCATCACCATCTCCACCACGGGCATCGCCCGTGCCGCAGCCTCCACCCACCGAAGTCTTATCAACAAGACCCTACAAAATTAAAATATTAATAACGAATTCGAAAATAGAGCATATTTAAATTAGTTTTGTTTGTGTTCTTCAAGTGTTGTTGAGTGTTGCAAACTGTGTGATAACTCGGTCTCCGTATATCGAAATCGAGTCCCATAAGTTGTAACGCGTGTCTATTACCTATGCGGTGCTATGTGTGTGTTTGCGTGGCGTTCAAATGGTCGATGCGGGTTTTGGGCTCTTTTTTGGCTTTTTGCCTAAGTGTTGTTGAGTTTTGCAAACTGTGCGATAACTCGGTCTCCGTATGTCAGAATTGAGTCCCGTAAGTTCTAACACGTGTCTATTACCTATGCGGTGCTATGTGTGTGTTTGCGTGGCGTTTGGACGGCCGATGCGGGTTTTGGGATCTTTTTTTGGCTTTTTGCCTAAGTGTTGGTGAGTGTTGCAAACTCTGCGATAACTCGGTCTCCGTATATCGGAATCTAGTCCCATAAGTTCTAACACCTGTCTATTACCTACGCGGTGTTTTGTGCGTGTTTGCATGGCATTCGGACGGCTGATGTGACGACCCCAAATCCAGGTACTTGAAACCCGAACTCGGTTCTCCACGATACCATTTCTTTAAGCTGAATAATACTAAAATAATAATACATTCGAACTTAATTTACATACATCAAAGTTTACTTCCCAGTGCGTGACCTTCAAATACATTCCTTATAATACTTGAATAGATACCAATACAACTATAACCATTAACTCATGATACACACTTATTCGATCGACTTTCCTTTTCCTTTGTTCGTGTTCTGAGCCTTGAAAGCTGCTCATACATAATTGAAAACATTTAATTTAAGCAAGGATGAGCATTTGAGTGCCCGACAAAGTAATAATAGCAATTATATATATATAATTTGAAAGAATATAAGTATTCTCTTTACATAACACTTCTACAACGAATCGAAAGTTGTGAAGTAATCATCTTGATAAAAAATTCACATAACAAATCTCTTCCAAATTATTTAAATTTGGCTCTGCTCTACCATGAATAGGGTTTAAGAATCATACTATGAACATTCTTTTCATTTTCGAAAAGGTTTGGCGAAAATCCATCCGCAAACCGCTCTAGCTTACAGACGCGGAGGGGTGATCGGCCAGATTGTACCTGTGTTGATCAATACTACATAACTTGAGCGAATTTCATCGCTCACTCTATCCGCCTTGGGCGTAAAATCTTCCCATATAGGGATGTTCATACATGCACAGTTCCAAACCCGAAGGTTTTAATCTTGTTCAACAATAATATGTAATTCAACATATATGTATACACGGGTAATTGATGAGAGGTATATCAACATGTGAATAAATGCCATGGTTATCCAAGTGGGGACACTTGTATAACCATTTAGAAATCAACTTAACAGAATATATATACGAGCTAACATGTTGATAATCAAAGCGTACATAATGCATGCGGGAATAGAATAATTACGAAACTTCTTACTCATGTCCATTGCATAAAGAAAATGCAAAGGTAGGATACTTGCACGATTAACGATTACAAATCTCAACTTAGGTTTTATCTCTTTATCACAACCTATCAATAATCGGATCATTAGTTCCGATTAGAATAATATATCTTAACACATAGTCTTGTCTATTACAATTGAAGACATAGTCTAATCACATAATCACGGTGATCATACTTTTAGTTCTATTATATACTTGAAATATTTTTATACATTTTCAAATATCTCATCCATGCTCTTCTGATAGCCTTTTCTTTCTTTTATTATAGATTACGACATTTGTCGACGTCTGAACAACTTTATCTCTCGTAAATCTTGAGTCTAAGACTCTTATTTTATACCTCAACATCATAAATATCGGACATCTTAATTTTTAATCATTTTGAAATTTCCGAAATTGAAAAATTTAAAATAATTCAAATCATCACTAAAGGGCCTATAGTGATATAAGCATTTACTATAGGTGTTCTTCTTCAAATTTAGAACTTCATAATCGGTTCTCAAAATCACTAGTTTGGTAAATATAACTTTCAATTATCGAATCATAATTAAATGATTTAAACATTAAATAATTCCATTATCATTAATAGTTTAATTAATACTAAACTATTAATGAAACCATTACCAAAATATAAAAGTTATTTATAATAACTCAAACTATTTTTAAAACATTTATATTACCCTTAAATGATTTTTAAAACAATAAAATCATTTTAAATAATTACCATTAATATTTAAATATTAATGTACTATTTATCAAATATTAAAAGTCATTAATTATAACTTAAAATATTTTTAAATCCTTAATATCCTCTTTAAATGGTTTTAAATAAGTAAAACCATTTTTAAACTATTTATTTAATAATAATTATTAAATAAACTAAATATCATTAATATTATCTTAATATCATTAATATTTAATTATTAATGAAATTATCATTTAAATATTAAAAGTTATATTTTATAACTTAAAATATTTTTAAATACCTTATTTTCATTTAAAATGATTTTTATAATATTAAATCATTTTTAAACTAAATTATTTAATATAATCATTAAATAACTTTAATATCATTAATAATAATTAATTAATGAAATTCATCACAAAATATTAAAAGTCATCACAAATAACTCATTTACATAACCAATTCTAAGCCAAAATAAACATAGTAAACTAACTAGTTTATTAACAACACTAACTAAACTTCAAAAATTCAAACTTTAACTAACAATTAAAATAATAACATTACAAAAATTAAATAAGAAACATGCTAGAAATCTGAATTCCACAATGAATCATGACTTCCACATAAATTTAACTAAGGAGATCTTTATAAAAAGTTCTCCCACAACAAAACCTTTCTCAAAAAAAAAAAATTGGAGGCCTTATTGTTGGTGAATGAAACAAAAGGCCAAGCCCTTCTATTTATAGGTTTAGAAAATGGTGAAGTTCTCAACTTAGTCGATGTGGGACTTGGTTTATACTAATTTTTCAATAGCTCACTTTGCGATTTTCTAACGCATTGCTCATAACTCAGATTAATCTGATTTTTGGATATATTTATACATGGTATGTAAGACTATTTTTAAAAATACGAATTACCCAATTCGGGTTCATTAGGTAGCCCAAACGGTCGTCAAAAGTGGGCGTTCATAACAGTTTTTCAATCTCGTTTCAGCTTTACCCTCTTCCGCTAAAAAACAGTCATAACTCTTTCATTTTAAAACATTTTGAGCGATTCTTGAGCCCACACGAAGCTAACTTCTGGGGCTACAACTTTTATTCTTTGACCATTTCCAAATTCCGAACACATCAGCCCGAAATTCCGTTCAAATGGACTGCACCGCACTTGTTGGAAAGTTTTGACACTACTACTTTGAAATGTCATAACTCTCTCCTCCGATGTCGGATTTAGTCCGTTTGAGTCTATGGAAACTTATTCGGTGTACTATAACATACCAAAAGCCCAGAAGGTTTTGAAAACATTAACTGATGGAAACAGTGTCCCGAATAGCACATCCATTGCTGCTGACTTTCGGTTTTGACAAATTTCCTTCCAATCACCGTAATTCCCTCATCCGAGGTCGGAATGAGGTCATTCCAAAACCTATGGCTTCCTAACTCAGATGCACTACAACATATCAAAAGTCCAGACCTTTTAAAGCACAAAAAGTGGGCGAGAATGCCCCCATTACAATTTGCCCAAAAATAGTTTATCATGATCGGTCAACCATGTTTGACCATCTATAACTTCTAATCTATACATGATATGGACTTGATTCTTTTTGCAGATTAAAGACCACATATCGGGCTACACATAATAACTTTTGAAGAACAAAACTCATGATCGAGCAAAGAGTTATGGCCTCGACATTTGGTGAAAAAATAATACGAATTCGGTTTTTCCACTTGCTTAAATCTTCAAATTAAATGCACTTTGATGTTATGGGTCTTTGATTTATCAACCCATATCATCAATTAACATTCTATTACACAACTTTAAACAATCAATTGTATCAAATAACATTGAATCAAAGGATTTCTAGGTTTAGTGTTCTTATACCCTTTTTGCCAAAATTCTTGATTCTTGCTTACGATTTGTTATGGGTGATGGTTGGGCTTTGTTTAAGAGTGTATGGGCAATCTTGTACAAGGCAATTAAATGTAATATTTCATCACTAGATTTAATTCTTATAATTTACCAATTAACTTCTATCCTTTGGTAAATTAAAACACTTATCTGATAACATTAAACGAAATTAAACAGGGTTAATTAAAATTAGGGTTTCTAATTGACCATTAGTGGTTCTTTAATTATACATGTATGTTACTAACACGATCGTTTCTGGTTTCTAATTTCAACAGGTTAGGGTTATAATAATTAGGGTTTGTCCTAATTATCGATGTACAACGATAATTAGGGTTTCTTCTAATTACAGATATTCTTATTCACAGTAACTTCATATACACGATACTTTACTAGAAATACCCCATAACCGAGTTTAATAATTAGGGTTTCACATCACGGTAATATGTTATGACCTAATTGGTAGTCATTGCTCAATATTATCTGTCACTTTATACCGATTACATAATTATGGTCTTTGTAAAATAATATAATATTATTATTCTCATCTCTTGATCACAATCCCAATCCGAGGTTTGGATCTCATATACGACTTATTCTTCGTACACAACATCAATAATCAAGTTAAAATAATTAACTTAAATATTACGAACAATTCATATAATAAAATATTTATTATATAAATCTAATTATCACTTCATATATTATTTCCAATCATGTTTTCATGGAAAATAATTAATAAAAATATTTAAACTTCTGAAAATTTATTACCATATAATTTGTGGTAATTAATAATTCCAAAATTATTTCTAATTTTTCAAGTAATAAATGTATTAGCATTTATCGTTCACTTTACTTGACACTTAGTCTCGTTATTAAAAAAAAATTTATCACAAAAAATTTCTTATTTATTTTATATAGAAAATCTCGGGTTATTACATTCACCCTCCTTATAAGGATTAGTCCCTAATCACCGCTTTAAAAACTCATATGCGAAAAGGTACATAGCATATAATCATTGTCGTAGATCTCGATCATACTTGATCGAGCCGATCTTTAATTATTCATCATAACACTTGTCTATCCGATTAAGCGAAATATAAGATATATAAGTTATTCAAATAGCACACGGAGTTACATTTCCGGTTTTGCCACCGTATCTGGGCCGTCATGTATGTAAAACCCTCGGAGTTGCTTTACGTTGGAGTTCTTGGTTGAGTTTGGTCACTGAAATTGCTAACGTCCCACTTCTTCTCCCCGTGGTTACGTTCCCTGCCTCCATTTCCCTCGTGGGCCAGTTCCTTACCTTATGCTCGATCGATCCACATATAAAACATCCATCGATCATCCTTGAGTTGGGGTAGTTGGGAGAGATATGACCCTCTTGCCGCACTTGTAGCATACAAACTTGCCCTTGAGACACTCTCGCCAGAGTGATTCTTCCATGATTCTTGCCTTTTCACTACTACCTTCTTTATACCAACTTTGCTTTACTTGCATTTTCTCGAAAAAAATTCCTCATTCTTTTCTCACCCCTATTCCCACTACTATTTTCTATCTTTATTGTTCCTCCGACTTGCTTTTATTCTTCTTCTCCTTATGGTAGAGGCTCATGGCCTCACTTCCTGATCAAACAATGATAGCCTTCTCCATGAGTCTTTGCAAAAGTATTGATTTGCGATCTTGACACCTTATTGTAGAGCCGGGGTTTTAAGCCCGGCTCAAATCTCCTTGCCTTCCTAGCCTCTGTATCCACTTGATGTGGAGCAAACCCTAGCCAACTCATTAAATTTTGCGGCATACTCACTTGCATGATCGTATTATCTGCTTTAACTCCGGGAATCTCACCTCCATTCTAGGCGCATACTAACGGAGAGATAGTTTTTGAAAAATAAATCCTTAAACCTATCCCAAGTAATTTCTTCTTTTCTGCTTTGAGTCTTATTTGCCTCCCACCAAAAGTTAGCTTCCCTTTCATCATATAAGTGGCAAAAGGTCTTTTGCCCTCATCTACTTTAGCGATTACGAACGCCTTCTCTATCTCGTTCACCCAAGTCTGGGCTTCTATAGGGTCAACTGATCCTCTGAATTCTGGTGGTCCTACGGACTTTGAAGTCTTTGAATTTTGCCAAGCGATTGTGCATTTGGTTCCCCTATAATTTGGTATTCCACGATGCATAGCTTTGAGCTACCATGTTTGCAAAATTTTGCATCAGTTCTGGCTGTCGTTCTCCAGCATTAGTAGATTCTTCTACCCTTTGGTTTCGAGTTTGACGTCTTGGTGGCATTATCTGGTTAAATAAAACCATAAATTATACCCTTACATTTTAAACCTTATTGCATAAGATTAATGTATTAAACTCGTTTCATTTCTCAAACTTAGATTCATATTCATTTATCGAATATTTACACAGCACATCCTGCTTTAATCAACAGCTATCCCTTTGTGACTACGAAAGTCGGGATTTAAAATCTTGACCAACATAAAAGTTGAAAATAGTTCATTACTTATCACACACATTACATAAACACAACATAACCCATACTACTTATTTACCAAACCTTTTTCTCGGACATTCATTCGCTCGATGTCCTTCCATTCCACAATTAAAACATCCACCTTGCTTATAGTTGGGGCAACGGGGAGAGGTATGTCCCTCACGGCCACAAATATAACATATCTTTTTCCCTTTCTTCTTATCGGGTTTTCCTAAGTCGGGATCTTCTACCTTTCTTTTCCCTTACCTCTCGGAGTTGCACACACGAGGTGTTGCTTGAGGCTCCCCATCCGGTCAATTCGGATTTTGAGCTTATCCTGCTCTTCCATTGTTGCTAGCAATGCTTGGCGCATGTTGGATATTAAGCAACGTCTCAATCTCCCACAGCCTTTCCAGTGTAGAAACCTTGTTCTCCAGATCCTGTATCTCCGTTGATGCTTGAAGCGGCTTCAACTTTAGTGTCTGAATCACTATCTCATCAAATCCACCATTTAGGATCGATGCTTTCGTTTTCCACTATAGCCACCTCGTCGATTTGGGTTCTGGTGAGCTTCTATTTCAATTTGTTGGCCTTGATATTAGCTTTCGGGGTATAGATCGATCCTTCTTATTCCACATATCTTTCTCACCGACATCTACATACATAAGTTACCACGATTAACATATAGTATATATACAAACAATCAAGAGTTCTATATATCTTATTTTGATTGATGATAAATTTATTCAATTCTCATCAACACCTATCTCTGTAGAAAGCGACTCCATCCACTCTGCATCGAATCGCATGAAGGTGATGACTAAAGCACAGTCTAAGGTATGTATCTGGTGTCTTTGGCTTCTATTTCAACCTTCAACCTCTTTATCTGAATATCTCCCTCTGCTCCAACCTCCCTCATAACTTCATTTAACTTATACGTGCTTTACAACATTCACACATATCATCACATGCTACCCAATACACCTCTCACAAGAGTAAAAGTTTTCAAATTGTCTTTGAGGGTCATATAGACCATGAACACATAGTTTTAACGGTATTCATACCATAAAAAACATTACAGTATGTTTACAATCACAAAGAAGGTAAACTACCATTAATAGTACTTTAGGTGATTAGCCTATTGTACCCCTACATCATGCATAACGTATTAATCATGCCTAGCGAATATTTACGCTATTAGATTGGATTATTTTATCCAAACAACATCGTTCACCTCAGTCTTATCATAGGATTCCGCACCAAAACAATTTGGTTCGGGAAATTTCTTTCAATGAACACTTAGAGTTTTCATAAACATTAGTCTAGCTGATTCAAATAGCATAGACTCATATCAATAATTCAATTCAATCGAATTATTTAGATGTAGCCAAACCAGTTGGCAAATTAAACTTTTGAAAACATTTTTTTGAGAATGACGTCATGATGCCGTGCTTCTTGTATTAACAATCCGTTGAGGATCTTGTCATTGTATGACTTTGTCATAACACATTATACAATAGTGGAACGACGACTTCAGGTCAAATTCACACTAAGTATTCCTATATTTACAACTCCATCACATTTTTATCATCTTTGCACCAGGTTACATGGTACATGAGTGATAATAAAAAATAATTTTGATATTTCAAATCATTTGCGTCTAGCCAAAATAAGTAGCATAGACCGTACTTTAAAACCGTTTCAAAAATGATTACGAGTCTACATTTTGTTTTCAAAAAGCACATAGTGCGTATTTAGCTTGATGTCAAAAATTTTGAAGTTTAGCATAGCTAGGAGTTTAGGAAAACCTAACACCTTCACTAAAAATCATTTACTTAACAATCTATACATTCACCTCGTAATCCATAACACTCCATTCACACAAAACTATACCCAGTTCATCAAACCACACTTATGAGTTCATAAATTACCACAATCATATGAGTTTAAGAACTTATCCTAGTCAGACCTTTGGCGTCCATTCGCTGAGGGGTTCATAAACATTTCATATAATTATGAGTCAAGAATGTCTCATAGGTATGAGTTTTAAGAACTCGAACTTAATCTTATATTCTCTATCTATGACCTATCTACCTGTTATACACCTGAGAATGGAGTCATCCTCTTAATGTGCATATAACAAATAGCGCGACCACAGACATTTCAATGATTATCGATGCGAAACTAAGTGGTTTTTACACCAAGTACAATTCGGCTCCATCATACGAAGAATCATACAACTCAATTGCCAGCAGCATGAGTCCTCAATTGAATCCCCATCTAACACTAACCCCATTCTCCATACGAATTTATTACGTATTTATAATTCTCTTACGGATGCATGCCAATTGATAGTACAATTCATACACGTGATCTTCTTTGTAAACTTTCCAATCATCAGTTGATTCCTTACATTTGTCATAGCCTTATCGGATCACGGGTGATCTCATCGTATATATTACGATTTAGTTCTATATCTTGATCGTTTTATTTTACGATCTCTCATAACTTCGCACTTTTCGGTCTTTTAGACTCAATCTATTCCCCACTCTTGTTTAACTTTATAATCGAGTTAGGGAACTCTGTGTCTTTACACTTTCATGAGATTCATCTTTGAATCTTATCGACCAACTAACTCTAGATGAGTTAATACTTATCCTAATCATTGCGGTTATTAGTCTCGTATTTCTACCTAAGCTTCATAACCAACGACTTTGATACCAACTTTGTGACACTCATGGTGCTTCCAACCATAGCACCTCACAAGGGTACCTATCAACTTGCCACCGGCTTCGCTCGGCGTCCCCTCTGAAAATCGGCGGTGCCTTCCCTTAAAGGGATGTCACCGGATAAAGGCTCGGGGCTCTTTGCAAATTCATGCTTATGGCTTTGATACCAACTTTGTGGCGACCCCAAATCCGGTACTTGAAACCCGAACTTCGGTTCTCCACGATACCATTTCTTTAAGTTTGAATAATACTAAAATAATAATACATTCGAACTTAATTTACATACATCAAAGTTTACTTCCCAGTGCGTGACCTTCAAATACATTCCTTATAATACTTGAATAGATACCAATACAACTATAACCATTAACTCATGATACACACTTATTCGATCGACTTTCCTTTTCCTTTGTTAGGTGCACGAGCCTTGGTTTGCTCATACATAATGCTTGAAAACATTTAATTTAAGCAAGGATGAGCATTTGAGTGCCCGACAAGTAATAGCAATTATATATATAAGTTGAAAGAATATAAGTATTCTCTTTACATAACACTTCTACAACGAATCGAAAGTTGTGAAGTAATCATCTTGATAAAAAATTCACATAACAAATCTCTTCCAAATTATTTAAATTTGGCTCGCTCTACCCATGAATAGGGTTTAAGAATCATACTATGAACATTCTTTTCATTTTCGAAAAGGTTTGGCGAAATCCATCCATAAAGAACCGCTCTAAACTTCTGAGACGCGGAGGGTGATCGACCAGTTGTACCTGTATTGATCAATACTACATAACTTGAGCGAAATTCATCGCTCACTCTATCCGCCTTGGGCGCAAAAATCTTCCCATATAGGGATGTTCATACATGCACAGTTCCAAACCCGAAGGTTTTAATCTTGCTTCAACAATAATATGTAATTCAACATATATGTATACGGGTAATTGACGGAGGTATATCAACATGTGAATAAATGCCATGGTTATCAAGTGGGGACACTTGTATAACCATTTAGAAATCAACTTAACGAATATATATACGAGCTAACATGTTGATAATCAAAGCGTACATAATCATGCGGGAATAGAATAATTAAAACTTCTTACTCATGTCCATTGCATAAAGAAAATGCAAAGGTAGGATACTTGCACGATTCATTTGATTACAAATCTCAACTTAGGTTTTATCTCTTTATCACAACCTATCAATAATCGGATCATTAGTTCGATTAGAACAATATATCTTAACACATAGTCTTGTATATATTACGATTGACACATAGTCTAATCACATAATCACGGTGATCATACTTTTAGTTCTATTATATACTTGAAATATTTTTATACATTTTTCAAATATCTCATCCATGCTCTTACGGTAGCCTTTTCTTTCTATTATAGAATTACGACATTTGTCGGCGTCTGAAACAACTTTATCGGGTAAATCTTGAGTCTAAGACTCTTATTTTATACCTCAACATCTCGTAAATATCGGACATCTTAATTTTTAATCATTTTCGAAATTTCGAAAATTGAAAAATTTAAAATAATTCAAATCATCACTAAAGGGCCTATAGTGATATAAGCATTACTATAGGTGTTCTTCTTCAAATTTAGAACTTCATAATCGGTTCTCGAAATCGACTAGTTTGGTAAATTTATAACTTTCAATTATCGAATCATAATTAAATGATTTAAACATTAAACAATTCCATTATCATTAATAGTTTAATTAATACTAAACTATTAATGAAACCATTACTAAAATATAAAAGTTATTTATAATAACTCAAACTATTTTTAAAACATTTATATTACCCTTAAATGATTTTTAAAACAATAAAAATCATTTTAAATAATTACCATTAATATTTAAATATTAATGTACTATTTATCAAATATTAAAAGTCATTAATTATAACTTAAAATATTTTTAAATCCTTAATATCCTCTTTAAATGGTTTTTAAATAAGTAAAACCATTTTTAAACTATTTATTTAATAATAATTATTAAATAAACTAAATATCATTAATATTATCTTAATATCATTAATATTTAATTATTAATGAAATTATCATTTAAATATTAAAAGTTATATTTTATAACTTAAAATATTTTTAAATACCTTATTTTCATTTAAAATGATTTTTATAATATTAAAATCATTTTAAACTAAATTATTTAATATAATCATTAAATAACTTTAATATCATTAATAATAATTAATTAATGAAATTCATCACAAAATATTAAAAGTCATCACAAATAACTCATTTACATAACCAATTCTAAGCCAAAATAAACATAGTAAACTAACTAGTTTATTAACAACACTAACTAAACTTCAAAAATTCAAACTTTAACTAACAATTAAAAATAATAACATTACAAAAATTAAATAAGAAACATACTTTAGAAATCTGAATTCCACAATTTGAATCATCGCACTTCCACGCAAAAATTTAACTAAGGAGATCTTTATAAAAGTTCTCCCACAACAAAACCTTTCTCAAAAAAAAATTGGAGGCCTTATTGTTGGTGAATGAAACAAAGGCCAAGCCCTTCTATTTATAGGTTTAGAAAATGGTGAAGTTCTCAACTTAGTCGATGTGGGACTTGGTTTATACTAATTTTTTTCAAATAGCTCACTTTGCGATTTTCTAACGCATTGCTCATAACTCCGATTAATCTGATTTTTGGATATGTTATACATGGTATGTAAGACTATTTTTAAAAATACGAATTACCCAATTCGGGTTCATTAGGTAGCCCAAACAGTGCGTCAAAAGTGGCCGTTCATAACAGTTTTCAATCTCGTTTCAGCTTTACCCTCTTCCGCTAAAACAGTCATAACTCTTTCATTTTAAAACATTTTTGAGCGATTCTTGAGCCCCCCAAGCTAACTTCTGGGGCTACAACTTTTATTCTTTGACCATTTCCAAATTCCGAACACATCAGCCCAGAAATTCCGTTCAAATGGACTGCACCGCACTTGTTGGGAAGTTTTGACACTACTACTTTGAAATGTCATAACTCTCTCCTCCGATATCGGTTTAGTCCGTTTGAGTCTATGGAAACTTTATTCGGTGTACTATAACATACCAAAAGCCCAGAAGGTTTTGAAAACATTAACTGATCGAAACAGTGTCCCGAATAGCACATCCCATTGCTGACTTTCGGTTTGACACATTTCCTTCCAATCACCGTAATTCCCTCATCCGAGGTCGGAATGAGGTCATTCCAAAGCCTATGGCTTCCTAACTCAGTGCACTACAACATATCAAAAGTCTAGACCTTTTAAAGCACAAAAAGTGGACGAGAATGCCCCCATTACAGATTGCCCAAAAACAGTTTATCATGATCGGTCAACCATGTTTGACCATCTATAACTTCTAATCTATACATGATATGGACTTGATTCTTTTTGCATTAAAGACCACATATCGGGCTACACATAAAACTTTTGAAGAACAAAACTCATGATCGAGCAAAGAGTTATGGCCTCGACATTTGGTGAAAAAATAACGAAATTGGTTTTTCCAACTTGCTTAAATCTTCAAATTAAATGTGCACTTTGATGTTATGGGTCTTTGATTTATCAACCCATATCATCAATTAACATTCTATTACACAACTTTAAACAATCAATTGTATCAAATAACATTGAATCAAAGGATTTCTAGGTTTAGTGTTCTTATACCCTTTTGCCAAAAATTCTTGATTCTTGCTTACGATTTGTTATGGGTGATGGTTGGGCTTTGTTTAAGAGTGTATGGGCAATCTTGTACAAGGCAATTAAATGTAATATTTCATCACTAGATTTAATTCTTATAATTTACCAATTAACTTCTATCCTTTGGTAAATTAAAACACTTATACTGATAACATCGAAATTAAACCCATTAATTAAAATTAGGGTTTCTAATTGACCATTAGTGGTTCTTTAATTATACGTGTATGTTACTAACACGATTAATTCACGGTTTCTAATTTCAACGGTTAGGGTTATAATAATTAGGGTTTGTCCTAATTATCGATGTACAATAGATAATTAGGGTTTCTTCTAATTCTGATATTCTTATTCACATTAACTTCATATACACGATCACTACTCGAAATACCCCATAAGCGAGTTTAATAATTAGGGTTTCACGGCCACGGTAATATGTTATGACCTAATTGGTAGTCATTGCTCAATATTATCTGTCACACATACCGATTACATAATTATAGTCTTTGTAAAATAATATAATATTATTATTCTCATCTCTTGATCACAATCCCAATCCGAGGTTTGGATCTCATATATAAACTTATTCTTCGTACACAACATCAATAATCAAGTTAAAATAATTAACTTAAATATTACGAACAATTCATATAATAAAATATTTATTATATAAATCTAATTATCACTTCATATATTATTTCCAATCATGTTTTCATGGAAAATAATTAATAAAAATATTTAAACTACGAAATTTATTACCATATAATTTGTGGTAATTAATAATTCCAAAATTATTTCTAATTTTTCAAGTAATAAATGTATTAGCATTTATCGTTCACTTTACTTGACACTTAGTCTCGTCATTAAAAAAAAAAAAAATTTATCATAAAATTTCTTATTTATTTTATATAGAAAATCTCGAGTTATTACAAGTGTGTTTTGCGTGGCGTTGACGACCGATCGCGGGTTTTGGGCTTTTTTTCGGCTTTTTTCCTAAGTGTTGGCGATTTTGCAAACTGTGCGATAACTCGGTCTCCGTATGTCGGAATCGAGTCCCGTAAGTTCTAACACGTGTCTATTACCTACGCGGTGCTTTGTGTGTGTTTGCGTGGCGTTCGGACGGCTGATACGGGTTTTGAGCTCTTTTTTGGCTTTTTACCTAAGTGTTGTTGAGTATTGCAAACTGTACGATAACTCGGTCTCCGTATGTCGGAATCAAGTCCCGTAAGTTCTAACACGTGTCTATTACATACGCGGTGCTTTGTATGTGTTTGTGTGGCGTTCAGACGGCAGATGCGGATTTTGGGCTCTTTTTTGGCTTTTTGCCTAAGTGTTGTTGAGTTTTGCAAACTGTGCGATAACTCGGTCTCCGTATGTCAGAATCGAGTCCCGTAAGTTCTAACACGTGTCTATTACCTACGCGGTGCTATGTGTGTGTTTGCGTGGCGTTCGGACGGCCGTTGCGGGTGTTGGCGAGTGTTGCAAACTGTGCGATAACTCGGTCTCCGTATATTGGAATCGAGTCCCGTAAGTTGTAACACGTGTCTATTACCTACGCGGTACTACGTGTGTGTTTGCGTGGCATTCAGACGGCCGATGCAGGTTTTGGGCTCTTTTTTGGCTTTTTGCCTAAGTGTTGTTGAGTTTTATAAACTCTGCGATAACTCGGTCTCCGTATATCGGAATCGAGTCCCGTAAGTTGTAACGCGTGTCTATTACCTACACGGTACTATGTGTGTGTTTGCATGGCGTTCGGACGGCCGATGCGGGTTTTGGTCTCTTTTTTGGCTTTTTGCCTAAGTTTTGGCGAGTTTTGCAAACTGTGCGATAACTCGGTCTCCGTATGTCTGAATCGAGTCCCGTAAATTCTAACACGTGTCTATTACCTACGCGGTGCTTTGTTTGTATTTGTATGGCGTTCGGACGGCCGATACGGGTTTTGAGCTCTTTTTTGGCTTTTTGCCTAAGTATTGTTGAGTTTTGCAACCGTATGCGATAACTTTCGGTCTCCGTGTATGTCTAATCGAGTCCCGTAAGTTCTAACATCGTGTCATTACCTCACGCTGGTTGCTTTGTGTGTGTTTGCATTGGCATAGCAATACAATTACAAATTATAATTATAAATTACATAAATTTAAATAAAGAAATACAAATTTAATTATTTTTACCGTCAATATGTGGTGGGAAGATGTTGGCCAAGACAATCGCACATACGCGGATGGCCTCCTCCCAGACTACACCCCTATGAGGTCGCCAATCTGGTGGTACATGGGATCTATAGAGCCGTGGACAACCTCCCGAGCCACCGGTAGATCCGATCGCGTGATGGTGCGCTGATCAAGACAACATCGCTCGCCATGCTCCCCTCTATGATCCGCCGAAAGAGGTCGTCGGATAATGAAGGGCCGGCACCCGATCCACTCACACCACTACCTCCAGTGGGTGGGCACCGCCGAGATCTCGCAGCAGGGACTAGGGTGTAAGCTGGGACATGGGGAATGCCCACAACTTTACCCTTCTTCGGTCCCCCTGTAGCCTGCAGCCAGTCCTCTATCTCCTCATCGGCACGCATAGACTCGTCTACTGGAGTGTCACCTCTCTGGCTGCTCCGGGCCACTGCAAAATCCTCGAACCGTCGCTGAAAAAAAATACATTAGTAGATGATACGCAAAGAATAAAAAAAAAAAATACAAAAGAATATCCGAATTTTAAATACATACTAAATAAGATAATTACAAAACTTACAGCAATGCGTTCTGCCTCAGGTGAGATATAACCACCGTCACCTTTCTTTTGGTGGGCATGCCACCAAAACTCCAAGCGGGAGGGTGCATGCTTTAAACTCACCTCGAGTCTCTCCCGGTACAGGTCATACGACTGAGACCCAGTGTAGTGTGGGAGACGACTTTCTTTGTCGAGGCAAATGAATCTTGTCTTGACATCTTCTTGAAGGCCTCGTAGTCCAAAATGTTTGTATATCCGGTCCCACATCGCAAAGATATATGAAATCTGCCGGACATCCTTAAGTGTCATCCCCATCACCATCTTCGTCTGGGCCTTCTTCTTCCAATCAGTAGACCCACTTGTGCCAATTCATCTCTAGGTATCATCTGAGCAATGGTCATGACATGGGCTTCCCCGTCTGGTCCTCAAAACGCGATAATATCTCTGCGCACATTACACATTAAGAAGCTTAGTAGACAACATAAATCAAAGAGGTAACAAGATATTCAAATGGAATATAAAACTAGCATATGAATGATTAACATCCTACCCTAAACTCAAAGAATAATCAATTTGCAGGTAATGCGGTCATCCACATCCGCCCACCTCATCCACGGGCTTGAGAATAGGTTGCGGACGATCCCAAGCAACGTGTTCCTTGGCGTGGCGTCAAGGATACTACAATTGAAATTAATACATTGCAAATTACAAAGAATATATAAGAACTAAATACTTTTGTTATAGAAATACTATATAGGATTGTGAAATTAATTACCTATGAGTCCCAACACGACATATAAGCGGCACCTGTGGGGGATTCCCTAGCAAGCCACGTCTTTCCTCCCATGAGGCCTACGTCGATCACCTATGTAGTGAAATACATCAATATTTATATAAACGAATATAATGTCAATATAATTATACCCGACGATCCTACCTGATCATCATGCGTAGAATCGCCACGGCCCCCACGACCCACACGCCGCCCACGATCGATCGTATGGTGTGCTTGCGCCCGTATGTATGTATATCTTTGTCAAGTCATAAAAATATATTATTAAACATTCGTAAATACTATATTTGAGCACAATAACAAAGAGGATAACATACAGATACAACTAAAAGAATGCAACATAAATAGTACCCTAAAAGGATACATCATAAATAGTAACACCTTTAGTAGATTAATATAAGTTGAAGATAATGATTGCACTACAACAAACTATTACATTTGAATATAACTAAAAGGACACAATTAAAGAGTACATACTCCTAATCATTTATATTGTGACGCCCCCAAAATAGGTATACATCACCCATTCTGAGTTGTCAATACACGGTACAGAAACAACTACAACTTTATTATTACAATAGTAAAACTGTGAGTTTGAATACAAATATTATCTTCTAGACAATATCTATACCCAAATAAATCCTCATCACATTTATTGATACATTATTTTACAAAAATGGTGAGGACTACTAAACAACTCTCTCATAACCATCATTCCATACCCCGACTCGTACTCACTACATTCTCGCCTCCTGAGAAGAAAAATGGAACAAAAAGGAAAAGGGTGAGCTCAACTAGCCCAGTAAAGAATATTATGACTAAGATAATATACAACAAAATTATCGTTAGTCTTCAACAGGGAAAAATCTAATAGAATACAATAGACAACAAGTTTTAAATCAATATTCGCATGAAATAATAATTCATTAGAAGAGTTAAGTAAAGAATGCAAACTACTATCTTCTATGTATGAATTTTAAAGTTCATCGCCTATCTTTTATCCTCAGAACATCAATCAATATATATCCGAATCAAATATTCATCTTTGCACTACAGGCCAAAGATATTCATCAGTTGGTCATGTTCATCTAAACACCTGTTCATCTTTGCACTACGGGCCAAAGATATTCATCAGAAATCATTCATCTTTGCACTACAGGCCAAAGATATTCAATAATATCATCATTTAAGACTGAGGATGATGAAAAATATTTTTAAAGAAACGAATCCAGTGAAACAAAATGACAAGGATTAAGGATTCGTACTTTGTTTTATCCATGTCCAAAAATACCTCAAAATAATCATAGTGGTGTAAAATTCAAGAATGATCAAAACATGGATACAATCAAAGCTAGTATCCACAATAGATATTTTAGACGAAAAGGGAAAATTTTCATTTTTTCGATGAATAGTGTCGTATACGTGAATAGTGTCGTATACGTGAATAGTAACTCCGACACCAAAAGTTCCAAATTTGATAAAAACTTCAAATCAATATTTCAGCATAATGATATTGAAGAAATAATATCATTACAAAAAAAAATAATATCCCTTACCTCGGAAAGACAGTACTTCTAACTGGAATACTGGATATAGGCTACAACTTGAACTTGCACCGTATAACAATACTCAAAGTATACTCAAAATACTCACAAGAATACGCTCGATAATATATAGAGAGAAAACTTCAATTTCTGGTGTAATTTTCAATTCTAACCTAAGCACCCTATTTATAGGAAAATACTTAGAACACCAAAGTAGAAAATTTATTAAAATATTAATATATATATATAATCTTCACGCACACCTTTGAATCTGAAATTCAGCAATTGAACACATGCCTCACACATGCAAAAAACGTTTTTTGTAAAAAAAATATTTAAAACTTCAAAAATTAATTATTTTGGAGCTTGAACTTCAATAATTCATAATAAATAGCCCTTTTGTCGAAAAATTCGAATCTTACGACTTTTATAGGAAATTTAATTCTCTACAACTTTGCAGAAGAAATTTTTTCCAAATTCCAAATAGAAATTGATCGAAATCCATAAACGGACGATTTTACAAGCTATAATCAAATTTCAGTCAAGAAATGGGGTCCACCGACACAATAAACATGCTTTAAATATTTTTGGTAACAAAAATACTCCTCCTCCACATATACTCATATATCCCACATTTATCATAAAAATATCATCTTGATTATATTATTAAAATATAATAATATATTTAAATGAATTATTTTATCGGAAAAAGATAAAATTTCAATTTTTAACAATTGTCACATTAAACATTTTCTCCATCTATATCCACATAAAATCAATATTTTCCTCATCATATGAATTAATAATTAATTATTCACAAATAATATTACAGAATCACAATATTGACAACCAGTCAATTCCCAGAAAAGAGGGGGCTTTCCAATAAGAATTTCTCCTTACTGGCACGCAATTAGGTGACCAAACCTCTCCTTAGACAGAACTTTCTAGACATTGCCAATAATGTTATCTAATAATATTATTCAGATAATATGAATTATTACTTCGATAATGAAAAATACTGTGTAATGACAATTATTGAAACAACAATAATATAAAATATCAACGCAACAATTATTGAATCAATAAAATAAAATATCTTAAGAATTAACTCGTGTAACAATTATTGAGTAGTGCCTTCTTACGTAAGAATCAATAATTGGTGCAATACCAGCAGTGCTACTTATGTTTTAACCAATTAAGTATGTTAATAGTATTAACGGTAACAACTACGCCGTTATTTTTAAACAACTTATATTTGTCGTTTTCTTCATCCAATCGCTTTTCGTTATGGGGCCCACAAAAGACTGTGCCGTCGTGCGAATATCCCCGACAGCAAGAATATTCCACGACCAAACGAATATTCCCCGACAACAATGAATATTTTATAGCCAATTGCTTATTTTGAAATATTTGCGTATTTTACCCATAACTATCCAATTAATCAAATCAACTCTTACTATTTCAAAATAATAAATAGAGAAAATTAAATTTCATTAATAATAAGTTGGGGTCTTACAACCTCCCCTCCTTATGAAATTTCGTCCTCGAAATTGACGTATGTACCTGGTGTTTCGAAAAGGTGAGGATACCTCGCTTTCATTTCTGTTTCCAACTCCCAGGTCATTTCCTCTATAGCATGGTTACTCCACAAAACTTTAACTTGTGGTATGACCTTCGTGCGTAGGACATGCTCCTTCCTATCCAAGATCTTAACAGGTACCTCCTCATACGTTAAGTCTTCGGCTATCTCGTCCGGTTCTAACTCAATAACGTGGTTCGGGTCTTTCACATATTTACGAAGTACAGATATGTAAAACACATTATGAACACGAGACATACTCGGAGGTAACACGAGTTTATAGGCTACATTTCCTACTCGGTCAAGAATTTGAAATGGACCAATAAATCGTGGATTGAGCTTTCTTCTCTTCCCAAATCTTATAACTCCCTTCCATGGAGCAACTCGCAATAATACATGATCCCCTATACTAAATTCCACGTCCTTTCGCTGAAGATCTGCATAACTCTTTTGTCGATCTTGTGCCATTTGTATACGTTGTCGAATCATTTGGATCTTTTCGGTAGTCATACGTACTAACTCGGGTCCCAACAATGTTGCTTCACCCACCTCATCCCAACATATTGGAGAGCGACACTTTCGTCCATATAATGTTTCAAATGGAGCCACACCTATACTTGCCTGATAACTGTTGTTGTAGGAGAATTCCACCAATGGTAAATACTTATCCCAACTGCCCTTGAAATCTAGGACACAGAGTCTTAATAAATCTTCAAGAGTTTGAATAGTCCTCTTTGATTGTCCGTCCGTTTGAGGATGGTATGCCGAACTGAATCGTAAATCCGTGCCCATAGCTTTTTGCAAGCTAACCCAAAATCTTGAAGTGAATCTTGGGTCACGATCCAAAACTATGGATACTAGCATGCCATGCAACCTCACAATCTCATTTACATATATACTAGCAAGACGTTCAAGGGAATAAGTCTCCCGTATCGACAAGAAATGAGCAGACTTGGTTAATCTATCAACAATAACCCAAATGGCATTGATGCCTTGAGAAACCGTAGGAAGACCCATAACGAAATCCATGGTAATGTGTTCCCACTTCCATTTCAGAATCTTAAGTGGTTACAACGGACCCTTAGGTACTAGATGCTCCGCCTTTACACATTGACAAGTTAAACACGTTGAGATAAACTCTGCAATCTCTCTCTTCATATTGTTCCACCAAAATGTATGTCGAAGATCACGATACATTTTGGTACTTCCAGGATGGATTGCAAATGGTGTATTGTGTGCCTCCATCATAATCTTGTACTTCAAATCAGAGTCGTTAGGGACACAAAGTCTGGAGTAGACTCAAAGTATTCCTTCTTCATCAATTCTCGCTTCTGGAATAGCACCTTCTTGTACTTTCTTCTTCATACGCATCAACTCCGGGTCGGTGGCTTGAGCAACCTTAACTTTTTCTATTAAAGTTGGCTCTATGCGTATACTTGACATCATCGCACTCATTCCTCGCATATGATCTTCTACTCAACGCGCGTCGGCTACCACGTTCGCTTTTCGGGATGGTATTGAATAGTGTGGTCGTAGTCTTTCAATAGCTCGAGCCAACGTCACGTCATTGCCAAGATGTTGAGTTCTTTTGAGTGAAGAAATATTTAAGGCTTTTATGGTCCGAATATATCTCCACTTTCTCCCCATATAGATAGTGTCTCCGGATCTTTAAGCGCTGAAAACGATCACGCTAACTCTAGATCATGAGTAGGATAATTCCTCTCATATTCTTTAAGTTGTCATGAGGCATAGGCTATGACTTTCCCACGTTGCATGAGAACACATCCTAACCCTTTTCCTCGAAGCATCGTTGTAGATAACAAATCCATCCGTACGGATGGTATTGTTAGAACAGGTGCCGAAATAAGTCTCCTCTTAAGCTCTTGGAAACTCTTCTCGCATTCCTCGCTCCATACGGAATTTTATATCTTTCCGAGTCACCGAGTTAATGGAGTAGCGATTCGAGAAAATCCTTCCACGAATCTCCGATAATAACCATTTAAGCCCGAAAAGCTTCAGACTTCCGGTCACCGACTTGGTTGCTCCCAACTTTGTATTGCTTCAATCTTCGCCGGATCAACAAATACTCCATGTTTTGACACCACGTGCCCAAGGAATGCTACTTCCTCAAGCCAGAACTCGCATTTCTTTAACTTGTCATAAAGCTTGTTTTCACGAAGCCTTTGGAGTACCAGCTTCAAATGGTGCTCATGATCTTCATGGCTTTTGGAAAATATGAGGATGCCATCAATAAAGACAACAACGAATCGATCCAAATATTCCTTGAATACTTTGGTTCATCATATCCATGAAAGTCATAGGGAGAATTAGTCATCCGAAAGACATGACTAAGAATTCATAATGCCCGTCATCGAGTTCTCAAGGCGCTTTGGAATATCCTCGCTTTAATCTTCAAATTGATGATATCCGAATCGAAGATCGATTTTTGAAAAGAATTGTGCTCCTTTGGCGAATCGGTCAAACAGTCATCAATACGAGGTAGAGGATACCTATTCTTGATGGTGACATGGTTCAATTCCCGATAGTCAATACAAAGTCGCATACTCCCGTCTTTCTTCTTTATGAATAAAACAGGAGCACCCCAAGGAGATGTACTAGGATGAATGAAACCGATGTCCAACAACTCCTGTAGTTGGACCTTTAACTCCTCAAGTTCAATAGAGCCATTCGATATGGGGTTTTAGAAATGGGCTTTGTACGGGTTTCAAGATCAATAAAGAATTCAACTTCACGCTACGGGGTAGACCGGAAGTTCTTCAGAAATACGTCCAGAAAGTCAATAACAACAGAGTATTATTCAAATTTGACGTGTCTTTATTCAAATCCATAACATGGGCTAAGAAAGCTTGACATCCGCTTTTCAATAAACGAATAGCTTTATGATTAGATATGATGTTGATTGATTTTAATGGTTTAGTTTCTTGAATTCAACAACAAAGTTGGTTGAATATGAAAACTAACACCTTACGAAAAACAATCAATTTTGGCATGATGAGTAGTTAACCAATCAATCCCTAAAATCACATCAAAAGCAAGTATCTTTAAAGAGATAAGGTCAACAGTGTAAGGTGATGGTGCCAACTTGAATCAAACAAGATTTATAAACAATTGGATGTGATGAAAGTTTCTCCTAACGGAGTTTCCACAGATAGGTCAAAGTATAATTTTTCCGGAGTCAAATTTAAACGTTGAGCACAAGTAGGAGAGATAAATGAATGGGTAGCACCGGTATCTAGTAAAGTATAAACTTCACAAGAATTTATGATTAGCTTACCCGTGATCACCTCGTTTGGGTTCCTCGCATTTTGACCAGTCACAAGAAACGCTCTTCCAGGAACCGTTGACTTTGACTTTTCTGGGACAATCTTTTGAGTCACCATCCTTGCTGAACTAGGTTTCGCTATCGTACAATCCCGAGCGATATGTCATTCCTTTCCACAATTATAGCATACCTTGAACTGTTATGGACAGTTTGACCGATATGTCCCTCTTTCCGCATTTATAGCATATATGACCGGGTGGTCGTTCTCCTCCCTTAGAACCGATTCTTTGCAAGACTTTGTTGTCTTCACATGGTCGTTGTTAAATCTCCTCTTTTAAAATCTCCTCCCGACTCGCTTCTTCTATTTTCATAGCCATGATTACCACCAGAGTGGTTACCATTTTGTCCGTCTTTTTCTTTCTCCGTTTGGTTATCGTTGTTTTTTTAGACCGCTATCTCCTATGATCCTCGATTGTGGTCCCTCGGTTGGCCGTACTCGTTATCTTGCTCTAATAATTGAGCCTGCTTTACAACATCCGAATAGAGAAAATTTATGAGAAATGAGATATTGTCGTATCTTGGGTTTCAAACCTCTCGTAAACATCCGCGTCATACGTTCCTCATTCTCCACCATATGAGGTGCAAACTCGGATAACTCGCAAACTTTGCCTCGTCTTTGACACCGGCATGTTATTCTCGCTCGATCTAATAAACTCCACTTCCTTCATATGACGAACACTTTCGGAAAGTATTTATCATTAAATAGTTTCAAATGTCTCCCAAGACATGAGTCGAAAAGTACCGGATGGGTACGCTTCACGAGACTCCCACCAAAGAGTACGCCTGCGCCACTAACATAAAGGTGGTGAATGGAACCTTCATTCCTCCGTGCATCCCAAGACATCGAATATCTTGGTAATTTGCTTGACCCATGTTTCCGCCATGATTGGATCTCGCTTTCCCTTAAATTCGTGGTCCCAACTCTTTGAATCTGCTTGTTTGTGACAACCCGTGAATTGCTATCATTTCCTCTCAGTATTTTGAACACGAGTCTCCTCGTGCGATTTTGCATGAACTGCAAAAAGCTTCTAAACATCCCCTCATTCATCATCTTTCGATTGGTGTTGTTCACAGGAGGAACATTGCCACTGTTGCACGCTCGTCTCCTCGTTGGTGAGTACAAAGCGTCTCCACGGTCTCATTTCCACTGTTAATATTCTCAGTCGACATTCTCAAATACTGTCATAAAACAAGGGTTAATTAAGTAAATCAATATATCACATAATATCCCTATATACTGACCAACTAACAAATAAGCTTAGGTAGGACACACTAGCGAAGGATTTACTCGTCTCTCCCCTCCTAGTTCTATTCCCCGATTTCCACCGTAGATCATATCCCTAAGCTCGATACCAACCATTGACGCCCCCAAAATAGGTATACATCACCCATTCCGAGTTGTCAATACACTGCATGCGAAAACAACGACAACTTTATTATTACAATAGTAAAAGCGTGAGTTTGAATACAAATATTATCTTCTAGACAATATCTATACCCAAATAAATCCTCATCACATTTATTGATACATTATTTTACAAAAATGGTGAGGACTACTAAACAACTCTCTCTATAACCATCATTCCATACCCAGACTGCATACTCGCTACATTCTCGCCTCCCGAGAAGAAAAATGGAACAAAAAGGAAAAGGGTGAGCTCAACTAGCCCAAGTAAAGAATATTATGACTAAGATAATATACAACAAAATTATCGTTAGTCTTCAACAGGAAAAATCTAATAGAATACAATAGACAACAAGTTTTAAATCAATATTCGCAATGAAATAATAATTCATTAGAAGAGTTAAGTAGAGAATGCAAACTACTATCTTCTATGTATGAATTTTAAAGTTCATCGCCTATCTTTTATCCTGTAACATCAATCAATATATATCTGAATCAAATATTCATCTTTGCACTACAGGGCCAAAGATATTCATCGATTAGTCATGTTCATCTAAACACCTGTTCATCTTTGCACTACGGGCCAAAGATATTCATCAGAAATCATTCATCTTTGCACTACAGGCCAAAGATATTCAATAATATCATCATTTAAGACTGAGGATGATGAAAAATATTTTTAAAGAAACGAATCCAATGAAACAAAATGACAAGGATTAAGGATTAAGGATTCGTACTTTGTTTTATCCATGTCCAAAAATACCTCAAAAATAATCATAGTGGTGTAAAATTCAAGAATGATCAAAACATGGATACAATCAAAGCTAGTATCCACAATAGATATTTTAGACGAAAAGGAAAATTTTCATTTTTTCGATGAATAGTGTTGAGATATCGTGAATAAATAATGTCGTATATCGTGAATAGTAACTCAAACACCAAAAGTTCCAAATTTGATAAAAACTTCAAATCAATATTTCAAAGATAATGATATTGAAGAAATAATATCATTACAAAAAAAATAATATCCTTACCTCGGAAAGACAAAGATTTAACCTGGAATCTTTGGATATAGGCTACAACTTGAACTTGCACCGTATAACAATACTCAAAGTATACTCAAAATACTCACAAGAATACGCTCGATAATATATAGAGAGAAAACTTCAATTTCTGGTGTAATTTTCAATTCTAACCTAAGCACCCTATTTATAGGAAAATACTTAGAACACCAAAGTAGAAAATTTATTAAAATATTAATATATATATATAATCTTCACGCACACCTTTGAATCTGAAATTCAGCAATTGAACACATGCCTCACACATGCAAAAAACGTTTTTTGTAAAAAAAATATTTAAAACTTCAAAAATTAATTATTTTGGAGCTTCAGAACTTCAATAATTCATAATAAATAGCCCTTTTGTCAGAAAATTCGAATCTTGCGACTTTTTATAGGAAATTTAATTCTCTACAACTTTGCAGAAGAAATTTTTTCCAAATTCCAAATAGAAATTGATCGAAATCCATAAACGGACGATTTTACAAGCTATAATCAAATTTCAGTCAAGAAATGGGGTCCACCGACACAATAAACATGCTTTAAATATTTTTGGTAACAAAAATACTCCTCCTCCACATATACTCATATATCCCACATTTATCATAAAAATATCATCTTGATTATATTATTAAAATATAATAATATATTTAAATGAATTATTTTATCTAAAAGATAAAATTTCAATTTTCAACAATTGTCACATTAAAAATTTTCTCCATCTATATCCACATAAAATCAATATTTTTCTCATCATATGAATCAATAATTAATTATTCACAAATAATATTACGAATCACAATATTGACAACCGAGCAATTCCTGGAAAGAGGGGGCTTTCAATAAGAATTTCTCCTTCTTCAAGCCTTGATTTGGTGACCAAACCTCTCCTTGATGAACTTTCTAGACATTGCCAATAATGTTATCTAATAATATTATTCAGGATAATATGAATTATTACTTCGATAATGAAAATCTTGTGTAATGACAATTATTGAAACAACAATAATATAAAATATCAACGCAGAAAATTATTGAATCAATAAAATAAAATCTTTGAGCGGTAACTCACCGTAACAATTATTGAGTAGTGCCTTCACGTAAGAATCAATAATTGGTGCAATACCGTGTGCTACTTGTGTTTTAACCAATTTAGTATTTTAACAATGATTAATTGTGAATAACTACGCCGCTATTTTTAAACAACTTATATTTGTCGTTTTCTTCATCCAATCGCTTTTCGTTATGGGGCCCACAAAAGACTGCGCCATCGTACGAATAGACAACAAGAATATTCCACGACCAAACGAATATTCCCCGACAACAATGAATATTTTATAACCACTTGCTTATTTTGAAATATTTGCGTATTTTACCCATAACTATCCACATTAATCAAATCAACCCTTACTATTTCAAAATAATAAATAGAGAAAATTATTTTCATTAATAATAAGTTGGGGTCTTACATATATCGTCAAAGCCATCAATATCAGAATCGTCATGTTCGAGCAATAGATCTTCACTATCATTGTCATCACCATCTTCGTCGTCCTCAACGATTTCTTCAATTATATCTACCTCCTCAACAACAACGTCTTCACTTTCGACAACGACAACGACAACATCATCCTCTTCTTCACTAGACTCACTAATAATTGTTACATCAGCAGGTGTGACACTAGTAGACTCGACTTATAAAGGTTCATCGTCTGGACGAGGAGTTGTGCCTTGAAAACCACAGGCACTGGTGGTTATAACAGCATGCCATGGGCTTGCAGGGGTCTTAACACTCCGCGCTTAGTACACCTGTGTTGCATGACTTGCTAAAATAAAAGGCTCGTCCATACCACTCATCAGTCTTAGTTTTGACTTAACGTTAACAGTCACCCGTCCTGATTTTTTATCTACTTTAACTCCATTCTCAACATCAAACCAATGATAATTGAAGCAAACTAATTCTTTATGACCTCAATATTTGAGCACGACAACTTCTAGCAATCGTCCATACCAGTCATCCCAAATGTTATCGTAGCAGCTACCTTTCACCACAAAACCAGAATAAGAAGAAGCAACTTCCCCTATATCGCAACACTTAAATCTGTAACCGTTGACAATGCAGCATGTATAAGTATCTACAGATCTTTCAGGGCCATCGGCTATAAGCTTTAGTCGATTGTCAGCTAACTCATCTGTGAGGACCTAATGTACATTAACACAACATATTCTAAAGTTAATTACGCCATAAGAATAAATCTATGATGGTATATTCATTGAACTTATAAGGTTAGACTTACATGATCTTTAAACCATTGCACAAATTCTCCATTTCTCAAATTTTGTAAATCCCCGTCCGATATACTCGGATTTGCTTCACGTACTTCAGCATCATATTGACTGCAACTCATTTATATACTCAATGTGTTTGAAAAGGAACTTGACACAATTACACCAGACATATATAATTATGACTACTTACTTAATGTATGGAGATACTGGATAATAATAACCGATTTTCTATATAAAATAATTAAGAAATTTTATGATAAATTTTTTTTTTTTTTAATGACGAGACTAAGTGTCTAGTAATGTGAGCGATAAATGCGAATATATTTATTACTTGAAAAATTAGAAATAATTTTGGAATAATTAATTACTACAAATTATATTTTTATGGTAATTAATTTCGTAGCGTAAATGTTTTTATTAATTATTTTCCATGATAACATGATTGGAAATAATATATGAAGTGATAATTAGAATTATATAATAAATATTTTATTATATGAATTGTTCGTAATATTTAAATCAAGTATTTTAACTTGATATGCGAAAGAGAAGTCGATATGAGATCCAAACCTCGAATTGGGATTGTGATCAAGAGATGAGAATAATAATATTATATTATTGTTATAATGATTTTACAAAGAAAATAATTATGTATCGTGTATAAAGTAGACACAGATAATATTGAGCAATGACGATTAATTAGGTCATAAAGATATTACCGTGTCTTTGTGAAACCCTAATTATTAAACTTAACTATGAGAAATGACCGAGTAGTGACTGTGTATATGAAGTTTACTGTGTATATGAAGGTTACTGTGTATAAGATGTCGGTAATTAGAAGAAAACCCTAATTACTGTTGTTTGTCGATAATTAGGAGAAACCCTAATTATTACAACCCTAATTGGTTGAAGTTAGAGATTGTAATGACCGTGTTTAGAACATACACGATAATTAGAGAATCCTAATGGTCAATTAGAAACCCTAATTGATGGCGTTAAGAAACCCTAATTAGAAAACCCTAATTTTTCAATCAAAACCCTAATTTAAAATTATTGGGTTTAATTACGATGTTATTGTATAAATGTTTTAATTTACCAAAGGATAGAAATTAATTGGTAAATGATAATAATTACCATCTAGTGATTAAATACTACATTTAATTGCTATGTACAAAAATGCCCATGAAACTATATTTGAAATTACCAAAATACCCTTTTAGTGTATTATTAGTTATATTATTTATGGAATTTTAAAATCTAAATTGATAAACCCTAATGGTTATGGATAATGTCTATAATGCCCTTCATGGTAGACATGAGAAGTCTAAACTACCCTTGTGCATTATTAAAGGAAGAAACCAATTATTAGAGTGGAAATGACTAAAATGCCCTTTTTGTCCATTTAGTGTATTATTAGTGTATTATTGCTAGCAATCTTGCAAAATCTGGACATCTAACTTTATTCTAGAATTTACCATGACACTATAACATTACTACCACCAATAATCAGCCATTACATGATGATTTACATAATTTAAGAGAGATAAATGTACATTATTTAGCCTATTTATTCACAAACACTTGGCCATATCTCTCCCAACCTCTTACCAACGAAATTATCTTGCCCATAAGCTCCTAATCAAAGCCCAAATATCACAAACAACAAATCGTAAGCATCAAAGCCAAAAAATCAAAAATCGGTTGTAAAAAGGTATGAAATTCCCTAATTTTGAAATCCTTCGATTCGATGTTAATTGATGCAATTGATTGTTTAAAGTAGTGTAATAGGAGTCTATTAATGTTCGGGTTGTAAAATCATGAACCCATAACATCAAAGTGCACGAATTTGAAGATTTGAGCAAGTTGGAAAACCAAATTCGTGATTTTTGGGCAAAATGTCAAGACTTATATCTCTGTGATTATTTACCGCTTTTGTTGTTTAAAAGTTGTTAGGTGTATCTTGTTATGTGGTCTTTAAACTTCAAAAGGAATCAGGTCTATATCTATTGTAGATCGGGATTTATAAGCGGTCAAAGTGGGTTGACCTAAGATTGACCTATTGCTTTTTCAAACCCAGAAAATATTCTAAGTGTCCAGAAATATTTTTTTGGCAAATGTAAGGCCTTATATCTCGGTCATCTTTAATGTGTTTTGTGTTATAAAGGTTGATATGTGTAGCTTATTATGTGGTATTTAACCTCCAAAAAGAATCAGGTCCATATATATTACGGATTAAGAGTTATTTAAGGTCAAAGTGGGTTGATCAAGATTGACCGTAAAATTTACAAGGCGACCCAAGAATTTTCTAAGTGTTAATTTTTCTGACAAGGTTTGACCATACTTTAGATGCTTGATTTCTTGTTGTTATGATGATATTAAGTATTATGGTTGTAGTCCTACATGTTGTCTACACACTGGAATTGATAGATCACATAAAATTTACACGATCATCAAGTTATAGAGGTCCAAAGTAGGCACCTCGAACTGTTCTTCGTGAAGAACAGCTTTGGTAGCTACTTTGATGGCTGATTTATCCCAGATCTGATGTTTGTTTAGAGGTTATGATTGTTGGATCTTATATTCTTGTATTTCCTCTACAAGACCCAATTTATAGATTGTCCAAATTCGATAAGATGAGAGAGTTATTCACGGTCAAAAGTAGGCCACTTGGTTACGCCTTATGAAGATCTGGGGTAGGCTCAAGAACACATATAAGCGACACTTCATCCACTATAGGGGCCTTTAGCGACGCTTTTAATTATTTTAATTTCTCGATTTTCAAAAAATGATTTAAAAATTGGAAAAATTAGATTTTAATTATTAAAAATACCAAATAAATTATGAAAAATTATTTTAAAAGTCCTAAAAATAGTTTTTAATTATTTTGAGTATATTTCATAAATATTTAATATTTTTGGAATATAAAAGGTATTTATTTATTTAATTATAATATTAAATAAATTATTTAAAAATAGTTTTAATTCATGAAAAATCATGAAAAATTATATTATGGGTATAAGAAAATATTTTAAGTTATTTCCCATGACTTTTAATATTTTGTGATGAATTTCATTAATTAATTATATATTAATGATATTAAAGTTATTTAATGATTATATTAAATAATTTAGTTTAAAAATGATTTTAATATTATAAAAATCATTTTAAATGAAATTAAGGTATTTAAAAATATTTTAAGTTATAAAATATAACTTTTAATATTTAAAGGATAATTTCATTAATAATTTAATATTAATGATATTAAGATAATATTAATGATATTTAGTTTATTTAATAATTATTATTAAATAAATAGTTTAAAAATGGTTTTATTTATTTAAAAATCATTTAAAGAGGATATTAAGGATTTAAAAAATTTTTAAGTTATAATTAATGACTTTTAATATTTGGATGAATAGTACATTAATATTTATATATTAATGGTGATTATTTAAAAATGATTTTAATTGTTTTAAAAATCATTTAAGGGTAATATAAATGTTTTAAAAATAGTTTGAGTTATTATAAATAACTTTTATATTTTGGCAATGGTTTCATTAATAGTTTAATATAAATTAATTATTAATGATAATGGAATTGTTTAATGTTTAAATCATTTAATTATGATTCCGATGTTTGAAAGTTATAGCCGGCCAAACTAGCTGACTTGAGAACCGGTTATGAAGTCCAGGATTTGATGAAGAGCACCCATAGTAACAGTTATATCACTATAAGCCCTTGAGTGACAGATTTGATTTATTTTAAATTTTTCAATTTCTGGAAAATTCAAAAATGATTAAAAGTAAAATGTCTGATATTTACAGATGTTGAGGTATAGAATAAGAGTCTTAGACTCAAGATTTTTACCCGATAAAGTTGTTTAGACGCAGGCAAAAATGTCGTAATCTCTATAATAGAAAGAAAAGACTTACAGAAGAGCATGGATGAGATATTTGAAAAATGTATAAAAATATTTCAAGTATAGAATATGAACTAAAAGTATGATCACCGCGATTATGTGATGACGTGATTAGACTATGTCTTTGTTCGTAATAGATGCGATTTATGTGTTATGATATATTGTTCTAATCGAATGAATGATCTGATTATTGATAGGTTGTGATAAAGAGATAAAACCTAAGTTGAGAGTTGTAATCAGCGAATCAGGCAAGTATCCTACCTTTGCATTTCCTTTATGCAATGAACATGAGTAAGAAGTTTCAGAATTCTTTTCTATTCCTGTACAGATTATGTACGCTTTGATTATCAACATGTTAGCTCAGATATATATTCTGTTCATTGATTTCTAAATGGTTATACAAGTGTCCCCACTTGGATAATCATAGCATTTATTCACATGTTGATACCCTTTTTCAATTACCCGTATACATATATGTTGAATTACATATTATTGTTGAGCAAGATTAAAAACCTTCGGGTTTGGAACCAGGCATGTATGAACATCTCGATAATGGGAAAATTTTTATGCGCTTCGGCGGACAAAGGGTGAGCGATGAATTTCGTTCAAGTTATGTAGTATTGATCAATACAAGGTACAACGGGGCTGATCACCCTCCGTGCCCGTAAGTTATGACGGTTTTCGGATGAATTTCTGCTAAACCTTTTCGAAAATGAAAAAAACCATGTTCATAGTATGTTTCTTAAACCCTATTCATGGGTGTAGCCTAATTTCAAGAAATTGAAAGAGAGTTGTTATGTGAATCTTTTATCAGTATAGATTACTTCACAACTTTTGATTCATTGTTGAAGTGTTATGTAAAGAGAATACTTATATTCTTTCAGCTTATATATATAATTGATATTACTTGCTGGGCACTCAAATGCTCATCCTTGCTTAAATTAAATGTTTTCGATTATGTATGAGCAACTCAAGGCTCGAGCACGAACAAGGGAAAGGAAAAGCTATTCAAATGAGTTTATATTATGAGTTAATGGTTATAGTTAGTAAGACAATGGAATCTATTGTCGATATTGTAAGGAATGTATTTGAAGGTCACGTGCACTGGGAAGTAAACTTTGATGTATGTAAATTAAGTTCGAATGTATTATTATTTAGTATTATTCACTTTAAAAAAATGTATCGTGGAGAACCGAAGTTCGGGTTTCAAGTACCGGATTTGGGGTCGCCACAAAGTTGGTATCAAAGTCATAGGTTATAAACGTTAGAATGCTAAACCTAGGTTATAACCTTAGTAGAATGGAGGACGAAAAGTTAAGATAGATATTCAAAGGAACCAGAGACGAAGTACTCGGTGAGAAGTTATAGGATATGATGAGTTGAAGAGATTCATCGAGTTTTAGTGGTACTAAATAAAATATTACTTCATTTTAATGATGAATATATTTTATTTCAGTAATGATGTTGTCTCGTTTATTGTGGTCATAGGATGGATGACAAAAGTCAAAATAGTAATTCCTTGACCCAAGAGACGATGGACTCTAGCGAGGAGTACACAGACAGTGAGATGATAAGAGATTTGATAGTTAGGAACGATGACTTAAAGGTTAGAGTCGAGCAAGCGGAGGCACAGAATCGTACTCTCCAGTTTTGGAACAATGAAGACAAGGACGCTGCTCACCGAACACAAGATGGAGTTAGCAGAGTTCACGAGGAGGTTGGAGCAGAGAGAGATACAGATAGGACAATTGAAGGTTGAGATAGAAGCCAAAGACACCAGGATATATACCTTGGAGCAGGCTTTAGACATCGCCTTTATGCGATTCGATGCAGAGTGGATGGAGCTGCCTTTCGGCAGAGAAAGATAGGCGTTGATGTGTTTATAGAGATGGATTGAATAAATTCATCGTCAAACAAAATAAGAGACAACGTATATAAAACTCTTGATTGCTGTGTATATATACTATATGCTAATCAGGGTAACTTATGTATGTAGATGTCTGGTGGAAAAGATATGTGGAATAAGAAGGATCAGATCCATACCCCCAAGCTAATATCGAGGCCAACAGCTGAAATAGAAGCTTACCAAGAACCCAAATCGGACGAGGTGGCTATAGTGGAAAACGTAGTATCAGATCTAGAAATGGTGGATTTGACAGATAGTGATTCAGACACTAAAGTTGAAGCTGCTCAAGCATCAACGAAAGTGCAGGATCTAGAGAACAAGGTTTCTTCACTAGAAAGGTTGTGGGAGATAGAAAAGTTGCTTAATATTCAACTGCGAAAAGCATTAAAAGAAACAATGGAAGAGCAAGATAAGCTCAAAATCCAAATTGACCAGATGGGAGCCTCAAGCAACACATCGTAAATGCAACTCCGAGAGGTAAAGGAAAAGAAAGATAGAAGATCCCGACTTAGGAAAACTGATAAGAAGAAAGGGAAGAAGATATGTTATATTTATGGTTTGTGAGGGACATACCTCTCCTCGTTGTCCCCCAACTTATAAGCAAGGTGGATGTTTTAATTGTGGAATGGAAGGACATCGAGCGAATGAATGTCCGAGAAGAAGGCTTAGTAAATAGGTAGTATGGGTTATGTTATGTAATATATGTGATAAGTAATGAACTATTTTCAACTTTTATGTTGGTCAAGATTTTAAATCCCGACTGTTGTAGTCACAAAGGGATAGCAGATGTTTAAAGCAGTATGTGATATGGTATGACAAGTGCTATGAATATGAGTCTATGTTAGATTAATGAAGTAAGTTGTTATAAAGATAGCAGACATTTATCTGAATATTGGTTAATATAGTAAACCAAGTTTCAAAATTTAATATTTTGGAATACATGATTATTTGAGTAGAAAATTTTGTGTTATATGTCGAACGTATACGATGAGGCTTAGAATGTAAGGAAATGAAGAATAATTTATGATTATGTCACCGAGACGAAAACGAAAACCAGCCGCGGAAGATCAACCAGATAATCGAACGTCGAATGCCAAAGACTTTAAGGCAATCTTATTGCTAGGGTATAGAGGATTAAGTGACTCAGTAGAAGCGTTTATGATAGTTAGGATAACGGAAAGGGCAAAAGATAACTTTTATCACCTATACGATAAAAGGGAAATGAGATAAAGAGAAAGTTTGTGGGCAGAAGAGACATATCTCTTCCAATTGTCCCAATTCAAGAATGTATAGCGAATGTTTTATTTATGAATCAATGGAGTATAAGATGAAAGAGTATAAGGTGAAAGAAGAAGAAGTGAGATAAGGAATGTGAATATGAGAAATGACAAAGAAGATATAAAGCGAAAACGAAATAAACCGTAAGTGTCTTCATTATGGTCGCTCAAGATATCGTAGCGATTGAGGATCTTTATGGCATTTGAAAATGGAACTCTGTGTTCTATTCGAATAACTTAAATATTTTATATGATTTTCCTGTATATATACATATAGTAGATTACTTTATTAAAGAAATTTTGAAGGAGGAATTTTGGTTCTCTTAATCAAAATTCTGTTTATCAGAAAGACAAGCATTATGGAGAATAGTTAAAGATCAGTTCGATCAAGTATGATCGAGGTCTACGTGTAATGATTATATGCTATATACCCTTCTACGTATGAGTTTTAAAGCGGTGATTCCGGGGACGGAATCCTTATAAGGGAGGGTGAATGTAATAACCCGAGATTTTCTATATAAAATAATTAAGAAATTTTGCGTATAAATTTTTTTTTATTTAATGACGAGACTAAGTGTCTAGTAATGTGAACGATAAATGCGAATATATTTATTACTTGAAAAATTAGAAATAATTTTGGAATAATTAATTACTACAAATTATATTTTTATGGTAATTAATTTCTGTAAGCAGAAATATTTTTATTAATTATTTTCCATGATAACATGATTGGAAATAATATATGAAGTGATAATTAGAATTATATAATAAATATTTTATTATATGAATTGTTCAGAATATTTAAATCAAGTATTTTAACTTGATATGCGAAAGAGAAGTCAGATATGAGATCCAAACCCTGAATTGGGATTGTGATCAAGAGATGAGAATAATAATATTATATTATTGTTATAATGATTTTACAGTACAATAATTATGTACTGTGTATGTGCGGACAGATAATATTGAGCAATGACGGTCAATTAGGTCATAGCATATTACCGTGCTGTGAAACCCTAATTATTAAACTTAGTTATGAGAAATGACTGAGTAGTGACTGTGTATATGAAGTTTACTGTGTATATGAAGGTTACTGTGTATAAGATGTCGGTAATTAGAAGAAAACCCTAATTACTGTTGTTTATCGATAATTAGGACAAACCCTAATTATTACAACCCTAATCGGTTGAAGTTAGAGATTGTAATGACTGTGTTAGAACATACACAGATAATTAGAGAATCCTAATGGTCAATTAGAAACCCTAATTGATGGCGTTAAGAAACCCTAATTAGAAAACCCTAATTTTTCAATCAAAACCCTAATTTAAAATTATTGGGTTTAATTACGATGTTATTGTATAAATGTTTTAATTTACCAAAGGATAGAAAGTAATTGGTAAATGATAAGAATTACCATCTAGTGATTAAATACTACATTTAATTGCTATGTACAAAAATGCCCATGAAATTATATGTGAAATTACCAAAATACCCTTTTAGTGTATTATTAGTTATATTATTTATGGAATTTTAAAATCTAAAGTGATAAACCCTAATGGTTATGGATAATGTCTATAATGCCCTTCATGGTAGACATGAGAAGTCTAAACTACCCTTGTGCATTATTAAAGGAAGAAACCAATTATTAGAGTGGAAATGACTAAAATGCCCTTTTTGTCCATTTAGTGTATTATTAGTGTATTATTGCTAGCAATCTTGCAAAATCTGGACATCTAACTTTATTCTAGAATTTACCATGACACTATAACATTACTACCACCAATAATCACCATTACATGATTGCATACATGATTTACATAATTTAAGAGAGAAAATGTACATTATTTAGCCTATTTATTCACAAACACTTGGCCATATCTCTCCCAACCTCTTACCAACGAAATTATCTTGCCCATAAGCTCCTAATCAAAGCCCAGCCATCACAAACAACAAATCAGAAGCATCAAAGCCAAAAAAATCAAAAATCGAAGCTAGAAAAGGTATGAAATTCTCTAATTTTGAAATCCTTCGATTCGATGTTAATTGATGCAATTGATTGTTTAAAGTAGTGTAATAGGGAGTCTATTAATGTTCTGGGTTGTAAAATCATGAACCCATAACATCAAAGTGCACGAATTTGAAGATTTGAGCAAGTTGGAAAAACCAAATTACGTGATTTTTTGGGCAAATGTCAAGACTTATATCTCTGTGATTATTTACTGTTTTTGTTGTTTAAAAGTTGTTAGGTGTATCTTGTTATGTGGTCTTTAAACTCCAAAAGGAATCAGGTCTATATCTATTGTAGATCGGGATTTATAAGCGGTCAAAGTGGGTTGACCGACATTGACCATTTGTTTTTCAAACCCGAAAATATTCTAAGTGTCCGAAAATATTTTTTTGCAAATGTCGGCCTTATATCTCGGTCATCTTTAATGTGTTTTGTGTTATAAAGGTTGATATGTATCAGCTTATTATGTGGTATTTAACCTCCAAAAGAATCGAGTCCATATATATTACGGATTAAGAGTTATTTAAGGTCAAAGTGGGTTGACCAGGCATTGACTAGAAAAATTACAGGCGACCAAATTTTCTAAGTGTTAATTTTTCTGACAAGGTTTGACCATACTTTAGATGCTTGATTTCTTGTTGTTATGATGATATTAAGTATTATGGTTGTAGTCCTACATGTTGTCTACACACTGGAATTGATAGATCACATAAAATTTACACGATCATCAAGTTATAGAGGTCCAAAGTAGGCACCTCGAACTGTTCTTCGTGAAGAACAGCTTTGGTAGCTATTTTGATGGCTGATTTATCCCAGATCTGATGTTTTTTTAGAGGTTATGATTGTTGGATCTTATATTCTTGTATTTCCTCTACAAGACCCAATTTATAGATTGTCCAAATTCGATAAGATGAGAGAGTTATTCACGGTCAAAGTAGGCCACTCGGTTCTGCCTTATGAAGATCTGGGTAGGCTCAAGAACACCTATAGCGACACTTCTGTCACTATAGGGGCCTTTAGCGACAGTTTTAATTATTTTAATTTCTGATTTTCCGAAAAATGATTTAAAAATTGGAAAAATTAGATTTTAATTATTAAAAATACCAAATAAATTATGAAAAATTATTTTAAAGTCTGAAAAATAGTTTTTAATTATTTTGAGTATATTTCATAAATATTTAATATTTTTGGAATATAAAAGGTATTTATTTATTTAATTATAATATTAAATAAATTATTTAAAAATAGTTTTAATTCATGAAAAATCATGAAAAATTATATTATGGTATAAGAAAATATTTTAAGTTATTTCCCATGACTTTTAATATTTTGTGATGAATTTCATTAATTAATTATATATTAATGATATTAAAGTTATTTAATGATTATATTAAATAATTTAGTTTAAAAATGATTTTAATATTATAAAAATCATTTTAAATGAAATTAAAGTATTTAAAAATATTTTAAGTTATAAAATATAACTTTTAATATTTAAAGGATAATTTCATTAATAATTTAATATTAATGATATTAAGATAATATTAATGATATTTAGTTTATTTAATAATTATTATTAAATAAATAGTTTAAAAATGGTTTTATTTATTTAAAAATCATTTAAAGAGGATATTAAGGATTTAAAAATATTTTAAGTTATAATTAATGACTTTTAATATTTGGATGAATAATACATTAATATTTATATATTAATGGTGATTATTTAAAAATGATTTTAATTGTTTTAAAAATCATTTAAGGGTAATATAAATGTTTTAAAAATAGTTTGAGTTATTATAAATAACTTTTATATTTTGGCAATGGTTTCATTAATAGTTTAATATAAATTAATTATTAATGATAATGGAATTATTTAATGTTTAAATCATTTAATTATGATTAGATGTTTGAAAGTTATAATAAGCCAAACTAGTGCGTACTTGAGAACCTAGTTATGAAGTCCGAGGATTTGATGAAGAGCACCCATAGTAACAGTTATATCACTATAAGCCCTTGAGTGACAAATTTGATTTATTTTAAATTTTTCAATTTCTGGAAAATTCAAAAATGATTAAAAGTAAAATGTCTGATATTTACAGATGTTGAGGTATAGAATAAGAGTCTTAGACTCGGTATTTACAAATAAAAAAAAGTTTGATGACATGCTGGCAAATGTCGAACTCTATAATAGAAAGAAAAGACTTACGTAAGAGCATGGATGAGATATTTGAAAAATGTATAAAAATATTTCAAGTATAGAATATGAACTAAAAGTATGATCAACTGCGATTATGTGATGGCGTGATTAGACTATGTCTTGTTGTAATAGACGATTACTATGTGTTATGATATATTGTTCTAATCGAATGAATGATCCGATTATTGATAGGTTGTGATAAAGAGATAAAACCTAAGTTGAGAGTTGTAATCGTGAATCGGAAAGTATCCTACCTTTGCATTTCCTTTATCTGATGAACATGAGTAAGAAGTTTGAAATTCTTTTCTATTCTGTCACAGATTATATACGCTTTGATTATCAACATGTTAGCTCGGATATATATTACATTCATTGATTTCTAAATGGTTATACAAGTGTCCCCACTTGGATAATCATAGCATTTATTCACATGTTGATACACCTTTTCAATTACCCGTATACATATATGTTGAATTACATATTATTGTTGAAAGCAAGATTAAAACCTTCGGGTTTGGAACCCGACATGTATGAACATCTCGATAATGGGAAAATTTTTATGCGCTTGGCGGACAAAGGGTGAAGCGATGAATTTACGTTCAAGTTATGTAGTATTGATCAATCTGAGGTACAATGAGGGTGATCACCCTCCGTGCCGTAAGTAAGTTATGACGGTTTTATGGATGAATTTACGCTAAACCTTTTCGAAAATGAAAAAAAATGTTCATAGTATGTTTCTTAAACCCTATTCATGGGTGGAGCCTAATTTCAAGAAATTGAAAGAGAGTTGTTATGTGAATCTTTTATCGATATAGATTACTTCACAACTTTTGATTCGTTGTTGAAGTGTTATGTAAAGAGAATACTTATATTCTTTTACTTATATATATAATTGCTATTACTTCTTTGGGCACTCAAATGCTCATCCTTGCTTAAATTAAATGTTTTCGATTATGTATGATCGAACTTTGAAGGCTCGAGCACGAAACAAGGGAAAAGAAAAGCTATTGAATGAGTTTATATTATGAGTTAATGGTTATAGTTAGTAAGACAATGGAATCTATTGTCGGATATTGTAAGGAATGTATTTGAAGGTCACGTGCACAGGAAGTAAACTTTGATGTATGTAAATTAAGTTCGAATGTATTATTATTTAGTATTATTCAACTTAAAAAATGGTATAAATGGAGAACCGAGGAGTTCGGGTTTCAAGTACCGGATTTGGGGTCGCCATACAGGTTGGTATCAAAGATGTAGGTTATAAGCGTTAGGAATGCTAAAACCTAGGTTATAACCTTAGTAGAATGGAGGACGAAAGTTAAGATAGATATTCGATGAACCGAGAGGCGAAGTACTACTCTGGGTGAGAAGTTATAGGATATGATGAGTTGAAGAGATTCATCGAGTTTTAGTGGTACTAAATAAAATATTACTTCATTTTAATGATGAATATATTTTATTTCGATAATAATGTTGTCTCGTTTATTGTGGTCATAGGATGGATGACGAAAAGTCAAAATAGTAATTCCTTGACCCAAGACGATGGACTCTAGCTAGGAGTACCGCAGACGGTGAGATGATAAGAGATTTGTTAGTTAGGAAAGATGACTTAAAGGTTAGAAATTTGAGCAAGCGGAGGCACGCAGAATCGTACTCTCCAGTTTTGGAACAATGATCTGAGGACGCTGCTCACCGAACACAGAGATGGAGTTAGCGAGTTCTGAGGAGGTTGGAGCGAGAGAGATCTGAGATAGGACAATTGAAGGTTGAGATAGAAGCCAAAGACACGGGATATATACCTTGGAGCGGGCTTTAGACATCGCCTTTATGCGATTCGATCTGAGAGTGGATGGAGCGCCTTTGGCGAGAAAAGATAGGGCGTTGATGTGTTTATAGAGATGGATTGAATAAATTCATCGTCAAACAAAATAAGAGACAACGTATATAAAACTCTTGATTCTTGTGTATATATATATTATATGCTAATCGGGGTAACTTATGTATGTAGATGTACGGTGGAAAAGATATGTGGAATAAGAAGGATCGGATCCATACCCCCAGCTAATATCGAGGCCAACAATTTGAAATAGAAGCTCACGAGGAACCCAAATCGGACGAGGTGGCTATAGTGGAAAGCGTAGTATCGAGATCCGAAATGGTGGATTTGATAGATAGTGATTCGAGACACTAAAGTTGAAGTTGCTCAAGCATCAATGAAAGTCACGGGATCTGGAGAACAAGGTTTCTTCACTAGAAAGGTTGTGGGAGATAAAAAGTTGCTTAATATTCAACTGCGAAAAGCATTAAAAGAAACAATGGAAGAGCAAGATAAGCTCAAAATCCAAATTGATCGGATGGGAGCCTCAAGCAACACATCGTGTGCGACTCAGAGAGGTAAAGGAAAAAGAAAGATAAAAGATCACGACTTAGGAAAACTGATAAGAAGAAAGGGAAGAAGATATGTTATATTTGCGGTTTGTGAGGACATACCTCTCCTTATTGTCCTTATTATAAACAAGGTGGATGTTTTAATTGTGGAATGGAAGGACATCGGCGAATGAATGTCCAAGAAGAAGATTTAGTAAATAGGTAGTATGGGTTATGTTATGTAATATATATGATAAGTAATGAACTATTTTCAACTTTTATGTTGGTCAAGATTTTAAATCCATTTGTTGTAGCACACAAAGGGATAGCGAGATGTTTAAAGCGTTATGTGATATGGTATGACAAGTGCTATGAATATGAGTCTATGTTAGATTAATGAAGTAAGTTGTTATAAAGATAGCGAGACATTTATCCGAATATTGGTTAATATAGTAAACCAAGTTTCAAAATTTAATATTTTGGAATACATGATTATTTGAGTAGAAAATTTTGTGTTATATGTCGAGCGTATCGATGAGGCTTAGAATGTAAGGAAATGAAGAATAATTTATGATTATGTCACCGAGACGCAAAACGAAAACCCGGTAGCGGAAGATCAACCCGATAATCGAGCGTCGAGCGCCAAAAGACTTTAAAGGCGATCTTATTGCTAGGGTATAGAGGATTAAGTGACTCGATAGAAGCGTTTATGATAGTTAGGATAACGAAAGGGCAAAAAGATAACTTTTATCACCTATACGATAAAAAGGAAATGAGATAAAGAGAAAGTTTGTGGGCGGAAGAGACATATCTCTTCCAATTGTCCCAATTCAAGAATGTATAGCGAATGTTTTATTTATGAATCAATGGAGTATAAGATGAAAGAGTATAAGGTGAAAGAAGAAGAAGTGAGATAAGGAATGTGAATACGAGAAATGACAATGAAGAGATATAGGCGACAACGAAATAAACCGTAAGTGTCTTCATTATGGTCGTTCAAGATATCGTATGGCGATTGAGGATCTTGTGGCATTTGAAAATGGAACTCCGAGTTCTATTCGAATAACTTAAATATTTTATATGATTTTCTGTATATATATATATAGTAGATTACTTTATTAAAGAAATTTTGAAGGAGGAATTTTGGTTCTCTTAATCAAAATTACATTTATCGAAAAAACAAGCATTATGGAGAATAGTTAAAGATCGATTCGATCAAGTATGATCGAGATCTACGTCTAATGATTATATATATATATACCCCTTCTACGTATGAGTTTTAAAAGCGGTGATTAGGGGACGGAATCCTTATAAGGGGAGGTGAATGTAATAACTTGAGATTTTCTATATAAAATAATTAAGAAATTTTGCGTATAAATTTTTTTTTATTTAATGACGAGACTAAGTGTCTAGTAATGTGAGCGATAAATGCGAATATATTTATTACTTGAAAAATTAGAAATAATTTTGGAATAATTAATTACTACAAATTATATTTTATGGTAATTAATTTACGTAGCGAGAAATGTTTTTATTAATTATTTTCCATGATAACATGATTGGAAATAATATATGAAGTGATAATTAGAATTATATAATAAATATTTTATTATATGAATTGTTCGAGAATATTTAAATCAAGTATTTTAACTTGATATGCGAAAAAGAAAGTCGAGATATGAGATCCAAACCACGAATTGGGATTGTGATCAAGAGATGAGAATAATAATATTATATTATTGTTATAATGATTTTACTGATACAATAATTATGTCTTTGTGTATGTGCTGAGACAGATAATATTGAAGCGATGACGATCGATTTGGGCATAGCATATTACCGTCTTTGTGAAACCCTAATTATTAAACTTAGTTATGAGAAATGACTAAGTAGTATTTGTGTATATGAAGTTTCTTTGTGTATATGAAGGTTACTGTGTATAAGATGTCGGTAATTAGAAGAAAACCCTAATTACTGTTGTTTGTCGATAATTAGGACAAACCCTAATTATTACAACCCTAATCGGTTGAAGTTAGAGATTGTAATGACTGTGTTAGAACATACACAGATAATTAGAGAATCCTAATGGTCAATTAGAAACCCTAATTGATGGCGTTAAGAAACCCTAATTAGAAAACCCTAATTTTTCAATCAAAACCCTAATTTAAAATTATTGGGTTTAATTACGATGTTATTGTATAAATGTTTTAATTTACCAAAGGATAGAAAGTAATTGGTAAATGATAAGAATTACCATCTAGTGATTAAATACTACATTTAATTGCTATGTACAAAAATGCCCATGAAACTATATGTGAAATTACCAAAATACCCTTTTAGTGTATTATTAGTTATATTATTTATGGAATTTTAAAATCTAAAGTGATAAACCCTAATGGTTATGGATAATGTCTATAATGCCCTTCATGGTAGACATGAGAAGTCTAAACTACCCTTGTGCATTATTAAAGGAAGAAACCAATTATTAGAGTGGAAATGACTAAAATGCCCTTTTTGTCCATTTAGTGTATTATTAGTGTATTATTGCTAGCAATCTTGCAAAATCTGGACATCTAACTTTATTCTAGAATTTACCATGACACTATAACATTACTACCACCAATAATCAGCCATTACATGATGATTTACATAATTTAAGAGAGAGAAATGTACATTATTTAGCCTATTTATTCACAAACACTTGGCCATATCTCTCCCAACCTCTTACCAACGAAATTATCTTGCCCATAAGCTCCTAATCAAAGCCCGACCATCACAAACAACAAATCGAAGCATCAAAGCCAAAAAATCAAAAATCGAAGCTAGAAAAGGTATGAAATTCCCTAATTTTGAAATCCTTGATTCGATGTTAATTGATGCAATTGATTGTTTAAAGTAGTGTAATAGGGAGTCTATTAATGTTACGGGTTGTAAAATCATGAACCCATAACATCAAAAGTGCACGCAATTTGAAGATTTGAGCAAGTTGGAAAAACCAAATTACGTGATTTTTGGGCAAATGTCAAGACTTATATCTCTGTGATTATTCTTTGTTTTTTGTTGTTTAAAAGTTGTTAGGTGTATCTTGTTATGTGGTCTTTAAACTCCAAAAGGAATCAGGTCTATATCTATTGTAGATCGGGATTTATAAGCGGTCAAAGTGGGTTGGCCAAGCATTGGCCATTTGTTTTTCAAACCCGAAAAATATTCTAAGTGTCCGAAAATATTTTTTTGGCAAATGTAAGAGCCTTATATCTCGGTCATCTTTAATGTGTTTTGTGTTATAAAGGTTGATATGTGTAGCTTATTATGTGGTATTTAACCTCCAAAAAGAATCAGGTCCATATATATTACGGATTAAGAGTTATTTAAGGTCAAAGTGGGTTGTGGGCATTGACCGAAAAAATTACAATGACCCAAATTTTCTAAGTGTTAATTTTTCTGACAAGGTTTGACCATACTTTAGATGCTTGATTTCTTGTTGTTATGATGATATTAAGTATTATGGTTGTAGTCCTACATGTTGTCTACACACTGGAATTGATAGATCACATAAAATTTACACGATCATCAAGTTATAGAGGTCCAAAGTAGGCACCTCGAACTGTTCTTCGTGAAGAAACGACTTTGGTAACTATTTTGATGGCTATTTATCCCAGATCGATGTTTTTTTAGAGGTTATGATTGTTGGATCTTATATTCTTGTATTTCTCTCTGAAGACCCAATTTATAGATTGTCCAAATTCGATAAGATGAGAGAGTTATTCACGGTCAAAAGTAGGCCACTCGGTTACGCCTTATGAAGATCTGGGTAGGCTCAAGAACACCTATAAGCGACATACATCACTATAGGGGCCTTTAGCGACGATTTTAATTATTTTAATTTACGATTTTTAGAAAAATGATTTAAAAATTGGAAAAATTAGATTTTAATTATTAAAAATACCAAATAAATTATGAAAAATTATTTTAAAGTCTGAAAAATAGTTTTTAATTATTTTGAGTATATTTCATAAATATTTAATATTTTTGGAATATAAAAGGTATTTATTTATTTAATTATAATATTAAATAAATTATTTAAAAATAGTTTTAATTCATGAAAAATCATGAAAAATTATATTATGGTATAAGAAAATATTTTAAGTTATTTCCCATGACTTTTAATATTTTGTGATGAATTTCATTAATTAATTATATATTAATGATATTAAAGTTATTTAATGATTATATTAAATAATTTAGTTTAAAAATGATTTTAATATTATAAAAATCATTTTAAATGAAATTAAGTATTTAAAAATATTTTAAGTTATAAAATATAACTTTTAATATTTAAAGGATAATTTCATTAATAATTTAATATTAATGATATTAAGATAATATTAATGATATTTAGTTTATTTAATAATTATTATTAAATAAATAGTTTAAAAATGGTTTTATTTATTTAAAAATCATTTAAAGAGGATATTAAGGATTTAAAAATATTTTAAGTTATAATTAATGACTTTTAATATTTGGATGAATAGTACATTAATATTTATATATTAATGGTGATTATTTAAAATGATTTTAATTGTTTTAAAAATCATTTAAGGGTAATATAAATGTTTTAAAAATAGTTTGAGTTATTATAAATAACTTTTATATTTTAGCAATGGTTTCATTAATAGTTTAATATAAATTAATTATTAATGATAATGGAATTGTTTAATGTTTAAGTCATTTAATTATGATTAGATGTTTGAAAGTTATAATCCTACCCAAACTAGTTTGACTTGAGAAACCAGGTTATGAAGTCTAGGATTTGATGAAGAGCACCCATAGTAACAGTTATATCACTATAAGCCCTTGAGTGACATATTTGATTTATTTTAAATTTTTCAATTTCTGGAAAATTCAAAAATGATTAAAAGTAAAATGTCTGATATTTACAGATGTTGAGGTATAGAATAAGAGTCTTAGACTCAATATTTACCCGAAAAAGTTGTGTCGATGCAGCAAACAAATGTCGAACCCTATAATAGAAAGAAAAGACTTACAGTAAGAGCATGAATGAGATATTTGAAAAATGTATAAAAATATTTCAAGTATAGAATATGAACTAAAAGTATGATCACCGCGATTATGTGATGGCGTGATTAGACTATGTCTTGTTGTAATAATAAATGATCTATATGTGTTATGATATATTGTTCTAATCGAATGAATGATCGATTATTGATAGGTTGTGATAAAGAGATAAAACCTAAGTTGAGAGTTGTAATCGGTGAATCGGTAGAGTATCCTACCTTTGCATTTCCTTTATCTGATGAACATGAGTAAGAAGTTTGAAATTCTTTTCTATTCTGTCATACATTTATATGCGCTTTGATTATCAACATGTTAGCTCGGATATATATTACATTCATTGATTTCTAAATGGTTATACAAGTGTCCCCACTTGGATAATCATAGCATTTATTCACATGTTGATACACTTTTCAATTACCGTATATACATATATATGTTGAATTACATATTATTGTTGAAAGCAAGATTAAAAACCTTCGGTTTGGAACCGGGCATGTATGAACATCCCGATAATGGGAAAATTTTTATAAACTTCGGTGGACAAAGGGTGAAAGCGATGAATTTACGTTCAAGTTATGTAGTATTGATCAATCTGAGGTACAATGAGGTTGATCACCCTCCGTGCCGTAAGTTATGACGGTTTGCGGATGAATTTACGCTAAACCTTTTGAAAATGAAAAAAACCATGTTCATAGTATGTTTCTTAAACCCTATTCATGGGTGGAGCCTAATTTCAAGAAATTGAAAGAGAGTTGTTATGTGAATCTTTTATCGGTATAGATTACTTCACAACTTTTGATTCATTGTTGAAGTGTTATGTAAGTGTTATTATAAAGATAATACTTATATTCTTTCAAATGCTCATATATATATTAAATGTTATTACTTATGTTGGCACTCAAATGCTCATCCTTGCTTAAATTAAATGTTTTCGAATAAGTTTATATTATGAGTTAATGGTTATAGAAGGCTCGTCGAGCATTGTAAGGAATGTATTTGAAGGTCAAAGGAAAGTAAACTTTGATTATGAATGAAGTTTATATTATGAGTTAATGGTTATAGTTAGTAAGACAATGGAATCTATTTGTCGGGTATTCTAAGGAATGTATTTGAAGGTCACGCTCCATTGAATCAAAAAAAGCGTAAACTTTGATGTATGTAAATTAAGTTCTCGATGTATTATTATATATGTATTTAGTTAAGTTATTACATTAAAGAAATGGTATCGTGGAGAACCACAGTTTGATATAAGTCGTTTCAAGTCAACTTCGGATGAATACGGTCAAAGAATATCCATCTGGGAGCTTCAATCCACTGATCTAATTACATATCAATATCAACTGTTCCTTGGTCAAAGTATATTCAGCTTTAGGCTTTACCGTCTTACTACCCTCCTGATACAGCCACAGATCTTCTCTAATGTTCATTTCTTCAAAATCAAGCTTTGACTTGTTGTTGTCCTTTGTTCTACCACTGGCATCTAGGACTGTATAAAATATGTTATCAAATACGTTCTTCTCAGTATGCATCAGATCTATACAATGACAAATGCAGAGTGTATCCCAATAAGGCAAGTTAAAGAATATGGATCTGTGTGTCCAATTGTGAACCTTGACGTAACCGTAAGCTCGCTCTAATCTGTGATTCTTCCCTGGAGGTGGAAACTTCAAATGACTAATCCAACTCAACACTGCTGACCCAGAAAGACAGCTAGGTACTTGACGTTTCTCTGTTTTCGATTGAATTGTCTACTCATCTGTCGATAACGATGTTCAATTGGCAAAAACTGTCTGGATGTTGCAAAGAAACTCATTTTTCCCCCATGTTTAAGCCGCACAACTTTAACTGACCCCATGCACATGGGACATGACAAGCCCCAGTGAGTCGACCATCCACTGATCATTCCTAATGCCGGGAAGTCATTTATTGTCCACAGCAAAGCTACCCTCATGTCAAAGTTCTGCTTAAGAGATACATCATACATTTATACCCTTTTTTCCCACAACATCTTCAACTCATCAACTAACGGTCTGAGGTATACATTGATGTCTTTACTCGGACTCTTATCACCCGAAATCAGTAAAGGCATGAACATGTAGGGATATTTCATGCACATCGAAGGCGGGAGGTTATACACCACAATAATCACCGGTCAAGTTGAGTAGGGCTTTGTGTAAGGCCCGTTAAACGGATTAAACCCATCCGTAGCAAGTCCAAGCCTAACATTGCGAACCTCTTCAGCAAACGAGGGGTGCTTGTTATCAAAAATTTTCCACTCAAGCCCATCTGCCGGGTGCATCAGTTGACCTTCGACTATGTCCCGTGTAGAGTGCCACCTCATATCCTCAGCGGTATGTGTTGACATGAATAACTGCTGAAGCCTTGGGGAAATGGGAAAGTAACGTAAGATCTTTCTTGGCACGTCTTTTCCCTTTTTCTTGCTACTGCTCACTTCCACAGATTCTACTTGTACCACAAATATCACATGACCTCTTATCTTTATTGACATCACCGTAATACAACATACAGTCCTTCTCACAAGCATCGATCTTCTCATACCCTAGATTGAGCCTTTTGACCATTTTCTTCACATCATAGTACGACTCCGGTAACTTATTGCCTGCAGGTAAGCACTCCTTCACAATGCTTAACAGTTCATTAAAACCTCTCTCGCTACAGTCGTGCTCGTTCTTAAAGTGTAAAAACTTAGTCACGGCAGATAAGACGGTGTGCTTTTTCGTGTCCGGCTATATACGATTAAGCGTCATTTGCTTCATGCAATAACTCATAGAAACCCTTAGCCCCGTCATTCGGCTCTTGTTGTGTGCTACTGTCATCCCTGTCTGTATTCCACTAGAAGTATGAACCAGCAGCTTCGACTATCATGTTAGTACAGTCAAAGGTTTCGTCACCTCTAGATTCTAGTTCTGATTCATGTTCATCCAACCAGGTTTCCCCATGATAGATCCATGTCGTATAACCTTGCTTGAACCCATACGCAAATAAGTCGCACATGACATCACTCCTTTCCTTCCACACTTCATTCACATACCTCTTACAAGGACATCTAATCTCATCACCGCTGACTTGCTCAAATGAGAAATTGAGAAACTGTTCAACCCCTCTACGGTACTTAGAGCTAAGCCCACTCTTATCAGTGGCTACCCTACGTTCCATCTAACTTCGATCAACAGACATCTTTGACAACTGTCTGCTATATATATGGAAAGTTAGACAAACACAATCAAGTCTCCAAGTTAATGTATATGCAAGCTTATGAGTTTCCTAACTTCATCTCCCACTCTAATGGGTCAGGCTTCTATCCCATTCCCGGATGTGTCGCCTCACTGATGCCAACAACTTGAACACATCTTTAAATTTTTCAAAAATTTCGATAACACCTCCCCATGGTCTTCAAGTACACGAAATAGACTAACACATCGTAGTCTAAATATGCACCCGAAGAACGTCAAGAGATATATACTGACCGAAAATTCAAAAAATATAAAGACGTGCTCAAGTCGTTAACATCGACCTAAGTTAGATCGAAACATACAAGAACAGTCCCAAAACGGGGACTATTTAAGATTCACTCCTACTAAGTGAATCTCAAACGGGTTTCTAAGCTTCCTAAACTATATGAAAATATGCACATGTCAAAGTGAGGATTATTTTTGTATAACAATAAAATTACTAGCTTTTTATCAGGTCACAAACTATTATTAAACTTTTTTAATATATGCATTTGAATATGAGCATTTGGATGAAAAGCACAAAAAGAATGGCTGATAGCTCCAAATTTGAATATGAGCATTAGAATGTGTTCTTTGTAAACCCTAAATCATGTTATTACTGCAGTTATCCAAATTCAACTTGTATGCACTTGAATAAATCAAAAAAGTTGAGGTCTTGTCTTCATGTTACTGTAATATAAACACTTCATACATTCTCATTTTTCATTTGACTGCAGTGAATTGGTCTTAGTCTATAAAAGGCTTTATAATATAAGGAATAAACTCTCCACTTTACAATATGTAAACATAGAACATAAATATATCCTTAAGTTTGTAATTTTTGCAAATGGGATTCTTTTTGTGGTATGGAAGGAATATATAACATAACACATGTCTGCTCAATAAATGCTTACCACGCAGATGAACAAAGAACCCGACGAAACAAACTTGATCTTGCAGTACCCAAAAGACCCTTCCCCAAAATTGTGTAATGCCTGCATAAAACATACTCTACCTTTAACCATTTACTTGTAGTCATGTAGACCATCGCAAATATAAAATTATAATATCCAGGCATGTTTATAACAGTTGTGAACACTAAGATTGTTTGATAATGTATCCTCAACATAATACTAGGTTTTCAATTTGAACTTCTTATCCCGAATAGCACATCTCGACACAATTGTATCTATTTAATCATAAATAAAATCATGCTATTTAAGCTAAATGGACATACATATGACCATCATTACATGGTTGATAAACAACAACGCCAACATAAATTAATAAAATAAACCAATTAACACCACAAAATCCCACAACATGTATAGTAAGAACAAATGTGTACAAGCAAAATTAACTAACAAAAAAATGTGTACATGCAAATAAATAAGTCAGAAGAATGAACCCATTAATTAGTTGCTCTGAAATAGAACTGAAATTGGGAAGATTACCTTGCAGTCGAGAGAGATGACAGAGAACGAGGGTTTTAGTCGAGAGAGACAGAGAGCGAGAGGGTCATTGCAGTCGAGAGAGGGACGATGGGAAGAGACCGGCAACAGCGGGAAGAGACCGGCGATGGCAATAAAAGGCGAGTGGGCGACGGGAAGAGAAGCCGGCGACAACGGCGCGAGGGAAGAGGGAGAAAAGTAATAAGTGAAATGGGGAAAAATTCAGTCACTGAAAATAAATATAAACTAATTAGCGACGACACTTACTGCCGACGACATATGCCGTCGCCTATGTCCTTTTACCACGCGCGCCAAAAAAATTCCCACCAAATTTGGACCGGGAAGGGTCATTAACGACGGTCATCATTGGCGACGGCTAAGCCGTCGAGAATAATGTTATTGGCGACGGGGGTACTACCGTCGCTAATGATGCCGTCGCCAATGAACTGTTTTTTTTGTAGTGTAAAATATTATTCTTGAATTTTACTCCACAAAGCAGTATCATGTTGACAATTTGGACATTATTGAATTTTGGATAAATTAAATTATAAATCTTTAAAATTTATCCTTGCTCTCATTTAATTGAATTCTTATATTATTGTCATCATCCTCATGCTTATATTGTGATGAAAGCCATCTTTGGCCCGTAGTGCATAGATGTACTGTTGATTGGTATGATTATGACTATAGATTATTTGGTATAATCATGACCTGTAATGTTACAAATGATGTGGTAAAAGTCCTCATTGGCCCGTAGTGCAGTGATGGACAGTTGTTGGCATGATCATGACCATTGGTGATAACACGAATATCCTTGGCCCGTAGTGCATGGATAATTCGTGGACGTGATACTAATGAATATTATTGGCCCGTAGTGCATGCATAATTCAGTGATGTGGATTATTTATTGAGCTGAGTCTCAGCGATAAAATTGTTGATAAACTTTTTAAATCATAGAAGATAGTAGATATTATGCTCTACTTGACTCTTCTAATGGATTGCTTGTTTCGTTGTAGTTAAACTTATTGTTTATAAGTTTAACACTGTTGAAGGCTAACGATAATTTATTCTGCATTATCTTAGTCATAATATTTCTTACTGGGCTAGTTGAGCTCACCCTTTTGGTTTCATTGTTCTCTTTAGGAAATGAGAACGTAGTCAGGACTAGTCGAGGAATGGAGTGACGGTCCGAGATGGTGGCTATAGTAGTCCTCACTATTTTCTAAAATAGTGTGATAATAATTGTCATGAGGACTCCATTTGAGTTTGGATATTGTTTAGAAGACAATATTCGTGTTAAAACTCCCAACTATGTTTTGTCGTATTTTACACGACAATTGTATAATTAAATTTGTATTTTAATTCTGTACCATGTATTTGGCGACTCAGAATGGATAATTTATACCTTTTTTGGGGGGCGTCACAGTTGGTATCAAAGCTTAGGGATATAATCCCTGGTTGAGATGTGAGACTAGAACTAGGAGGGGAGAGACGGGTAAATTCTTCACTAGTATGCCCTACCTAAGTTTATTTATTATTTAATTGGTCGGTCAGAATATAGGGATAATATGTGGTATGTCAATTAACTCTTGTTGAGAGGATAGGCAGATTACTGGTGGAAATCTGTAAAACGTACTCAACCTGCCGCACTAAAGATGTCTTGGGAGAAGTTCCAAGAACTGTTCACCGACAAGTACTTTCCTGAAAGTATTCGTCGCATAAAGGAGGTGGAGTTCATCAAGCTAGAGCAAAATTGTGACGACCCCAAAATTAGGTATACATCACCCATTCTGAGTCGTCAGATACATGGTACAAAATTCAAATACAACTTCATTTATACAACTGTTGAGCTGTCGTATAGAATACGACCACAATTAACTATGAGTTTTAATACAAATGTATTTAACTATCATGGTACCTCGACCACAACCTTACAATGGTACTTTACATAAAAGTACTGTAAAAAACTGTTTTAGAAACTAAAATCTTTGGGAAGTGCTCAAGGAAACCTTCGTACATGGGAGGCCATGCGTCCAGGTTATGATAGATATCATATGTCCACAGAATTATCCTTGGTTGACCCAAAAGCCCCCAAAGAAAACCAAGAAGATTACTATCATCTTATTTCCAATGGTGAGTCTTCTCTTGACATATAATTATTTCCGTTGTCTCCAAGTGAAAATTATATTTCAAATATACTCCAAGATCATATAGGTAGTGCTCGTAGATATACTCAGCAAGTGGATGTGCACAACCATGTCTTATGATAACACGAGGTTATATGTTATTAGACATCTTGTATGATAATGGCAAAAACACCCTTCCAACGTTGGGTTTGCCTCACCCTATTTGATTCACCAAATATAACTACTAAATGATGTATAGAATACAACACACTTTTCTATACTATTTTGGGAGAACCTCCACAGCTAGAGACCACCGTTCTAGCCCTATTAATACCCCCGCTCGACCCAGCTACACTATTATTACCTGAAAGGAATTGTGAAGCAGAAGGGTGAGCACAACTAGCCCAGTAAAGAATATCATGACTAAAGATAATTAAATTATCAATAGCTTTCATCAATAATAAATCAAAGATTTAGAACATATGGTAGATGATAAAACTTTTCAACCATAGTTGCAGCGGAACGAGCAATCCATTAGAAGAGTCAAATAGACCATAAAACATCAAAAATCAACAGTATCTTATGAATAACTCAACAATGTTTTATCCCTGTAACATAAATCAACAGTTTCTGTCCACAATCATATGAATAACTCATAATCATAATTGTGGTTCTAAATTCCTCTTCGCAACTAGGACGAAGATAATTTTCATCACCTATCTTCACCTGAAACATCAAAAATCATGGTTATACCAAATCAGTATTCTTGCTCATAATCATACTAATAAATTCATCTTTGCACTATGGCCAAAGATATTCATTAACAATTCATCTTTGCACTACAGGCCAAAGACATACAACTGTATTTTAGAAGAGTCAAGTAGAGAATGATATCTATTATCTTCTACGAATTAAAAGTGTATAATAAATATTTTATCGCTGAGACTCAGCTTAATAAATAATCCACATCATCGAATCACCCCTGCACTACGGCCAATGATATTCGTTAGTATCACATCTATGAATTTATATTTCATCACTGAGACTCAGCTCGATAATCAATCCATATCACTGAATTATCCATCCACTACGGCTAAGGATATTCGTTAATATCACGACCACGAATTATCCATGCACTACGGGCTAAAGATAATCATGTTTTCATCAACGGTCATGATCATGGCATAAAACAATTCAACTTTGCACCCTTGGCCGAAGAGAATCCATAGCAATAATCATACCAAAAACTGTCCATCAATGCACTACGGGCCAATGAGGACTTTTTCCACATCATTTTTAATATTACGGTCATGATTATACCGAATAATCCCTGGTCATAATCATACCAAGTCCATCTATGCACTACGGCCAAAGATGACTTTCAACACAATATAAGCATGAGGATGATGACAATGATATAAGCATTAAGCAAACGAAAACAATGATAAATATTAAAGACTTTAAATTTATCCAAATATTATCAATCACTTAATAAACTCATAATCTAATATTATTAATATTATAACAATATTTTAATCACTTCTTAAACTTATAAACAATTTATTTCAATTGTTTACAGTTTACCAAAAAAATGCATTTATTCATTAAAAAATGCCATACTCATAAGATTTCATCACCAATGATCAAATCCCTCATAAAAAATCATCATATACCCTATATAGGATTCCCAAGCCATAAAATCCTATTTTTCAATTTTGTTACTTCATATAACATATTTAATTCATTTACTCATAACTAGTTCATTTTCATGAAAAATACCAAATCTGTCCCAAAAATATTTCTATTCTGAAATTTAGCGGAATATAGTCTTATATTGAACATATATTTTTCTCAAAATTTTTAAAATTCATTTACTATTTTTCATATGGCTAAAACTGCCGAATATTTAGACATTTATCATAAATTGTACTTTTGTCTAAAAATTCCAAAATTTACAAGGTATACTCCTGTTATATACATGTACTCCCAATAAACATTTCACCAATTTTGGAGTTAACCACAAGGAGTTATAAGGGTTTACTTTTAAAATAGTCTTTTCCCATAAAATCCATAACTCTTAATCTATCTATCCAAAAATCGCCATTTTTGGACACAATCTAGAAAACTCATCAAATTATCATTTCAAAATTTTCCAGAATTTTTGAGGGGTCAAAAAACTTACGAAACTGCCCCTGGCAAAAACCCCTTTTTAATGAAAATACTATTCGTATGAATACGAAGGATCATTTACCATGCATGCGGTAATCCACATAGACATGTTATTTCAACAGAATAATAAAGAATGGAACTAGGTCATGCGTAAACGCACAGACAGGATATTCCAACAGAAAAATAAATAATGGAATAACAGAAGAATTCACCAGGCATGCGATAGGCCACATTGCATAAAAGTTATTCCAATGAAATAATAAATAATGGAACTAGGTCATGTGTAAACGCACAGACATGATATTCCAACATAATAATAAAGAATGGAATAATAGAAGAATTTCACCATGTATGCAGTACTTCGCATAGACAGGTTATTCCAACATAATAATAAAGAATGGAATAATAGAAGAATTTCACCATGTATACGGTAGCCCGCGTATACAAGTTATTCCAATAGAATAATAAAGTATGGAATACATAAGTTCTCTTCATTAATAAGAAAGAAAGAATACCCCTTACGAGTACAACAAATAATATCTCTTACGAGTATAACAAATAATATCCCCTACCTTAAAAAGAAAAGTATTCCTACTGGTAGGGCGGTAATATACTTGAAGAAAACTTGCACTATCTTCTACGCTCAAAGCTTTCTTAAACTCTAAAGAAATACGCTCGAGATTACAGAAGAATAACTCTCTCTATAGTTTCTCTCTCTAGAGTTTCAGTGAATTCGTAAGAAATAATGAAGGAATGAGCTTCTATTTATAGAAGAATGGACTGAATAGTAACTAATTCATGAACGATCCAGATTGATTTACTTTTAATCGGACGATCCATATTGATTTAATAAAATATTCTAATAAAATAAAATCTTTTAAATAAAATATAATATATTCTATTTATAATCTAATAAAACGAATAACTTTATAAAAGTATTATATTTTATATAAAAAGATTTTACTATGCATACACTATGCAAGCACTATGCATAATAAAATATAATATATTCTAATTATTGTCTAATAAAACAAATAACTTTATAAAAGTATTCTGTTTTATATAAAAAAAATTTACTATGCAAAATACTATGCATAATAGAATATTATATATTCTATTTATTGTCTAATAAAACGAATAACTTTATAAAAGTATTCTGTTTTATATAAAAAAAAATTTCTGTTTTATTACATTAATAATACTAATAAAACAAAACTCATCATCATTCTTATTATTCACACTATTAATCGACCAGGTCGTTCCCAAGAAAGAGGGGGCTTTCCAATAAGGATTTCTCCCTACTGGCGCGCAATTAGGTGACCAAACCTCTCCTCGACAGAACTTCTAGACATCGTTAATATTGCAAATAATAATCTTAATAACTTTGTCATCTCAATTATTGATATAATAATATATAAAATATCGACAATAATTGAATCAAATAACGTGAGATACTATGCAGCAATTACTGTAGCAATAATTGAACAAAACTGAGTGACTTCTCACGTAAGCATCAATAATCAATAATGTGTGCTACTATGCAACCACGCGTATTACTATATTTTTACTACCGAGTAATTCAACAATTTTAATGGTAAAACTTCTGCCGTTATTTTCATAAAAATATTTTTATCGTTTTCTCAATCCAACAATAATTCCATTGTGGGGTCCACCAATGATTGTACCGTCGTACGGATATTTCCCGACAAAAAGAATATTCCCCGACTAATCGAATATTCCCTAACACAACGAATAGTTTATATCAACTTGCTTACTTTGCAAAAAAAAAATTTCAAATATTACCCTTAACTTTAAACTTTTATCAATTTAACTATTTACCAAAATAAAAAAATTGAATACTTTTATTTCATAAAATTCGGGGTCTCACAATCACCCCTCCTTATGAAATTTCGCCCTCAAAATTTACGTACGACGCACGATATTCAAGAGATGAGAATACCTTGATTTCTTTTCAGATTGTACCTTCCCGGTAATTTCCTCGCTATCATGATTTTTCCATTTCTCATCTCCTGTATTTCAGATATCATTCTAGAATATATCTTTAAAACAAAGGTTAATTGATATATCATAATTTGTCAACTTATCAAGTAAACAATTTCAGCTTAGGTAAGTCACACACTAGCGAAGTATATAACTCGTCTCTCCCCTCCTAGTTCTAGACTCTTATCTCCGCCAGTGACCATATCCCTAAGCTCTGATACCAAATGTGACGCCCCCAAAATAGGTATACATCACCCATTCGAAATCGCTTGGATACATGGTACAAAATTCAAATACAACTTCTTTTATACAAATCATGTTAAGTTATCAGATAAAATACGACCACAAGATTAACTATGAGTTTTAATACAAATGTATGTAACTCTCATGGTACCTCGACCACAACCTTACAATGGTACTTTACATTAAAGTATGCCAAAAAAACTGCTTTAGAAACTAAAATCTTTGGGAAGTGCTCAAGGAAACCTTCAGACATGGGAGGCCATGCGTCCAGGTTATGATAGATATCATATGTCCACAGAATTATCCTTGGTTGACCCAAAAGTCCCCAAAGAAAAACAAGAAGATTACTATCATCTTCTTTCCAATGGTGAGTCTTCTCTTGACATATAATTATCTCCGTTGTCTCCAAGTGAAAATTATATTTCAAATATACTCCAAGATTATATAGGTAGTGCTCGTAGATATACTCAGCAAGTGGATGTGCACAACCATGTCTTATGATAACACGAGGTTGTATGTCATTAGACATCTTGTATGATAGTGGTAAAAACACCCTTCCAACGTTGGGTTCGCCTCACCCTATTTGATTCACCAAATATAACTACTAAATGATGTATAGAATACAACACACTTTTCTATACTGTTTCGGGAGAACCTCCACAGCTAGAGACCACAGTTCTAATCCTCTTAATAGCCCCGCTCAACCTAGCTACACTCTTATTACCTAAAAGGAATTGTGAAGCAGAAGGGTGAGCACAACTAGCCCAGTAAAGAATATCATGAGTAAAGATAATTAAATTATCAATAGCTTTTATCAATAATAAATCAGAGATTTAGAACATATGGTAGATGATAAAACTTTTCAACCATAGTTGCAGCGGAACGAGCAATCCATTAGAAGAGTAAAATAGACCATAAGGTCTATTATCTTCTCTATGTTAAAAGTCCACAAATAATGTTTTATCCCTGTACCATAAATCAGCAGTTCCTGTCCACAATCATATGAATAATTCATAATCATAATTGTGGTTCTAAATTCCTCTTCGCAACCAGGACGAAGATAATTTTCATCACCTATCTTCACCTGAAACATCAAAAATCATGGTTATACCAAATAAGAATTCCTGCTCATAATCATACTAATAAATTCATCTTTGCACTATGGCCAAAGATATTCATTAACAATTTATCTTTGCACTACAGGCCAAAGACATACAACTATATTTTAGAAGAGTCAAGTAGAGCATGATATCTACTATCTTCTACGAATTAAAAGTGTATAATAAATATTTTATCGCTGAGACCCAGCTTAATAAATAATCAACATCATCAAATCACCCCTGCACTACGACCAAGGATATTCGTTAGTATCACATCTATGAATTTATATTTCATCGCTGAGACTCATCTTGATAATCAATCCATATCATTGAATTATCCATGCACTACGGCTAAGGATATTCGTTAATATCATGACCACGAATTATCCATGCACTACGGGCGAAAGATAATCATGTTTTCATCAACGGTCATGATCATGGCATAAAACAATTCAACTTTGCACCCTTGGTCAAGAGAGAATCCATAGCCATAATCATACCAAAAACCCATCCATCAATGTACTACGGACAATGAGGACTTTTTCCACATCATTTTTAACATTACGGTCATGATTATACCGAATAATCCCTGGTCATAATCATACCAAGTCCATCTATGCACTACGGCCAAAGATGACTTTCAACACAATATAAGCATGAGGATGATGACAATGATATAAGCATTAAGCAAAAGAAAACAATGATAAATATTAAAGACTTTAAATTTATCCAAATATTATCAATCACTTAATAAACTCATAATCTAATATTATTAATATTATAACAATATTTTAATCACTTCTTAAACTTATAAACAATTTATTTCAATTGTTTACAGTTTACCAAAAAAATGCATTTATTCATTAAAAAATGCCATACTCATAAGATTTCATCACCAATGATCAAATCCCTCATAAAAAATCATCATATACCCTATATAGGATTCCCAAGCCATAAAATCCTATTTTTCAATTTTGTTACTTCATATAACATATTTAATTCATTTACTCATAACTAGTTCATTTTCATGAAAAATACCAAATCAGTCCCAAAAATATTTCTTTTCTGCGATTTAGCAGAATATAGTCCTATATTGAACATATATTTTTTTCAAAAATTTTAAAATTCATTTACTATTTTTCATATGGCTAAAACTGCCGAATATTTAGACATTTATCATAAATTGTACTTTTGTCCAACAATTCCGAAATTTACAGGGTATACTCCTGTTATATACATGTACTCCCAATAAAAATTTCACTAATTTTGGAGTTAACAACAAGGAGTTATAAGGGTTTACTTTTCAAATAGTCTTTTCCCATAAAATCCATAACTCTTAATCTATACATCTAAAAATCGCCATTTTTGGACACAATCTAGAAAACTCATCAACTTATCATTTCAAAATTTTCCAAAATTTTTGAGGGTCAGAAAACTTACGAAACTGCCCCTGGCAGAAACCCTTTTTTAATAAAAATACTATTCGTATAAATACGAAGGATCATTTACCATGCATGCGGTAATCCACATAGGCAGAGTTATTTCAATGTAATAATAAAGAATGGAACCGGTAATGCGTAAACGCACGCATGTGATATTCCAACGAGAATAATAAATAATGGAATAATGAAGAATTCACCGGGCATGCGATAGACCGCATACAGAATGAGTTATTCCAATGTAATAATAAATAATGGAACCGAAGTCATGCGTAAATGCACGTACATGATATTCGACATAATAATAAAGAATGGAATAATAGAAGAATTTCACCATGTATGCGATTATTGCGCATGTACAAAGTTATTCCAACATAATAATAAATAATGGAATAACAGAAGAATTTCACCATGTATACGGTAGCCCGCGTATACAGGTTATTCCAACAGAATAATAAAGAATGGAATACAAAAGTTCTCTTCATGAATAAGAAAGAAAGAATACCCCTTACGAGTACAACAAATAATATCTCTTACGAGTACAACAAATAATATCCCCTACATTAAAAAGAAAAGTATTCCGACTGGTAGGGCGGGAATATACTTGAAGAAAACTTGCACTATCTTCTACGCTCAAAGCTTTCTTAAACTCTAAAGAAATATACTCGAGATTACAGAAGAATAACTCTCTCTATAGTTTCTCTCTCTAGAGTTTCAGTGAATTCGTAAGAAATAATGAAGGAATGAGCTTCTATTTATAGTAGAATGGACTGAATAGTAACTAATTCATGAACGATCTAGATTGATTTACTTTTAATCGGACGGTCCATATTGATTTAATAAAATATTCTAATAAAACAAAATCTTTTAAATAAAATATAATATATTGTATTTATAATCTAATAAAACGAATAACTTTTTCTGTTTTATATAAAAAGATTTTACTATACAAACACTATGCATAATAAAATATAATATATTCTAATTATTGTCTAATAAAACAAATAACTTTATAAAAGTATTACATTTTATATAAAAAAATTTACTATGCAAAACACTATGCATAATAGAATATTATATATTCTATTTATAGTCTAATAAAACGAATAACTTTATAAAAGTATTCTGTTTTATATAAAAAGTTTTTCTGTTTTATTACATTAATAATACTAATAAAATAAAACTCATCATCATTATTATTATTCACACTATTAATCGACCAGGGCATTCCCAGGAAAGAGGGGGCTTTCCAATAAGGATTTCTCCCTATTGGCGCGCAATTAGGTGACCAAACATCTCCTTGGCAGAACTTCTAGACATCGTTAATATTGCAAATAATAATCTTAATAACTTTTTCATCTCAATTATTGATATAATAATATATAAAATATCGACAATAATTGAATCAAATAACGTGAGATACTATGCAAAGAATTATCGTAGTAATAATTGAACAAAACTGAGTGACTTCTCACGTAAGCATCAATAATCAATACTGTGTACTACTTTATGCCACGCCGTATTACTATACTTTTACTACTGAGTAATTCAACGGTTTTAAAGGTAAAACTTCACCGTTATTTTCATAAAAATATTTTTATCATTTTCTCAATCCGAATATAATTCCATTGTGGGGTCCACCAATGATTGTACTTGGTCGTCATGAGATATTCCCCCGCAAAAAGAATATTCCCAAACTAATCGAATATTCCCCGACACAACGAATATTTTATATCAAATTGCTTACTTTGCAAAAAAAAATTTCACATATTACCCTTAACTTTAAACTTTTATCAATTTAACTATTTACCAAAATAGAAAAATTGAATACTTTTATTTCATAAAATTCGGGGTCTCACAAAAATAATATGACCGTATCACAGTACGAGGCTAAGTTTGCGGAATTATCCCGGTTTGCATCTCATTTGGTAGATAATGAGGAGAGAATGACACGAATGTTTTTGCGAGGTTTGAAACCTGAAATACGCCAATATCTTGTTTCTTACAAACTTTGTTTGTATTCAGATGTTGTGAATAGAGCTCAGTTATTGGAGCGTGATAATGAGTCAACCCAACCAAGAGATAACAACCAACAAAATGATAATACCAGTGGTAATAGTCATCGAAGCGGTGACAACAAACATGGAGGAAATCAACACGCCAGAAATGGTTACCACTTCGGTGGTAATCATGGCAAATACAATAGAAGTGGAAATTTCAAGAAGAGAAGGTTCAATAATGATGGAAAGACAACAACACCAGCACCCGTTTTCAAGGAAGGAGAATGACCATCGATCGTATGCTTCAAATGCGAAGGGGAGGGACACATCAGTCCAAACTACACGATGCAGTCTAAAGCATGTTATAATTATGGAAGAGAAGGTCACCTCGCCCGATTTTGTCGTGCAATAAAGTCAAGTCCAGCTGAGATGGAGGCACCAAAAGTGGTACCAGACAAATCAAAACCATTAGTTCAAGGGAGAGCGTTTGTCGTGACATCCTAAAAAGTGAGGAACCCGAACGAGGTTATCACGGGTAAGCTTGTGATAACCCGAGAATTTATACGATTAATAAAATCATAATTGACTAAATAAAGGTTGAATAATAAGACCTAGACTGAAAATAAGGTATGGATTTAAAAATTTTTGTGTGAAAGACTTATATGGTTTTGTGTATTGTTATATGTGGGAAAATGCATATGAATAATATGTGTTTATTTTTATTTGTTTATTATAAACAAATAAGAGAAGCTAAAGTAACCTAATTATAAATTAGGAATGAAAAATTGAATAACTTAAGGGTTATGATATGGGAGAATATTAATATATAATATATATACTAATTTTAAGAGATTTATTTTATACATCTCGGTTAATTAATTTTATAACCTAATTATAGCAAATTTAATTGGGTTAATGAATTAAATGTGCATGAGTAAGAATTTATGTTATAATTAAGGAAATAAAAACCCTAATTAAATAATTAGGGAATGGTAATATTAAGAGTGTTGGACTATGTAAATTTTATATGGCCCAATGGACTAAATTTGAAAGCCCAAAAGAATTAAAAGAATGGCCCAACTTTTAGCCCAAGTGGGAGAAGACATTTTGTATACTAAATAAGAGATAAAAAGAAAGCCAAAATTGATAGATAATAAGGCCAAGTGGCCGGGTATTAAAGAGGAAGAGGGAGGGAGGGAGGGAGGGAGGGAGGGGGGGGGGGGGGAAGAATGTAATAATTGCTTACTTTAGTTGGTGATCAACTCCTACCAACTCCTCCTATGTGTCATTTTTTTATTTCACCAACATCTTTGTTCATTCTTGTAAGCAATCTCTTGGCAATTAAGAAAGAGAGAGAATTGGCGGGAGCAATATAGGGCCACATGGCCGGATGATTTATGGAAGAGAAAAGGAGGAGGAATGAGATAGTTGTAATATATCTATATCTAATCTATCTTATTTAGTTTCTCTTTCATCTCTTTTATTTTTCTAACATAAACTAAGAAAGAAAGAGAGAGACTAGAGAAGAGAGAGAGAGCTATCATTCGACAGCTCCAAGAGGAGAAGGAGAAGAGAAGACTTTGATCTTCATACACCCAAGATCCATCTCATATTTTTGAAGGAGAAAAAAAATCAAGCAAAGGTCTTACAAAAGAAGTTAACTTAAATTGCGTAGCAGTAGTTGATGAGTGAGTTTTATACCCATGAATTGGATACATTCTGGCTTAATTTATTGTTGTTCTTAAGTCTTTTAGGATGTTTTTATGTGTTTGTGTCTATTCATGCATGTTTTATGTTATTTTATAGGAATTGGGACAAAAGTTACATGGATCGATGTTTGGGGTGGCTAGATTCGCGTTTTTGGCTTGCCATTTACACAGCAGCCACTTAGGAGCCAATTTGACTATGGTTCCTGACATTATTTCGACAAACTTCAAGAATGAAAGTTGTAGATCTACTTCTCCTCTTTTGAATATCTTGAATCCTCAAAATCGGAGTTCGGACGAAGAAGTTATGGCCATTTTCCCAAAGGACGTCGGAGCGAAAATGTCGATTTTGGGCGGCAGGGGCGCGATTTTTAGTGTATTTTACAGGGCAAGGGGCGCTTAGGGTCGAACTCAACAGCCGTTGCCAAAGGTGGGGCTTTGGGAAAGGTTTGGTGTGGCTCTTACTTGCAGCGTTTTGGGCGAATTTTGAAACCTTTTTACTCCAAATAGGATAGGGTTGTTCCAAACTAAAAATTGTACTTGTAACCTATAAATACATGATGTAAGGCATAAAATAAAGGGAGATTATATAGCTTAGCCTAGATTAAACACTCCTTTAGATTAGAAAATAACCCTAGTTCTTATTAGTTTTGGAGATTGAAGCAACTTGGAGACCATTGAAGATCAAGAGCAAGAGCAAGAGGGATCATCGAGTTCTTGACAATGATTTTATTCTCTTCTCTCATCTTACTTTTATCTTTTGATGTCTATTCGGTTGTGGATTCTTGGTTTTAATTCATTAATTATGAACTAACTATTTTGAGATTTCAATTGAACTTTTTATGGCTATGAATTAGTTATTCATTATATTCTAATTATTTATGTTAAAGTGAGTTGTTTATCTTGTCTTGTGCTTATTGTTTAATTATTTGATCAAGAATTACTTTGTTACTCTAGAAGGAATTGGAAGAGAGAATTCTAGGGTTAGAATGGGCATGATATCATGTGACTTAGTTATTTGCATGGTGAAAAATTAGGTTTGTGAATTGAATGGAAATATCTGTTACATGTATGTAACACGTAAGGAATTGGGATTGGAAGAGTTTAATTCAATTGTTTTGCATAGAATATAGCAAGATTAATCTGGATTAAATAGAAGGCAATTGATCACTTGGAAAAGGAGTTTTGGCATTTGAGAATTCACATTAACAATTCAATGAGGCATAATAATTGGGATAATTGGATAATTGATTTATAATTCATAATTGGGGATATTGAAGTCTTAATCTTTATTTATTTGAATTCATTCGTTAAAATCTTAGTTTTAATTAGTTAATTTAGTTTTCTTAATTAGAAAAAACACGATTTGAGATTGTTTAAATAAAATTAGTTTGGTTAAGAATTAGTACTTGGTGATTTTTATTAAATAATTCCTCGTGGGAACGATACTCTACTTTCACTTTATTACTTGTTGACCGTGTATACTTGCACGTATTCATTGATTGCGAAATCGATCAACAGTAGTCAATGAATCAGGCAAGTTTCCTAACTCAACCTTGAGTTATATCTGTTTGAATACTATGGTGGTTAATTATTGTTGATTAGACCATGTCCAAGAATTTATTGTTAATTATTCGCAGTTAGTGCATATTTATTAATTCAAATTGAATTAGTGATTCTGAGAATATACTTGGAGAATAATTATTGTTGGATACTTACATTCGTAGAAGCTATTATTAATAGTACAGATAATTCCTGTCTATTGTTGAATCGTGTTGAGAAATGTCTTAGCTAATTATTCTGGCTAGAAAAACATTTGTTAGAACTTGATAGGTTCGAGAAGAGAAGAGAAGAGAAGAGAATTCAATTATTATTGATAGATCGATACCAATTGTTTCGGCTAAATCGAAAAAGAGAACTTGATAGGTTCGAGAAAAGAAGATAAGAGAATTCAATTATTATCGATAGATCGATGCCAATTGTTTCGGCTAGATCGAAAAAGAAAACTTGATAGGTTTGAGAAGAGAAGTGATTAGATATTGAAATCATTGTATTTCGTTGTTAATACAACTTCTGTTTGTAAGATTGAGAAGAACAACCTTTTATATAAAAGGAAACCTTTTGGTTGTTTATTCGGCTATTGCGCGCGTTTTGAGTATTATGCATAATATAGGGTACAAGGAGTTGGCCTCTTTAAGTACTTACAGAGGGGTATGATTTAATCTTTATGGTTATCTGATACACCTGGTTATATTAAAGTAAATCTTTGATAGTTACTCGAGAAGAGAAGTTCTGGATCCTTTGTGATCGCTTAGCATAAATTCTGGAAAATATTTCCATCTTGTTATTTGGGTATATCAAAGTAAATCTTTGATAGTTACTCAAGAATAGAATTTCAAGATCAATTAAGATCAATCAGTATAACTCTGGAGAATATTTCTAAATTGTTATTCAAAAGAATGTCGTAGAAACTTTGAAAGCTTTGTATTCTTTCATTATTATGTTGTATAGGTTGCGAGAAGATTGGTTAGAGAAGAATAAATTGTTCAGTTATTTCAAAGTTCCCCGAGCTTTGGTGTCATTCTTTCCAAATAGATAGTATATTTTTCTGATTCTTATACATTCATTGTATATCTTAACTTGCGGGGCAAATTTGTTGCTCACCCTTGCTAAATAAAACATTTCAGCTATGGACGAAGTGACTGGAGGTGCTGTGAAGAACAAAGGCAAAGGTGTTATGCTGTAATAGCTATGGATAACATTATTATTATGTTGTATTTGTAAACCCTTTTGTATATCTAAAGGGTATGTTTGTAATATAATGGTTAGATAACCTAAGACGAATGTATTAACTATATTAGTTAATGTGGTGTAAATTTCTATTCATAATTAAATGGGTAGTTAGATGTTATTTGTATTATGGATCGTGAGCACCAAATTTGAAAGTCAGGTAACCCAAATTTGGGGGTGTCACAAAGCTAATCATAAACTCCTGCGAAGTCTATACCTTATTTGATACCGTTTCTACCCATTCTTTTATTTCTTCTACTTGCGCTCAACGTTTAAATTTAACTCTGGAGAAATTAGACTTTGACTTATCGGTTGAAACTCCGTTGGGAGGAACCTTCATTATATCCAATGTTTATAAGTCTTGTTTGATTCAAATCGGCACCCTCACGTTACCTGTCGATCTCATCTCTTTGAAAATACTTGCATTTGATGTGATTTTAGGGATTGATTGGTTAACTACTCATCATGCAAAAATTGATTATTTTCGTAAGGTTGTTAGCTTTCATATTCCTAACTAACCTATTATGCGAATTTAAGCAACCAAACCACTAAAGTCAATCACTGTCATATCAAGCCATAAAGCTATTCATTTATTGAAAAACGAATGTCAAGCTTTCTTAGCCCATGTCACGGATTTAAACAAAAATACGTCAGATTTGAATGATATTTCTATTGTTAATAAATTTCCTGACGTATTCCCTGAAGAACTTCCCCAGCCTACCCCAGTGTGAAAAATCGAGTTTTGTATTGATCTTGAACCCGATACAAAACCCATTTCGAAAGCCCCATATCGAATGACTCCTATGGAACTTTAGGAGTTAAAAACCCAACTGCAAGAATTGTTAGACATCAGTTTCATTTGTCCTAGTACGTCTCCTTGGGGTGCTCCTATTCTATTCGTAAAGAAGAAAGTTGGGAGTATGCGACTTTGTATTGATTATCGGGAGTTGAATCATGTCACCATCAAAAATAGGTACTCGTTACCTCGTATTGATGACCTGTTTGACCAGTTACAAGGCGCTAAATTCTTTTCAAAGATCGATCTTCGTTCCGGATATCATCAGTTAAAGATTAAAACTGATGACATTCCAAAGTATGCTTTTCGTAACTCGATGACGGCATTACTTAATTTCTAGTCATGTCTTTTGGATTGACTAATGCTCTTGCTGCCTTCATGGATATGATGAACCGAGTATTCAAGGAATATTTGGATCATTTTGTGGTTGTCTTTATTGATGACATCCTAATATACTCCAAAAGCCATTAAGATTATGAGCAACACTTGAGGCTGATACTCCAAAAGCTTTGTGAAAACAAGTTATATACCAAGTTAAAGAAATGCAAGTTCTGGCTTGAGGAAGTAGCATTCCTTGGGCACGTTATATCAAATCATGGAATATCTGTTTACCCAGTAAAGATTGAAGCAATTCAAAGCTGGGAACAACCTAAGTCAGTGACCGAAGTACGTAGCTTTTTGGGCTTAACTGGTTATTATCAGAGATTCGTGGAAGGATTTTCTTGAATTGCTACTCCATTAACTCAGATGACTCGAAAAGATACAAAATTTAGTTGGTGCGAGGAATGTGAGAAGAGTTTTCAAGAACTCGAGATATGACTCATTTCAGCACCTGTTCTGACAATACTATTTGGTTCGGAGGGATTTGTCATCTACATCAATGCTTCAGGCAGAGGGTTAAGATGTGTTCTCATGCAACATGGGAAAGTCATAGCCTATGCCTCACGATAACTCAAAGAATATGAGAGGAATTATCCTACTCATGATCTAGAGTTGGCAGCTGTAGTTTTCGTACTTAAAATCTGGAGGCATTACCTGTATGGGGAGAAAGTGGAGATCTATACGGATCATAAAAGCCTCAAATATTTCTTCACCCAAAAGGAGCTCAACATGCGGTAACGACGTTGGCTTGAGCTGTTGAAAGTTTACGATCATACCATTCAATACCATCCTGGAAAAGGCTGACGCATTGAGTAGAAGATTATATGCGGGTACGAGTGCGATATTGTCAATGCAAAGGTCCATTTTGTATGACTTACAAAGGATGGATATAGAGTTAAAGACTCCAGGGACCCACATGATGATGGCAAATATACGAGCAGAACCAACTTTAACAGATAAAGTTAAAGTTGCTAAAGCTACAGAGCTGGAGCTGATGCGTATGAGGAAGAAGTTACAAGAAGGTGATATTCCGAAAGCAAGAATCGATGAAGAAAGAATACTTCAAGTCAACTCCAGACTTTGTGTTCCTAACGACTCTAACTTGAAGTATAAAATCATGATGGAGGCACACAACACACCTTTTGCAATCCATCTTGGAAGTACCAAAATGTATCGTGATCTTCGACATACATTTTGGTGGAGCAATATGAAGAGAGAGATCGCAGAGTTTATCTCAAGGTGTCTAACTTGTCAACGAGTCAAGGTGGAGAATCAAGTACCAAAATGTCCATTGCAACCACTTGAAATTTCAGAATGGAAGTGGGGAGCACTTTACCATGGATTTCGTTACTGGTCTTCCCAATGTTTCTCAAGGCATAGATGTAATTTGGGTCATTATCGATAGATTGACCAAATCTGCTCATTTTTTACCTATACGAGAAACTTATTCACTTGAACGTCTTGCTCGTATATATATAAATGAGATTGTAAGACTGTATGGTATGCAAGTATCCATAGTTTCTGATCGAGACCCAAGATTCACTTCACAATTTTGTGTTAGTTTACAAAAAGCTATGGGCACGGATTTACAATTTAGTTTGGCATATCATCCTCAGACGGACGGGCAGTCGGAAAGGACTATTCAAACTCTTGAAGATCTATTAAGACTCTGTATCCTTGACTTCAAAGGAAGTTGGGACAAGTTCTTGCCATTGGTGGAATTCTCCTATAACAATAGTTATCAAGCAAGTATAGTCATGGCTCCATTCGAGGTGTTGTATGGACGCAAGTGACGTTCTCTAGTATGCTGGGATGAGGTGGGTGAAGCAACGTTGTTGGGACCGAAATTGGTACGTATGACAACAGAAAAGATTTAAATGATCCGACAACGTATAAAGACCTCACAAGATCGACAAAAGAGTTATGCTAATCTTCATCGAAAGGATGTGGAATTCAATGTTGAAGATCATATGTTGTTACGTGTTGCTCCATGGAAAGGAGTTACAAGATTTGGAAAAAGAGGAAAGCTCAATCCTCGATTCATTGGCCCATTTAAAATCCTCGATCAAGTAGGAACTGTAGCCTATAGACTCGCCTTATCGCCAAGTATATCTCGTGTTCATAACGTTTTTCACACATCTATGTTACGTAAATATGTGGAAGATCCGAACCACATTATTGAATTAGAACTAGACGAGATAGCGAAAGATTTAACGTATGAAGAGGTACCTGTTAAAATCTTGGATAAGAAGGAACATATTCTACGCTCTAAGGTTATACCTCAAGTCAAAGTTTATGGAGAAACCACGATGTTGAGGAAATGACCTGGGAGTTAGAATCTGAAATAAAATCAAGGTATCCTCACCTCTTCGACATACCAGGTACGTACCCCAATTTCGAGGATAAAATTTCATAAGAATGGGAGGTTGTAAGACCCCAACTTTTATAAATAAAGATTTAATTTCTCAAAATATATTTTTGAATATTTTAGTGTGGATTTGATATAATGTTATAGTTGTGGGTAATATTTATAAATTTTGCAAAGTAAGCAAGTTGTTATAAAATATTCGATTAGTCAGGAAATATTCGTTTTAATAGGAAATATTCATACGACGACACAATCATTGGTGGACCCAACAACAAAATTATTGTTAGAGTTAGAAAACAACAGAAATATATTTTTATATAAATAACGGCGAACATTTTATCGTTAATTGTTGAAGTACCCGGTGATAAAATTACAGTAATACGCGTGGTTGCATAGTAGCACGCGGTATTGATTATTGATGCTTACGTGAGAAGTCACTCAGTTATACTCAATTATTGCTATAATAATTTCGGCATAGTATCTCACTATCGATTCGATTATTGTCACAGTATCATCTGCGCAATATTTTATATTATTAAACCAATAATTGAGATGATAAGTTATTATTATTATTATTTGCATTATTGACAATGTCAAGAAAGTTCTATCTAGGAAAGGGGTTTGGTCACTTAATTGCGCGCCAATAGGGAGAAATCTTTATCGGAAAGCCCCCTCTTTCCTAGAAATGATCTGGTTGTTAATATTTCAAGTTATATTATTGATGAATAAATGTTGTTAAAAATATTGAGGGAATTTTTATGAAGTATTTTTTGTAAGTTTGGCGTATTATTTGGACCCTCACTTACTCATTTTTCAAAATAATCGGTAAAGTATATATATATATACGCATTATATATATATATATATAATGTGCGTGTGAAAGTGAAAGGTGTACGTGTATGTACCGTGTGTGTGAGTGTGTATGTGTGTGGTGGAAGAATTGTGGTGGTGGGTGATGAACGTGATGGTTATATATATATATATATTATAAAATTTGTTTTATTTGAATATTTTAAAAGTTTGGCGTCTGATGATCAACATAATTCAGCCCGTGAATTCTTTCAACTGTTAGTCCGTGAAATATTCTAAATAGTATCATTCCATTCTCCTATAAATAGGATGCTTAGTTTAGAAATGAAAATCACACCAGAATCAGAGAATTCTTCTTCTATAATATTGAGCGTATTTCTTTTGAGTTTAAGGAAGCTTTGAGCGTAGAAAATAGTATAAGTTTTCTTCAAGAATATCCCCGCCCTACTAGTCAGAAGTACTCTCTTTTAAGGTAAATGATATTATTTTTGTTCAATATTCATATGAAATAATATTTTCTTCCATACTTTGTAGTATGTAAGTAATATTATTTCGTTTCGTATTCCTAATTCTACACTCATTTTGTTAAAGTATTGCTTCTATACTCCGTGAAATTAGTAGAATATCCTTAAAATTTGTGTTTCATCTAGTATCGTTTCACAAGGATATTTTTTTTGAACATTCTTGTTAAATTTTAAGCTTTTCATGCCGGAGTACTATTCATGGATACTATTCATTTATACGGCACTATTCGTACATACGATAATATTCATACATACAACACTATTCATATGTATGACACTATTCACAAAGTACTATTCACTCAGGTACTATTCACCTGAGGTACTATTCATGACAAAAATTGATTTCTTTCGGTCCAAATTATTTTTGATACAATATTATTCTTGAATTTTACTCCACAAAGCAGTATCATGTTGACAATTTGGACATTGTTGAATTCTTGATAAATTAAATTATAAATCTTTAAAATTTATCCTTGCTCTCATTTAATTGAATTCTTATATCATTGTCATCATCCTCATGCTTATATTGTGACTTTGGCCCGTAGTGCATAGATGGACTGTTGTTTGATATGATTATGACAAGGGATTATTCGGTATAATCATGACCTGTAATGTTACAAATGATGTGGTAAAAGTCCTCATTAGCCCGTAGTGCATTGATGGACAGTTGTTGGCATGATCATGACAATTGGTGATAACACAAATATCCTTGGCCCGTAGAGCATGGATAATTCGTGGATGTGATACTAATAAATATCCTTGGCCCGTAGTGCATGGATAATTCAGTGATGTGGATTATTTATTGAGCCGAGTCTCAGCGATAAAATTGTTGATAAACTTTTTAAATCATAGAAGATAGTAGATATTATGCTCTACTTGACTCTTCTAATGGATTGCTTGTTCCGCTGCAGTTAAACTTGTTGTTTATTAGTTTAACAATGTTGAAGGCTAACGATAATTTATTCTGCATTATCTTAATCATAATATTTCTTATTGGGCTAGTTGAGCTCACCCTTTTTCTTTCACTGTTCTCTTCAGGAAATGAGAACATAGCCGGGACTAGTCGAGGAATGGAGTGACAGTCCGAGATGGTGGCTGTAGTAGTCCTCACTATTTTCTAAAATAGTGTGATAATAATTGTAATGAGGACTCCATTTGAGTTTGGATATTGTCTAGAAGACAATATTCATGTTAAAACTCCCAGTTATGTTTTGTCGTATTTTACACGACAGTTGTATAATTTAATTTGTATTTAAATTCTGTACCATGTATTTGGCGACTCAGAATGGGTGATGTTTACCTATTTTGGGGGCGTCACATCTCTATTCTGGACTTGGTTTTCTCTTCAGAAGATCACCGGAAGGTCTTACTGAAAGTGTTAGAAGAAGCCCACTTGCCAAAGATAGTGGATGTTGAAATATTTCATCATCTGGTAGATCACATCTTTAACAGTAATGTGATATCCTTTACTGATGATGATATACATCCTGAAGGGATGGGTCATTGCAAACTGTTGCACATAGCGGTGATGTCTTCCGGATATGTGGTTGGAGGAGTGCTAATAGATGGAGGATTATCCCTAAAAGTCCGCCCCTATGCCACATTGGAAAAAATGAATATCAATCTCAACAGGATTTGAAGCAACCACATAATCATCAAAGCTTTTGATGGATCTCGAATGCTATCGGAATGATTGAATTACCCATGGAAATTGGTCCACATACATTCTACATATCCTTCTAAGTGCTCAAAATCATTACAGGATATAATTTATTATTGGGAAGACCTTGGATCCATATGGTAGGAGCCGCCCCATCCACGCTTCATCAACAACTCAAGTATATCATCAACAGTAACCTGGTCACTGTCAATGCTGAGTCACAATCTCCTATTCAAAGTGATATAACCCTTATCAGTTTCAATGAAAAAGTTGAACCTGTCAACTTCCAGGCCCTTGAGGTGAGTAACACTCACTATCAACCCATTGGGGCTCCACATCTGAAACCAAGAGTTTCCGCCGAGGTAATGTCGGCAAGTCAAGAAATGATATCCTTGGGTTTCCAACCTGGACAAGGATTAGGAAAGGATCAAAAAGGAATCAAATGCCCACTTCAAGTTCCCAGCCAGACAGGGACAACCGGACTAGTCTACTCCTCTGGGTCCAGTCATAGGAACCCTCACAAGTATACACCAGTTCCTTCATCTACAAGGTTGTTGCCTAAACCTACAGTTGCTAATCTTGTACGGCCTTTACGGAAAGTTCCTGCCCCTGTGGTAACTATGCTATTTCCTAAGCCGATACTGGTCAAAGGAAATGAAGTTGTGATTCCAGATCTAGATTTGGAAGAAAGGAATCAAAGGCATAAATAAGACATTAAGAGGCGGTTATCGAAGATGTACTTCCTGGCACATACTGAGGGTATGAACAAGGATATCCTAGATGACGATTGCTCAGATGTCATGGTCATTATTCAAGAGAAGGAGGATGATAACAACCCCTTCATCACTACTATCCACAAGGACTTGACCTTTGGCAATTAGAGTAGCACTCCTTGCATTTGCCGAAAAAGGGTAAAAAGGGCAGAAATTCCCTTTGCCCTGTAGATAACAATAACTACTTACTTTTGTTGCATAGTATTAGCAGTTGTTTTTGTCATTTCATGCTAACACTTTGTATAATGTTTCATATATTAAGTGAAAGAATTTTGTTTCAGGACTCTAAAGTTAGATATGCCTAAACTTGCTGATGAGGTGCCTATTCTTCACAAGGACTGCAACTTTGATGTAAAGTTGGACTTTGACATGATGGAGATTGAACAAGAGAACTATGAGATACCTGAGGAGATCAAAGAATGGGTTGAAGATAAACCCAAGCCAAATCTTGATCAAACCACATCTTTTAACCTTGGAACCTCAGAAAACTCCAAAAAAATCCAGATTGGTACGGACCTTACTCCAAACCAAAGGAATGACATAGTTACTCTATTGACCCAATTCCATGATGTGTTTGTATGGTCTCATGAAGACATGGTCTATCTATCCATTGACATTGTCATTCATCACCTTCCCATCAAAGAGGGATTCAAGCTAGTCAGACAGAAACTTAGGCTATTAAAACCTAAGTGGAGTTTGAAAGTCAAAGAAGAAATTGTGAAACAATTTCAAGTCGACATCATCACGGTATCAACATACCCTGAGTGGCTATCTAACATAGTCCCTGTGCCTAAACCTGTAGGGAAGGTGCGAGTTTACGTGGATTACAGGAATCTGAACAAAGCTTGTCTCAACTCAATATGACATGTACTCCTTTGCTGACTGCTTTGCTGGATACCATAAAATCATGGTTGCTGAAGAGGATCGTGAGAAAACTGCATTCATCACTCCTTGGGGAACCTTTTACTACAGATGGTTATCATTCGGCGTCATCAATGCCAGAGCTATCTATCACCAAGCCATGATGGCTCTTTTACATGATCTAATGCATAAAGAGATAGAAATCTATGTGGATGACATCATTGTCAAGTCCCGAAGGGAGGAAGACCACCTAGATCATCCCAAAAAGCTCTCCAGCTAGTTGCGTAAGTATAACTTGAAGCTGAACCCGACCAAATGCGCCTTTGGTGTCAAATTAGGCAAGTTGCTGGGATTCCTAGTAAGCCACAAAGGCATTGAGCTGGATCCTGCAAAAATCCAAGCTATCACTGAAATGTCCATACCCCAGATAGAGTGGGAAATACGGGGATTTTTGGGAAGAATCAATTTCATTAGTCGATTCATCTCCCAACTCACAGAAACCTGTGAGCCTATCTTCAAGTTGTTAAGGAATAACTCCTCCAAGAAATGGAACGAAGAGTGTCAAAAAGCCTTCTTTTCCATCAAAGAACAACTAATCAAAGCTCCTGTTTTGGTACCTCCAAGGGATGGTGTTCCCTTATTTATGTACCTGTCAATCAATGACAACGCCATGGGCTACATACTGGGACATAAAGATGATAGAGGCCAAGAAAGAGCTATCTATTACCTCAACAAAAGATTCAGCATCAGTGAACACAAGTACACTCTGATTAAGAAAACTTGTTGTGCGTTAACATGGGCTTCCATGAGATTACATCATTATCTCCATGGTCACATAATCCATCTCATATCCCGAATGGATCCCCTCAAGTACGTGTTCAGCAAACTAATGTTGAATTGTCGACTGTCCAAATGGCAATTGATCCTACAATAATTTGACATCATCTATGTGACTCAAAAGTCTATAAGAGGTGAAGGAATTATGGATAACCTGGCCTCTGCACCTTCAGGGGATTTTAAACCCTTGGAAATATACTTCCCTAATGAAGGGGTAATGACAATTCAACAACACCATCAGGACAATACACACCAACCATGGAAGATGTATTTTGATGGAGCTGTTGTAAGACCCCAAATTTTACGAATAAATATTAATTTTTCTCGAAATATATTTTTGAATATTATGGTGTGGATTTGATATAATGTTATAGTTGTGGGTATTATTTATAAATTTTGCAAAGTAAGAAAGTGGTTATATAATATTCGATTGGTCAGGGAATATTCATTTTAACAAAGAATATTTGTACGACGACACAATCATTGGTGGACCCCACAACGGAAGTATTGTCGTAGTTAGAAAATAACAGAATTATCTTTTTATAAAAATAACGGCGAAAGTTTTACCGTTAAACTGTTGAACTACCCGGTGGTAAAAGTACAGTAATACGCGTGGTTGCATAGTAGCACACGGTATTGATTATTGACGCTTACGTAAGAAGTCACTCAGTTATACTCAATTATTGCTACAGTAATTGCTGCATAATATCTCTAATATTATTTATTCAATTATTGTCACAGTATCATCTGCATAATATTTTATATTACTAAATCAATAATTGAGACGACAAAGTTATTCATATTATTATTTGCAATATTGACAATGTCTAGAAAGTTCTGTCAAGGAGAGGTTTGGTCACCTACTTGCGCGCCAATATGGAGAAATCCTTATCAGAAAGCCTCCTATTTCCTGGGAATGATCTGGTTGTTAAATATTGTGAGTTACAATATTAATGATGAATACGTTCGTGTTGATTAAAGATGAAATTTATATTTCCATTATGTTGGGATTATTAGTGTTAGTGGAAATCGACATCTATTCCGATAATAATTGATGTCTGGAGGTTATATTAACCAATCGGGTAATTAATCGGATAAATGAGCATTTAATTGCTATTAATTCACATGCTTATAACTGTTTGTTCACATGTGTGTACTATTGATTCACATGCATGTACTTTTAGGGGAGGTGATGCAAGATTGATAATACTTGCATGACTAAATTAAAAATAGACGTATAGATGAAGGTACTATAACTATTTTTTTCACATGTATAGAACAATTGATTCTCATGAATGTACTATTAATTCACATGATGTACTATTAGGGGAGGTGGTGCAAGTTTGATAATACTTGCAGGACTAAATTAAAAATGAAAGAAAAGATGAAAATATTATACTATAATATTTCGAGCCCCAAAACATGTAATTATCGAAATAATATTTTTCTATAAATAGAAGCTCATTCTTCTTTCATTCTCATCAATTCACTAAGATTCACAAGAGCAATTATAGAAAGAGAAGCTATAAAGAGAGAAAGTAGAAGAGAAGTCTGCTACCTCACTATTCTAGTATCCCGTCTTTTTCTGAGGTAAGGGATATTATTTTTTTCAGTATTCATAGGGAATAATATTTTCTTCCATACTCTGTAGTATGTGAGTAATATTATTTCATCTCGTATTCCTGATTATACCCTCATTTTGTTAAAGTATTGCTTCTATACTCCGTGAAATTAGTGGAATATCCTTGAAATTTGTGCTTCATCTAGTATCGTTTCACAAGGATATTTTCTGCACATTCTTCTTAAATTTTAAGCTTTTCATGCTGGAGTACTGTCCATGAGTACTATTCATTTATATGGTACTATTCATGGGGTACTATTCACGAAATACTATTCATGAGTACTATTCTTGAAGTACTATTCACAGGGTACTATTCTGTAAGTACTATTCACGAGGTACTATTCACTTGAGTACTATTCACCCGGGGAATTAATCAGGACAAAAATTGATTTCTTTGCTATCTCAATTATTTTTGATACAATATTATTCTTGAATTTTACTCCACAAAGCAGTATCATGTTGACAATTTTGGAAATTATTGAATTCTGGATAAATTAAATTATAAATCTTTAAAATTTTATCCTTTGCTTTCTTTTAATTGAATTCTTATATCATTGTCATCATCCTCATGCTTATATTGTGATAAAAGTCATCTGTGGCTTACGTTCATAGATATACTATTGATTGGTATGATTATGACCGAGGATTATTCGGTATAATCATGACTGTAATGTTACAAATGATGTTGTAAAAATCCTCATTAGCCTGTAGTGCATTGATGTACAGTTGTAGGTATGATTATAACTAGGGATTATTCGGTATAATCATGACCATTGATGATTACATAAATATTCTTGGCCTGTAGTGCAGGGATGATTCAATGATGTGCTTTATTTATTAAGCTGAGTCTCGTGATAAAATTGATGATAAACTTTTAAATCATAGAAGATAGTAGATATCATGCTCTACTTGACTTTTCTAATGGATTTGCTTGTTCATTGCAGTTAAACTTGATGTTTATTATATTTTATCAGTTTAACACTGTTGAAGGCTAACGATAATTTATTATGCATTATCTTAGTCATAATATTTCTTACTGGGCTAGTTGAGCTCACCCTTTGTTTTCATTGTTCTATTTAGGAAATGAGAATATAGCTGGGACTAGTCGAGGAATGGAGTGACGGTCCAGATGTTTGCATTAGTAGTCCTCACTATTCAGTGAGATAGTTTGATAATAAATGTAATAAGAACTCCATTTGAGTTTGAATACTGTCTAGAAGAAAATATTCGTGTTAAAACTCCCAGCTTATATTTTGTCATATTTTACACGACAATTGTATAATTAAGTTGAATTTGAATTTTGTACCATGTATTTGGCGACTCAGACTGGGTGATGTATACCTATTTTGGCGGCATTATAGCTGTAAACATAGAAGGTTCTAAAGTTGGAGCAGTTCTAGTATCCATTTTGGGATAGCATTATCCCGTTGCCATCAAATTACAGTTTGTCAACACCAACAACACAACTGAGTATGAAGGCTGCATTATGAGGTTGAAACTAGCCCAATCCATGGGTGTTAAGCGGTTGAATATCTTCGGAGATTCTGAACTGGTAATCAGATAAATCACTAGGATCTATCACACCAAAGAATTGCATTTGCTGCCTTAACAATGGTAAGTTATCCAGATGGCTTCGGAGTTTGAAAAAGTATCCTTCCTCCATATTCCTCAGAATAGGAATGACTTTGTGGATGCATTAGCAACGTTGGCCTCCTTGATCAACATACTTGATAAGGAAAACATGCCAAATATCACATTTACCCAGCAAAAGGCACTAGCATATGAGAATTACATTGGAGAAGTATCGAATGAGCTACCTCTCATCCAACACCCTTGGTATCAGGATATCAAGGAATATCTGTGAGATGGATCTATACTCGCTGAGGCGAGTCAAGCTGAGAGAAAGCGGATCCATCGCATGGCTATGAAATTTTATCTGAGTGGAGACGTAGTCTACAAAAGAGATGCAGGACTAGGCCTTCTCAGATACCTAGACAAAGACCAATCTCATAGGCTCATGGATGAAATCCATTGTGGAGTATGCGACCCACACATGAGCTGCCCTCTACTTGTCAAGAAAATCCTAAGAACAGGGCATTTCTTGCTCTCTCTCAAGGTTGACTAGATGATCACATCAAGAGATGTTATCAATGCCAAATTCATGGGAATGCTATTCACGCCCCTCCAAGGGAGCTCCTGTAACACCCGAGAAAATCATATTTTTAGGAGAATTAACATTTTATTTAATTATGTGGATTAAATGAATTTAATTGATTATTTATGAAAGTAAGCTAATTGAAGGTCGTTCTATGACCTAGTTATGTCGGAACGTCGTAGTATTTTGGCTACGTGATAGAATTAAAGTGTTTGAATTTTCAAGACTAAAATAAAAGCTTTTCGATAAATTTTCTGAAAAACACTATTCACGCATTTCTGCTCGGAAATTATTTTTGAATTTTCTGAGAAATACGTAATGATAGATTATCAAGGTGAGATGGAATATCCAATAATATTTTAGTTATGGCAAACGCAGTTTTTTGCCTGCGGACTTAAAACCTAACGGTTAGGAAAAGTAATTTCCAAGAAGGAAATGAAATGTGTATAATGAATTAAAGCGATGATCGTATAATACATAAGTATTGTACGAGGTAATGAATACGAGTATGATACAAGGTATTATACAAATATGTATGAATGATGATATTTCATATATGAATAAGAATATGAGTTAGAATACGAGAATAATACGTAGATTATACGTTATAAGGTTGTAAGCCAAATGTATTGAATTTGTAGGATTGTGTAGGAAATTGTAATGTCCAAATTGAATTAATGAACAAGCCCAAGTGTTTGTTAAATGTAAATCCCAATGTATAAGTTAAGCTAATTAAGCTAGAAGCCCAAAATATGAACCTATGGGTTATAGGATGGTTTACACCCATTGGGAAACCCATGGATGACCCAAAGTGGTGAACAAATAAAGTAACTTAATGGCTAAGTGTTGTGGTGGCCAAGTAAAGTAACTTAAGGGATAAGTGTTGTGATGGCCAAGTAATTAAAGTGAGGAGCAAGTTTAGTTGATGGTTAAGCTTGGAATAGTAAGGAGGTGGATGGCTTTTTAACCATTATACCCTAACTTAACAAGTCCTATAAATAGCAAGCTTCAAATTTCATTTGTTGGTTGTTTTCATTTCATCCAAACATTATAAGTGCTTATTTGCTTGATAGAAAAAGCTAGAAAAACTAGAAAGTTAAACTTTGTTATTTCAAGAAGCAAGAAGAAGATCAAAGATTAACCAAGTGATATTCAAGGGTAAGCAATCCTAAACCATGATTCTCTTTCTCTTCCATTGTTAGAGAAGTGAGTAGTGGTAGAACTAGTATGCTAAGGAATGATAAGAATGAGTAATCAAAGGGCTTAAGTCTTAATAAGCCGTGAATAAGTCATGTGGTAAGATAAACAATAAATGAAGTTATGAACTTAAGAAGAACTTGTAAGAACTTGTAACGTGTTTACATTAATGAAATTGGTATGATAATGAGATGTAAGAATGATGGTTAGAAAACATAAATCATTATAAGTCATGAGAAATGAAAGTGTATGTATTTTATACTTTAATAAGTTATAAGATCACAAAGAACAAGCAAAAACATACCATGTATATAAGTTAATGAAATGAATAGGTTAAGATGTTAATATGATGGATATAATCCATTTGAAATGACGAACAAATCACAAGTAATGAAGTTTTGCCGGGATTCACACGATTGGACGATAATCGTTGAATTCGTGAAATTCTCGGAATGGAAGTTGGATTTTGTGTTTGAACTCGAAAATGTTGGTTTTCGATGGAGACAAGTCTTATTTGGCATTATAGAGTTGCAGACTCAAAAATTATCGAATTCCGACTTAGAACGAAGAAACGAGCGTTGAATGTTCACGAACATTTATCGTTTTCGTTAAAAATTGACTAATAGGTGAATTTTTAGTTAAAAAATTCAAATAGATAAAATTCTTGCAAGAACACGTAGAGTATGTGATTTGTGAACCATAGGCTCTTGAACGAGCCAATTCGGACTTATAACGAAGAAGTTACGAGCCTGGGAATCTCACCTAAAAGAAAATCTGTAAAATTTTTCTAAGACATAGAGTCCATGCCAGCAAATAGCGACTCATGGCAGAAAAGGCCCTTGCACCGCAGACAGTGAGGTTCGAGCCATAGTCCATCAGTAGTTGGTGGCAGTGGCAACTAATATCAAAGGAGATGGCGTCAGTGGCCTTGCGTAAGCGAGTCCTAGGTACAAAACACCTGCATCGCAACGCGAGTTGTAGAGCAAAAGTTGGCGCCGCAGCGCCAGCATTAAGTGAAGTATAGAGAGGAATGTTTTAGAATGTAAAGTAAAGGAGAAGTGAATGAAGAGTAAATTAAATTCTTAATCAACTTAATGTAACATCATTTAGGATGTATAAACCTTAAGTAATACTCCAGAGGTTGAAAGAAAGAACAATTAAACGAAGAACGTGAAGGGTAATAAGGTAAACCGTGAAGGATATTTGACGTTGGTACTTTATCATTGACGATCAAGTTTCGATTAATAATATAAGAACGTTAGTAAGCCGTGAGGAAGGATGATTAACTCGAAACGAGTTGTATTGAAGAAGTTAAGTTATAAAAGAGAAAGAAGTTGGTCAGAACGATGTAAACTTTAAACGGCAAGCCAGAACCAATAATAACAAATCTAATACATGATTAGATTGAGAAGAAGGGTAAAATTCGTCAGGAACCATGTATGTTATTCATGACCTAATGTGGTATGATCTGTGGTTATGTGTTGTAGAGACCGTAAAGACTCAAAGGAAAAGTAATTTTACTGTAGTAGACGCTGAAGGCATGTTTTTCTTAAACGCTTGTCTAACCTTCGTGTTAGCCATGTTTTCAATGATTCATGTTATGAGATGCATGAATGGTTTTACGAAAGAGTCGATGCCAGTTTTTCTTTGGCTAGACTAAATCTTGAAGAGTTAATTAATTTCTTTACAAGTTTTCTATATAGAATTGATAACGCTATCCTACGCCAATTGTTTGGTACGGATTCAAGGTAAGCCTGTGTATGAATAAACAAATGTATTTTCATTGAGTATTCAATGGGCACGTGAGGTTGCCACAACTTAAACGTACACACGTTTAATGAATATAGTGTTGATCAACATAGAGTACTATAGGATGATCACCTAGAAGTGCTCTTAAGCTATGCCAGACTTACGGACTTCGTGTCGGGTTGTCCTTTTCAAAGAAATTATGAAATGCTCATGGTCTTGGACCATAATTGATGTTTTACTGAATATTGTCATTGTAAAACGTTTTGAAGGAAAAGAAATGCTATTTTGAATTATTGATAGTACTTCGTAACTATTATCCAGTTATTGAAGATATATGTAACAACACGAGAATTTTGAATATTTTTAAAAATTTTATTAATTTATTTAAAGTTCAAAATTAGAACCTAGACAGAAAATAAGTGTATGCATTTGATATTTTTAAGAAGGAATTTTGAGGGTTTCAAAATTCTGTGAAGGACTTAGGTGAATTATTCAGGATTAAGGAATACGTGAATATGTTCTGTGTATATGTGTACAATATGTGGTTAAGGGTCAAGGGTTGACCAGATAAATGATATATGTAACCAACCCTAAGTATATATTAAGAACGTCAACGTTTGGTTAGAAAACCCTAGCGTTTAACAAGAAACCCTAAAACCGGTTCTGGAAACCCTAATTTCAGTTCTGGGAATCCAAAACCCTAATTCGAGAATTTAAAACCCTAATCTGGTAACTTAAAGAATAATTATAATTCTTAAGTGATATTAATTATAATGTTAATTAGGGTAAAGCTTAAATATTTATTAAACCCTAACTTAAAATTTATTAAACCCTAATTTCGGGATTTGTAACCCTAATTTATAATTAGGGAAAATCTAATTATTAATTTAATAATTGTAATGTTAATTAGGAAAACCTAATCTTAATTTTCAAGTTAAGTAATTAGGAAACCCTAATCTAATTACAAAATTTAATTTCCAATTTAGAAAATATTATTTTTCTAATTAAAACCCTAATTTTGGGTTATAAACCCTAATGACCAATTTTGACCCTAATTGCTAAATCAGCAATTTTAATTAGGAAATGCGAATCCTAATTAGTAAAATTTAAGTTATGATTAAGAAATTTAATATAATTAGAAAATTCTAATTATAATTTAAAAATATTATTTTTCTATTTTTGAAAACCTAAATTAGAAATTTTAGAAAATAAATTGCAAACCCTAAATTTTTCAAACCCTAAACCATAAATTTTTCCAAACCCTAAACCCTAAGGGTTTGGCCATTTACTAAAATGCCATTAAAATTAAAATAGAAAAGACTATTTTGCCCTTGTGCATTATTGGACGTTGCTTGTAAATCTTGCCATATATTGGCAAGTTAACCACCCTAGATCTGCCACATGCTAATATCTCCAGCAGATCAGCGCCAACATCAGCCACATTATTGCAATCAATAATACATATAGATTAAAGTAAGAGAAAGCCTTACTTTATTTCTCATTCTATCCAAGTCCCTTCTCTCTCTAACTTTTCGAAATCTAGTGTGAGAGGGAGTGAAAAGGTGAGCAATAATCAGTTTCTAGCAAGCTAACCTCAGAATCAGAAAACAGAAAACCAAGATCAAAGTTTTAAAGGTATAAAGCCCCAATTCTAGAAATTTCATGATCTGTTGTTAGATGTTAGGATTTGTTGTTTAGATATGTGTTAGAGGGTGTCATTTGATGATCTGGGTTGTCCAAACCTAGATCCATATCATTTTGATGCTCGAAATCAAAGTTTTTAGAACTGATCTATGAACCCTAAAACATGGCCTAACAGCTGAATGTCAGGGCTCATAGATCTTTTCCTGTTAAGTGTTTTTGTGTTTTAAGAGTTTGAACTTGTTGTTTGTAGTATGGCCTTTGATCTGGAACTTGAATCAAGTCCAGATCAAGTGTAAATCAAAAGTTATTAGGGGACAAACAACGTTGACCGACATTGACTAGAAGTTCTGGGTAACCTAGATTTGCCAACAATGGGTCTGACAATATTTTGTGGCTTCGGATCTTAGTGGTTTTTGGTTATTTTGGCTATATTGTTGTTTTGATCTTGTATACTGACATGTAGGCTTCATGTTCATACTTATAGAACTTGCAGATCATGTATCTAATCAAAGATAAGAAGGGTCAAAGTAGGGTTGACCGACTATTCTTGAAGATTTCTGGAAAACCCAGAAAACATCATTTACGATTTTTTGTCAGAACTTTGACCGTCTATTCATTTAATTGTTGTTGTTATGATGATCGGTTGTTATAGGATTGTACACTAATATATATATTACATAGTTGAACCTTTATATCACATATACCGAGCCAAGAAAGCTAAGATTAAAGGGCTCAAATAAGGAACCTCAACTGTTCTTCAATTTTTGGAAAACCCAAAAATTGAAGAACAATGTCTGACAAGTTTGTGAAGCTTAACATCTCTCAATTGTGTTACTGTTTGGTCATGAAATCAAATTTTAGTTGTAGTATTACATATATACTATAATATTAAAATGATTACCAGCCCTGAATCAACACGATCATGAACTCAAAACCGGTCAAACATGGTACCTTGGTAACTGGCGATGAAGTTCTGGGCAGCCAAGAACATCAAGAACAGCTCTGACATGATATTCCAGAACCTAGATCTCTCATATATGTTGTGTAATGGTCATGAAACTTGGTTATAATTATAGTATTACACTTATACTACATTCTAGGTTCCATTAGCTTCCTAGAAATCAACACGAACACTGTTTTAATCACGGTCAAACTAGCAACCTTGCTGTCTGACATGAAGCTCAAGAACAGCCTCAAGAACACCTATAGAGACGGGTCTATCGCTATAGGGTCCTTTAGCGATGGTTTCTTTTTAATTTATTTTCTGATTTTCTGGAAATTAATTAAAAATAAAAAAAAAAGATTTTTAATTATTAAAAATACAAAATAAATTACGAAAAATTATTTTAAATTCTGAAAAATAGTTTTTAATTATTTAGAGTATATTTCATAAATATTTATTATTTTTGGAATATAAATGGTATTTAATTTATTTAATTATAATATTAAATAAATGATTTAAAAATGATTTAAATACATGAAAAATAATATTATTGTATAATAAAATATTTTAAGTTATTTTCAAGAAATTTTAATATTTTGTGATGAATTTTATTAATTAATTAATATTAATGATAATTAGTTTATTTAATAAATATATTAAATAAATTATGGAAAATAGAATAAATGATTTATAAATCATATAAAAATGATTTCAATGTATATAAAAATATTTGAAGTTATAAAACATAACTTTTGATATTTTGTCATGAAAATATTAATATTTTAATATTAAAAGCAATTATCGGATAATGAATTTAACGGTTTAAAAATCATATAAATATAATTTTAAAGTATTAAAAATACTTTGTGATATTATAAATATATTATAATATTATGACATGTATTTCATTAATATTTGATAATAAATAAATATTAATGATAAAATAATTATGTGGTATTTAATTTATTTAAATAAGTTATTAATGATTGAGAATTCACGATAAATGATAATAATTATTTAAAAATTATTACGAGACTTTAATAAATGTTTTAAGTGTTAATAAAATTATTTAAGTTAATTGTTAAGTGTTAAGTCAGAGTTTAATTGAACTTAGACTCGATAAAAGTCCGACTAGACCGTCGAGATGTTAGAATTGTGACGGGTTCAACACAGACTACAATAGTTTGACTTGATACTGAGTCTTATCTGTGTTATAGACTGATAAGGTTATGTGTTATGTGTTATGTGTTTAGCTTATTCTGTGTATATCTATATATATAATAGTATTATATTGTGATGATATTATTCTAATATTAGAGATCTATATTACTAATATTAGGTCTTCGGATAAAGCGTTATAAATTGCATTGCGGTAATCAACGGTTCAGGCAAGTTTGTTTCTACTTAACTCTACTAAGAGTGTTTCATTCGGATAAGCTTATGGTTAATCATTGCTGCATGAATTGTACTATGTACATATTGTATGTATAAGTCAGGTATGAAAGGCTGACGCCTTCATTACCAGTTGGTTTCAGATATATTTGTTCATGTATAATACTTGTTCAGTCATAAATTTATTCCTGCTAGTTCACAATTATATTGTTGAATTATAGCCAGCTTATTATTCAGATTCTTTCTATCATGATATATCGTTATATTGTTGAACTTAAACTTGTTGGGCAATCCTTATGCTCACCCTTGCTATATCATGATAAAACATTGCAGATTAAGACGAACGCGTTGGATACAAGGAACGGTCCAAGACAGTTCAAGTTTTAGTATACATGTGCAGTAGTTTTGTAATAGTATTGTATGATATTAATGTTGTTATATGTTAGATAAGTTATAAAATGTGTATTAAGTTAAGGTTACTCGACCTTGGGGATTATGTGTAAGTTTAATGTATAAAAAATTTATGTTTATATCTTCCGCAAATATAGTAATAGTGATAGAATGATCGAACCGGATCCGCGGTGATTTGAGACCTCGGATTCGAGGCCGTCACAATATACGATTTTGATGTTTCAAGTATGTTGTTTAAATGAAATTGTTATACTTTCTGAGCTTGTTATGCTCATTCTTGCTTGAACCATATGAATGCAAATAAGGCCGAATCAGACCAGAAGGATCCGTGAGAGATAAAGGAAGGCTAAAAGGCGAACCCGTAGCTTACTTATGTAATATTATAGGTTTGTAATGATAATATTTGATATTATGATAAGAACAACTATTACAGTTATAAAGAACCTAGGGAATAGTAATATTGTTTTGGAATATATATATACATATTCGTTCTTTTGAGGTATTTCAATTTAATATTTGTGTGAACTGTAGCACCGTGTAGCACCATATGTCGGGTTGGAAGAGACCCGGATTTGGGGGCGTCACAGCTCCACAATATGAGTTCACCCTGGCCCTTCTCAATGTGGGGAATGGACGTGATAGGGCCCATCGAGCCCAAAGCCAGTAATGGTCTGTAAGAACCGAGAAAATTGGATTATATTGTAAAATAATTTTATTTGAATAAATATTGAATAAAATTATAATATATGTTATTTATAGAGAGTAAACAAGATAAAGGTTATTCTATAACCAAAAAGTGGAATAATATCGTAGTATCCTGGCTACGTGATAGAATTAAGGTGTTTGAATTTCCAAGACGAAAATAAAAGCTTTCCGAGAAATTCTCCGAAAAACACTATTAATCCATTTTTGCTCGGGAATTATTTTTGAACTTACGGGAAATACGTTACGATAAAATGATAAGTAAGGATGTATTACCTAATAATAATTCAGTTATGACAAATGCAGTTTTTCGCCTGCGTACTAGGTTCGAGAATATTAAGGAAAGTAAAGATTTGAATAATGTTGATCGTATAATAAGAAAGTTGTTATACGAGAGAATGGATACGAATATGATACGAGGTAATGTACAAGTATATAAGGAAGATAAAATAACGTATATAATGAATGTTATACGGACTAGTATACGAGAAAAATACGAGAATTATATGTTATAAGCTTAAGCTATTTGTAATGAACTAGTAGGATTTGCTTATGAATTTGGCAAGTCCAATTAAATTATGTTAAGGCCCAAAGATAAGTAATGCAAGCCCAATGTTAGGCCTAAAGTTAATTAAACCTAAGCCTAACCAAGAACCAAAACCAACCTGTAACATTCGAAAATTTTAAAATGTGTAATATTAAATATTTATTGATTTATATAAGTATTTAATGGATATGTTTATTGTTGAATAAATAATTGTTCAATTTGAGTTGATGTGGTTTAGTTAATTATTTGTTGAATAAATAATTAAATATTATTAAATATTTATTTGCAATATTAAATATTTATTGAATTATATAAGTATTTAATGGCAATTTGAGTTGATGTGGTTTAGTTAATTATTTGTTGAATAAATAATTAAGGAGCTAAGAAAATTAATTGCTATGAGATTATATACTAATTTAATTTAATAATTAAGTTAGAGAGCTAATAATGATTAAATGAATTATAATATTTTAATTGGAATTTGTGATTTAAAATAAAGTGTTAGTTGGTTGAATAAAATTATAATTATAAAGGAAATTATAATTATGAGATAATGATTTATGTGTTAAAGTAATTTAATAGATTAGTATTTGAATTGATTAAATTGATTATTTAATTTAATAGAAGTGTGACAAATAACCTTGCTATAAAGGAATTATTAAAATAAATTAAAAGAGTTTAATTTAGTTTTGCCAAACATGTCTTAATGCATAATAAATCTTTAATCTAATGATATTTTATCAAACATGGTATAAGGATTAATCCATTTGTTTTAATTAGGTTTACCAAACAAGGTGTAAGGGTTAATGGGATAATTGGTTATTTTTAGTTAGTTAACCAAACAAGCCTTATGGCTTTTGATTTCAAAAGAATTATAATTGATGTCAGTTAAGTTAGTATTATATTATATAATTAATATATATTATATCTTATATGCGTTATATTCTAAGACGTAAGAATAAAGGAGAGAGGTAAGAGAAAAAAAGAAAACTCGGAGGAAGAAGAAGAAGAAGAGAAGAAGAAAAGTGAGAGAATCCTAGAGAATTGGGAGTGAAGAGGAGAAAAGCTTGACAATCAAAGAGATAGTATCATCATCTTCTTCAAGGTATTATTATATTCTTTTTAGTTTTAAAAGTTTAGTTTTTCTCTTCCCAAATTCTCTGTAGAATCCTTGTGTAAGGATGAATTGTTGTTGTTATGTGGCTTTATATGATAAACTAGTGATGTTAAAACTATTTTCATAAGTTATAATCAATGAATTGATGATATGTATGTAATTTTGTGAAGAAAACCTTTTTTTAAAGAGTTTTTGTGAATGAGTATGGGTTAATTTAAAGTAGAAATTGAGAGTTAATTAGTTGTTTAGTTGATAAATTGACCATCTAATTTGATAGAGTATGTATAATTATTGATAAAGATACTTTGAATTAATTGTTTTGGTTGAAAAACAAAATTTATAGTGTTGATTTTCATTGAAATATCAAAAAGTGAGTTTTATCAAAAATAGTGAAATTGGATGTTTTAAATTAGTTGTTTATGTTGTTGTATGGGTAGAAACATGTTAGGAGTTCTTGAATTATGTTTACATGAAGTTTTGTATGAATTGCATGTGAATTAGTCTGTTAGAAAGCGAGCTTGTAGGCCAAAATGGCTTTTTCTTGTCTTTATTCTTAAAATTTGTCGATCAAAGCTATGATTTTCCTTGTGCCATGATTGCTGATCACGTTAGTGGCGTATGTACGCCATCATACCTATATGTAACGCTTGACCGTGTTATTTATTCTGCATGTGCATGCGCCATCCCATGCCGCATGTGTGACGACCACGATGTAAAGCTGTGGCGGCCCCTAGCGTGAGTTAGCGAATAATAATCGACGATGTACTTTTTGTACACGAAATTTTAAGAAAAGTTATGTGATGATAGTAGGGGTTTGTAAAATGTTGATTTTAGTATTTCTATACTATGAATAATTATGTTATTAAAGATTAACTTGTGTTATAACTTGATTATGTGATTAAATAATCAAACATACATGATGAATGTAGTTAGTTAAGTTGTAAAGTGGTAGTGACTAACTATGTCATGATGACATATATATATATATATATATTGTGATTGAAATTGATTATTTAATCTACGAAACAAGGCAAGTTTTCTAATCTATTATCTTGTTAATTCAATTATTGTTTTCAATTCGATTACAATATAATGATGTAAGTTATTACGGAACAAAGTTATTCTTGTATTTAACTTGTTGTTTAGCATGCACAACTATATATACTAATGTCGAACATTTCTATCGTTCAAATTGCTATGCATGCTTAGTATTCAATTCTAATTAACCTTGGCTTAGTATTGTTCAAGCAAGGTATGCTATAGTTATTCAAATTGTATGCTATTAGATTATTCCTAAAACATGACTTTAGTTTACTATGATTGATTCAATCACGATTATTCTATAGTATAGTGTTATTGGTTTTATTCAACTACTCCTTAGTTGATGTTAGTTTTAATTCAAATTACCTTGAAAGCTTATCCAAACCAAACTTCCTTTGGTGCGGACTTGTACTCTAAATCTTGAGATGAACAACCTATTGTTATGATTAGGGGTTAACTTACGCATAAGCGTTAAAATGTTTGTGCACAATACATTTATGCGAAGAAATTTGATCCCCTAAAGTCTGAGGTCCTTATAGTCTTATATTTGTTAAAGTTGGAGTTGAAAGATTACTTGCAACTATGGGCGTAGTTCATGGTCTTCGACCCTCGATGATGTATATTTTCCATATTTTGGGATTTGATTTTATTATTATTATTGATAGAGTACTATTCACTTTTGATGAGCCTATTTAACGATTATTATTGTTATACTCTGTTGATTCCATATTATATCCGATGAGCAATTGTTTTGCTCACTCTTGCATATTATAAACTCATTGCACTAAAGAAGAAGGGTAGGTGAACCTTGACTAGCAAAGAAAGGGAAAAATGTACAAGTGATGAAGACTTGTAATTTTTACTTTGATTAAGATGTTAGACTTTTATTATGTTGATCTTAGACTTTATTTTAAAGAAGTTATGTAATGTTTTCCGCATTTGAATGATGATTAAAGGTTAGATAACACAGGAGATTTTTTATTTAAGTTTAATCTGTATATGGGGTTTTTATTATTCAATTTTATTATAATTGGGTAGTTAGAAATGAATGTTTTGATTAAGTGAACACCAAATCTTGAGGAAATAAAGTACCAGGATTTGGGGGTGTCACAAGTTGGTATCAAAGCTTTAGGTTATGAACCTTAGGTGGGGGAAAAAGCTTAGGAAGTAACCTTTGAAAAGATAGTGGAGATAACTCTTATCGAGTTTTAAGAAAAAGTAATAAAACACTTATGTGCTTATGTGATTATAATTTATGTACTCGTGAGTGTCGAGTAGTAATGATTAATAATTAAAACTTTAAAACTTTGTTGTCGGGATGACTAATGTCGGAGAATCCGGTCGGGGCTAGGGAGGAGGGACCTCAAATGCCTATAGAGGAGGAGCCTCGCGACATTCGGTGTGGTTTAGGAACAACTCTTGCCACGAGGAGTCGACCAGTTGGTCACGATAGTTGAAGATGAGGATGATGATGTGGAAAGCAGGATGAGGAAGATCCGTTGAGTTACCACGGGAGGGATGAAGAGGAGAGGAGGAGGAGGAGATTCCACTTAACTTCGATGGTTTGCTATATATCTGATGAGGTGCATGGCCAAGTAACGTGGAACTTGAGGATCTGAGTTGAGGAGTTGCGGGAGATAGTAGGCGAACAATGAATACGCAATGACACAAAAGGCATGATGAGATCCGGGATCGTGAAGAGCGGTGACAAATGTCGAGGAGAAACTAAATGCAATGTGAAGGAGAAAAAAACAATGATCGAAGTGGTCATGAACTAAAGAACAAAATTTGAGAGAAGAAGAAGGCGCTAAAGAGGGCGAGAGCTGAAGATGCTTACGAGGAAGCTTTTCAATGAACAGTTAGCGACAAAGAGACCTGCATAAAGCAAAGAGGATGAAGATGGAAGAGATGGATAAAGTATTTAACACCATGATTAATCGAGCTCAAGATCGGGTCATGGGATATCCGATTCGATTCGAGAATGACAACGCCATCATTAATGTTAGATCGCGAGAACAATGTTTTGAGTCATGGAGGAAGAAGCGTGATAGGGCTAAGAAGTATCTTAATAGAACATCGTAGCTGTTGTACGATGAGTGAAAGGTTAAATAAATTGTAAATCCCAAGTGTTATGCAACCTATGGGATATGACTATGATGTTGTCTGAAAAACTTTTGTAGTTCGGAAAGTAATGTAGATAGCGAGAGATATTATTGTTTTATGTTTTCAAAAAGGTTATGAATAAATAAAAGTTGTTACTTTATTCAAAGTGTTATGTGTTATGTGGTTAATTCTTTTTGGAGACAAGTTAAGTAGAAATTACTTAAAAGAATTGAATAATAATCTAATGAATGTACTTTTAACGAGAAAATGCCTCCCAGGGATGTCAACCACCACGACGAGAGAACCTTTGAAAGGAACCAATAACGACAATGTTGATGGTAACCCCATTCAACAACTAGTGACACTCTTGGCGGGGGCGTTGTTGCGAAATCAACCACAAAACCATGGTACAACGTTTAAGGATTTCAAAGGCGGTTGGACCACACGAATTCCATGGATCCATGAATCCGATTGAAGCACAAACTTGGATTATGGAGATAGAAAAGGTGTTCGATGTCGCTAGGGTAGGGGATGATCGGAAGATTGCTTTACATAACATTCATGTTGAAAGCGAAGCTAGTTATTGGTGGCGAGCCCAATAAAACTTCGTGAAGGGCGGGGGAGTGATGACACAGGATAGGTTCAAGGAGTTGTTCTTGAGACCTATTTTTCGAGGAGAGTTGAAGAGTCGATTAGAAGTGCGGTTTACGGAACTAAAACAAGGAGCGATGATGGTATCTGAGTATGCCATGAAATTCAATGAATTGGCGAGGTTTGCGCCATATCAAATCGACCTGAGAGATGAGCGTAAAAGCGAAGAGATTTGAGCGAGGGGTGAAGCCACAGGTACATCTGATGGGGTTTCTGTTCGATTAAAACGTTCTGACGATGATGGAGAAAGCGTTACTCACGGCGAAGGTGGAGGCGAGGCAGTGACAAAGTTCAATCAGGAACAAAAGAAGAAGAAGAATGAGAATGAGATTAAGAATGGAGGTGGTAGCGGTGGAAACAACAACAACAACAACAACAACAACAGCTTGAAGAGGAAGTGGAATGGGAACATGGGTGCTGGAAACCAGCAGGGTAACCAGCAAAACAAAAAGTTTGAAGCATGTGCGACATGTGGGAAATTTCACAAGTGCGTGCTTGATGGGGAAACAGTTTGCTTCAATTGTGGCGGGAGGGTCACATACCCCCAAATTGCACTCAACCAGAAGAAGAATGTATGCTTCACGTGCGGATCAAGGATCACTTTGCTCGTGAATGCCCTAAGAAGAAGGATGGAGTGACAACGAAAGCAATGGAGGTAACATGGAGTACATGGGGCCATTGCGGGACTGCGACATCAAATAAACCCACGACGGAACCTTGACATGGTATGCGAAGATGTTGTGCAATCAAAAGATGTGGTGTCGGTATTATCCCAATCAATGATATTAATGCATATGTATTATTTGATTAAGGTGCTACTTGCTCGTTTATATCGATGAATTTGCTAAGAGGTTAGAATTGCCTAGAAAGAAGCTGAATTTTCCTTTGAACATAGAAATTGCGAATAAGGAAGTAATCCTGTTTAGATTAAGTATACTGAAGCGTAGGGTGAACATTAAGGAGAATATCTTGTTGGTAGATTTGATTAGATTAGACTTGGAAATTTGATGTAATTTTGGGAATGGATTGGTTGTTCAAATACGGAGCGGTAATTGGTTGCCAAAAAAGTGTGTAAACCTTATGACTCAAAATCGAAGGTAGTATTTCATGGTAGCAAATCGCTGAGACAAATGAAATGTCGTGCGACTATATCGAGAGCAAAAATTGTTGAGTCGAGGTTGTGTGGGCTATTTAGCTTACATAGTCGATACTCGGAAGAAGGGTGTGAAACTAGAAGAAATACCGATGGTGAGGGAATTGAAGGCGTGTTTCGGAGGATTTTCGGGACTTCCTTTGACGAGAGAAATTGAGTTAAATGATCGACTTAGCGCGGGAACAACACCAATATCGAAGGCCCGTCTGAGAATGGCTCGGTAGAAATGAAGGCCCGATGAATACGATTGCAAGAGTTGCTTTGGACAAAAATATATTCAACCAAGCGTATCGTCGTGGGGGGGCGCTTGATTTTATTAAATGAAGAAGAAGGGCGGATCAATCGTCTTTGCATTGATTATAGGGAGTTAAACAAGGTCACTATTAAGAATAGGTATCAGTTGCCTAGAATAGATGACTTGTTTGATCGATTGAAGGGTGCTAAATATTTTTCAAAATAGATTTGAGAAGTGGGTATCACCAATTGAAAGTAAGAAAGGAGGATATACCTAGAGCGGCATTGAACTTCGATATGGACATTACGAGTTTACGGTGATGTCTTTTGGTTTAACAAATGCCCTATTTTGCATTCATGGATTTGATGAGCAGGTGTTTAAACCATTCTTAGACAAGTTTGTAGTGGTATTTATTGATGACATTCTAGTGTATTCCAAAACTCAAGAGAAGAACACGTGGAACATTTACGTTTGACATTGGAAACACTAAGAAAGGAAAAGTTGTATGCAAAATTCTCTAAGTGCGAATTTTGGCTCGATAGTGTACAATTTTTGGGCATGTGATTGACAAAGATGGGATTTGATGGATCCATCAAAAAAGTGGAAGGCTGTGATCAATTAGGAACAACCAAGAACACCATCGAAGTGAGGAGTTTCTTGGGATGGTGGTGGTTATTATAGAAGATTTATTCAAGATTTTTCTAAGATAGCCACTCATTAACAAATTTGACAAGGAAAATTTAAAATTCGTTTGAATGAGAGAAATGTGAAGAGAGTTTCCAAGATTTGAAGAAGAAGTTAAGTGTGGCACACAATGTTGGCATTACCGGATAATCTGAGGAAATTTTGTGGTGTATAGTGATGCCTCACACAAAGGGTTGGGTTGTGTTCTTATGCGAGAGCGACAAAGTTATTGCGTATGCATCAAGACAAGCTGAAGGATTATGAGAAAGGTATCAGACTCATGATTTGGAATTAGGCTGCGATTGTATTTGCTCTCGAAGATATGGAACACTATCTTTATGGAGAAAATGTGAGATCTACGGACCACAAAAAGTAAAGTATATTTTCACTCGAAGGATTTGAACATGCGTCGAAGAAGGTGGATGGAATTGATAAAAGATTATGATTGTGAGATCTTTTTTATCATCAAAGGCCAAAAGCGAATGTGGTTGCGAGATGCTTTAAGCGAGGAAAGGTCGGGAAAAGTTGATCTTGATAACAACTCGGGAGGAGCTCATTTCGTGATGACAAAAGCGAGTTGGAAATCAAATTTCCAAAAAGAATCGACGAACAACTATTCGGATAGAAGTTGGTCCAACTTTAGTGGACAAAGTGAAGAATGCTCAACTACAAGATGAAGAGTGTGGGAAAATCAAAGAATCGATTGAGAGTAGTGATGTAAAATACAAGATCGATCTGAGAAGGACTACTACGGTTTGAGGAAGAATCTGGGTTCAATGACACGAAATGAAAGAAGAAATTTTGGCCAAAGCTCATAGCTCAAAATATTCAATTCATCCGGGAAACACGAAAATGTATCAAGATTTGCTTGAAGCATTTTTGGTGGCCAAATATGAAAAGGGACATTCTTGAGAATCGTGGCGAAATGCTTGACATGTCAAAGAGTAAAAGCCGAACATCAAAGACCCGGTGGATTACTTCAACCGTTGGAAATCTGGGAATGGAAGTGGGAACACATCACGATGGATTTTGTGGTGGGTCTTCCAACTACTCGAGAGAGGATGTGATGCGATTTGGGTGATAGTGGACGGTGACGAAATCGGCACACTTTTACCAATAAAGATTAGATTCAATCTTGATCGGTTTGGCAAGATTGTACATTAAAGATCGTTTGAGGCATGGAGTGCCAGTATCAATTATGTCGATAGAGATCCATGATTCACGTCAAATTTACGGAAGAGACTACAAGAATGCATGGGGACACGATTGCGAATGAGTACGACTTATCATCCACAAGCAGATGGCCAAGCGAGCGAACAATTCAAACATTGGAAGATATCTTTGAGAGCATGTGTCATGGACTTTAAAGGAAGGTGGGAAGAACATTTACTGGTTGGTGGAATTTGCTTACAACAATAGTTATCACGCGAGCATCGGCATGCCACCTTACGAGGCATTATCTGGCGAAAAGTCACGAAACTCCTTTGTCTTTGGGATGAAGTCGGTGAGCGTCATTTGCTAGGGGCCGAAACTAGTGCAACAAAGCTGCGACATTGTCAAACTCATCGAGACAAGATTGGTAGCGACTCAAGACGAGACGAAAAAAAGTATCTTTGATCAACCACGAGACAAGATCGTGCATTTGATGTAGGAACTTTTGTATTCTAAAGTTTCTCCTTGGAAGGGAAAATTCATTTTTGGTAAAAAGGAAAAGCTAAGCCCAGAGGTTTATTGGACCCTTTGAAGTCTTTGCGAAGAGTGGGTGAAGTGGCTTACGAGTAGCTCTACCTCGAGTTGGAAAAAACATTCATAATGTTTTTCACATTTGATGTTCTGACCATATAAACTTGACTACAAACACATGATCGAGTCTGAACCGTTGCGATTCGAGAAAGATTTGTCTTATGAAGAGGTTCTATCCGGATAGTCGACGAGGAAAGAACAAGTGCTCGGGAATAAAGTGATACCTTACATGAAGGTGATATGGAGGAACCACAATTTTGAGAAAAGCTACGTGGGAACTCGAAGAAAAAATGTTGAAAGAGTACCACAGGTTATTTGTTTAATCTGTGTCTTTGATTACGGGGATAGAATCTTTGTAAGTAGGGAAGAATGTAACGAATGATTTGTTTGAGTTGTGATTACGAGGACGAATCCTTGTAAGGAGGAATGATGTAACATTCGAAATTTTAAAGTGTAATATTAAATATTTATTGATTTATATAAGTATTTAATGGATATGTTTATTATTGAATAAATAATTGTTCAATTTGAGTTGATGTGGTTTAGTTAATTATTTGTTGAATAAATAATTAAATATTAAATATTAAATATTTATTTGCAATATTAAATATTTATTGAATTATATAAGTATTTAATGGCAATTTTGTTGATGTGGTTTAGTTAATTATTTGTTGAATAAATAATTAAGGAGCTAAGAAAATTAATTGCTTATGAGATTATATACTAATTTAATTTAATAATTAAGTTAGAGAGCTAATAATGATTAAATGAATTATAATATTTTAATTGGAATTTGTGATTAAAATAAAGTGTTAGTTGGTTGAATAAAATTATAATTATAAAGAAATTATAATTATGAGATAATGATTTATGTGTTAAAGTAATTTAGTAGATTAGTATTTGAATTGATTAAATTGATTATTTAATTTAATAGAAGTGTGACAAATAACCTTGCTATAAAGTAGTTATTAAAATAAATTAAAAGAGTTTAATTTAGTTTTGCCAAACATGTCTTAATGCATAATAAGTCTTTAATCTAATGATGTTTTATCAAACAAGGTATAAGGATTAATCCATTTGTTTTAATTAGGTTTACCAAACAAGGCATAAGGATTAATGGGTTATTTTTAGTTAGTTAACCAAACAAGCCTTATGGCTTTTGATTTCAAAAAAAATTATAACTGATGTCAGTTAAGTTAGTATTATATTATATAATTAATATATATTATATCTTATATGCGTTATATTCTAAGACGTAAGAATAGAGGAGAGAGGAAAGAGAAAAAAGAAAAACTTCGAGAGAAGAAGAAGAAGAAGAAGAAGAAAAGTGAAGAGAAATCCTAGAGAATTGGGAGTGAAGAAGGAGAAAAAGCTTGACAATCAAAGAGATAGTATCATCATCTTCTTCAAGGTATTATACTATTCTTTTTTTAGTTTTAAAAGTTTAGTTTTCTCTTCCCAAATTCTCTGTAGAATCCTTGTGTAAGGATGAATTGTTGTTGTTATGTGGCTTTATATGATAAACTAGTGATGTTAAAACTATTTTCATAAGTTATAATCAATGAATTGATGATATGTATGTAATTTGTGAAGAAAACCTTTTTACGGAGAGTTTTTGTGAATGAGTATGGGTTAATTTAAAGTTGAAATTGAGAGTTAATTAGTTGTTTAGTTGATAAATTGACCATCTAATTTGATAGAGTATGTATAATTATTGATAAAGATACTTTGAATTAATTGTTTTGGTTGAAAAACAAAATTTACATGTTGATTTTCATTGAAATATTAAAAAGTGAGTTTTTATCAAAAACAGTGAAATTGGATGTTTTAAATTCGTTGTTTATGTTGTTGTATGGGTAGAAACATGTTAGGAGTTCTTGAATTATGTTTACATGAAGTTTTTGTATTAATTACATGTGAATTAGTGTGTTAGAAATGAGCTTGTAGGCCAAAATGGCTTTTTCTTGTCTTTTTCTTAAAGGCTTTGTCGATTAAAGCTATTGATTTATTGTGCCATGACATGACCAATGATCGTTAGTGGATCGTTAGTGGCATATGCCATGCGCCAGCTGGCATTTTCATATTATTACCGGCGCCTTGATGCCATCCCATCATCATGCATGTAGCGACCACGATGTAAGCTAATGTGCGTATGCATGTGAGAGTTAATAGAATAATTACGACGATGTACTTTTTTGTACACGAAATTTTAAAAAAGTTATGTGATGATAGTAGAATTTGTAAAATGTTGATTTTAGTATTTCTATACTATGAATAATTATGTTATTAAAGATTAACTTGTGTTATAACTTGATTATGTGATTAAATAATCAAACATACATGATGAATGTAGTTAGTTAAGTTGTAAAGTGGTAGTAGTGACTAACTATGTCATGATGACATATATATATAGGATATTGTGATTCAAATTGTTTGGTTTTAATCTACGAACAAGGCAAGTTTTCTAATCTATTATCTTGTTAATTCAATTACTATTTTTTCATTCGATTACAATATAATGATGTAAGTTATTATAAACTTTGGTTTGATGTTGAAGTTATTCTTGTATTTAACTTGTTGTTTAGCATGCACAACTATATATACTAATATCGAACATTTCTATCGTTCAAATTGCTATGCATGCTTAGTATTCAATTCTAATTAACCTTGGCTTAGTATTGTTCAAGCAAGGTATACTATAGTTATTCAAATTGTATGCTATTAGATTATTCTAAAAGCATGACTTTAGTTTACTATGATTGATTCAATCACGATTATTCTATAGTATAGTGTTATTGGTTTTATTCAACTACTCCTTAGTTGATGTTAGTTGAATTCAAATTACCTTGAAAAGCTTATCCAAACCAAACTTCCTTTGGTGCGGACTTGTACTCTAAATCTTGAGATGAACAACCCTATTGTTATGATTGAGGGTTAACTTACGCATAAGCGTTAAAATGTTTGTGCACAATACATTGTGCGAAGAAATTGATCCCCCTAAGTACGAGGTCCTTATAGTCTTATATTTGTTAAAGTTGGAGTTGAAAGATTACTTGCAGCTGTGGGCGTAGTTCATGGTCTTCGACCCTCGGTGATGTATATTTTCCATATTTTGGGATTTGATTTACGATTATTATTGATAGAGTACTATTCACTTTTGATGAGCCTATTTAAGATGATTATTATTGTTATACTCTGTTGATTCCATATTATATCCGGTGAGCAATTGTTTTGCTCACTCTTGCATATTATAAACTCATTGCGACTAAAGAAGAAGGTAGGTGAACCTTGACTAGCAAAGAAAAGGAAAAATGTACAAGTGATGAAGACTTGTAATTTTTACTTTGATTAAGATGTTAGACTTTTATTATGTTGATCTTAGACTTTATTTTAAAGAAGTTATGTAATGTTTTCCGCATTTGAATGATGATTAAAGGTTAGATAACTTTGGGAGATTTTTTATTTAAGTTTAATCCTATATGGGCTATTATTCAATTTTATTATAATTGGGTTTTTTTATTATTCAATTTTATTATAATTGGGTAGTTAGAAATGAATGTTTTGATTAAGTGAACAATCAAATCTTGAGGAAATGAAGTACGAGATTGGGGAGGGCTCGATTATTGGAGCGATAACGAGTCAACCCAACCAAGAGAGAGGTAAATGACAAAATGATAATACCGGTGGTAGCGATCATCGAAGCGGTGACAACAAACGTGGTTGAAGTCAAGATGCCATAAATTGTAACCACTTCGGTTGTAATCATGGTCAAGACAATAAAAGAGGGAATTTCAAGAAGAGGAGATTCAATAATGATGGAATGACGTCGGACTAGCTTTTGTTGTTAAGGAAGGAAACGACACGGTCAGTATGTTACAAATCTTGAAGGGAGGGACACATCATCCAAACCAGATCGCAGCGATCAAAAGCATGTTACAATTGTGGAAGAGAAGGTCACCTAGCCCAATTTTGTCGTGCATCGAAGTCAAGTCCAGCTGGGATGGAGGCATCAAAGGTCTTCCCAGACAAGACAAAACCAGTAGTTCAAGGGAGAGCGCTTGTCGTAACCCTCTCAAAAAGTAAGGAATCCAAACAAGGTGATCATAGGTAAGCTAATTATAAACTCTAGCGAAGTCTATACCTTATTTGATACCGGTTCTATCCATTCTTTTATTTCTCCTACTTGCGCTCAACGTTTAAATTTAACTCCAGAGAAATTAGACTTTGATTTATCTGTTGAAACTCCGTTGGGAGAAACCTTTATTACATCCATTATTTATAAGTCTTGTTTGATTCAAATCGGTAATTGCACGTTACCTGTCGATCTTATCTCTTTGAAAATACTTGCATTTGATGTGATTTTAGGGATTGATTGGTTAACTACTCATCATGCTAAAATTGATTATTTTCGTAAGGTTATTAGTTTTCATATTCCTAACCAACCTATTATATGAATTCAAGCAACCAAACCACTAAAGTCAATCATTGTCATATCAAGCCATAAAGCTATTCGTTTATTGAAAAATGGATGTCAAGCTTTCTTAGCACATATCACGGATTTAAACAAAAATACGTCATATTTGAATGATATTTCTATTATTAATAAATTTCCTAAAATTGAATTTTGTATGGACCTTGAATCCGGTACAAAACCCATTTCCAAAGCCCCATATTGAATGGCTCCTATTGAACTTCAGGAGTTAATAAACCAACCACAGGAATTATTAGACATCGGTTTCATTCATCCTAGTACATCTCCTTGGGGTGCTCTTGTTCCATTCGTGAAGAAGAAAGATGGAAGTATGCGACTTTGTATTGATTATCGGGAGTTAAATCATGTCACCATCAAAATAGGTACCCGTTACCTCGTATTGATGATTTGTTTGACCAGTTGCAAGGCGCCAACTTCTTTTCAAAGATCGATCTCGTTCCGGATATCATCAATTAAAGATTAAAACTGATGACATTCCAAAGACTGCTTTCAGAACTCGGTACGGGCATTACGAATTCCTAGTTATGTCTTTTGGATTGACTAATGCTCCTGCTGCCTTCATGGATATGATGAACCAAGTATTCAAGGAATATTTGGATCACTTTGTGGTCGTCTTTATTGATGACATGCTCATTTACTCCAAAAGCTTCGTGAAAACAAGTTATATTCCAAGTTAAAGAAATGCGAGTTCTGGCTTGAGGAAGTAACATTCCTTGGGCACGTGATTACAAATCACGGAATATCTGTTGACCCGGCAAAGATTGAAGTAATTCAAAGCTGGGAGAAACCTAAGTCAGTGACCGAAGTACGTAGATTTTTGGGCTTAGCTGGTTATTATTGGAGGTTCGTGGAAGGATTTTCTTGAATCGCTACTCCATTAACTCAGCTGACTCGAAAAGATAAAAAAATTGGTTGGAGCGAGGAATGTGAGAAGATTTTTCAAGAACTCAAGAGGAGGCTAATTTCAGCACCTGTTCTGACAATACCAGCTGGTTCGGAGGGATTTGTCATAGATGCTTCAGGCAAAGGTTTAGGATGTGTTCTCATGCAACATGGGAAAGTCATAGCCTATGCCTCACGACAACTCAAAGAATATGAGAGGAATTATCCTACTAATGATCTAGAGTTGGCAGCTGTCATTTTTGCGCTTAAGATTTGGAGGCATTACCTGTATGGAGAGAAGGTGGAGATCTATACGGATCATAAAAGCCTTAATTATTTCTTCACTCAAAAGGAACTCAACATGCGACAATGAAGATGGCTTGAGCTATTGAAAGATTACGATCATACCATTCAATACCATCCTGGAAAAGCGAACGTTGTAGCTGACGCAATGAGTAGAAGATCATATGCGGGTACGAGTGCGATATTGTCAACACAAAGGCCCATTTTGTATAAATTACAAAGGATGAAGATAGAGTTAAAGACTTCAGGGACCCATGTGATGATGGAAAATATACGAGTAGAGCCGACTTTAATCGATAAAGTTAAAGCTACTCAAGCTACAGACCTGGAACTGATGCGTATGACGAAGAAAGTGCAAGAAGGTGCTATTACGAAAGTAAGAATCGATGAATAAGGAATACTTGGAGTCAACTTCAGACTTTGTGTTCCTAATGATTCTGACTTGAAGTATAAAATCATGATGGTGGCGCACAACACAATTTGCAATCCATCCTGGGAGTACCAAAATATATCGTGATCTTCGACATACATTTTGGTGGAGCAATATTAATAGAGAGATAGCGGGGTTTATCTCAAGGTGTCTAACTTGTCAACGAGTCAAGGCAGAGCATCAAGTGCCAAAAGGTCCATTGCAACTACTTGATGAATAACGTGTATGATGAATGCTATACGAACTAGTATACGAGAAAAATACGAGAATTATATGTTAAAAGCTTAAGCTACTTGTAATGAACTAGTAGGATTTGCTTATGAATTTGGCAAGTCCAATTGAATTATGTTAAGGCCCAAAGATATGTAATGGAAGCCCAATGTTAGGCCTAAAGTTAATTAAACCTAAGTCCGAACCAATAACCAAACCAGTGGATCGAAGCGATGGGTCACCGAGTGAGAAAAACCCATAGAGCAACCCATGTGGGTCCCCCATGGGACACATGGATGGCCAACTTGGAGGCCAAGAAAGGAACAAAACTTAGCTTGCAAGTCTTGAATAGTAAGGATGTGGAATAGTAAGGAGGTGGGATGACTTTTTGACCATTTTATGCTCACCTTGCCAAGTCTATATATAGGAAGCTTTGTTGGTCATTTGTTACTTGTTAAATTCACCAACAACTTAGAGCAATTATATTGAGAGAAAAGTGAGAGCTGTCTTATTAATCCAAGAAGAAGAAGAAGGAGAAAAGTTAGAACATCAAAGGTAATGAAATGTTAACCTTTAATCTTCATCTCTTCATTTATAGTTTTGATAGAGAGGTGGATATTGGTGGAGCATGTATCATAAGGAGTAACAAGGGTGGCTATTAGTGGACTTAAACATTAATAAACCATGTTACAAGTGTAATCAAAGTCATAAAGATATGAACTAATGAAGAACACATGAATATTTATCATATGTTGTTGATGGAAAAGTTTAAAACCATCATATAATAGATTAAATGATGTATGTTTGTTTAATATGATGGATGTTTGGATAATGGAATGAATCCATTTTGAACGGAGTAAAAATCTTAAGTAACGAAGTTATGGCAAAATTCACGAGATTAGACGATAATCGTCAAAATCGTGAAATTCTCGGAATGAAATTCAAAAGTCGTCGTTTAACTCAAAAATCTTAATTTTCGATGAAGTATCATAGAACTTTGCATTTAAGAGTTGTGGAATCAAAAATGGTCAAATTCTGGCTTAAAATGAAGAAACGAGCTATGAACGTTCACGAACGTTTAACGAACGCGTAATAAGGAACTTAAACTGTGACATTTGTAAAGCCCCCAAACTCGGGTACTTGAAACCCGAACTCGGTGCTTCACGATACCATTTCTATGAGCGGAATAATACTAATAATAATAACAATAATATAAAAATCAAACTTAACTTACATTTATCACAGTCTAATCCCAAGTACGCAACCTTTACTATATTCTTTACATGATATATAATACATATCATTATCTTAATACAGTCTAACTATAACAAAAGATACCATTAAACATGATCCGTTTGCTTTCCTTTTCACTTGTTCTTGTCTGAACCTTCGAGTTGTTCATGCCTAGCTGAAAACATTTAAATTTAAGCAAGGATGAGCATTTGGGTGCCCAGCAAGTAATAACAATTAGAAATATAATTAGCTGAAAGAAATAAATGTTTTCTTTGTACATCACTTCTATAACGAATTTATAGTTGTGAAGTAAACTGAACCGATAATAACAACATAACAATTCTATCCCAAATTTTTGAAACTACGTATTGACTATATATATAGGTATTAGTCGACAGATTATGAACATTGTTTTTAGTTTTCGCTAAGATTTAGCAAAACTTCATCTGAAAACCGTCATAACTTACGGGCGTTAGGTTGTACTTCCCATGGGCCCTGTATTGATCAATGCTACATTACAAGAACGATAAGATCGTTCACTCTGTCCGCCTTGGGCGCATAAAAGTTTTCCTATGATCGGGATGTTCATACTTAGTCTGGAATCTGAACCAAAACAATTTGATTGGATACAAAAAGATTTTAACTTATTCAACAATATTTCTGAATATGTGTCTAGCTGGGTCAAATAACTTGGACTAATATATATATATATATATATATATATATATATATATATATCAACGTGTGTTTAACTACAATGATTATCCAAGTGGGGACATTTGTGTAACCATATTTAGAAATTAATGAACAGAATATATATCTGAATTACCATATACTAACATGTTGATAAACAATGATCTGATATAGAATATATCACAATAGGGTTAATAATATAGTATAATAATAATAAAATTCTGTAACTTCTTACTCATGTCCATTGCATAAAGGAAATGCAAAGGTAAGATACTTGCCTGATGCACTGCTTACAGTTCGTAACTTAGTTCTATCTTTATATAACACCTATCAGTAATAAGATAATTTGATCGATTAGAATAACATATTATAACACATAGCACTGCTTATCGCAGTCAGCACATAACCTAATCACATTGTCACATATGTTTCACAACCATTGAATCACAAATAAACACATATCTAATCAAATTATCTAAGTCCAGATCAATTTCTGAAACATGTCGGTGTACCGGCGACTTTATCGGGTAATTATCGAGTCTAAGACTCTATCATGTAACTTAGTATCAGTCATATTATTTTTAAATGACATAATATAATTTTAAAACATTTATTATAATTAATCATGAATTTTCAAACACTGGAATCATTATTAAATGATTTAAATATTAAATAATTCTATTATCATTAATATTCAATAAATATTAAACTATTAATGAAACCATTGCCAAAATGTTAAAGTTATTAATAAGGGATAATGTCCAAAAATGCCCTTGACATTTACCCAAATGTCTACCGAGCACCCTATACTCTTTTTTTGGTCCAAAAATACCCCTAACGTTACATTTTTTGGGTCATTCGTGCCCCTACTGCTTGACAAGCATGCCAGATAGACTAACATCCATCCAAATTGCTTACGTGGGTTGCTTACATGGAAATAATTAAAATACTAATTAAAAAATACTAAATCTTGATTAAAAAATATTAAAATACAAAATAACTTTTTTAACAAATTTTTTTAACAATTTTTTTTAAAATCATTATAATTTTTATTTAAAACAAAATAATTTTTTTAACTGCTTTTTTAACAAAAAGTTTTTAAACTGTTACATTTTTTTAAACAAAATAATTTTTTAATCGCTTTTAAAAAAAAAAAATTTAAAATCTATTATAAATATTTTTTAAACTGCTTTTTAACATTTTTTTGTTAAACTGTTATAAATTTTTTTTAAACAAAATAAATTTTTTAACTGTTTTAGCAATTTTTTTAAATCATTTTTAACAAAAAAAAAATTTAAATCATTATAAATTATTTTTTTCACTGTTATAATTTTTTTTTTAAACCAAAATTTTTTTAACTATTTTTAGCATTGTATTTTAAGCATTATAAATTTTTTTTAAAACAAAAAAAATTTAACTGCTTTTAACAATTTATTTTTAAACAACTTTTAACATAAAAAATTTTAGATCATTATAATTTTTTTTTTAACTGCATATATATTTTTTTTAACTGCTTTTAGCACTTTTTTTAAACTGTTATATTATTTTATAAATTTTTTTTAAACACAATAAAAAAAATTAACAAAAATTTTAAAAAAATTTTATATCGATTTTTAACAAATTTTTTTGAACATTTTAAATGTAATAAAAAATTTGTTAAAAAAACAGATTCTAAAATTTTGTTAAAAACTATTTAAAAATTTTATTTTGTATTAATTAATTTAAGAGGACGAATTTTTGTTATTTGTGTTAATGAATTAAATATAAATATAAATATTTATTTTGTTTATTAAATATAAATATTAATTTTGTTTATTAATTATTTATTTTATTTTTCTTTAAAACAAAATAAATAATTAATAAACAAAATAAATATCAACAAATATTGCCATGTCAGCAAATATTGACACGTGTCAGCCACACCATTGAGGATTTAACACCCGTTTGTTTAGTTGGCAGAGTTGTTAACGGCAAAGACACGAATGACCCAAAAATTATAACGTTAGGGGTATTTTTGGACAAAAAAAAAGTATAGGGTGCTCGGTAGACATTAGAAAAAATGTCAGGGGCATTTTTGGACCTTATCCCTTATTTATAATAACTCAAACTATTTTTAAAGTATTAATTTATCCTTAAATGATTTTTAAAATAATTAAAATCATTTTTAAATAATTACCATTAATATTTAATTATTAATGTACTATTTATCCAAATATTAAAGGTCATTAATTATAACTTAAAATATTTTTAATTCCTTAATATCCTTATTAAATGATTTTAAATAAATAAAACCATTTTTAAACTATTTATTTAATATAATTATTAAGTAAACTTAATATCATTTATTATTAAATTAATATCATTAATATTAAATTATTAATAAAATTTTCCTTTAAATATTAAAAGTTATATTTTATAACTTAAAATATCTTTAAACACTTTATTTTAATTTTAAATGATTTTAATAATATTAAAATTATTTTTAAACTAAACTATTTAATATAATTATTAAATAACTTTAACATCATTAATAGTAAATAATTAATGAGTTTTATCTTTAAATATTGAAAGTTATATTTTATAACTTAAAAATACTTTTAAAATCTTTATTTTCATTTTAAATGATTTTTCTAATATTAAAATCATTTTTCTATAATTTTAAATTATTAATTCTATTTTTCATAGTTTATTTAATATATTAAATAAATAACTTAATTATCATTAATATTAATTAATTAATGAAATTTATCACAAAATATTAAAAGATATCAAAAATAACTTAAATTATTTTCTTATACCATAATATAATTTTAAATTATTTTTCATGAATTAAAATCATTTTTAAATAATTTATATAATATTATAATTAAATAAATTAAATACTTTAAATATTCCAAAATATTAAATATTTATGAAATATATTCAAAATAATTAAAAACTAATTTTTAAAATTTTAAAATAATTTTTAAGAATTTATTTTGTATTTTTCATAATTTAAAACTATTTAATACTAATTATTTAATAAAAATAATTAATTTATAAAGTAATTATCGCTAAAGACCGCCTATAGCGACAAAACCGTCGTTATAGGTGTTCTTCATGTTCTTGGCCAAACCCAGAAAAGCGTGTCAGTGACTAAGGTGTCACGTTTGACCAACAATTTCGCCATGATCCAAAGGTATTCTGGTCAGCCTAAATTATTTGGAGTGTAATAGAAATGCAATACTACAATTAGAAATCGATAACATGGCCAACACACATCTCATCTGATAGATCTAAGCTCTCAAATTTCTTGTCAGAGCTGTTATTCATTTCTGGGTTTTTCAGAAATGAAGAACAGTTCATACTGCCTTCTTTCGATCTTTATAACTCTCTGTACATATATGATTTATGTGATATAACACTTTAAGTATGTAGATGATATGTTAGTGAAGAGATCTAATACACAAAATACATATATCATCAATAGAATCGATAGATACATGCTTAAATTCAAACCATCTTTGAAAAATTTCTCATGAAGGTTACGGGTTTCCCGAAACCTTCATAAAAGCAAAAGTCGGCGTACGATTGACGGAGGCTAACTTCGATCTTATTCATGTTCTGGGTAATATAAAGGTAGGTATATGTAGTGCTCATGTCAGTCTACAAGTTTATAACAACAACATGATCATAACACTTAACAAAAGCAAGATCAAGAGCCTGGAAAATATTTGTCGGGACGTTACGGCCATTAAATTTTTGCCCAGAAATAAATAAATTCAATCTTACAACCCACTTTGACCCTTTATAACTTTTAATCTATAATCGATCTGGCTTTGAATCAAGTTCCAGAGTAAAGCCCTTACAACATACTACAAGACCAAACATTTAAACAACAAAAATAACACCATATAATGAGATATACTGCCTCTGACATTCGTTGTCAGAACACAAAAATGAACTTTTTCCAGATTCTTGAAATCTTTAAATCCGAGCCTCTAGATGTTATGGATCTAACATCTAGCAACCCAGATCACTTAATTAGACTCCATACAACATGTTTTAACTTTAAAACACAAGATCTAACAGAGGATTAAAGTCAGATTTTTCGATTAGGGTTTATACCTTTATGGACAAATTCTTGATTCTGACTTCTTGATCTATTTTTGGTAAACGTGGGGCTTGTATATGGGACTGATATACATTAAGATTTCGTGATCTAGAGAGAGAGAGGGTCTAGAATGATTGTTGTGATAAACTGGGGCAAATAATTAGACTTTTCTCTCTCATAATCTATATATATGTGTTAGATACATTGAATTGGCTGATCAAGAGACTTGTTGCTGTCATTTTTCATCACATGGGGTTGTTGGATTTGGTCACCAACTTCCCCTATTGTCAAAACCTATGTTTTTAGCTTTAATAATGCAAGGGGTATTTTGGTCTTTTCGCTTTTATTTTTTAATGGCAATCTTGTAAATTTGTCAAACCCTTAGGGTTTAGGATTTGGGTTAGGGTTTAGGGGTTGAACCCATTAGGGTTTAAAAATAAATTTTAGTTTCTAAAAATTTGAAATTAGGGTTTCCTAATTATGATTAATTTTCTAATTACACTATACATGAATATTAGTGTATTAATTATTTAATAATTAGGGTTACTCCACCAATTAGGGTTACTAATTACTTAAAATAAAATTTTAAGTTTAAATATTTACTAATTATAGTTAAGCTTGCTAAAATTAATAATTAGGGTTTACAATTAGCAATTAGGTTTTATAATTACTAATTAGGGTTACCTTAGATAGAAATTAGGATTTCAAAATATTAATTTAGGGTTTTCACTTAAGAAATTAGGGTTTCTAATTTCATGATTAGGGTTTCCAATAATTAGGGTTTTTTTCCCGTAATTAATGTTAATATCAATAATACCGGTCGTTAATCACATTATCATGATTACATAACGACTTAACAAATTCATAGAGTCATAAATGGCCTTCGAATTAGGGTTTGAAATCAATTAGGGTTTATAATTTAAATATTAGGGTTTCTAAAATTTAGAAATTAGGTTTCCGAATTTAGTAATTAGGGTTCTCAATTAATTACAGTTTCTAATTAATTAGGTTTTCTAAGTATAATTAGGGTTTTATCTAATTACTTTAAATTCTATAATACACGACATAATTCACATAACATAGTTACAACACAGTCTCGAATTTCCCATTGGAATTTCCCAATATGGTGAAACAAATTAATGCTAGGATTTGGTCATGACACAACATAATTGAGCCACCATTATACGGCCACACATATACAGTACATATTTATAACACTGAAATATCAAAATATAATTAATATTATATTATTATCCTCATTCCTTGATAAAAATCCAAAATTAGGGTTTGGATTCCATATCTGATTTATTCTTCATATATAACCTTATTAATTAAATTAAAATAATTAACTTAATTAATCTTGCATAAATTCATATAATAAAATAAATAATTATTATAATAATTCTAAAAATTATTTAATATATTATGTAAATAATATATAATTATATTTTCATAGAAAATAAATAATAAAAACATTTCTACTATATTAATTATTATAATAATATACTTTATAATAATCAATAATTCTAAAATAAAATTATTTGTAAATATTCATGTAATAAATATATTTTATTTACCACATAAATACATATACATATTATCTTGTACACATCCTCATCCTTAAAATAATTAAAAAAAATTATACGCAAAATTTTTGATTTATTTATATAGAAAATATCGGGTTGTTACAACATTAGTGTGAATGGATTTGGAACATAAGTTGTCCTAATGAAATCGTAGTATACAAGATATGTGAGATAACAAATTTTGAATGAGCCAATTCTGACTTATAACGATTAAGTTACGAGTTAGGAAATGATTGGAATTGTAAAGCTTAAAAAATTTTCAAAGGCTCAAGGCCGGCGCCGCATCGCCATCCAAGCCTATGAACATGGCACTGTAGCTCCATACCTGGATCCTAGACATTGGTAAGTCGCGTTGCATCGCGACATTTGTAAAGGAGATTGGCGCCGCAGCGCCAGTATTTGGTAAGAGGCAGAGAAGAAAGTTAATAAATATAAAGAAAGAGGAAATTGATTGAAGGTGAATTGTAGACACTCGAAATTTTGCATTCTTGTTACTAACCTTGCAGGAGGGAAAAATCGTCTTCCAGAGATAACCCTGGAAGTAAATTCAGTTTCCCATCTCAGAGACAACCATGAGATACTCAGTTCCAGTCCTAGAGACAACCCCGGGTGATTCAGTTCCAACCTTGGAGACAACCTTGAGGAATGCAGTTGCAGTTCCGGAGATAACCCCGAAAAAGGCCGTTTTAATCCCCAGAAGTCAACTTCAACCTAGGAGAAAACCTCGAGGCACCCAATCCCAACCTCAGAGATAACCCCGGGAGGTCAAGCACACCTCAGAGACAACCCTGAGGACGTTCAGTACATTCAACATCCCAATCTCAGAGATAACCTTGAGCAACGATTGCTAAATCAGTCTAAAGCCAGAGATAACCCCGGTGAGGGGAAAAATTATCATTTTTCCACCTCGATCCCATATTCAGGCAGTCCCAGCATCATTTCACACCACATTCTACACAGAAGTGTCCCACATAAACCATAACTCAAATCTCGAGTGACTACTACACAAGATAGTACACCGGATTGAATTTGAAAAACTTGAAGATCTAGTCATGGACCCATCTTCCCAACTTCATACAACTTCTTATCTCATGTCATTGGGTATCTCTCGACAACGGCATTCTGGAAAGGTATTATACACATCAATCGGATGCCTGAATTGAAAGTTATGAAGGTTTAAGCAGACAAACGTGTTGCATCCGTGCACGTACTTTGAGACGGCGGGCCCCACAGATCCCGGGGTACCCCGAGTAGCCACATGTACATCTCTGACTCATGAGTACACACTTTGCTCCCCCTCTATAAATAGAGGGCTTGGGGTGTACTTTCAAGAGAGAAAAGCGAGAAGCCATGTCCATTTTGCTTTGTACACACTTTAAACTGAGTGCTTTCTCTTTCCAAACACCTGTGAGCTTGTGTTTTGGTATTTGAAGTCTTCTTGGCAGCCCACTGTAAGACATCTCAGATTTCTTAAATCCTTTCTCCACTTTCATTCACACACAATTATTCAAGTTGAGAGTCGTGTTATGTGCGTATGCGCGGATCATCGATCCGTGGCTTTTATTGCTTTTATATATATATATATATATATATATATATATATATATATATATATATCCTTATATATTATTATTATTATTATTATTTAGTTGTACCTCGATTGAGCCCATATATAATATTGGAGCGTTTATATCGCTTATATATATATATATATATATATATATATATATATATATATATATATATATATATATATATATATATTTTTTCTGTCGAGCTTGGAGATCACTTCGTGGCCATTTACCACTTATATATATATATATTTATATTTTATGTCATGCCTGGAATTTACTTCGTGACACTTGATTGTTCATATATATATATATATATATATATATATATATATATATATATATATTTATATTTCATGTCTTGCTTGAGTTTACTTCATGGTAGTCAATTGTCCATATATATATATATATATATATATATATATATATATATATATATATATATATATATATATGTAGACACTCGAAATTTTACACACTGCTCTTGACATTGCAGGGGCGATTCATCTTTTAGAGATAACCCTAAAAGACAGCTCACATCCAGTCCGGATACTATCGGAAGTTCAACCTCTACCCCAGAACACACACCGAGAGTATTAGTTCCAACCTCGGAGATAATCCCGAGGCATGTAGTTCCAATACCAGAAATTCCATCAGAGAAGACCGATCCATCTCAGAGATAACCCCAAGATATTCAGTCTCAGTCCCAACACTGGGAGTAGCGGATAACAACCTTGGAGATAACCCCAAGGAATACAGTTCCGGAGATAACCCCGGAAATGCTTGTTTCAAATACATGCAATCAGCTTTAACCTCGGCACTCACACCGAGGCACTCAATACAAGGCTCGGAGATAACACCGGGAAGACATGCACACCTCAGAGATGACACTGAGGACCTTCAACCCTTGCAGTAGTCCAATCTCAGAGATAACCCTGAGCAACGTCTACTTTATCAGCCCAAATCGGTGATAACCCCGGTGAAGGGCAAAGTCATCATCTTGCCAGCTTGACGCCAAATCGCGCGGTCTCAACATTTCATACATACATTTCTACACAGCAATGTCCCATAAGAACCAAGGATGTCCAATCCCAAGTGACTATTACGTAGGATAACAAATAGAATTTGAAGTTTAAAGACCGGAGGGCATGGTCCCATCTTCCTGACTTTGTACAACCTCTAATCCCATGTCATTGCGTAACTCTCGACAACGGCGGTCCAAAATAGGTCTTACATACCTCAGTCGGATTCCCAGATTGCAATTCTAAAAGTTCGAGCAGACATTACAGTCCATGCATGCACGTACTTTGAGATGTTAGGACCCATGAAGCCCGGGGAACTCTGTTCGATGAGCTTGGATTTTATATCTGGTGCGTTTACCGATTATATATATATATATATTTATGTTTAGTCCCTCCTGGAGTTTACTTCATGGCGGTTGACCGCTTTTGACTTTTTCTTTACTTTTCGTCCCACTTTGGAGTTTACTTAATTGGCGATTGATTGCTTTTATGTGACTTTATTTACATTTCGATCCCCATGGAGGTGCTTCGTGGTGGTGATCATGTTTGTATATATATATATATATATATATATATATATATATATATATATATATATTTTTAGCTTTTGTATATATACACCTTATTGCTTTATTATCAATTGCGGAATCATGTGAGCCTAGGAATCATGTGATCAAAGATTCAGTCTACTGGATCTAGATTCGGTTCCCGTGATGGACATTTTTCAGCTGTAAGCAGCGACTTGTAAATTTATTCACGGTGTTCGGATTTCCTCATATGGTTTTCATACCCACGAGAAGTTGGGCACTATTTTGTACATTATTTTCTCGAAGATTCTTCACATCTCGAAAAAAATTAAAAATAATCAAGCCGAACACTTAATAAAAAGAGAGTGTAAAAGGTTTCAATTACTATTGAGCACAAGGGTTTGAAAAACCTCTTTTATAAAACTTCACTGCCATATCTTGTTTAAAACTGAATTTTTATACAAATTCAAATCCTGTGTATATAGGTGCGAACGAGGCCTCGCACTACTTCCAAATAATTGCACATTGATCCACACACACACACACACATTCATATAACAATTTCTTGAAAAGTGGCGGTCACCGTGGTAACACGGATGTCGGGGGGTGCCTAACACCTTCCCTCCACATAATCAAGTCCCCGGACCCTAATGAATCTCGATTTCACCGACCCGTTTAGCAGTGTCACATCACTGGGTCAATGTGCAAACCTTTTCTCAGTTGTGTTGATACAAAAATATACATGTCGAACCTTTTTCACTTGTTTTTTTAAATAAATCTCACCTAACATGAGAACACCAAAGATTAAGTAACGGAAAGGGACAAATAAAAAATCCCGACGGCGACAGGTGGCGATTACAATCTTTTCAAAACTGGTGTATGCTTGTGTGTGAATGTTACATTTACCTTTATGATGAATGTGTACGAATGCATATATTTTACTGCGCGCACTTCAATATATCTATCTGTGATATTAGTGTTTCGTACATGTCGTCATTTTCATAAACGGTGAGACACGTTGTATGTGAATGTATGTTGTGTGGTTCCTCCATCAGGGGGCTATCCTGTCGGTGTTTGATTACTGGACACGTAGGAAGACTAATTCCAACGAGGCTCAGGAAAGGCACCACCCAAATTCGCTCCAATTAAAAGACCAGATTAACTTCCCGTCAAGTAAATTGCGATGATTTGGGAACCTTCATGCCAAAAAGTCGCGAGAGTAACCTAAGATATGTCAGCCTCTGATAAACCAAACACGGAGGAAAGTCTCTTCATGCTTTTTCATTACTTGTAAAGTGAATTACTTGTAATTTCATGCTATATTCATCTCCATGTAATGAGAAATATGAAGAAACATATGTATATACATATTTTAATTAAAACATGCTATCCTGGATTACAAACAACTAACATCCACCTTACAAGATAATATTCCTAGAACGGATACATAGCATGTAAACATTTACACATTCCCTAAAGACTAAACTACGTAAGTCTTTTGCAGGGAAACAATCGGACCTATCACCCTGTCAAAATCCAAAAAGGCCACGAGCCTACAGTCAATTATGTTATCATCAGACCAGTCTGACCTTAATCCAGTTTCTCGCAAAGAATTTGACATATTAAGTAAACAAATCACAATTTTGGCTATTCTACTTAAAGAACTACACCAGTCTAATCAGGGTATGAGGATACCCATACACACTGAATCCTCTACACAAGGAGGAACCCAAGGTCCTGATAAAGCCATTACAGAACTTGAACTTCAGTTGGACATGACCAACAAGATTCATGATATCACCCATCTCAAAGGAGATCTGGACACCGGTGACATCAGGAAAAAAGTCCTTCAAATGGAAGAAACCCTTCGTGAAATCAAAGGAATTGGAGCACACAGAAGTGTCTCATATGCTAACCTTTATATATTCCCTGGTGTTCATTATCCAGAAAAGTTTAAAATGCCTGACTTTGAAAAATATGATGGGTTAGGAGATCCTTACACATATTTGAAGGTGTTCATTGGAGAACTTTGATCTTATGCAGAGGACGAGAAGCTCAGGATGCAGCTGTTCCAAAAATGTCTGACTGGAGAAGCCCGTTCGTGGTATACCAGATTAGACAACTCAGAGATCTATAGTTGGGAGGAGCTAGCTCACGCCTTCCTCACTCAGTACAGCTTGCAGTCTCAGATGGCTCCTGATCGGTACCAGATTACCAAGGTCAAGAAATAGTCTAATGAGTCTTTCAAAGAATATGCTCAAAGGTGGAGGTGCCTGGCTGCTCAAGTTATTCATTCTATGACAGAATCAAAAATGGTCATGACTTTCATAGACATACAAGAAGCTCCTTTCTATGAAAGAGTCTTAGCTTGATACTACAAGGTCAAAAAGGTAGTCAGAATATGCCTATACAGAGGAGAAACTACTCCCCTTTTTAAGCATAATCTTCAAACCCTCCATTGCCAAAAGGTGGAGAAGCAAAGCCCCCTCGAGTGTTCACACCGTTAGGGGACTCGCTCAAGAATATTCTCACTCTTTTGACAACTCAGAAGAAAATTACGCATCTTCTTCCACTAGCCAACCCTAATGGGAGGGGTTTCAATGCTGCTCGAAAATGTGCTTATCATGCCGAGGCACCTGGACATGATACTCAAGATTGTTGAGCCTTGAGACACAAGATCTAAGATTTAATAGACAATGGGGAGATCATGGTTACCAAACCCGATCAACCTCATGTGCAAGACAACCCTCTTCCTCAACACAAAGAAGAAGAGGTTAACATGATCAGTTGGAGCACTGAACAAAGTTCTAATTTTAACAGTGAATCATCCTAGACCATCAAAGATGGTGTTGACAGATGGGATTATGCAAAGTTTCAATTTTCTATGGAATGAAAGATGAAAGCTCTTTGTAAGAAAATTGAATAATTGGCAGAACTGGTGACCTATCAGCATCAAGTCACCCACTAGTTAATCAGCCAGGAGCATGCCTATCTCCTTCCTTTTGTTATGAATGCTACACCATCGCCTTCAGAAAGCGAAGCTATGGAGGATAAAGTTGCAAAAAGAGCAAATGCTAAAGCCCGTCGGGATTTTGCCAATCAAAGGGAATTAAATACCTAGGCCAACCTATGGAGGAGATATTTCAGATGTTAATCATAAAAGGAAGAATTACCTCCCTTCTACATCCAATTAATCCTTGTTCAGGACGGTTTAACTCCGATGGAGTATTTCAATATCATTCACATTCTCGCGGTCACAACATAAAAGAATATTGGGCACTCTGCCACCTTATTCAAAATCTAATTGATAGCTGTGTCCTGCAACTGGCACGCGATGACACTGTGATACTCGAGAGTAGGAATACCTGTCCTACTAAATGGAAGGGATTAGTAGCAGTTATATCCGCTGAGGCCGATGAGACTGTCAAGCCATTTTCTATACAAGCAATTCAACTCAAAGGAGTTGTCAATCCTTTGAAAGTAGCTGCACCAGAGCCAATTCCTCTACCCTTCAGACCACAATATCCTGTTGTCAGCTTACACAAAGTCCCATGGAATTATGGAAAAGTTAAAGGATCCACGTCTCACACTACTACTACAGTGTCGAAGGAGAATTCACTTTATCTTTCTCAGAGGGTAATGAAGCCCACCATCAGAGAAAAGGGGAAGATTCCCATGGAGAAAATTGAGAAATTCCTCCACACTATGGGCCATAATGAAGCCAAGGTGGTTTTAAGCTTAAGAGAAGCTCCACATAAGATCTCAATACTGGACTTGGTTTTCTCTTCTGAGGATCACATGAAGATCTTATTAAAGGTTTTGGAATAAGCCTATTTGCCGAAGTCAGTGGATGTGGAAAAATTTTATCATTTGGTTGATCACATTTTTAACAACAATGTGATATCCTTCACTGATGAAGATATACCGCTCGAAGGGACCGATCATTTCAAACCATTGCACATTGCAGTTTTGTCCTCCGGGTATATGGTAGCTGGAGTTTGATAGATGGAGTTTGTCTCTGAATATCTGTCCTTATGCCACCTTGGTGAAGATGAACGTCAATCTCAAACGGATCCGAAGCAGCCATACTGTTATTAAAGCATTTGATGGATCCCGATGAAATTCTGTCAGAGAGATTGAGCTGTCAATTAAGATTGGTCCAAATACATTCAATGTATCCTTTTATGTCCTCAAGATAGATTCAGGATACAACCTGCTATTGGGAAGACCATATATCCACATGACCGGAGCCGTCCCTTCTACACCACATCAATAACTCAAATACATTGTCAACAATAGTCTAGTCACTATCAACGCAGAGCCGGAATGTCCTGAATAAGGAGACCTACCAATCATCATCTTCAATTTGGAAGTTGAGCCAGCCAGTTTTCATACTTTGGAAGTGAGAAACACGCAATACCATGCTATTAGAGCACCACTTCCCGTACCCAAGATTTCTGCCGAGGTTATGTCGGCCACTCAAGAAATGATGTCATTGGGTGATCAGCCTGGACAAGGGCTCGGTAAAGATAAGCAGGGTATTAAGCACCCGATTCAAGTGTCCAGTCAAACTGGGATAGCCGGACCAGGCTATTCTGCCAATTCTAGCCACAGGAATCCTCATAAGCATAAGCATGTTCCTCAAGCTTCCGCCACAAGGTAATTTTCTACACCTGCACCTCATGAGCTGATACAGTCTCCGGTGAAGGTGCCAACCCATGTTATGGCCATGCTGTTTCCTAAACTAGTACCATTCAAAGAAAAAGAGGTCCTGATTCCTGATCCTGAAGTGGAAGAAAAGGAATAAAAATGTAAACATGACATCACCTTGATGATGTCAGGCATACGCATCATTGTCCATGATGAACATACAAACAGATACACCAGAGATGATGATTTCCCAGATGTTATGGTCATCATTCAGGAAAAGGAGGACGATGATAGCCCCTTCATCACTGTAGTCTATCATAACTTTACCCTCGATAATTGGAGCAGCACTCCATAAATTGGTCGACAAGGGTAAAATGGGCAGAAATCCCTCTGCTCTGTAGATAACTTTAATTGCTTACTAATCTGTACAATATTAGCAGTTATTTTATTAGTACATGCTAAAACTTTTGTATGATTAAACAGTTTTATATATATTCAGTGGAAACATATTTTTTTTCAGGACTCTGAATTTAGATGTGCCTGTACTTGCTGATGAGGTGCCTTTTCTCCACAAGGACTGTAACTTTGATGAAAAGTTGGACTCAGACTTGATGGAAATCCCAGAGGACATTGAGATACCTCAGGAAATTAAGTATTTGGTGAAAGACAAGCCTAAACCCAACCTTGACCAAACTACTTCTTTCAATATTGGAACCTTAGAAAGCCCTAAGCTAATCCAGATTGGTTCAGACTTCACCCCAAACCAACGGAATGACATGGTTATGCTATTAACCCAATTCTAGGATGTGTTTGCATGGTCTCACAAGGACATGGTGGGTTTGTCCACTGACATTTTCCTTCATCACATTCCCATTAAGGAGGGATTTAAGCCGGTTAGGCACAAACTTAGGTGATTGAAACATGAGTGGAGTTTAAAAGTGAAGGAAGAAATTGTGAAACAATTTCAAGCTGGCATTATCATGGTGTCTACATATCTGGAATGTATATCCAACATTGTTCTCGTGCCTAAACAAGGAGGAAAGGTGCGAGTTTACGTGGATTATCGGGATCAGAACAAAGCTTGCCTTAAAGATAGCTTTCCCGTGCCATTTATCCACATTCTTATTGATAATACTGCTCAATACAACATGTACTCCTTTGCGGATTGCTTCGCGGGGTATCATCAAATCATGGTCGCTGAGGAAGATCGTGAGAAAACTGCTTTCATCCCGCCTTGGGGAACCTTCTGCTACCGACAGTTGTTATTCGACCTCATCAATGCCAAGGAAACCTATCAGCGAGCTATGATGGCTCTTTTCCACGATTTAATGCATAAAGAGATAGAAATCTACGTGGATGACATCATTGTCATGTCCTAAAGGGAAGAAGACCACTAAGACAATCTCAAAAAACTTTTCAATAGTTTGCGTAAGTATAACTTGAAGTTGAATCCAGCCAAGTGCACTTTTGGTGTTAAATCAGGCAAGTTGCTAGGTTTCCTAGTCAGCCATAAAGGGATTGAGCTGGATCCCACCAAAATCCAGGCCATCAAGGAAATTTCCATTCCTCACATAGAGAAGGAAATACGGGGATTTTTGGGAAAAATCAACTTCATTAGCAGATTTATCTCTTAACTCACAGCAACCTGTGAGCCTATTTTCAAATTGTTAAGGAAGAACTCTTCCATGAAATGGAACGATGAGTGTTAGAAAGCCTTCCTTACAATCAAAGAGCAACTGGTTAACGCTCCTATTTTGATACCTCTTAGGGATGGTGTTCCCCTGTTCATGTACCTTTCCATTAATGACAATGCTATGGGTTGCATACTAGGGCAAAAAGACGATAGAGGCCAAGATCGAGCTATCTATTACCTCAACTAAAGATTCAGTAGCAGTGAACACAAGTACACTCTGATTGAGAAGACTTGTTGTGCTTTAGCATGGGCTTCCATGAGGTTACAGCATTACCTCCGTGGCCACACAACCTATCTCATATCCCGCGTGGATCCTCTTAAGTACGTGTTCAGTAAGCCTATACTGAATTATCGGCTGTCTAGATGGGAGTTGATCCTACAACAGTTTGACATTATTTATATGACGCAAAAGTCCATCAAAGGTCAAGGGATTGTGGATTAACTGGTCACCGCACCTGCAGGGGATTACAAACCCTTGGAAACATATTTCCCTGATGAAGGGGTTATGACATATCAGCAACACCATCTGTACGATGAATGTCGTGCGTGGAAAATATATTTTGATGAAGCTGTTAAGGCAGAAGGCTCTAGAGTTGGAGCAGTTCTAGTATCCGGTACGTGGAAGCAGTATCCCGTCGCCGTCAAATTGTAGTTTGTCAACACCAACAACACAGCTGAGTATGAAGGCTGTATTATGGGGTTAAAACTTGTCCGTTCAATGGGTATCACGCGGTTAACTGTCTTTGGGGATTCAGAGTTGGTAATTAAACAATCCACAAGAATCTATCAAACCAAAGAATTACATTTTCTACCTTACCATCGACAAGTTCTACAGATGGCTTTAGAGTTTGAAGAAATCTCATTTCTACACATTCCTCGTAATAGGAATGATTTTGCAGATGCACTAAAAACTTTGGCCTCCTTGATTCACATGAAAGACAAGGAACAGATGCCAAGCATCACGTTTTCCCTGCACAAGGCACCAGCCTATAGGAACTATGTTGGAGAAGTATCGGATGAGCTACCTCCCATCCACAACCCCTGGTATCAGCATATCAAGGAGTATCTACGAGATGGATCTACACCCGCTGAGGCGAGCCTGACTGAAAGAAGGCGGATCCATCGACTTGCTATGAAATTCTACTTGAGCGGAGATGCACTCTACAAAAGAGATGCATGATTAGGTCTCCTCGGATGTCTGGACAAAGACCAAGCTCAGAGGCTCATGGATGAGATCCATGGTGGAGTATCTGGCCCACACATGAGCGGACCCCTACTTGTTAAGAAGATCCTCGGAACAAGGCATTATTGGCTTACTCTAAAAGCTGAGTGTGATGATCATGTCAAGAGGTGATATCAATGCCAAATTCATGGAAATGCTATCCATGCCCCTCCAAGGGAACTCCACAATATGAGTTTGCTATGGCCCTTTTCAATGTGGGGAATGGACGTGATCGGGCCCATCGAGCCCAAAGCCAGTAATGGACATCAATTCATATTCACCATGATTGACTACTTCACAAAATGGGTAGAAGCAGCCTCCTTACCTAGGGTTACTAAAGAAGTCATCATTGCTTTCATCAGAAACAATATTGTTTATCGTCATGGACAACCAGAGGTAATTGTATCAGACAATGCTAAGAACCTCAACAACAGAATGATAGAGGAGTTATGCAGTAAATTCCACATCAAACATCTTAACTCTGTCATCTACCGTCCAAAGATGAATGGTACTGTTGAAGCGGCTAACAAAAACATCAAGAAGATCATGCAAACGATGTCCGCCAACCATAAAGGATGGCCTCACTTGTTGCCTCTTACTCTGTTAGCCTACAGAACTTCAATGCAGTGCTCCCCATAGAGGTGGAAATGGAATCCCTCAGAGTATTGATGGACGCTCACCTGAATGAAGATCAATGGGTACAAGACATGTATCACCAATTGTCTCTAATAGACGAAAGGTGAACCACGACTATCTTCCATGGTCAGCTATATCAACAAAGGATCGCTCAATCCTACAACAGAAAAGTCCGGCCACGGCAGTTTAAGCAACATGATTTGGTTTTAAAGAAGATACTTGACAACCAATATCAGTCCAAGGGAAAATTCACCCCTTACTGGGAAGGCCCGTCTGTTCTCAAGGAGGTATTGACATAAGTCGCTCTCAGATTACAAGAAATGGATGGCGATGAATTTCAACAACTCATTAAGTCAGACACCGTGAAATGGTACTATGTTGCAAGTTACCATCAAGCAAACATCAGATCACCAGTAATTCCGGTTCTTTAACCCTTCATTACATACAATTCTTCGCCACATTTTGCCCCTCAGAGAAACATACTTTTCAAGCCAGCAACATGGTTTCACTACGTTCATACAACTTTGGTTATCCCCCCCCCCCCCCAGGGATTAAACCTTTTGCACCTGCAGTTTATCCTGAAGACAGGATTGAACTTTTCTACGCTTGCAGTTTGTCCTGAAGACGGGATCAAACTTTTTCACACCTACAGTTTGTCCTAATCATGAGATCAAACTTTCTTCTCCCCGCAGTATAGCCTGCACATGGGATTCATACTTCTCTTCGCCTGCGAATCATCCTGAGGGGCGAACTACGTCGACCTGATGTCCTCTTCAATAGGAGTATGTAGGCAACCATATGCTATATGGCCCGATCGCAATAAACAAAAATCAACAAAAACCTTTCTGCACTTTTCTACAAAAACAAAAACCACAAAAACACTTCTCCACCCTTCTTCATCAATAAATCTTCTACACCCATCTGCATTTCACATTCAGCGTTGAACCTCTTACACCAAGTTCGAACTACGCAGACTTGATCTCCTCATCCATAGGAGTACGTATGCAGCCATTTATGGTTCGGTCTAACCCCCAGTACTGGGATCAACCTCCAATTCACCACATTTCATCGGCTTCAGACAAAAGGGATGGAATTACCTAACCTCCCCTCACAAATAGGAGATTTGGCAACCATCTAAGCTGCGGTTGTGCCTCAAAGAGCAACACCAATCCATAAGAAATTGAATTAACTAGGCTTCTCACAAATAGAAGTATTGACGACCATCTGTGGTGCGGTCAATCTCACAGAGGAAAAGCCACACTCCTCTCCACATTTCCATATAGAAACCAGTCCCAAGACACCAAAGATGGTAGGGATACATACAGATCAATGATCCATTTTGAGAAATTATGCGATGTCTCAATGTCCACACATCAAGGATGGGTTCAGAATGCATCAAGATCACAAGCCCTGAAGAAACATGAAAATATTAAGCAAGTATCAAGGCACAACTGAAAGGGAAGTGAATCAAAATATGTTTTCCTGCCATACATAATACTGTTTAATATAAACAATATGTGGTGTACATGACAAAATGGCTAAGCTAGTCTGTGCAGGAAAATACAAGGCAATCTATGAATCTGTGTGTATGCAGACTATCAGATCTAACATAGCATCCCTCTCCGAAGAAGGAGGTAACGTTGCAAGCTCCTGCCCAATGGTATCTACACGAGCTAGTAGATCAGAGGCTAACTGCATAGTGGCATGATGCTCATCAATGTATGCACTCATATCGACAAGGATGCCAGTCATAAGGGATCACTAAAGTACTGTCTGTGATGGCAACATCCCGGGCAGATAGAGCAGTATCCCACTCTACAATCAATGCATCTCTAGCTGATCTAGTCTCATCTCTCTCCAACAGAGCTGCGTCTCTCCCATCAAGAGCTGTCATCATCAAGGCCCTATCCTAATCTCTCTCAAAGGTCATCAGATGTAGACTCTGCTCCAGATACTATGCTGAATGATGAATCACAATAGCACTCATAGTGGGAGAATCCATCACAAATGCTGGCAACCCAGTAGTTGAATCCTCCTCGATGGGAATATCCGCCTCCTCTATAGGCTCCTCATCGTCGGAATCAATCCCCTGTACTGTGGATACTACCGCAAGCGATGCAGTCTCTGTCTCCATCCATGCGGAATACTCTTAACAACCTAGATGACTGATAGAAAATGCAGGTAGCTCTCGCTGATCCCAACAGGCATACACCCTGGATCTATCCTCTGATAATAAGTGGCGAGAAGCGAATTGCTGACTCGATGCTCCCTCAAAAGGATGAAAGTCCTGGAACTGGTCAAACTGACACATCATGTCCAGTGAGTGATAAGTAATCATTCCTCTCAATCCAGCCAGAGGAAGATATTCCATGCTCGGAGCATGAGTGATTAAGCTTTAGGGTGAACTAAGCCCTGAACACGACAATATAGAATACGGATCTCCGATCCTGTCTAGGAAAGCTGACCAAGATGTAGCATCTATACACTCCGCAGGCTGAAAGGAGTATGACATGGCTATATCATGAGTGAAACAATACACATGCCGTTTAAAAGTGCCAATCAGTCTCAATTGTGACATAAATCACACGTACAGCATGACCGAGCTGCTCGTAAACACTAATGTCGGATAAGTGCAGTAGTATGTAGCTGACCTCAGAGTCTCTGCTATGATCATCGGTATGATGATGTGACCGAGCTCTTAATGCCATGATAACTCCTATATCCAACTCATCCATATACCGTGGCATATAGACATATGACAGTACGCACAATAGCAGTACATCCACTCTGGCCAGATGCCAATGATCCTCCGGTGTGGTAAAATCCCCTGAATGTCTTGTATAACTATCCTCAGAGCCAAATATGTCAAACAAAAAATGCTGAGATATAACGTGGCCAGATGAGCTCATCCTGCACCACCCTACGCCTCAAGCTAGTAAGGGTCATGAACTGTCTACTCATGTCTCCAATCGCCATATGCACGCAAGGTCTGTCTAAGGGCAGCATCGTCAAACGTGCATACTCCTCCAGAGTGGGAGTCAACTCATGGGTCCCAAATCGGAAAACCTGCCTCTCCGATACCCAGTGCTCCAGTATGCTCTCCAAGAATCATGTGGGAACCTGAAACATCAACAGGGTCATAGTATGTTGCAAAAAATGAACTACAGTCACCCTGTCTGATGGTGACATGCTATCATACCACGATCGCATACCAGATGCCACCAATAATTGTGGGGTATGATCAATACGGCTAACTATCGAAGAAGACATCTATATGGACCGTGTCATAAGACCATCCAGAGGTCAATGCTGAATATCTCTGGAAATACATACATATGCATAACATAATAATTGCATGATACAATAGATGACAATATGATATAGGAAATGAAAAATTGTAAATACATTCCTAAGTATATCATCATTTAATACATCATCTCTGTACAGGTAAAAATACAGGGAAATGGGGCACATACGCCTTACTACTAACAGAAGCCTATCAAAAGATATAGTGAGAATGGGGCACAACCACCCAATATCTAACAGAGGCCTATCAAAAGAGATAATGAGAATACACATCAGAAGAAGACAATGGTGTCAATATCTACATCATCAATTTGTCCACATGATGTAACTCCTCCTGAGTCACTGGATCTCTATCAACATGGATGTCAGGCCTATACAAAGGAGGATCTGTGCCGGCAAAGCCAAATGGGTCATCTGAGGGGCCAGTGCCTGAGCTGGAAGGATCATACGAATCTGCCTCTGTCGGAACTCTGCCCAAATATCAGATAAAGAAATGTACCCAGTCCAATCGCCAGGTCAAACTGTTAATCTGTGTCAAATGAGTCAGATCTCGGATATAGGCTAGCCAATCCGTCATCATCACGGATCCTGGAACCATATCCCCCATGAAGTGAGTGGCGCGGGACTGGGCTCCAATAGTGCGAGGGAATCACTAACGCTGGAACATCTCCTGAGTGCAGGGACCCTCTGATAATGCAAAATCGTCAACCCCCAATAAAGGGATATCGATGACGGGTGACCGCGACACATGCCAATGATGCCTGTAAGGAGGCAAGACCGGCATCCGGATCTCTCCTATGGTGCTCCTAATAGCACACTCTCCTAATAGGGAATCCATGTGATAACACCAGTTGGGTACCCATCTTCAAATCCCATGGCCAAGTGCTCCCCAGAATAGGGAATCCATGTGATGATATCAGCTGTCAAAAACTCCAGCTGTCAGCGGCAATGAGTGAAACCCTCAGCTACAGGGACCTCCGCAAATATGGAATGATATCATCACCGTCCTCGTGGATAGGTATCTAAACCTAACACGCTCACAGAACGCAAACATGAAAGCCTCTCATAGGCCCAAAACTGCCAACCCAAAGGCAAACATCTGCGATCAGTAAACACTCTTAACCTACACATGGGAAACTATAAGAGAAATAATCACAAGTAGAAATGGGTAGAATCCTAACCAAGCCTTGGTAAAACCCTGCGAACGCATACGTATGCCCCTGAGGAAATAGGCGAAGGTATAGGAGCCCCAATCATACTCTCCAATACGGTCCACGTGTCGCGTGGCGCTAATCAAAGTGAACGACACCGTAGAAGAGTTATCTGCTATGGAGCAGCCTCTAATGATCATCAGAAACAATCACCAAAGAATTCAATCCCTGACTCTGACATCATCTAGTATGGGCTCGCTCAATAGCCAACTTATAGAATCTATTCTCAAAGGACCCGTACGAATGGTCCTACCCTTGAGCGCCTCCATCGAAACTCCTAATAAGGATCTGACTTTAGTAGGGATGATATCTGCCATGCAAGGCACTGGTGCCCCTTCAAACTCCATACCTATGATAAACCGCCAATCCATCGATGTTATCATCACCTCACAGTCCAACAAATGGAGTGACTGAGTCTGGTGAAACCAGCGCTCAGACAATACCCAAAGGTAACCCCAGGAACAACGGCGGGGAAGGATAAGAAAGAACGCCCCAAATTCCCAATCATGCACAATCGCTCTATAGTCAGGATGCAGAGCCCGGTACATGGAGTGAATGTTGAACCGATTCCTCGAAGTACGTGTAAAAGTTGAACCCTACATGAAATGCAGATCAACATCAACATCCTTTACTCCTCATCAATAGGAAAGAAGGAAGATCAAGATCTAATGTCATACCTCGTTGGCATGCAAATACATCGAGGGATGTCGACCCAAATCACCCAGGAGCTCTGGGTTTGCCACCTGAATACTCGGGAGGTCCCTACGGGGAACATGTGCAGCAGGAGCGGGGTCCGCAACCGAAACATCCTCCTCCTCGTCCTCGACATCCGGCACATCAACCTGGACGGGATGTATCACCGCCTCCACTAATCGACTAGGCTGTCTAACATAACGGGGTCGAGGCAATTCAGAAGCCCTCCTCCGTACACCAAAAGTGGTCCTGCGGGAACCACTCGGCTGATCCGGATCCATAATATCTGGACAAAAGTCTATAAATCACCTCAGAAAGTGTGTGGTAATTTCTAAACTAGAGATGTCTTTTCAAAATGCATTTTATGACTACATGCATGCATGCATTACTTTAACATACATCTACAGTAGAGTTAAAAATTAATGACTATTCAAATGCCTATATTTTGTAAAATTTTGCCAGAGTCCCCTTTGTAAATAGGACTATCCACATGCACATAGGCATGACTAGGTTTCCAATCAGTAGCACACCTACCCACAGTCATATACATACTATATGCATAAAAAGTAAAAGTCATCAATCCATAAAGGTTTTAATTACCAGGATTACTTTGCATTTTTACGTTTTGCTCATTTGTCCTCAAATAGGATAAAAAATAACAGAAAAAGTGCCAATTTGACTGTCTCAAAAGTTAAATTTTTTTCACATCATTATGTTCAGCATGGTTTAATACTAACATTTACTATGTTGAATATTTTTTATCAAGTCATTTGAGCATGCATATTCACTACTATGTGATTAGATGCATTTTATGTGATAAGTCATTTTCCAACGGATAAAAACTGGAAAAGAAGACATGCATACGTTACCAGGAGAATGTAGAACACTTGTACGGTGACAGAATTTGTAGAAAGTCACCCAAACTCAGTAGATCTGAAGAAGAGCTCTTGGATTTCCTTCGCGGCGCAATATGAAAATAACTTATGAAATCAACCTGCTGGCATTAAGTAGCCACGGTTGGCCGCAAGTCCACCTACAGCTGCTTTAGGTTTACCTACGGCTCCCCTACATGGGTCCCACCCCTCCGTCTTGGTCCAGTTTGAGTTGTAACAGAGTTCTCCTAAGCTGAAAAAGCCAAATCAGGAATAAAAACGCTACACGATTGAGCGGAATAGCTTGTCATCCTGGTTTTCTCAAACCAAGCCGTGGATCTGTACACCACTCATTGGTATTCACCTGAGCATAGGGGACACTATGCTGATGATCTCAGTTGTTACAAATCACACTCGGCAATACCTTGCGCAGGTCCAATGCCGCCAATTCAGGGTCATCACCCTAATTTTCAAGCAAAACCCCAGTGGGGGTTACAACGCGTGTTTATCCATTGATTCACACGTAAACGAAGGTCAAGAAGCCTTGACAGCATGCCCAAAATGTGTTTTTTATCCGGTGATGTACGTGTCAGCGAAGGTTAGGCAGCCTTGACAATATATACTGTTGGCAGTAAATCTAACAGAACATTAATATGTCCTGGCAATACAAACTAGGGAAGATCAGCATCATCAAGGAGGATCGATGATGGAATATGGTATACACATCCTTAAATAGACAAAGCTTTATCCCCACAGATCTCTTGTACAAAAACGGCACCTCTTCGGAATCAAGTATCTATCAAGGATTAAAGACTTTGGTGTCAACCCCAACGTCAACATCCTACAAGAATTGGATAAGACATCCAATCTGGTCATCGTTGCCATTCCCTGGTAGAAGCAACAGAGAGCCGACAACCATCCGCAACATGTTGGGCAACAACCCCGCACACATGCATCATATATTTTCATCATGTTGCTGCACTTAGCATCATGTTTATCTTGTTGCATTTCAAGTGTCTAGGATTATTTATTCTATACATGCATTGCATTGCATGAATATGATAAAGAGTGGCTTCTGTAGACACTCGAAAATTTTTACACACCTTTTACTAACATTGCGTAAGGGCAGATTCATCTTTCAGAGATAACCCTGAAAGACAGCTCACATCCAGTCCAGATAATACCGAAAGTTCAGCCTCAACCCCGAAACACACACCGAGAGTATCAGTTCTAACCTCGGAGATAACCCCGAGGCATGTAGTTCAAATACCAGAAATTCCACCAGAGAAAATCGATCCATCTCGGAGATAACCTTGAGATATTCAGTCTCAGTCCTAACACTGGGAGTAGCAAATACCAACCTTGGAGATAACCCCAATGAATGCAATTCCAGATATAACCCCGGAAATGCTTGTTTCAAATACATGCAATCAGCTTCAACCTCAGCACTCACACCGAGGCACTCAGTACAAGACCCGGAGATAACACTGGGAAGACATGCACACCTTAGAGATGACACTGAGGACCTTCAACACTTGCAGTAGTCCAATCTCAGAGATAACCCTGAACAACTTCTGTTTTATTAGCCCAAATTGGTGATAACCCCGATGAGGGGCAAAGTCGTCATCTTGCCACCTTGATGCCACATCGCGCCATCCCAACATTTCATACATACATTTCTACACAACAATGTCCCACAAGAACCAAGGATGTCCAATCCCGAGTGACTATTACGCAGGATAATGGATATAATTTGAAGCTTGTAGACCGGAGGGCATGATCCCATCTTCCTGACTTCGTACAACCTCTAATCCCATGTCATTATGTAACTCTCGTCAACGGAGGTCCGAAATAGGTCCTACATACCTTAGCCGGAACCCCGGATTGAAATTTTGAAAGTTCGAGCGGAAATTACAGTGCATGCATGAACGTACTTTGAGACGGTGGGACCCGCGAAGCCCGGCCAACCCGGTCAGCCGCAGGTACACCAACGGCTCCCCCCTCTATAAATAGAGGGCTTGTACCGGTGGGAGCCGAGTGTTCATCCCTTTAAGGATATAGAAGTCTTCTTTGGCAGCCCACTGTAAGTCTACTCACACACTTTAAAGCCTTTCTCTTCATCTTTGCACACACTATTCTTCACGTTGAGAGTCGTGTTGCGTGTCTTTGCCCAGACTTCGGTCCATGGTTTCATTTCGGTTGTATATATATATATATATATATATATATATATATATATATATATATATATATATATATATATATATATATATATATATATATATATATATTATATGGACTAACATTATCGAGTTATGCCTCGATTGAGCCTAGACTTTTTAGTGCGGAGCGTTTACTGCTTTTGTATATATATATATATATATATATATATATACTTTTATATATGAATCATGTGTCGAACTCATTCGATGAGCACTGATTTTACATCCGGTATGCTTAATGCTTATATATATATATATATATATACACACACACACACACATATATATATATATATATATTTACGTTTAGTCCCTCTTAGAGTTTACTTAAGTGGCGGTTGACCGTTTTTACAACTTTCTTTACTTTTCATCCCGCCGGGAGTTTACTTCGTGGCGGTTGATTGCTTTTACAGCTTTATTTACATTTCTGATCCACCATGGATGTGCTTCGTGGTGGTTGATCTTGTCTATATATATATATATATATATATATATATATATTCTGACTTTTATATATATACACATTTCTTGCTTTATTATCAATTGTGGCATCATGTGAGCCTATGAATCATGTGATCACAGATCCAGTCTACTGGATCTAGATTCGGTTCCCATGATGGACATTTTTCAGCTGTAAGCAGCTTGTAAATTTATGCACGGTGTTCGAATTTCCTCAGATGGTTTTCATATCCACGAGGAGTTCGGCACTATTTTGTACATTATTTTCTCGAAGATACTTCGCATCTCGAAAAAAATTAAAAACAATCAAGCCGAACACTTAATATAATGGGAGTGTAAAAGGTCTCAATTACTATTGAGCACAAGGGTTTGAAAAACCTCTTTTATAAAACTTCACTGCCATATCTTGTTTAAAACTGAATTTTTATACAAATTCAAACCCTGTGTATATAGGTGCGAATGAGGCCGCACACTACTTTCAAATAATTGCATATTGATCCACACACACATTCATATAACAGTTTCTTGAAAAGTGGCGGTCACCGTGGTAACACGGATGTCGGGGGGTGCCTAACACCTTTCCTCCGCATAATTAAGTCCCCGGACCCTAATGAATCTCGGTTTCACCGACCCGTTTAGAAGTGTCACATCACGGGGTCAATGTGCAAACCTTTTCTCGGTTGTGTTGATACAACCATATAAAAATCAACTGGCGACTCTTAACAGTCCATCGTCGACATTATACATGTCGGACCTTTTTTACTTGTTTTTTCAAACAAATCTCACCTAACATGAGAACACCAAAGAACAAGTAACGGAAAGGGACAACTAAAAAATCTTGACGTCGATAATATATATATATATATATATATATATATATATATATATATATATTTATAGCTTGTATATATATATATATGTATATATAACTATTTACAACTTTTGTACATACCGTCTCATCATGTGAGCCTAGGAATCATGTGATCACAGATTCAGTTCCTGAATGTAGATTCGATTCCCGTGATGGACATTTTCTGCTGCAACCAGCTTGTAAATTATTCACGGTGTCTGAATTTCCTTAGATAGCTCTCATGCCCACAAGGAGTTCGGCGTTGCTTTGTACCTTATTTTCTCGAAGATGCTTCGCATCTCAAAAATTATAAAAGCAATCAAGCCGAACATATAATAAAATAGAAGTATCAAAGGCCTCAATTACTATTGAGCACAAGGGTTTGAAAAATCCTGTTTTACAAAACATCACTGCAATATCTCATTAAAATTGAACTTTTATACAAAATTCAAACCCTTTGTACATAGGTGCAAACGAGGCATAACACTACTTCCAAACAACAACACATAGGCCTACACACACACATTCAGATAAAAGTTTAAATGGAAAAGTAGCGGTAACCGTGTCACCACAGAAGTCGGGGGGTGCCTAACACCTTCCCTCCGCTTAATCAAGCCCCCGTACCCTAACGAATCTCAGTTTCACAGACCAGTCAAGTAGTGTAGGTCTATCTGCAAACTATTTCTCAGTTGAGTTGGTGCAACCATTTAAAAATACCAATGAGCGACTCTTACAGTCCAATCGTCGACATATACATGTCAGACCTTTTCAAACTTGTTTTTTTAAACAAATCTCACCTAACATGAGAACACCAAAAGACAAGAACAGAAAAGGGACAAATAAAAATCTCGACGTCGACAGGTGGAGACTCTGCTGGGGACATCGAGTAAAAGGGCTTAAGCCGCTATTAAAGCTTTTCAAAATGTTTATCTGCTTGTGTGTGGATGTTGCATTTACATTTGAATGATTGTGTACTAATGTATTTACTTACTGCATTTAGTGCTTCGCACTATATCTACATGTGATATTAGTGCTTCACACATGTCATCATTTCCATACGGTGAGACGCATTGTATGTTAATGTATATTGTGTGGTCCCTTCACCAAGAGGCTATCCTGTCGGTATTTGATTACTGGACTCGTAGGGAGACTAATTCCAACGAGGCTCAGGAAAGGCACCACCCAGATTCGCTCCAGTTGAAAGACCGGATTAACTTCCCGTCGAGTTAATTGAGATGATCTGGGAACCATCATGCCAAAAAGTCACGAGAGTAGCCTAATATAGGCCAGCCTCTGATAAACCAAACACGGAGGGAAGTCTCTTCATACCTTCCCATTTCAATTACTTGTAATTTCATTTCCACGTCAATCTCAATGTAATGGAAAATATAAAGGAATATGTGTACATGCATTCCCTTTGATATCAAAACCTGTCATGCTATCTTTTCATTAAAAAACTAACATCCGTTTTGCAGGATAATACTCCTAAACGAACACATTACATAACATGTAACATTTCTTACATTCCCTAAGAATAAACTACATAAGTCTTTTTGTAGGGAATCAATTGGTCCTGTTACCACTTCTAAGTCCAAAAAGGCAATAAGCCTACAACCAAGCATGGCTACATCTGGCCAGTCTAATCCAACTCATGTCTCTCGCGAGGAGTTCGAAGGATTAAGCAACCAAATATCCATACACACAGAACCCTCTGCATATGGAGGAACCTAGGGTCCGGACAAAGAAGTTCCAGTACCTGAGTCTCGGTTGGACAAAACCAACAAAACCCTTAAACTCACCTATCTAAAAGAAGATCAAGACACCAGTGATATTAGGAAGAAAGTCATACAAATGGAAGAGACCATTCGGTCCATCAAAGGGATTGGAGCACACGGGAGTGTTTCATATTCAGACCTTTGTATCTTCCCCGGGGTTCATTATCTAGAAAAATTTAAGTCTCTGGATTTTGAGAAGTATGATGGATTGGGATATCCTTACACACATTTAAATGTATTCCTTGGAGAGCTCGAATCTTATGCTGAGGATGAAAAGCTCAAAATGCAGCTATTTCAAAAAAGTCTAACTAGAGAAGCCAGAGCATGGTACACCAGATTAGACAACTCCAAGATTCATAGCTGGGAGGAGCTAGCTCATGCTTTCCTCAGTCAATACAGCTTTCAAACTCAGATGGCTCCAGACCGGTATAAAATTACCAGGTCATGAAACAAGTCGATGAGTCATTCAGAGAATATGCCCAAAGATGGAGGGGTCTGGCTACTTAAGTTATTCCATCTATAACTGAGTCTGAAATGGTGATGACCTTCATAGACATTCAAGAAGCTCCCTTTTATGAAAGGGTCTTAGCTGGCATAGGCAAACCATTCTCTGAAATGATCAAACACGGATAAATGGATTTTATAGGATTAAAATCTGGGAAGATTCAAGACCTTGCTTCACTAAAAGTCGTTCCTGAGCACATCAAGTCTGGAAGTTATAGAAACAACCCCCGGAGGGTCTATAAGAAGAAAGAGGAGGATGTTTCCTTGATACTACAAGAATAAAAAGGCAATCAGAACATGTCTATTTAGAGGAGAAACTATTCCCCTTTTCAAACTCAGTCTTCAAACCCTCTATTACCAAAAAGTGGAGAAGTCAAATGTACCAGAGTGTTCACACCCTTAGGGGACTCACTCGACAACATTCTCAAACTTCTAACAGCTCAGAAGAAAATTACTCATCTTCTTCCACCAGCCAACTTGAGTGGAAAAGGTTTTAATGCAAGCAAAACATGTGCTTACCATGCTGGAGCGCCAGGCCATAACACGCAGGATTGTTGGACCCTTAAGCATAAAATCCAGGATTTAATTGATAATGGTGAGATTGTGGTGACCAAACCCGACCAACCTCACGTTCAAGACAACCCTCTTCCTCAACACAAGGATGAAGGTGTTAACATGATTAACTGGAGCAGTGGACAGAGCTCCAACTATGTGGGTGGTTCATCCCAAACCAGTAAGGATAGTGCCGACAGATGGGATTATGCACAGTTCCAGTTTATGATGGAACGGAAAATGAAGGTTCTTGACGAGAAAGTCAATCAATTGGCAGAACTGGTGGTTCATCAACACCAAGTCACAAGTCAATTATTTAGTCAGGAGTATGCTAGCCTCCTTTCTCTTATTCCAAGTACCCCACCACTTACTCCAGAAAGTGAAACATTGGAGGATAAGATTACAAAAAGAGCAAAAGCTAAAGCCCATCGGAACTTCACCAACAAAGGGAATTCACCTATTTAGGCAAACTGATGGAAGAGATATTGCAGATGCTGATCAATGAGGGAAGAATCAAAACTCTGTTACCTCTAATCAGCCCACGCTCAAGACGGTTTGATTCTAATTGAGTATGTCAATACCACTCTCACTCTCGCGGTCACAACACTGAAGAATGATGGGCACTCCGCCATCTTATTCAGAAACTAATTGACAGTGGTGTCCTGTTGATGGCAGACAATGACGCTATATTACTTGAGAGTGGGGATACATTTCGTACCAAATAGAGGGAAGTCGTAGCAGTTATATCCTCTAAGGGAGATTTAGCTACCACACCACTTACAATTCAACAAATTCAGCTCAAAAGTATTAAAAATCCATTGAAAGTGGCTGCGCCAAAGTCAATTATATTTCCATTCAGGCCACAATATCCTGTTGTCAGCCTACAGAAAGTTCCATGGAATTATGAAGAGGCTGAAGGATCCACATCCCATATAACTGTTGTAGTGTTGAAAGAAAATCCACTGTATCTTCCCCAACGGGTGATGAAGCATACCATCAAGTCAAAGGGGAAAGTTCCAATGGAGAAAATTGAAGAATTCCTCCGTACTATGGGACACAATGAAGTCAAGGCGGTTTTAAGCTTGAAAAAAGCTACACAATAGATTTCTATACTGGACTTGGTTTTCTCCTCAGAGGATCACTAGAAGGTCTTACTAAGAGTCTTAAACGGTCTTACTAAGAGTCTAAAAAGTCAATGCTGAAGTTGAGCCTGTCAGCTTCCAGGCCCTTGAGGTGAGCAACACTCACTATCAACCCATTGGGGCGCCACCTCTAATACCCAGAGTTTTTGTCGAGGTAATGTCAGCAAGTCAAGAGATGATATACTTAGGTTTTTAACCTAGACAAGGGTTAGGAAAGGATCATCAAGGCATCAAGCGCCCAATTCAAGTTCCTAGTCAGACAGGGATAGATGGACTAGGCTATTCTCCTGGGTCCAGTCACAGGAAACCCTCACAAGCACAAACATGTTCCTTCATCTTTACGTCGACTGCCTAAACCTACAGAGCCTGAGCATGTACTACCTTCATTAAAGGTTCCTGCCCATGTGGTAGCTAGCTATGCTGTTTCCTAAGCTAATACCGGTCAAAGGAAAGGAATTTATAATTCCAGACCCCGAAGTGGAGGAAAAGGATCAGATATGTAAATAAGACATTACAAGGCGATTATCAAACCTGCGCATCCTGGTCCATACAACGGGTATGAACAAAGAAATCCCAGATGATGATTGTCCAGATATTATAGTTATCATTCAAGAGAAGGAGGATGACAATATCCCCTTCATCACAGCCGTCCACCAGGACTTCACCCTTGGCAATTGGAGCAGCACTCCTTGCATTTTTCGACAAGGGTAAAAAGGGCAGAAACTCCATCTTCCATGTAGATAACAATAACTTCTTACTTTTGTTGTACAATATTAACAGCTATTTTTGTGATTTCATTCTAACACTTTGTATGATTGAACATTTTTATATATTAAGTGAAAGAATTTTGTTTCAGGACTCTAAAGTTAGATGTGCCTAAACTTGCTGATGAGGTGCCAATTCTCCACAAGGACTGTAACTTTGATGTAAAGTTAGACTTAGACTTGATGGAAATATAAGAAGACTATGAGATACCTCAGGAGATCAAAGAATGGGTCAAAGATAAACCCAAGCCAAATCTTGATCAAACCACCTCTTTTAATCTCGGAACCTCAGAAAAACCCAAACAAATCCAGATTGGTACGGACCTTACTCCAAACCAAAGGAATGATATGGTTACTCTATTGACCCAATTCTAGGATGTGTTTGCATGGTCTCATAAAGACATTGTCGGTTTGTCCACGGGTATTGTCATTCATCACCTCCCTATTAAAGAGGGATTCAAGCTAGTCAGGTAAAAGCTTATGCGATTAAAACCTAAATGGAGTATAAAAGTTAAAGAAGAAATTGTGAAACAATTTCAAGCCGGCATCATCATGGTGTCAACATACCCTGAGTGGCTATCCAATATAGTCCCCGTGCCTAAACCTGGAGGAAAGGTGTGAGTTTGCATGGATTACAGGGATCTGAATAAAGCTTGTCTCAAAGATAGCTTTCTCATGCCATTCATCCACATACTCATTAATAATAAAGCTCAGTACGACATGTACTCCTTTGCTGATTACTTTGTGGGGTACCATCAAATCACTGTTCCTGAAGAGGATCATGAGAAAACTGTATTCATCACTCCTTGGGGAACCTTTCACTACTGACGATTGTCATTCGGCCTCATCAATGTCGGAGCTACCAATCAGCGAGCCATGATGGCTCTTTTCTATGATCTAATGCACAAAGAGATAGAAATCTATGTGGATGACATCATTGTCAAGTCCTGAAGGGAGGAAGACCACCTAGATCATCTCAAAAAGCTCTTTAACAGGTTGCGTAAGTACAACTTGAATTTGAATCTAGCCAAGTGCGCCTTTAGCGTTAAATCATGTAAGTTACTAGGATTCCTAGTTAGCCACAAAGGGATTGAGCTGGATCCCACAAAAATCTAAGCCATCACAAAAATGCCCATACCTCAGACAGAGAAGGAAATACAGGGATTTTTGGGAAGAATCAACTTTATCAGCTAATTCATTTCTCAACTCACAGTAACTTGTGAGCCTATCTTCAAGTTACTAAGGAAGAACTCATCTATGAAATGGAACGATGAGTGTCAGAAAGCCTTCCTTACAATCAAAGAGAAGCTAGTAAAAGCTCTTGTTTTGGTACCTCCCAGGGATGGTGTTCCCCTGTTCATGTACATGTCAATCAATGACAATGCCATGGGCTGTATGCTGAGATAGAAAGATGATAGAGGCCAAGAAAGAGCTATCTATTTCCTCAGCAAAAGATTCAGCAGCAGTGAACACAAGTACACTCTGATAGAGAAAACTTGTTGTGCTTTAACATGAGCTTCCATGAGATTACAACATTATCTCCATGTCATACAACCCATCTTATATCCCGCGTGGATCCTCTCAAGTACGTGTTAAGCAAACCCATGTTAAATTGATGACTGTCCAAATGGCAATTGATCCTACAATAATCTGACATTGTCTACGTGACGCAAAAGTCTATCAAAGGTCAAGGAATTGCGGATCAACTGGTCGCCGCACCTTCAGGGGATTTTAAACCCTTTGAAACATACTTCCGCGATGAAGGGGTAATGACAGTATAACAACACCATCAAGACAATACACCCCAATCATGGAGGATGTATTTTGATGGAGCGGTAAACATGGAAGGTTCTGGAGCTAGAGTGGTTCTAGTGTCCATTGCGGCGAAGCAATATCCCGTCGCCGTCAAATTATAGTTTGCCAGCACCAAAAACATAGTTGAGTATGAAGGATGTATCATGGGGTTGAAACTAGCCCAATTTATGGGCATAAGACGGTTAACTGTCTTTAGACATTCCGAATTGGTAATCAGAAAAACCACTGGGATCTATCACACCAAAGAGCTACATTTGCTGCTTACCATTGGCAGGTTCTATAGATGGCTTTGAAGTTTGAAGAAATATCCTTCCTGCACATTCCTCAGAATAGGAATGACTTTGCAGATGCGCTAGCAACTTTGGCCTCCTTAATCAACATACTTGCCAAGGAAGACATGCCAACCATCACATTTTCTCGATAAAAGGCACCAGCCTATGGAAACTACATTGGAGAAGTATCGGATGAGCTACCTCCCATCCAACACCCTTGGTATCAGCATATCAAGGAGTATCTGTGAGATGGATCTACATCCACTGAGGTGAGTAAGGCTGAAAGAAAGCGGATTCATCGAATGGCTATTAAATTTTACCTGAGCGGAGATGCACTCTACAAAAAAGATGCAGGACTAGGTCTCCTCAGATGTCTGGACAAAGATCAAGCTCAGAGGCTCATGGATGAAATCCATGGTGGAGTATGTAGCCCACACATGAGCGGCCCTCTACTTGTTAAGAAAATCATAAGAACAAGGCATTACTGACTCTCTCAAGGCTGACTGTGATGATCACATTAAGAGATGTTACCAATGCCAAATTCATGGGAATGCTATCAACGCCCCTCCAAGGGAGCTCCACAATATGAGTTTGCCCTGACCCTTCTTAATGTGGGGAATGGACGTGATTGGGCCCATCGAGGCCAAAGCCAGTAATGGTCATTGATTTATCTTCACCATGATTGACTACTTCACCAAGTTGGTAGAAAGTAGCCTCCTTCCCCAGGGTTACTAAAGAAGTTATCATTGGTTTCATCAGAAACAATGTCATTTGTCGATATGGACAACTAGAGGTGATTATGTTAGACAATGCTAAAAACCTCAACAATCAAATGATGGAGGAATTATGCAGTAAATTCTACACCAAACATCTCAACTCCGTCATCTATCATCCAAAGATGAATGGTGTTGTTGAAGCGGCCAATTAGAATATCAAAAAGATAATGCAAAAGATGTCTGCCAATCACAAAGAATGGCCTGACATGTAGCCTCTGACTCTATTAGCCTACAGAACATCAATGCGTACTTCCACTGGAGAAACCCCCTACTCATTAACCAATGGGATGGAAGCAGTACTCCTCAGAGAAGTGGAAATGGAATCCCTCAGAGTGTTGATAGACGCTCAGTTGGATGAAGACCAATGGTTACAAGATAGGTATCACCAATTGTCTCTAATAGATGAAAGGTGAGCCGCTGCTATCTTCCATGGTCAGTTATACCAAAAAAGGATCGCCAGATCCTACAACAAAAAAGTCCGGCTACGGGAATTTAAGGAGCATGACTTGGTCTTGAAGAAAATTCTGGACAACCAAGATTAATCCAAAGGAAAATTTGCCCCACACTGGGAAGGCCCGTTTGTTATCAAGGAGGTATTGACAGGAGGTGCCCTCAGGTTACAAGAAATGAATGGCGATGAATTTCCACAACTCATCAATTTGGACACCGTAAAATGGTACTATGTCTGAAGTTACCAGTAAACTAGCATCCAGGGTTTCAATCATCAGATCCTAAGTCAGTTTAGGTTTTCAAACCTTTTCGCCACATACAACCTTTCTTCACATCTATTTGCCCCATTAGAGACAAACACACCTTCCAACCAGCAGCATGGTTTTGGATCATCAGATCCATCACTCTATTCCAATTTTTCAAAACCTCTCACACCTTTAGTTTATCCCACCAGGGATCAAACTTTTCATCTGCAGTCTGTCCTGTACACGGGGCGAACTACGCAGACCTGATCTCCCCAATACACGGGAGTACATAGGCAGCCATCTTTATGGTCTGGTCTCACCAAAAAAAAATAACAAAAATAAACACATCTCTATGCCCATTTTAACACATATAACTTTGAACCTTTATACCAGGTTTGAACTACGCAGACCTGATCTCCCCTCATAAATGGGAGAATGTAGGCAGCCATTCATTATTCGGTCTCACCCCTACCAAAACACAAAAACATGTCAGCGGTACTGGGATCATCTTTCAAACCACGCTTCATCGTCTTCAGACAAAAGGGATGGAACTACCTGATCTCCCCACATAAATTGGAGAATCGACGACCATCTAAGTTGCGGTTGAGTCCTCAAAGAAAAACACCAATCCATAAGAGATGGAACTACCTAGGTTCCCCCATACAAAGGAGTACTAGCAACCATCTGTGGTGTGGTCAACCTCAGAGAGGAAAGCCACACTCCTCTCCACAATTCAATACACCAATCCCAAGACACCAAAGAGGTAGGGAATACATAAGGATCACCGATCCATTCTGAAAGATCTTGCACTACAAAAAAATGCCTATTAGCGACCGGGTATGCAGTCGCTAATAATAGTAATAGCGATCGGCAGTGGCGACCGTCATTTAATCTAGTCTCTATTTAATATCAGCGACCGCATGCAGTAGCTGAGTAGTCGCTAGCACAAATTTGCCTCATAAAAATTGGCACGAAATGTTGGCGCCAAGGTTTTTATATATGACCATAATATCGGCCGACGCATCGCGGTCACGATAAGTCCATGTCATTAAAAATCAGCTACCGCATGCGGTCGCTAATGGCAGTCGCTGATCAAACTTAATGTTAGCAGTTTTAGTCATTCGCTCGACATAGCAGAGGCGAGAAAAAACGAGGGAGCTCAAATAGAAGAGGGGGAATGGGGGAGAAGAGAGAAGAGGAGAAGAGACTCTGCCTCCACCAGGTCCGCCATCGATCGACCCACCACCACCGGTTAGAAATAGAGAAGAGGGAGAAAGAGGGAGAAGAAGAAGGAGGAGGTCTTCCTTCACCGCCACCGCCACCACCACCATTCACCGGCTTGTGAACTCAACTGAGAATCAGGTAGGGTTTTTAATTTCAAGCTTGCATTTTGATTTTCGTGTTTTCAGTTATTGATACTCGGCTGACTATAATTTTTAGGAGGATGTCAAGCATTTATTAAATTTTTTAATAGTCCTATTATAATGTTTTTCAGTTCTATAATTTGTTAATAGGATTAAATGAAATGTTGTGTGAGGGTTTGGAATAGGATTGAATTGTTCTATAATTTGTTAATACGATTGAATGAAATGTTAATAGGATTGAATGAATTTAGATTTTCATTTCGATGTGGAATTTCTTTTGGAAAATAATTTGAATTTGTGGAGCTATGCCACCAAATAAAATTGATATATATATATATATATATATATATATATATATATATATATATATATATATTCCAACTAGTTCAAGTTTGTGTTTGACTCAATTCGATGAAGAAGATAGTAAATTTCATTGATTACAAATTAGCTATATGTAGGAGGTGACCCATTGTGCAAAACATGGGAGGGCCAGAAAGATCAAATGTATACATAAATTATTCATTATGTACCCATCCTTGTGCTAGTTGTTATTCTGGTTGATGCATGCAATTGTTGTACAAAGTATTTTGGATTGGTTTAATTGATGTTGAGAGATTTTTTTCCAATGTATCTACTAATTGGGGTGAATGTCATTTAATTTGCAACAAAAACAAAGCCCACTTCCATCCTATCCCTTTTTATTCCCATTAGAATTTTGAGGCATCTTTGATGAATTGATCACCAGACTGGGCTAGGACCAACTATAGACAAGAGAATACAAAGTTACTCTCGTGCCCTCCCACTTTGCTTGGTGGTATTAAAGTGATGTACTACTACTACTACTACTATTTATTAGGTTGGTTGGTTGGTTCATATGGAACTATTAAACTAAGTGTTCCACTAGACCCTATTAAGGGGCTGTTGGAGCTGATGGGCTGGGCTTGGGGCCGTGAGGCCACACTAGGCGACTCCAAGCTTAGCCAAGCCTCACGGGGCCAAGCCAAGCTTGGTTGTCGGCATGGTCAGCTATTGGGGGGGCTGTTAAGCCAAAATAGGCAGTGCTAGGGAATTTACTTAGTTCCATTTACTTAGTTTTCAATTGTTATTGTTTTGGTCTTATTATATTGGGAATTTGTATATTTCTCTTGGTTTGTATCTTGGGTGCCTAGAAATGACCATATATACATGTCGTCGTGCATGTGGCTAGTCCATATTATAGGGGAGACTCTGGCAAAAAAATTTTGTTAGTCGGGTAGTTGCGAACATTTATAATATTAACGAGCTCAAGTCATATGCTTACTAGCTAGTATGCTTAAGTCATATGCTTATAAGTATGGCTTAAATGTTAATCATATTCTTATAAGTATGCTCAAGTCATATGCTTACAAGTATGCTCAAGTCATATGGTAACAAGTATATATGCTCAAGTCATATGCTTACAAGTATGCTTAAATGTTAATCATATGCTTACAAGTATGCTCAAGTCATATGGTTACAAGTATGCTCAAGTCATATGCTTACAATCATGATATACATTAATAAGCTTATGTTGTCTGTAGTAGGTACCGTGGTATCATGGACCTCTATTCAGACCGTAGTTGGATGACACGACGAAAGTCAAGTGCCCGGATAGTGCTACTACAAATTGAATTTAGAAATTTGGTTGCCGTGTCTTTTGGAGTATCGATAGTCAGTCACGAATGTATGAATGGTAAGTCGCAGATCTTTATGTCCATGTTTAAAGTGTAAGAATGAAAATTATATGGACAGAGACGGGATAAACTATCATTTACTTGTTTCTGGGTTCATGAGAAACTATGAAGAATGCTGGTGGGTACATGGGCAGAGAAGAGATGGTGGCATAACACAAGTACACAATTAGGGTAGTAGTACCCATCGTATGAATGAAATGGTTCATAATATTGCAGGGCTAGATTTTGATTGGGAACAAGGTAGAGAGCAACCAATGAATTCTGATGCCAAAGACTTCTTTAAGTTGTTAGACGAGGGTAGCGAGCCATTGTGGCATGGTTGCACCAAACACACTACATTGTCTGCAGTGGCGATATTACTTAACATCAAGGCTGATCACAACATGAGCTATGAGTGTTTTGAGTCGCTCTTGAAGGCCATTAAGAGTATGTTGCCTGACGGTGAGAAATTACCTGGTAACTATTACTTTTGTAAGAAAATGGTGAAGAAGTTGGGTCTTGGATACCAAAAGATCGATGCATGTCCCAACGATTTCATGCTATTTTATAAGGAAAATGAACAGATGACAAGGTGCACGTTTTGCAGTCATGATCGGTTTAGGCCTAATCAAGAGGGTGTGACTAAAAAAAAACCAAGTATACCATTTAAGATTCTAAGGTATTTTCCAATAACACATCGTCTAAAAAGATTGTACATGTCTTCAAGAACAGCTGAACATATGAGTTGGTATACGAAATCTCCAGCTAAAGATGGAGAACTAAATCATCCCACGGATGGGCAGGCTTGAAAAGATTTCAACTTAGCACATCCTGGGTTTGCATTGGAACCTAGAAATGTGAGGCTTGGAATATATACATCTTGAAATTTGTAATATACAGATGGCATCTCAAGCAGCACAGAAAAAGCGCGGCATGGGTAGGGGACCTAATCATGTGCCCAAGGCCCCTACTAATCTGGATGATCAGATTCTTATTCAGATTCACCCTCCTCCGAATAGCACGTACGTCCCGCATCATTTATATATAAGCATTTTAGATTCTATTTATACAATATATATAGAACTTAGATGTAAATTGCTTTAATATATCTACTTAACGTTGATGTAAATTGTTGTATACTATAGTTATTTTTCAGATAATAAGATCATGAAGTGCATACCACAATTGTGATTACAGAATTGGCATACACCTGTGATTACGTGGGCGAGCACACCTATTGCCCACAAGGATGCTATTTGGGCTGAATTCCAGGTATGTTTTTTTAATTATAACAGATAATATAATATTCTAATTAAGGATAATTGTTTAGTAATGTTATTATTGTTGTTTTATTTGCAGAAAAGGTATAGATGGGAGGATTTGAGCTTGATGATTCGTACATTATTTCACCAGCCAAACATATCATCGCTGTGGTAATGTATTTACAAGTTTTAATAAGTTTACAATCATGAATTGTAGAAAATATATCCCATTTTTACTTAGTAATATTGTGCTATTTTTTGTATAGGAGTCTCAGTCTCAAGGTCAGCCTATCCATTGGCTGGATGTGTACGTGGCCACCCATGATGGTCTGCCTGATGCTATCTAGATAGTGGTAATAAGTTTTAACAACTTGATCTTGTTTATCAATGCTTACAGAATTTTTTTTTAACTATTTAATTGTTAACATTATGACAGGATATTTATAAGCGTTTATTGAATGAGCGCTATCCTGAAGGCACTCCACGTCCGTCTATTGATCAAGAGTTATGGGAGAGGGCATCTGTTGTGAAGAAGAACTACATTAAAGGTCAAAGACAACGACGACGCCCATCCTTCAGTGGCTCAGGAAGCTCTGTTACCCAGTCTTCACAGTCATCGAGTCATCCAGCTATTCATACTCCGGCTGACAGTGTGAGAACTATATGTCGAGATTAAAATCTTTTGGAGATACTGGGCGGGCATCTGGGGGCTCTTGATCCTGAGGAGTTAGCTGAAGTAGTGGCGACAGCAGCAGCATGACATCATGGGGATGGAGACGAGGTATAAAATCAATTTGTTGCATATATTGTCATAATATATATCAGTATCAACATAGTTACTATATTTGTAACTTGTTTATTATTTTGTTAATTACAGGGTGATCAAGGAGGCGATGATGCTTGACGTACCTGCTTTAGATCAGTTTTGTAGTTATAGTATAAGCTTGTACTTGTATATTCATTCTTTGGATGTTTGTATTTTACTTAAACATTAGATTTGTGGTTATTTATTCAATTCATAGCGGTTTTTAAAGGTTTATATATATAGTTTATATACTAGCTAGTTTGGTGGACGATGGATGTTTATATTATTGTGCACATTATTTATATTGTTGTGTATGTGTGTTGGGATATAGCGGTACAAAAGCAGTACGCTTTTTTTGGGAATTATGCAAAAGCAATAAAAATTCGGTTTTCGCTTTTTAGAATCAATGACCGCGATGCGTCACGATATCTATTAGTGACTGCTAAGCATTTGAGGGTATCGGCAATTACCACTGCGGTCATTGATAGCGATCATGACACGTGACCACGTCACTTTTGGCCTGAGCCATGTCGACTCAAATTTTTAATGAATTTAATGACAAATTCGGCCGCTATTAGCTGATAAAGAGATATATCGGTCATAATAGTTGTCACCGATGTGCATCCCAAATGACTGTGATTTTATGCGACGACTATCAGCGACTGCACTCGATCGCTAATATCTATCTTGTGAGGGCCCCGAATCCGAGGTCCCAAATCACCACGGATCTGGTTCGATCATTCTATACAACTATTACTATTTGCGGAAGATATAAACATAAACAATATAATTGTGAACTAGCAGGAACAAACTTTTGACTGAACAAGTATTATACATGAACAACTATTACTATTTGTGGAAGATATAAACATACAGGGTGAACATGAAAATTGCCTAGCAAGTTTAAGTTCAATAATATAACGATATATCATGATTGAATGAATCTGAATAATAAGCTGGCTATAATTCAACAATATAATTGTGAACTAGCAGGAATAAACTTTTGACTGAACAAGTATTATACATGAACAAATATATCTGAACCAACTGGTAATGAAGGTGATCAGCCTTTCATACCTGACTTATACATGCAATATGTACAGAGTACAATTCATGGCAATCAGTAATGATTAACCATAAGCTTATCCGAATAAAACAACTCTTAGTAGAGTTAAGTAAAAATAAACTTGCCTGAACCGTTGATTATCGATACGCAATTTATATCGCTTTATCCGAAGACCTAATATTAGTAATATAGATCTCCAATATTAGAATAATATCATCACAATATAACACTATTATATATATAGATTTATATAGAATAACCTAAACACATAACCCTATCAGTCTATAACACACATAAGACTCGGTATCAAGTCAAACTATGGTAGTCTGAGTTGAACCCGACATAATTCTAACATCCCGACGGTCTAGTCGGACTTTTATCGAGTCTAAGTTCAATTAAACTCTGTCTAACACTTAACAATTATCTCAGATAATTTTAATATCAGTCGAAATATTTTTCGTAAGCTCGTAATAATTTTTTAAATAATTATTACTATTTATCTTGATTTTTCAATCATTAATACCATATTTAAGTGAATTAAATACCACATAATTCTTTTATCATTAATATTTATTTATTATCAAATATTAATAAAAATCATTACATAATATTATAATATATTTATATTATATAAGGTATTTTAATACCTTAAAATCACCTTTATATGATTTTTAAACAATTAAATCCATTATTCGATTATTGTTTTTTAATATTAAAATATTAATATTTTCATGACAAAGTATCAAAAGTTATATTTTATAACTTAAAATATTTTTATAACCCTTAAATCATTTTCATATAATTTTTAAATCATTTATTTTATTTTTCCATAATTTATTTAATATAGTTATTAAATAAACTAATTATCATTAATATTAATTAATTAATGAAATTCATCACAAAATATTAAAAGTCACTAAAATTAACTTAAAATATTTTCTTTTACTGTAGTAATATTATTTTTCATGATTTTTCATGTATTAAAATCATTTTAAATAATTTATTTAATATTATAATTAAATGAATTAAATATCATTTATATTACAAAAATATTAAATATTTATAAAATATACTCAAAATAATTAAAAATTATTTTTCAGGACTTTAAAATAATTTTTTGGAATTTATTATGTATTTTTAATAATGAAAAACTATTTTTATCTATTTTTAAATAATTTCCGAAAAATCAAAAATTAAATAAATTCAAAACCGTCGCTAATTGCCTATAGCGACACTAACCGTCGCTGTTGGTGTTCTTGGTGCTCAAGAACACTGACAGTCAGTGTTTAAGAGTCATTGTTTGACCGGCTGTAATTCTCTGTACATTCATGTTCTGAGCTAACTTAGACACTGGTCATGTAGGGAAAACGTAACTCTAAAATATCCAACCATAATTATGATCATACAACAAACTAACAAGTGGATTCATCCTCTCAAAGTCACTAACATCGTGTTCCTGGGTTTTCTGGGTTACCTAGAAACCCAGGCAGTTTCGACTACCCATCTTGATGCTCGATACTTTATAGGTTCTGTTCATTTTATTGGTGTTTTCTTGGTTCAAATCTGTATTTCACATGTCAAGGAACATGTTTAAAGCAACATCACCATTTAACAATATCAGATCCACAAGATATGCCTCGGTCAAACCATGTCATAAATTTTGTTCATCAAATTTCTCGGTTTTTCCAAAAACTAATTATTAGGCTCGGATGGCTACTTTGACCATATCATACATCCAACATATTTGTTGTTTAAGTGATTTTAAGACATGGGTCTATATTACATATAACACAATATTTGATTTTTGGGTTACCCAGAATTCGCCTGGTCATGCCCGGTCAACGGGTTTTGACCGACTATAACTTGTAATCTGGAAATCGAATAGCTTGGATTCTACTTCCAGGTCACATAACTCACATCAGACTACAGATCCAAAATATAAAACAACACAAAACACTAACACACAAAGATTTACAGCCCCTGACATTACGTTGTCAGACTACTTTTAGAGCTTAAGAACAGTTTTGAAAATTTTTGATTTTTACCAACTTTGATGCTATGGATCTATGATAGATCATCATAGATCATCTAAAAATATTATATAACACAAGATTAAAAACTTAAACACAAACTTTCTTAGCATACAAGATCAAATTAGATTTTAGGGTTTATACCTTCTTGCTAGATCTTTGATCTTGGATCTCCAATATGTTCTTGGGTGATCTAAGGGCTGATAATGTGACTGATCTACTAGATATTTTCGGAGCTTTGGTTGAGAGAAAAAGTTGGTGAGAGCAAGAGACCAAAATGAGAACGATTTATGATTTTCTCTCTCCTTAATCTCTTATATGCAGATACAATGTATATGGCTACTGATTTAGAACTGATTTGTTGGATTCTTATGAGTCACAAAGTCAAGTTAGTGGTTTACTAACTAAGGTCTTGGCCAAAATTGCAAGTTACCTAATTAAAAATCCAAAAAGGGCATTCTTGTCATTTTGATTTTTATTTTAATGGCATTTTTGTCAATTAGCCAAACCCTTAGGGTTTAGGGTTTGGGTTTAGGGTTTGAACCATTTTAGGGTTTAGGGTTTAACCTTTAACTTGCAATTTAATTTCTAAAGTTTCCAATTGAGGTTTTTAAAAAAATAGAAATTAATATTTCTAAATTATAATTATAATTTTTCTAAATATATTAAAATTTCTTAATCATAATTTAAATCTTGCTAATTAGGATTAGCATTTCCTAGTTAAAATCGCTAATTTGGCAATTAGGGTCGTAATTGGTCATTTACGGTTTTTAACCCAAAATTAGGGTTTCAATTAGAAAAATAATATTTCTAATTTATAAATTAGATTTCGTAATAAGATTAGGGTTTTCTAATTACTCATATCTTGAAAATTAGAATTAATGTTTCCTGATTAATAATTAAAATTATTAAATCAACAAGTAGATTTTCCCTATTTATAAATTAGGGTTCCCAATCCAGAAATTAGGGTTTTCTAAATTTGAAATTAGGGTTTGCTAATTAATTAAGCTTTACCCTAATTAATATTATAATTAATAGCACTTAAGCAATATAATAATAATTTAAGTTCCCAGATTAGGGTTTCATGCACCGAATTAGGGTTTTGGATTCCCGGAACTGAAATTAGGGTTTCCAGAATCGGTTTCTAGGGTTTCTTGTTAATCGTTAGGGTTTTCTAATCGAACGTTGACGTTCTTAATATATACCTAGGGTTTGTTACAGATATCGTTTATCTAGTCAACCCTTGACCCTTAACCACATACTATGCACATATACTGTGACGCCCCCAAAATAGGTATACATCACCCATCTTGAGTCGCCAAATACATGGTACAAAATTCAATTACAACTTAATTATACAACAGTCGTGTAAAATACGACTAAACATATGCTGTGAGTTTTAATACAAATATTGTCATCTAGACAATATATAAACTCAATGGGGTCCTCATTACATTTATTATCACACTATTTCACAGAATAGTGAGGACTACTAATGCACCATCTAGGACCATCACTCTGTTTCTGTGACAACCCGAGAATTTTGGATATTTTTAAAATTTTTATTGATTGATTTAAGGTTCAAAATTAGAACCTAGATCGAAAATTATTGTATGCGTTTGATATTTTTAAGATGGAATTTTGAGGATTTCAAAATTCTGTGAATGATTTAGGTGAATTATTCAGGATTAAAAGAATACGTGAATATGTTCTGTGTATATGTGTACAGTATGTGGTTGAGGGTCAAGGGTTGACCAGATACACGATATCTGTAACAAACCCAAATTATATATTAAGAACTTTAACGTTCGGTTAGAAAACCCTAGCGATTAATAAGAAACCCTAGAAACTGGTTCTGGAAACCCTAATTTTAGTTCCGGGAATCTAAAACCCTAATTCGATGCATGAAACCCTAAATCGGGAACTTAATGGCGTAAGTGTAAATAATTATAGGATTAATTAGGGTTAATCTTAACAAATGGGTTACAAAACCCTAATTCTAAATTTGAAACCCTAATTACATATTTGAAACCCTAATTTATAAATAGGGAAAAACCGAAGTGTTAATTTAATACTTTTAATGTTAATTAGGATATATTAATTCTAATTTTCAAGATTAAGTAATTAGGAAACCCTAATCTAATTACGAAATTAAATTTCTAATTTAGGAAAATTATTTTTCTATTTAGAAACCCTAATTTGTGGGTTGAAAACTCTAATGACCGTTTTAACCCTAATTACTTAATTAGCGATTTTAATTAGGAAATACTAATCCTAATTAGTGAGATTTAAATTATGATTAAGAAATTTTAATATAATTAGAAAATTCTAATTATAATTAAGAAATATTAATTTTCAATTTTGAAAACCTATTTGGAAATTTTAGAAAATAAATTACAAACCCTAAATTTTTTAAACCTTAAACCCTAAATTTTTCCAAATCCTAAATCCTAAGGGTTTGGCCATTTACTAAAATGCCATTAAAATTAGAATGGAAAAGACTAAATTACCCTTTGTTACATTATTGGTGTGATTGCTTGCAAGACTTGCTAAATTTGAGTTGGCTACCAACTTCACCAACTCCATGTGCTGCAAATCAAAGCCAACCAGTCGAAATCTGCATATCCTAGCAACTTGGCAACATTTATAAGAGATTAAAGAGAGAGAAAGAGACTTTAATTTTTATTTTCTACCAAGACCTTCTCTCTCTAGAAATTTGGGAGTTAGAGTGAGAGAGTGTAAGAAAACAAGCGTAGATCATGTAATCATACAACAAGATCAGATCATCAAAGTCAGAATCAAGATTTGGACATTCAAAAGGTATAAAACCCTAATACTAGAAATCTTTCAATTTGATGTTAAAAGTTGTAATTGATTTGTTAAAGTTGTGTAATAGGGTGTCTATAAGTGATCTGGGTTGATAGATCATGGATCTATAACATTTAGATGCACGAATCAAGCATTTTTAGAAGTCTGGAAAAATGGAGAAATTAATAGGGCCTGACAGTCGAATGTCAGAGGCCTTAGATCTTTCTATGTTCATGATTTGTGTTGTTTTAAGTTTTCAACTTGTAGTATGTTATGTGGTGTTTGTTCTGAAACTTGAAACAGAGTCATATCATGTCCCGATCGTAACTTATGACCAGTTAAAGGTCGTTGATCGTTCACGAAAAGTCGAATCTGGGCAACCCAGAATGTTTTACAATGGTCTGACAAGTTTGTTCAAGCCTCTGATCTTGCGTCTGACATGTGTTTTGGCCAAGTTTTTGTTTGATCTGTGTAGCATGTCGTGTTCACTACATATTAAAGTCCTTAGAACAACTAGATCCATAGCAGGATGAAAGATAATCCCAGTCAAAACTACGTTGACCAACTGGCAGGATGAAGATTCTGGGTTCCAGAATCTTCAAGAACAGTTCTTGACAATCCGTTTGACCGACCTAGATCGTACTCGTTTGATGTTTTTAAGTTTATCTGGTGATTTTTTGATGTACCTTGACATACCTACTATAGACTGGAACCTTAATATCACATGAAACATAACTCAAACATGTATAAAAGTGAGCCACAAGATGGTCACTCAAAACTGACTGGGAATCTGGGAAACCCAGAAAACCCAGAAAGTCTCTGACAACAAGTTCAAGGCTTTTGATCTTGCTTGTGTGTTGCAATTTAACCCTGATTCTTGTTGGATCATGTAGTATTGTATCAATACTACATTATATGACCCTTAACACGCCCAGAATACCTTAGGAACGTAGAACAAATCACGGTCAAACTACCAAGCTGTAAACTGACGAAGAACACTCAAGAACACCTATAGCGACGGGTCTATCGCTATAGGGTCTTTTTATAATTATTATTTTTTGGAAATTAATATATTAATTAAATAAATAGAAATAAATAGTTTTTAATTATTAAAAATACATAATAAATTTTGAAAAAATATTTTAAATTCCGAAAAATAGTTTTTAATTATTTAAAGTATATTTCATAAATATTCAATATTTTTGGAATATAAATGGTATTTAATTTATTTAATTATAATATTAAATAAATTATTTAAAAATGATTTTAATTCATGAAAAAATAATATTATGGTATAATAAAATATTTTAAGTTATTTTTAGTTACTTTTAATATTTTATGATGAAATTCATTAATTAATCAATATTAATGATAATTAGTTTATTTAATAAGTATATTAAATAAATTAAGGAAAAATAGAATAAATGATTTATTAATCATATAAAAATGATTTCAAAGTGTTAGAAAAATATTTTAAGTTATAACATATAACTTTTGATATTTTGTCATGAAAATATTAATATTTTAATATTAAAAGCAATTATTGGATAATGGATTTAATGGTTTAAAATCATATAAAGGTGATTTTAAAGTATTAAAATACTTTATGATATTATAAATATATTATAATATTATGACATATATTTCATTAATATTTGATAATAAATAATTATTAATGATAAAAGAATTATGTGGTATTTAATTCAATTAAATACGTTAGTAATGATTTAAAAATCAAGATAAATAGTAATAATTACTTCAAAATTATTACGAGACTTTGAAAAATATTTTAACTATTATTAAAATTATCTAAGATCATTGTTAAGTGTTAGGCAGAGTTTTATTGAACTTAAACTCGAAATATTATCCGACTAGACCGTCGGGATGTCAGTTTTGTGTCGGGTTCAACTAAGACTGCAATAGTTTGACTTGATACCGAGTCCTATGTGTGTTGTAGACTGATAGGGTTATGTGTTATGTGTCTAGGTTATTCTATGTTTATAGATATAATAGTACTATATTATGATGATATTATTCTAATATTGGAGATCTATATTACTAATATTAGGTCTTCGGATAAAGCATTATAAATTGCGTTAAGAATCAAATTGCTCAGTGCAAGTTTATTTTTACTTAACTCTACTAAGAGTGTTTCATTCGAATAAGCTTATGGTTAATCATTGTTGATTGCCATGTATAATTTTACTCTGTACATATTACATGTATAAGTCAGGTATGAAAGGCTGATCACCTTCATTACCAGTTGGTTCAGATATATTTGTTCATGTATAATACTTGTTCAGTCATAAATCCTGCTAATTCACAATTATATTGTTGAATTATAGCCAGCCAATTATTCAAATCATTTCAATCATGATATATCATTATATTATTGAACTTAAACATGCTAGGCAATTCTTATGCTTACCCTTGCTATATCATGATAAACATTGCAGATTAAGATTTAACGCTATTTACAAGGAAAGGTTAAAAACATAGCCAGGTAAAGTAAAGTTATTGTGTGCGATTAGATTGTAATAGTTGTATAATAATAATGTTATGTGATAGACAAGTTATGTATTGTATATTAAGTTAAGGTTACTCGACATTGGGGATTATGTGTAAGTTTAATGTATAAATAATTTATGTTTATATCTTCCACAAATATAGTAATAGTTGTATAGAATGATCGAACCAGATTCGAGGTAAATTAGGACTTGGATTCGTGGCGGTCACAGTTTCCCCTGACTAGTCCCTGCTACGTTCTCATTTTCTGAAGAGAACAATGAAAGCAAAAGGGTGAGCTCAACTAGCCCAGTAAAAAATATTATGACTAAGATAATGCAAAATAAATTATCGTTAGCCTTCAACGGTGTTAAACTGATACAATATAACAAACATCAAGTTTAACTGCAGCGGAACAAGCAATCCATTAGAAGAGTCAAGTAGATAATAAAATCTACTATCTTCTATGATTTAAAAGGTTTTTCAATACTTTTATCATTTGAGACACGACTTAATAAATAATCCACATCATCAAATCGTCCTCGCACTACGGTGCCAAGGATATTCTTTAAGATCACGACCACTTAATTATTCATGCACTACGGCCAAAGATAATCATGTTTTCATCAATGCGGTCTTGATCATGCCATAAAACAATTCATCTTTGCACCCTTGGTCAAGATAATCTATAGCCATAATCATACCAAAATCGGCCCATCAATGCACTACGCTAAATGAGGAGATTTTTTCACGTCATTTGTAACATTACGGTCATGATTATATCGAATAATCCTCGGTCATAATCATACCAAGTCCATCTATGCACTATGGGCCATATGACTTTTTAACATAATATAAACATGAGGATGATGACAATGACATAATAATTCAATAAAACAAGTTCAAGAATTAGTTTATCCAGGAACCAATAACGTCCAAATTGTCTACATGATACTGCTTTGTGGAGTAAAAATTCAAGAATGCTCAGAAAAATATTTCCATGAAAAGATACTAGATGAAGCGCAAATATCAAGGATATTCCACTAATTTCATGGAGTATAGAAGTCAAAATTTTAACCAACTGAGTATAATAAAGAATGGAATAACAAAAGAAATCACCAGGAATGCGATAGAATCGCATGCATGAGTTATTACAATGTAATAATAAATAATGGAACCAGAATCATGCGTAAAGCACGATAGGATGTTCCAATGTAATGATAAAGAACGGAATCGGTCATGCGTAAACGCACAAACAGGATATTCAACAATGTAATAATAAATAATGGAACTGTGTCAAAGCGTAATCATGGACCCGTGAGATATTCCAAATGTAATAATAAAGAATGGAATAACAGAAGAATTTCACCATGTATGCGGTACTTCACATAAACAGGTTTTTCCAACATAATGATAACAAAATGGAATAAAAGAAGAATTTCACCAAGTATAGGGTAGCCTGCGTATACAGGTTATTCCAACAGAATAATAAAGAATAGAATAACAGAAGTTCTCTTCATGAATACAAAAAAATAATACCCCTTACGAGTACAAACAAATAATATCTCTTACCTTTGAAAGAAGAGTATTCCGATTGGTAGGGTGAGGATATACTCTAAGAAAACTTGCACTACGCTCAAAGCTTTCTTAAACTCTAAAGAAATACGCTCAAAATTATAGAAGAAGAACTCTCTCTATAGTTTCTCTCTCTAGAGTTTCAATTGAATTAAGTAAGAAATAATGAAGGAATGAGCTTCTATTTATAGAAGAATGGATCAGATAGTAACTAATTCATGAACGGTCCAGTTATTTACTTTTAATCGGACGGTCCATATTTAAAGCAAAATCTTTTAAATAAAATATAATATATATTCTATTTATAATCTAATAAAACTAATAACTTTATAAAAGTATTACATTTTATATAAAAAGATTTTACTATGCAACACTATGTATAATAAAATATAATATATTCTATTTATAGAATAACTTTATAAAAGTATTCTGCATTTTATATAAAAGATTTTACTATGCAAAAACATTATGCATAATAGAATATAATATATTCTATTTATAGAATAACTTTATATAAGTATTCATTTTTTATATAAAAGCTTTTATTATGCAAAACACTATGCATAATAGAATATAATATATTCTATTTATAGTCTAATAAAACGAATAACTTTATAAAAGTATTCTATTTTATATAAAAAGCTTTTCTGTTTTATTACATTAATAATACTAATAAAACAAAACTGAGTGACTTATCACGTAAGCATGAATAATCAATACCGTAGTGTACTACTATGCAACCACGCAGACATCGCATTTTTTTATTAATGAGTAGTTCAAAAGTATTAATCAGTAAAACTTCTTGCGTTATTTTCATAAAAATATTTTTGTCGCTTTTCAATCCGGCAATAATTCCGCTTCTGAGGGTCCACCAATGATTTTGCCGTTGTATGAATATTCCCTGATAAAACGAATATTCTCCGGCCAATCGAATATTATATAACAACTTGCTTACTTTGCAAAATTTATAAATATTACCCACATCTATAACATTATATCAAATCCATACCATAATATTCAAAAACTTATTTCGAGAAAATTAAATATTTATTCATAAAATCTGGGGTCTCACAATCTCCCCTCGTTATGGAATTTCGCCTTCGAAATTTAGTTACGTACCTGGTATGCCGATAAGGTGAGGATACCTTGACGTCACTTCAAATTCTAACTATGACGCCCCCAAAATAAGTATACAACACCCATTCTGAGTCGTCAAAATATATGGTACAGATATAACTACAACTTTATTAATACAACATAAAAACTGTGAGTTTAAATACAAATATTGTCATCTAGACAATATCCATACTCAAATAAGTCCTCATTACAATTATTACAATTATTAATACATTATTTTACAAAAATGGTGAGGACTACTAAAACGACTTTCTAGAACCTTCATTCCATACCCCAACTAGTACTCGCTACATTCTCGCCTCCTGAGAAGAAAAATGGAACAAAAGGAAAAGGGTGAGCTCAACTAGCCCAGTAAAGAATATTATGACTAAGATAACATATAACAAATTATCGTTAGTCTTAAACAGGGAAAAATTTAATAGAATACAATAGACAACCAGTTTTAAATCAATCTTCGCAGCGAAAATAATAATTCATTAGAAGAGTTAAGTAGAGAATGTAAACTACTATCTTCTATATATGAATTTAAAAGTTCATCATCGATATTTTAACCCTGTAACATCAATCAATATATATCTGGAATTAAATATTTATCTTTGCACTACAGGCCAAAGATATTCATCAGTTGGTCATGTTCATCTAAACATCTGTTTATCTTTGCACTACGGGCCAAATATATTCATCATAAAATCATTCATCTTTGCACTACATGCCAAAGATATTCAGTAATATCATCATTTAGGATTGAGGATGATGAAAAATATTAAAAAAAAAACCGAATCCAGTGAAACAAAAGAATAAATATTAAGGATTCGTACTTTAAACAATCTAAGTTCAAAAATACTTCATAAATAATCAGAGTGGAGTAAAATTCAAGAATGATCAAAACATGGATACAATCAAAAGCTAGTATCCATAATAGTTATTTTGGACGAAAAACAAAAATTTAGTTTTTCTGTGAATAGTGTCGTATTCGTGAATAGTGTCATTTACGTGAATAGTAACTCCAACACTAAAAGATAGAAATTTCACAAAAAAAATTATCATGCTTCGTGAATAGTACTCGTGAATAGTAACTCATCATGAATAGTAACTCGTGAATAGTAACTCATGAATAGTAACCTCGACATAAAAAAGTTCCAAATTTGATAAAAATTTCCAACCAATATTTCGGCATAATGATATTGAAGAAATAATATCATTTACTTAATAAAATAACATCTCTTACCTCAGAAAGAATAGTACTTATGACTGAAATACTGGATATAGTGCTGAAAGAACTTGCACCGTATAGCAATACTCAAATTACTAGAATACTCACAAAAATACGCTCGATATTATAGAGAGAAAAATCTTTAGTTTCTGGTGTGATTTTCAATTCTAACCTAAGCACCTTATTTATAGAAAAATGCTTAGAACACAAAAACAGAAAATTAAATAAATTAATAATATATAAATTAAATTTTCTATGCCAACCTTTGAATCAACCAATTCAGCATGTTTGATAGCCCAACAACACTAACAAAAAACGTTTTTCTAACTATAAATATTTAAAACTTCCAACAATTAATAATTAATTAATTTGGAACTTCAATCATTCATAATAAATAGCCCTTTTATCAGAAAAAATCGAACCTTATGTCTTTCTATAGGAAATTCCATTATCTACAACTTTGCGAAGAAAGTTTTTCAAATTCCAAATGAAATTGGCGAAAATCCACAAACCAAGCGATTTTACAAAATAATGAAATTTCAAATCGAAAATGGGCCCATAGACATGTTTAACATGTTTTAAACAACTTTTGCAACAAAAATACTCTTCCTCCTCATATACTCATATATCCCACAATTATTGTAAAAATATCATCATTATTATATTATAATAATATACTAAAATATTATTTTATCAGAAAAGATAAAATATCAATTTTCAACAATTGTCACTTTAAAAATTTTCTCCATCTATATCCACATAAAATGAATATTTTCCTCATCATATAAATCAATAATTTAATTATTCACAAATAATATTACAGAATCACAATACTGACAACCAGGCAGTTCCCAGGAAAGAGGGGCTTTCCAATAAGGATTTCTCCTTACTGGCGCGAAATTAGGTGACCAAACCTCTCCTTAAACAGAACTTTCTAGACATTGTCAATAATGTTATTTAATAATATTATTAGATAATATGAATTATTGCTCTGATAATGGAAAATACTATGTAGTGACAATTATTGAAACAACAGTAATATAAAATATCAACGTAGAAATTATTGAATCAATAAAATAAAATAATCTTGAATAAGAATTATCGTAACAATTATTGAGTAGTGCCTTCTTACGTAAGAATCGAATTGGTGCAATACCGTAAAGCTTCTTGCAACAACGCCAGATTACTATTTTTTTTAACCACCGGTATTCCAACAAGATAATCTGTAATAACTACGTCGTTATTTATAAACAACTTATACTTGCTGCTTTCTTCATCCAATCGCTTTCAGTTATGGGGCCCACAAAAGGTCAAGCGACATATAATAATATTCCCCGATAGTAAGAATATTCCACGACCAAACGAATATTCTCTGATAAAAATGAATATTTTATAATCACTTGCTTATTTGAAATATTTGCGCATTTTACCCATAACTAACCACATTAATCAAATCAACCCTTACTATTTCAAAATAATAAATAGAGGAAATTTAATTTCATTTATAATAAGTTGAGGGTCTTACAACCTCCCTCCTTATGAAATTTCGTCCCTCGAAATTGACATATGTACACGTGTTTCAAAAGATGAGGATACCTCGCTTTCATTTCCGTTTCCAACTCCCAGGTCATTTCTTCAATAGCATGATTTCTCCACAAAACCTTAACTTGTGGTATAACCTTCGTGCGTAGGACATGCTCCTTCCTATCCAAAATCTTGACAGGTACCTCGTCATATGTTAAGTCTTTGGCTATCTCGTCCGGTTCTAACTCAATAACGCGGTTCGGGTCTTTCACATATTTACGAAGCACGGATACGTGAAAAACATTATGAACATGAGACATACTTGGAGGTAACGCAAGTCTATAAGCCACCTTTTCTACTCGCTCAAGAATCTGAAATGGACCAATAAATCGTGGATTGAGCTTTCCTCTCTTTCTGAATCTTGTAACTCCCTTCCATGGAGCAATACGTAACAATACATGATCCCCAATACTAAATTCCACGCCCTTTCGGCGAAGATCCGCATAACTCTTTTGTCGATCCTCAATGCCGCTTGTATACGCTGTCGAATCATTTGGATCTTTTCTCAGTCATATACGTACTCAACTTGGGTCCCAAAATGTTGCTTCACCCACCTCATCCCAACATATTGGAGAGCGACACTTTCGTCCCATATAATGCTTCAAATGGAGCCATACCTATACTTGCACGATAACTTGTTGTTGTAGGAGAATTCCACCAATGGTAAATACTTATCCCAACCGCTTTTGAAGTATAGGACACGAGTCTTAATAGATCTTCAAGAGTTTGAATAGTCCTCTCCGATTGTCCATCTGCTTGAGGATGGTATGCCAAACTAAATCAGAATCCGTCCCCATAGCTTTTTGCAAGCTAACCCAAAATCTTGAAGTGAATCTTGGGTCACGATCCAAAACTATGGATACTGGCATGCCATGCAATCTCACAATCTCATTTACATACATATAAGCAAGACGTTCAAGGGAATAAGTCTCCCGTATCGGCAAGAAATGAGCAGACATGGTTAATCTATCAACAATAACCCAAATAGCATTTATGCCTTGAGAAATCGTGGGAAGACCCGTAACGAAATCCATAGTAATGTGTTACCACTTCCATTTCGGAATCTCAAGTGGTTGCAATGGACCCTTTGGCACTTGATGCTCCGCCTTTACACGTTGACAAGTTAAACACATCGAGATAAAATTTGCAATCTCTCTCTTCATATTGTTCCACCAAAATGTATGTCAAAGATCACGATACATTTTGGTACTTCCACGATGGATTACAAATGGTGTATTGTGTGCCTCCATCATGATCTTGTACTTCAAATCAGAATCGTTAGGAACACAAAGTCTGGAATGGACTCGAAGTATTCCTTCTTCATCGATTCTTGTTTCTGGAATAGCACCTTCTTGTAATTTCTTCTTCATAATCATCAGCTCCGGGTCTATGGCTTGAGCAACTTTAACTTTCTCAATTAAAGTTGGTTCTATACGTATACTTGACATCATTGCATGGGTCCCCGGAGTCTTGAATTCTATCTTCATCTTTTGTAAATCACACAAAATGGGCCTTTGTTTTAACAACATCGCATTTGTTCCCGCGTATGATCTTCTACTCAATGCGTCAGCTACCACGTTTTCTTTTCCAGGATGGTATTGAATGGTGTGGTCATAGTCTTTCAATAACTCGAGCCAACGTTGTTACCACATGTTGAGTTCCTTTTGGGTGAAGAAATATTTGAGGCTTTTATGGTCTGAATATATCTCCACTTTCTCCCCATATAGATAGTGCCTCCAAATCTTTAGCACGAAAACGACTGCTGCCAACTCTAGATCATGAGTAGGATAATTCCTATCATATTCTTTAAGTTGTCGCAAGGCATATGCTATGACTTTCCCACGTTGCATGAGAACACACCCTAACTCTTTGCTTGAAGCGTCGCTGTAGATAACAAATCCATCCGAACCAAATGGTATTGTCAAAACAGGTGCCGAAATTAGTCTCCTCTTGAGATCTTGGAAACTCTTCTCGCATTCCTCGTTTCATACGAATTTTGTATCTTTACGAGTCAGCTGAGTTAACGGAGTAGCGATTTGAGAAAATCCTTCCACGAATCTTCGATAATAACCAAATAAGCCCGCTAAAGCTACGTGATTTCATCAATCGATTTGGTTGCTCCCTAACTTTATATTGCTTCAATCTTCACGCCGTCAATAGATAGATACTCCATGTTTTAACACCACGTGCCCAAGGAATGCTACTTCCTCAAGCCGTAACTTCGCATTTCTTCAAATTGGCATATAGCTTGTTATCACGAAGCCTTTGCAATACCGACTTTCAATGGTGCTCATGATCTTCACGACTTTTGGAATATATGAGGATATCATCAATAAAGACAACAACGAATCGATCCAAATAATCCTTGAATACTTGGTTCATCATATCCATGAAATCCATTGTGAGCATTAGTCAATCCAAAGGACATGACTAGGAATTCATAATGCTCATCTCGAGTTCTCAAGGCGATCTTGAAATATCCTCGCTTTTAACCTTCAAATTAATGATATCCGAATCGAAGATCAATTTTTGAAAAGAATTGTGCTCCTTACAACTGGTCAAACAGGTCATCAATGCGAGGTAGAGGATACCTATTCTTGATAGTGACATGGTTTAATTCCCAGTAATCGATACAAAGTCGCATACTCCCGTCTTTCTTCTTTACAAATAAAATAGGAGCACCCCAAGGAGATGTACTAGGACGAATGAAATCGATGTCCAACAACTCCTGTAGTTGGACCTTTAACTCCTGAAGTTCAATAGGAGCAATTCGATATGGGGTTTTAGAAATGGGCTTTGTACCAGGTTCAAGGTCAATAAAGAATTCAACTTCACGTTCTGGGGGTAGACTAGGAAGTTCTTCAGGAAATACGTCAGGAAAGTCAATAACAACAGGAATATTATTCAAATCTGACGTGTCTTTATTCAAATCCATAACATGGGCTAAGAAAGCTTGACATCCGTTTTTTAATAAACGAATAGCTTTATGACTTGATATGACAGTGATTGATTTTAATGGTTTAGTTGCTTGAATTCGAACAACAGGTTGATTAGGAATATGAAAACTAACAACCTTACGAAAATAATCAATTTTGGCATGATGAGTAGTTAACCAATCAATCCCTAAAATCACGTCAAATGCAAGTATCTTTAAAGAGATAAGGTCAACAGGTAATGTGATGGTGCCAACTTGGATCAAACAAGATTTATAAACAGTGGATGTGATGAAAGTTTCTCCTTACGGAGTTTCCACAGATAGGTCAAAATCTAATTTCTCTGGAGTCAAGTTTAAACGTTGAGCACAAGCAGGAGAGATAAATGAATGGGTAGCACCGGTATCAAGTAATGTATAAACTTCGCATGAATTTATGATTAGCTTACCCGTGATCACCTCGTTTGGGTTCCTCGCATATTGACCAGTCACGACAAACGCTCTTCCAGGAACCATTGACTTTGACTTTTCTGGGACAGCCTTTTGAGTCACCATCCCTGCAGGACTTGGTTTCGCTACAGTGCAATCTCGAGTGATATGTCCTTCCTTTCCAAAATTATAACATACCTTAAACTGTTGTGGGCAGTTTGGGCTGATATGTCCTTCTTTTCCGCACTTATAACATATGACCGGTGGTCGTTCTCCTCCCTTGGAACCAGTTGCTGCTGGTGCTGACGTCTTCACATTGTCATTATTGAATCTCCTTTTTTTAAAATCTCCCCCCGACTCGCTTCTTCTATTTTTATGGCCACGATTACCACCAGAGTGGTTACCGCTTTTGTCTGAATGTTTTCCTCCCCGCTGCTTTTCATTGCTCAGGATGATCGCATCCACAATGTATGACCTCAATTCATGGTCCCCTTGGTTGAACGATGCTATCATTATCTCGCTCTAATAATTGAGCCCTGTTGACAACATCTTAATATAAAGAAAATTTATGAGAGATAAGATATTGCCGAATCTAAGGTTTTAAACCTCTTAGAAACATCCTCGTCATTCGTTCCTCATTCTCAACCAAATGAGGTGCAAACCTGGATAACTCTGCAAACTTCGCCTCATATTGGGATACAGTCATGTTGTTTTGTTCTAGTCTAATAAACTCTACCTCCTTCATATGGCGAATACTTTCAGGAAAGTATTTTTTGTTGAAAAGTTTCTGAAACGTTTCCCAAGACATCTTTGAATGCGCGCAGTCAGTACGTTTCACAGATCGCCACCAATGATACGCCTTCGCCACGGAACATAAAGGTAGCGAATGGAACCTTTTGTTCCTCCGTGCATCCCAAAATATCGAACATTTTGGCAATTTGTTTAACCCACGTCTCTGCCTTGATTGGATCCAGTTTTCCAATAAATTCTGGTGGTCCCAACTCTTTGAACTGCTTGGTTGTGACAAGTCGCGCGTTGCTATCATTTCCACATGTATTCTGTACACGAGTCTCCCTCGTCTGGTTTTGCATGAACTGCAAAAAGCTCCTAAACATCCCATCGTTCATTGTCTGATCAGTGGTGTTGTTTACAGGAGGAACATTGCCAGCCTGTTGCACATTCTCCTCATTGGTGAGTACAGGTGTCTCCACAGTCTCATTAACTCCACCGTTAATATTCTCAACTGCCATTCTTAAATATTGCGATAAAACAAGGGTTAATTAAACAATTTAACAAATCACATAATACCCCTATATTATGACCGACTAACAAATAAGTTTAGGTAGGACACACTAGCGAAGGATTTACTCGTCTCTCCCCTCCTAGTTCTATTCCCCGATCTCCGCCAGAGATCATATCCCTAAGCTCTGATACCAACTGTGACGCCCCCAAAATAGGTATACAACACCCATTCTGAGTCGTCAAAATACATGGTACAGATACAACTACAATTTTATTAATACAACATAAAAACTGTGAGTTTAAATACAAATATTGTCATCTAGACAATATCCACACTCAAATAAGTCTTCATTACAATTATTGATACATTATTTTACAAAAATGGTGAGGACTACTAAAACTACTTTCTAGAACCTTCATTCCATACCCCGACTAGTACTCGCCGCATTCTCGCCTCCTGAGAAGAAAAATGGAACAAAAGGAAAAGGGTGAGCTTAACTAGCCCAGTAAAAGAATATTATGACTAAGATAACATAGAACAAATTATCGTTAGCCTTCAACAGGGAAAAATTTAATAGAATACAATAGACAACCAGTTTTAAATCAATCTTCGCAGCGGAAATAATAATTCATTAGAAGAGTTAAGTAGAGAATGCAAACTACTATCTTCTATATATGAATTTAAAAGTTCATCGTCGATATTTTATCCCTGTAACATCAATCAATATATATCTGGAATTAAATATTTATCTTTGTACTACAGGCCAAAGATATTCATCAGTTGGTCATGTTCATCTAAACACCTGTTCATCTTTGCACTACGGGCCAAAGATATTCATCATAAAATCATTCATCTTTTCACTACATGCCAAAGATATTCAGTAATATCATCATTTAGGACTGAGGATGATGAAAAATATTTTAAAAAAAACGAATCCAGTGAAATAAAAGAATAAATATTAAGGATTCGTACTTTAAACAATCCAAGTTCAAAAATACTTCATAAATAATCAGAGTGGAGTAAAATTCAAGAATGATCAAAACATGGATACAATCAAAACTAGTATCCATAATAGATATTTTGGACGAAAAACAAAAATTTAATTTTTCTGTGAATAGTGTCGTATTCGTGAATAGTGTCGTATACGTGAATAGTAACTTCGACACTAAAAGATAGAAATTTCACAAAAAAATCATTATATTTCGTGAATAGTACTCGTGAATAGTAACTCATGAATAGTAACTCGGGAATAGTAACTCATGGATAGTAACTCCGACATGAAAAAGTTCCAAATTTGATAAAAATTTCCAACCAATATTTCGGCATAATGATATTGAAGAAATAATATCATTTACTTAATAAAATAACATCCCTACCTCGTAGAAGAATAAGTACTTGACTTGAATCTTTGGATATTGTCTTTGAAAGAACTTGCATCAGTATAGCAATACTCAAAGTACTAAAATACTCACAAAAATACGCTCGATATTATAGAGAGAGAAAGAGAGAGAAATCTTTAGTTTCTGGTGTGATTTTCAATTCTAACCTAAGCACCCTATTTATAGAAAAATGCTTAGAACACCAAAGCAAAAAATTTAAAAAATTAATAATATATAAATTAAATTTACTACGCCAACCTTTGAATCAACCAATTCAGAATGTTTGAAAGCCCACCAACACTAACAAAAAACGTTTTTCTAATTATAAATATTTAAAACTTCCAACAATTAATAATTAATTAATCTGGAACTTCAATAATTCATAATAAATAGCCCTTTTGTCAGAAAAATTCGAACCTTATGTCTTTCTATAGGAAATATCATTATCTACAACTTTGCAGAAGAAAGTTTTTCCAAATTCCAAACAGAAATTGACCGAAATCCACAAACGGGCGATTTTACAAGCTATAATCAAATTTCAGTCAAGAAATGGGCCCACAGACATGTTTAACATGTTTTAAACAACTTTTGCAACAAAAATACTCTTCCTCCTCATATACTCATATATCTCACATTCATTGTAAAAATATCATCATTATTATATTATAATAATATAATAAAATATTATTTATAAGAAAAGATAAAATATCAATTTTCAACAATTGTCACTTTAAAAATTTTCTCCATCTATATCCATATAAAATCAATATTTTCCTCATCATATAAATCAATAATTTAATTATTCACAAATAATATTACAGAATCACAATCATCGACAACCGTATAGCTTTCTAGAAAGAGGGGCTTTTTAATAAGGATTTCTCCTTACTAAGCAAGTAATTAGGTGACCAAACCTCTCCTTAGATGTAACTTTTAGACATTGCCAATAATGTTATCTAATAATATTATTCGGATAATATGAATTATTGCTCGATAATGGAAAATACATGTGTAGTGACAATTATTGAAACAACAAAGAATATAAAATATCAACGTAGAAATTATTGAATCAATAAAATAAAATACCGAATAAGAATTACTTGTAACAATTATTGAGTAATGCCTTCTTACTGTAAGAATCAATAATTGGTGAAATATCGTAATGCTTCTTTGCAACAACAACGCGATTACTATTTTTAACCACCGTATTCCAACAATATTAATCTGTAACAACTACGCTATTATTTATGAACAACTTATACTTGTCGTTTTCTTCATCTAATCGCTTTCCGTTATGGGGCCCACAAAAGGCTGCATCATTGTACGAATATTCCCCGACAGTAAAAATATTCCACGACCAAACCAATATTCTCTGATAAAAATGAATATTTTATAATCACTTGCTTATTTGAAATATTTGCGCATTTTACCCATAACTAACCACATTAATCAAATCAACCCTTACTATTTCAAAATAATAAATAGAGGAAATTTAATTTCATTTACAATAAGTTGGGGTTTTACACTAACTCTTGAGGTATAACCTTTGAGCGTCGAATATGATCCTTCTTATCCAAGATGTTAACACGTATCTCCTCATACGTTAAATCTTCTGTTATCTCGTCCGGTTCTAAATTAATAATGTGGTTTGGGTCGTCCACATATTTACGTAACATCGATACGTTAAAAACGTTATGAACACGCGACATACTTGGCAGTCAAACGAGTCTATAAGCCACAGTTCCTACTCGATCGAGGATTTTAAATGGGCCAATTAAATTGAGGGTTGAGATTTCCTCTCTTCGTCAATTCTTGCTTCTAGAATAACGCCCTCTTGAACCTTCTTCTTCACATTCATCAGCTCTGAGTATGTAGCTTGAGCGGCTTTAAGTTTATCGATTAAAGTCGATTCTAATTGTATATTCGTTATCTCCACGTGGGTTCGTATATTCGCACTTGTAACCGCATACAATCTTATACTCAACGCATCAGCTACCACGTTCGAACTTCCACGATGATATTGCATGGTACGATCATAATCTTCAACAGCTCGAGCCAACGTCTTTGGCGCATGTTACGTTCGTTTTAAATAAAGAGATATTTGAGGGTTTTAGAAATGGGTTTTGTACTGGGGTCAATACAAAATTCGATTTCACGCTCTAGGGGTAGGCTAAGAAGTCTTCAAGAATACGTCAGGAAATTTATTAACAATAGAAATATCATTCAAAACTGTGACCCTCATCTAAGACTTGGATAGTACGTCACATTGATATCTATCAAATTGCCATCGTCATTCACGATGTCGCCTACAAAAATTCTGGCTTCGGTGCATTCCACACAAGGAAGTCAACAACAAAAGGACCGGGGCTCTTTACTTATGGCTTGATATGACAATGATTGACTTTAGTGTTTTGGTTGCTTGAATTCGCATAACAGGTTGGTTAGGAATATGAAAGCTAACAACCTTACGGAAAGCATGATGAGTAGTTAACCAATTGATTCCTAAAATCTCATCAAAGGCAAGTATTTTCAAAGAGTTAACTTCAAACATTGAACACAACTAGGTGAAATAAAAGAGTGGGTAGAACTGGTATCTAACAAAGTATAGACTTCGCAAGAGTTTATGATTAACTTACCCGTAATAACCTCGTTCGGGTTTCTCAATAAATGCTCTCACTTAAACTACCGGCTTTGACTTGTCTGGGACGCCCTTTGGCGTCATCATTGTCGTTGGACTTGACTTTGCTTCATCCCTTTGTTCCACGACCGCCTGTCGTTTTTCACCCTGCTCTTTTAACTCACGAATATGATCTTACAGTTCTATATTTCGATCATAAAATTTTCCTCAATTCATTACTTAAAACTCTAGATGAGTTCATCTCTTGATTTTCAGATTTTATTTTCTAACACTGCCACAAAACAAGGGTTAATTGACATATCACATATTATCCTTATACTCTGATCGACCAATTAAATACCAAATAAACTTAAGTAGGTCATACTAGTGAAGGAATTCCCCGTCTCTCCCCTCCTAGTTCTTATCTCACATCACAGCCAGGGATCATATCCCTAAGCTTTGATACCAACTGTGACGCCCCCAAAATAGGTATACATCACCCATCTTAAGTCGCCAAATACATGGTACACAATTCAAATACAATTTAATTATACAACAGTCGTGTAAAATACGACTAAACATATGTTGTGAGTTTTAATACAAATATTGTCATCTAGACAATATACAAACTCAATGGGGTCCTCATTACATTTATTATCACACTATTTCACAGAATAGTGAGGACTACTAATGCACCATCTAGGACCATCACTGCTTCCCCCATTAGTCCTGCTACGTTCTCATTTCCTAAAGAGAACAATGAAATCAAAAGGGTGAGCTCAACTAGTCCAGTAAAAATTATTATGACTAAGATAATGCAGAATAAATTATCGTTAGCCTTCAACAGTGTTAAACTGATACAATATAACAAACATCAAGTTTAACTACAGTGGAACAAGCAATCCATTAGAAGAGTCAAGTAGAGAATAAAATCTACTATCTTCTATGATTTAAAAGGTTTTTCATTACTTTTATCGCTGAGACTCAGCTTAATAAATAATCCACATCATCAAATCATCCCTGCACTACAAGCCAATGATATTCTTTAGTATCACGACCACGAATTATTCATGCACTACGGGCCAAAGATAATTGTGTTTTCATCAACGGTCTTGAATGCCATAAAATAATTCATCTTTGCACCCTTAGCCGAAGAGAATCCATAGCACTAATTATACCAAAAACTGACCATCAATGCACTACGGGCCAATGAGGATTTTTTCACATCATTTGTAACATTACGGTCATGATTATACCGAATAATCCCTGGTCATAATCATACCAAGTCCATCTATGCACTACAGGCCACCGATGACTTTCAACATAATATAAACATGAGGATGATGACAATGACATAATAATTAAATAAAATAAGTTCAAGAATTAATTTATCCAGGAACCAATAACGTCCAAATTGTCAACATGATATTGCTTTGTGGAGTAAAAATTCAAGAATGCTCTGAAGAATATTTCTATGAAAAAATACTGGATGAAGCGCAAATATCAAGGATATTCCACTAATTTCATGGAGTATGAAGTCAAAACTTTAACCAACTGAGTATAATAAAGAATGGAATAAAAAAAGAAATCATCAGGCATGCGATAGACCGCACAGACAGGTTATTCCAACAAAATAATAAATAACGGAACTAGGTCATGCGTAAATCAAAGACATGATGTTCCAACAGAATGATAAAGAACGGAACCAGGTCATGCGTAAATGCACAGACAGGATATTCCAACAGAATAATAAATAATGGAACCAAAGTCGAGGAATAATGTCGGCTGTGATATATTCAATGTAATAATAAAGAATGGAATAACAGAAGAATTTAACCATGTATGCGGTACTTCGCATAAACAGGTTATTCCAACATAATGATAAAAAATGGATAACAGAAGAATTTCACCAAGTATAGGGTAGCCCGCGTATACATGTTATTCTAAAAGAATAATAAAGAATAGAATAACAGAAGTTCTCTTCATGAATACAAAAGAAATAATACCCCTTACGAGTACAACAAATAATATCCCTTACCTTTGAAAGAAGAGTATTCCGACTGGTAGGGTGAGGATATACTCAAAGAAAACTTGCACTACGCTCAAAGCTTTCTTAAACTCTAAAGAAATACGCTCAAGATTATAGAAGAAGAACTCTCTCTATAGTTTCTCTCTCTTGAGTTTCAGTGAATTCGTAAGAAATAAAGAAGGAATGAGCTTCTATTTATAGAAGAATGGACTGCATAATAACTAATTCATGAACGGTCCAGATTGATTTACTTTTAATCGAACGGTCAATATTTAAAGCAAAATCTTTTAAATAAAATATAATGTATTCTATTTATAATCTAATAAAACGAATAACTTTATAAAAGTATTTTGTTTTATATAAAAAGATTTTACTATGCAAAACACTATGCAGACACTATGCAACACTATACATAATAAAATATAATATATTATATTTATAGAATAACTTTATAAAAGTATTACTTTTTTATAAAAAGATTTTGCTATGCAAAATAATATTCATAATAGAATATAATATATTCTATTTATAGAATAACTTTATAAAAAGTATTCTGCTTTATATAAAAAGCTTTTACTATGCAAAACACTATGCATAATAGAATATAATATATTCTATTTATAGTCTAATAAAACGAATAACTTTATAAAAGTATTCATTTTATATAAAAGCTTTTTGTTTTATTACATTAATAATACTAATAAAACAAAACTGAGTGACTTATCACGTAAGCATGAATAATCAATACCGCGTGTCTACTATTATACGACCATGCCAGACATCTTGTACTTTTTACTACCGAGTAGTTCAACAATATTAATTCAGGTAAAACTTTCGCCATTATTTTCATAAAATATTTTTGTCGTTTTCTCAATCCGACAATAATTCCGTTGCGGGGTCCACCAATGATTGTGCCGTTGTACGAATATTCCCTGATAAAACGAATATTCACCGACCAATCGAATATTATATAACAACTTTCGTACTTTGCAAAATTTATAAATATTACCCACAACTATAACATTATATCAAATCCACACCATAATATTCAAAAAATTATTTTGAGAAAATTAAATATTTATTCATAAAATTTGGGGTCTCACACATACACAAAACATATTCACGTATTCCCTTAATCCTGAATAATTCACCTAAATCCTTCACAGGATTTTAAAATCCTCAAAATTCCTTCTTAAAAATATCAAACGCATACACTTATTTTCTGTCTAGGTTCTAATATTGAACCTTAAATCAATAAATTAAAATTTTAAAAATATTCTAAATTCTAGGGTTGTCACATTCACCCCTTCTTCTAAAAATTTCGTTCCCGAAATTTACCTTACACCTTACACCATACTGCTTACATCATTCACATACATTATCACATGCTACCCAATACACCACTCACAAGAGTAAAAGTTTTCAAATTGTGCTGAGGGGTCATATAGACAATGAACACATAGTTTTAACGGTATTCATACCGCAAAACAATACATTACTTGGTATGTTTACAATCACGAAGAAGGTAAACTACCGTTGTTAGTACTTTTTAGGTGATTAGCCTATCGTACTCTTACGCCATGCATAACGTATTAATCATGTATAATCTAATATTTACGCTTACTTGATTGGATTATTTATCCAAACAACATAGTCCACCTCGGCCTTATCATAGCTTCCGCACCAAAACAATTTGGATCGGAAATTTCTTTCAATGAACACTTAGAGTTTTCATAAACATTAGTCTAAATTTGATCGAATAAAGATAGACTCATATCAATAATTCAATTCAATCAATTATTTAGGTGTAGCCAAACCCCGTTGGCAAATTAAAATTTTGAAAATATTTTTTTTAGAATGACGCCATGATGCGCATCATCTTGTATTAAATCTGCTTTGAGGATGTCGTCATTATATGACTTTGTCACAACACATCATACAATAGTGGAACATCGACTTTAGATCAAATTCATACTAAGTATTCATGTATTTACAACTCCATCAACTTTTTATCATCTCTGCACCAGGTTACATGGTACATAAGTGATAAATAAAATATATTTTGATATTTCAAATCATTTGCGTCTAGCTGAAATAAGTAGCATAGTCTATACTTTAAACCGTTTCAAAAATGATTACGAGTCTACATGTTATTATTATTTTTTTAAAAGCACATAATGCGTATTTAGCTTGATGTCAAAATTTTGAAGTCTAGCATAGCTAGGAGTTTTAGAAAACTTATGTCTCCACTAATAATCATTGGCTTAACAATCTATCTGTTCCTATAATCCTCAATTCTCCATTCACACACAACTATGCCCAGTTCGTAAAACCACACTTATGAGTTCATTTACTTGCCACAATCATATGAGTTTAAGAACTTGTCCTAGTCAGACCTTTGGCGTCCATTCGTTGAGGGGTTCATAAACATTTCATATAACTATGAATCAAGAATGTCGCATAAGTATGAGTTTTAAGAACTCGTACTTAACCTTATATCCTCTACCTATTACCTATCTATCTATTATACACATGAAAAAGGAATCACCCTCTTAACATGCATATAGCAAATAGCGCGACGCAAACATTTCAATGATTATCATTATCAGAACTAAGTAGTTGTAACACCAAGTACAATTCCCCGCCCACACAAAGAATCATACAACTCAGCTGCTGACATGAATCCTCAATTGAATCCCCACCTAACACTAACACCCTTCTCAATACGAATTTCATTTAACTCGTATTCATAATCCTTTCCTGAATATGTACCAATTCATAGTATAACTGACACTCAGCAATCTTGTTGTCAACTGTTCAATCATTAGATTGATTCTTCTCTGTGACAACCCGATATTTTCTATATAAATAAATCTTAAATTTTGCGTATAAATTTTTTTTTTTATTTATTTAAGGATGAGGATTTGTACAAGATTATGTGTATATGTATTTATGTGGTAAATAAAAATATATTTATTACATGAATATTTACAAGTAAATTTATTTTAGAATTTTTGATTATTATAAAGTATATTCTTATAATAATTAATATTATGATAGAAATGTTTTGATTAATTATTTTCCATGAATATATAATCATATATTATTTAAATAATATATGAAGTGATTTTTTATAAATATAATAATTATTATATGAATTTTTATGTACAGATTATTAAGTTAATTATTTTACCTTAATTATTAAGGTTAAATATGAAAGAAAAATCGAGATATGGAATCCAAACCCTAATTTTGGATTATTGTCAAGGTATGAGAATAATAATATAATATTACATATATTTTGATTTTTCGATTACTATGAATATATACGGTATGTCCAGATATTGATAATGGTTGGTCAATTACATTGTATTTTGACCCAAACCCTAGTAATAATATTAAACCCTAATTTGAGATCCAAATTAGAGTGTGAGATTGTTTTATAAGTGTGTAATACAATTTATGTATGTAGTATTAAATGTATTAATTAGGTAAACCCTAATTAAAATTCGAAAACCCTAATATTTAGAAAACCCTAATAGTAATTTGGTAACCCTAATTACCAAAAGAATAAATCCTAATTGCTAAATTAGCAAAAGTCAATGATAATTATATGATCTAAACCCTAATGTTCTTATAAAGTATAAAAATAATTAGAAAATTAATCTAATTAACAAATTTTAAATTGTCAAATTTTTTTAAACTAAAATTTGGTTATTTTATAATAAACCCTAATTGCTTTATTAGCAAAGTTCATTATGATTAAGGGTAATAAACCCTAATGTTCATGTACTTACAAACTTAATTTAATTAACAATATTAATTTTGCAAAATTTTAGAAACTAAAAGTTATTTAATTTTATTTATTTAATTTTTTTTGTGTGCAAACCCTAAATTGGAAATCCTAGATTTTTGTTTACTTATAAAACCCAAATTGGCTCAAACCCTAAACACTAAAATGTCTAAACCCTAAACTCTAAGGCAATTTTCTAGAAATTTAAGGAAATGACAAAAATGTCCCTCTTATATAATTAAAGCTACAATCTAGGTTTTGACATTAGGGGTGGTGGTTCACCAAACCAACAACTCCATTGACTGAAAATGGCCATCAAATCAGCCATTATACCAGCCATTCATGCATCAAGTTGCCTATAAATAGACTTAAGGAGAGAGAAAGTGGGTTGTTTACTAAAAATTGCACAAACACTCTACTAATTCTCTTAAGCCCCAAACCTCCAAAAATATATAGTATATCAGACCCATTATCAAGCCCCACGAAATCCAACAACAAATCAATAGCCAGAAAATCAGAATTTAGCATAAAAGGTACAAAACCCTAGTTTAAATTCTGTCCAAAAATTCGGTGTTAGATGTTAGTTTTTGTTGTTAGAATATGTTGTATTTAGTCTCTAATGATGATCTGGGTTGGTATTACATAGATTCATAACTTCAAAATGCTCAAATCATTGATTTTAGAAAATCTGGAAAAAAAAAATTCTAGAGGTCTGACAGTGAATGTCAGGCCCTATAACTCTTTGATCATTTATGATTTATGTTGTTTAAATGTTGTTATGTGTAGCCAGGAATGGTGTCTTTAAGTTGCAAAACGAATTAAAGTTATTTGATGAACAAATTTGTAGTTATTCACGGTCAAATCTGGTTGACCAAAGCATTAATTGAAAGTTTTACGGGCGATCGAAACTTGCCCGTAAATGTCCGACGAGAAGTTTGACTGTTCGGATCTTGTATCTTTATTAGTTTTTTTAGTTTTTTGTTGCTTCTAGGTTGTATTACGGTATTAGTCTTTGTAATATTATGCCTTAATATCTCCTAAACAACAAGTAATCGACTAAAGTGGTAGGGTCAAAGTAGGCTAAATCGGCCGTATAATCGCATTTTCTGGGAAAAACCCAGAAAATTTTTGACCAGATATTTGACATGGTTTGGCCAGAAATCGTAACTTTTGGATTCTGTTTATGTTATTTGTATTTTATGTAATAGATCTACTCTCTTGCATGCTAGCTACAACCAGAACCCTTTATATCACAAGAACAGTTCATGTGTTGCACGTTATAGTCGATCAAAAGTGGTCACTCGAATTGCTCTTCATTTCTGGGTAAACCCAGAAATGAAGAACAGCTCTGACAGCATCTTGGAACGCTTAGATCTAGCTTATGTTAGGTTTTTAGATCATGTTGTTTATTAGGACATGTAGTCTTGAACTTTGTCTACGAAATCTAGCTTTTGTAATTCCGAGAAACACAATACACGAGAGAATTAAAGTGGAATTGAACATGGCCACTTTCGGCATTTATGAAGATCTGGGTTTATGTATGAACATGAAGAACACCTATATGACGGTTACGTATTTATAGGTGGCTTTTAGCGACAGACAGATTATTATTTTCCTGAAATTAATTAATAAATAGAAAAAAATAGTTTTTAATTATTAAAAATACAAAATAAATTATTAAAAATTATTTTAATATCAAAAAAATTATATTTTAATTATTTTAAATATATTTCATAAATATTTAATATTTTTGGAATATTAAAAGTGATTAATTTATTTAATTATAATATTAAATAAATTATTTAAAAATGATTTTAATTCATAAAAATCATTTAAAATTATCTTATGATATAAGAAAATATTTTTGAGATATTTTGATAACTTTTAATATTATTTGATAATTTTCATTAATAAAGGAATATTAATGATAATTAAGTTATTTGTTAAATGAATTAAATAATTAAATTAAAAATGATTTTATTATATTAAAAATCATTTTAAATAATAAGAAGGTATTTAAAAATATTTTAAGTTATAAAATATAAATTTTAATATTTAAAGGTAAATTTCATTAATTAATGATTAATGATAATAAAGTTATTTAATAATTATATTAAATAATAATTTAGCTTAAAAATGATTTTATTATTATAATAATCATTTTAAATAAAAATAAAGTGTTTAAAGATATTTTAAGTTATAAAATATAACTTTTAATATTTAAAGGATAATTTCTTTAATAATTTAATATTAATGATTATTAAATTATTATAAATGATATTAAATTTATTTAATAATTATATTAAATAAATAGTTTAAAAATGGTTTTATTTATTTAAAAATCATTTAAAAAGGGTATTAATGATTTAAAAATATTTTAAGTTATAATTATTGACTTTTAATATTTGGATAAATAGTTCATTAATATTTAAATATTAATGGTAATTATTTAATAATAATTTTAAATATTTTAAAAATCATTTAAGGGTATTATTAATACTTTAAAGATATTTTGAGTTATTATACATAACTTTAATATTTTGACAATGGTTTCATTAATAATTTAATACTAATTAAATATTGATGATAATAGAATTGTTTAATCTTTAAATCATTTAATAATGATTTTGATATTTCAAAAATTATGATAAATGATAATAATTATTATAAGGCCATGAAAAATAGTGTGACTAATGTTTAAGTTATCTAAATGGATATTGAACTACGGTTTAGAGTCTTAGACTCGATAATTACCGAAAAAAAGTCAGCCGGTGAGAATAACGTATTTCGAGAAATTGATCTGGACTTAGATAATTTAATTGGATATGTGTTTATTTGTGATTCAATGGTTGTTAAGGTTGTATGACAATGTGATTAGGAGGGTGTTGGTGTTTGATTATGAGTCAACGATTGTTAAACATGTGTGATGATGTGAATAGGGAATGTGCTGACTGCAATAGGCAGTGTTATATGTACGTTATGTTATACTAATCAGTAAAATGATCTGATTAATGATAGGTGATTTCATAAAAGATAAAACTAAGTTGAGAATAGTAAGCGGTACATCGATCAATAAGTATCCTAACTTTGCATTTTCTTTATGCAATGGATGTAGTGAGAAGTTCGAATTATTGTTATTATTATGCAGTTATTAAGCTTTATATTATATATGCCCATTGATTATCAACATGCTAGTATATGATAATTCGGATAAATATATTTTGTTACGTTAATTTTATAAATGATTATACAAGTGTCCCCACTTGGACAATCATTGTTTTTCATCGCATGTTGATACCCTTTGATATACATATATGTTGAATTATATAAGACCTTTGTTATGAAAACCCGACGATATATGAACATCCCGAAAATGGGAAAATTTTATGTGCCCAAAGGCGGACGAGAGCTTTAACGATAACATCGTTCATGTAAATGTAGTATTGATCAATCTGAGAATACAACAGTAGATCACCCTCCGTGCCCGTAAGTCATGACGGTTTACAGATGAATTTCTGTTTAAACCTTTTCGAAAATGAAAAACAATGTTCATGGTATGTCACAGAAACCCCATATACAGTCAATACGTAATTTCAAAAGTTTGAAAGAGGGTTGTTATGAATTATTATTGGTACAGATTACTTCACAACTACTGACTAGTTGTAGAAGAATATTATTAAGAAAACATTTAAATTCTTTCAGCCTATATATATATATATATAATACTTGCTGGGCACTCAAATGCTCATCCTTGCTTAATTTAAATGTTTTCAGCTAAGTGTGAAGGACCAGAAAGTTCAGGCCGAGACAAAGGAAAAGGAAAGCTAACCAAATAAGAATTACGGTAGTATTTGTAATAGTTTTATAAGACTATGAAGACTATGATATATATATATTATGGCATGTAATGAATGTTTAAAGGTTACGTACTTGGGAGAATGACTCTGATGTATATGTAAAATTTAAGTTTAAGTTTTATATTATTGTTATTATTATTAGTATTATTCCGCTCATAGAAATGGTATCGTGAAGTACCGAGTTCGGGTTTCAAGTATCTGGATTCGGGGACCTCACATTCTCCCTGCTATCACTTAATCAGATCACGGGGTAATCTCATCGTATATATTACGATTCATTTCTATATATTGATCGTTTTGTTTTACGATCTTCTATCACTGTACTTTTAGTCTTTTAGACTCTATCTATTCATCAATATTATTCAACTTTATTATCAGAGTTAGGGAACACTGTATCTTATAACTCGCCGAGATTCGTCTTTGAATCTTACCGACCAACTAACTCTATTTGAGTTAGAACTTATCCTAATCACTGCGGTTATTAGTCTCAGGTATTCCTACATAAGCTTCATAACCAACAACTTTGATACCAACTGTGAGGGCCCCGAATTCGAGGTCCCAAATCACCACGGATCTGGTTCGATCATTCTATACAACTATTACTATTTACAGAAGATATAAACATAAATTGTTTATACATTAAACTCACACACTTTTCCCCAAGGTCGAGTAACCTTAACTTATACACCATTCATAAACTATCTAACATAATACATTATTATCAAACTATATTATTACAAATTAGCTGCACATTTTATCCCAAGCTGAACTTGGCATTATTCTTTTCCTGTATCCAAACGCATTCGCCTTATCCGCAATGTTTTATCATGATATAGCAAGGGTGAGCATGAAAATTGCCCAGTAAGTTTAAGTTCAATAATATAATGATATATCATGATTGAATGAGTCTAAATAATAAGTTGGCTATAATTCCACAATATAATTGTGAACTAGCAAGAACAAACTTTTGACTGAACAAGTATTATACATGAACAAATATATCTGAATTAACTGGTAATGAAGGTGATCAGTCTTTCATACCTGACTTATATATACAATATGTACAGAGTACAATTCATGGAAATCATCAATGATTAACCATAAGCTTATCCGAATAAAGCAACTCTTAGTAGAGTTAAGTAAAAACAAACTTGCCTGAACCGTTGATTACCGCTACGTAATTTATATTGATTTATCCGAAGACCTAATATTAGTAATATAGATCTCCAATATTAGAATAATATCATAACAATATAACACTATTATATATATATATATATATATATACATAGAATAACCTAAACACATAACTCTATCAGTCTATAACACACATAAGACTCGGTATCAAGTTAAACTATTGCAGTCTGAGTTGAACCCGACACAATTCTAACATCCCGACGATCTAGTCGGACTTTTATCAAGTCTAAGTTCAATTAAACTCTGCCTAACACTTAACAATTATCTCAGATAATTTTAATATCAATCGAAATATTTTTTAAATAATTATTACTATTTATCTTGATTTTCAATCATTAATACCATATTTAAGTGAATTAAATACCACATAATTCTTTTATCATTAATATTTATTTATTATCAAATATTAATGAAAATCATCACATAATATTATAATATATTTATAATATATCAAGGTATTTTTAATACCTTAATATCACCTTTATATGATTTTTAAACAATTAAATCCATTATCCGATTATTATTTTTAATATTAAAATATTAATATTTTCATGACAAAGTATCAAAAGTTATATTTTATAACTTACAATATTTTTATAACCATTAAATCATTTTCATATGATTTTTAAATCATTTATTCTATTTTTCCATAATTTATTTAATATAGTTATTAAATAAACTAATTATCATTAATATTAATTAATTAATGAAATTCATCACAAAATATTAAAAGTCACTAAAATAACTTAAAATATTTTCTTTTACCATAATATTACTTTTCATGATTTTTCATGTATTAAAATCATTTTAAATAATTTATTTAATATTATAATTAAATAAATTAAATACCATTTATATTCCAAAAATATTAAATATTTATGAAATATACTCAAAATAATTAAAAACTATTTTTTAGACTTTAAAATAATTTTTCAGAATTTATTATATATTTTTAATAATTAAAAACTATTTTTATCTATTTTTAAATAATTTTCGAAAAATTAGAAATTAAATAAATTCAAAACCGTCGCTAATTGCCTATAGCGACACTAAGCGTCGTTGTTGGTGATCTTGGTGCTCAAGAACACTGACAGTCAGTGTTTAAGAGTCATTGTTTGGCCTACCAGAATTCTCTCAGTACATTCATATTCTCGAGCTAACTTGATTAATCGATCATGTAGGGAAAACGTAACTCTAAAATATCCAACCATAATTATGATCATACAACAAACTAACAAGTGGATTCATCCTCTCAAAGTCACTGACAACGTGTTCCTGGGTTTTCTAGGTTACCCAGAAACCCAGGCAGTTTCGACTACCCATCTTGATGCTCGATACTTTATAGGTTATGTTCATTTTATTGGTGCTTTCTTGGTTCAATCTGTATTTCACATGTCAAGGAACATGTTTAAAGCAACATCACCGTTTAACAATATCAGATCCATAAGATATGCCTCGGCCAAACCCTGTCAGAAATTTTGTTCATCAAATTTATGGGTTTTTCCAGAAACTAATTATCAGACTCGGATGGCTACTTTGACCATATCATACAACTAACATATTTGTTGTTTAAGTGATTTTAAGACATGGGTCTATATTACATATAACACAATACAACCTGGTTACAACTAAATCAACAATACACATACAACCTGTCAGATCCATGCGTTACAAAGAGTTGTCAGACGTTGATATTTGATTTCTGGGTTACCCAGATTTCGCCTGGTCATGCCCGGTTAACGGGTTTTGACCGGCTATAACTTGTAATCTGGAAATCGAATAGCTTGGATTCCACTTCCAGGTCACATAACTCACATCAGACTATAGATCCAAAATATAAAACAACACAAAACACTAACACACAAAGATTTACAGCCCCAACATTACGTTGTCAGACTACTTTTAGAGCTTAAGAACAGTTTTGAAAAACTTTGATTTTTACCAACTTTGATGCTATGGATCTATGATAGATCATCATAGATCATCTAAAAACATCCTATAACACAAGATTAAACACTTAAACACAAAAACTTTCTTAGCATACAAGATCAAATTAGATTTTAGGGTTTATACCTTCTTGCTAGATCTTTGATCTTGGATCTCCAGTATGTTCTTGGGTGATCTAAGGGCTGATAATGTGACTGATCTAATAGATATTTTCGGAGCTTCGGTTGAGAGAAAAAGTTGGTGAGAGCAAGAGACCAAAATGAGAAAGATTTGCTGGATTCTTATGAGTCACAAAGTCAAGTTAGTGGTTTACTAACTAAAGGTCTTGGCCAAAATTGCAAGTTACCTAATTAAAAATCCAAAAAGGGCATTCTTGTCATTTTGATTTTTATTTTAATGGCATTTTTGTCAATTAGCCAAACCCTTAGGGTTTAGCGCTTGGGTTAGGGTTTAAGGTTTGAACCATTTTAGGGTTTAGGGTTTAACCCTTAACTTGCAATTTAATTTCTAAAGTTTTCAATTTAGGTTTTTTAAAAAATAGAAATTAATATTTCTAAATTATAATTGGAATTTTTCTAATTATATTAAAATTTCTTAATCATAATTTAAATCTTGCTAATTAGGATTAGCATTTCCTAGTTAAAATTGCTAATTTAGCTATTAGGGTCGTAATTGGTCATTTAGGGTTTTTAACCCAGAATTAGGGTTTCAATTAGAAAAATAATATTTCTAATTGATAAATTAGATTTCGTAATTAGATTAGGGTTTTCTAATTACTCATATCTTGAAAATTAGGATTAATGTTTCCTAATTAAGAATTAAAATTTTTAAATCAACAATTAGATTTTCCCTATTTATAAATTAGGGTTCCTAATCCAGAAATTAGTGTTTTCTAAATTTGAAATTAGGGTTTGCTAATTAATTAAGCTTTACCCTAATTAGTATTATAATTAATAGCACTTAAGCAATATAAGAATCATTTAAGTTCCCAGATTAGGGTTTCATGCACCGAATTAGGGTTTCAGATTCCCGGAACTGAAATTATGGTTTTCAGAATCGGTTTCTAGGGTTTCTTGTTAATCATTAGGGTTTTCTAACCGAACATTGACGTTCTTAATATATACCCGGGGTTTGTTACAGATATCGTTTATCTGGTCAACCCTTGACCCTTAACCACATTCTGTACACAAATACACGGAACATATTCACGTATGCCCTTAATCCTGAATAATTCACCTAAATCCTTCACAAGATTTTAAAATCCTCAAAATTCCTTCTTAAAAATATCAAACACATACCCTTATTTTATATCTAGGTTCTAATATTGAACTTTGTGGACCCATGTGCAAAATTAGAGTTCAATGACCTAATTAAATTAAATGCACAATTAGGGTTCCACGACCTCATTAAATGTGCAAATTAGGGTTCGCATAACCTAATGGAATGAAGATGGAAAAGTCAGAAATAAATGTGCTAAACCCGGGAGAAGCCTCCAAGTGTCCCGAGGCAGAAGACTCCTGGAGGCAGCTCGTTTTGGGAATTGATTGAGGGATTGGATTGGTGGCTAGAAGGACATGGCAATATGGGCATTATTCTAATGACTAAAGGGTATTTCTGGAATTTCATTGAAAATATGTGCCTAGCATGTGATTACTTAATTTCAGGAAACTCTATAAATACCCCTTCCATTCTAGGAAGGGGGAGGACTCTTTTGGTAGCTTAAGGCTTGGATATTCCACCTAAAAGCACTAAAAAGATTTGAACACTCTCTCAACTCGAAGAATTGAAGAAGGCTCTTGGAATTCCAATAACCCTAACACAGTTTCCGGATTCTAGGGGTTCTTCCACGCGTCGTTCTCCCCTGTACAATCAATCAATCAATTCCGTGCTCTTTGTGGATTTCTCTCCTCCTTAGCCAGCATGAAACCCTAAACAAGCAAGGCGCGATTTCCTTGCCCACATTTAATTGGCGACTCTGCTGGGGAGGTGTAGAATTCGTGAAGGGTATGCCCATAATTCGAAGTGGGAGAACTACAGGAAGAGTTACTTCACCAACAAATCGCATTACCTCACCGGATCCAGTTCTAAGGCAGGTAACTAAAGCATTCCAAGGCGCAAACCTGGATTTTGACCAACCATTTGTTGAAGACGCTTCAGAAGGGAGTTCAACATCACCACATATGGATAATCAACAACAAACCAACACCGTAAGGCAAGGCGAGGATGCAGGTGGAGACCAGACGAATGCTGTGCAATTGGAGATGCTCAAGGCATTGAAGGAAGCACGAGAAGGGCAAGGGATGATGATGGCCATGATGCTGGAAATGCAGAGGAAGCAAGAGGAGATGGGGAATTTCCAACATCAGTTGATGCAGATTCCCACTTTCAAGGCCATGTTCCCAGGAAGTTCGCAGGGGGAACAAGTAGGAGTGGAAGACAACAACAATGGCAGCAACAACAAAGAGAACCAGATTGTACCGCCATCGACAGAGAATCAGTCGGTTCCAATCATCAACTTAGAGCCCCAGAACAGTGGTGAAGTACCACAACCCAGGTTAGAAACAAGCCAACCTCAAACACACATCATCCCAACTGCTCTTCCAGCATTTTCATAAGTGTAAATGCCAACCATTCCAAGTCATGTCCAGCGAGTGAGCCAACAGCTGCCACAAGCGCCACCTTTGCACGATGCAAGCGTGCATCAACCAAATTCTCTAGCATACACACCACCGATACAGCAGTATATCACAACACCCAGAGAGTTCACACCACGAGCCAGTATGCGACGAAGGATGATATGATCGATGTGATCAATCAACTTCGCAGGCAGACATCCCGACCCTCGGAGTTAGACTTTACTCCGCTTTACCCGGCACATATTCGGAGGCAACCTTACTCGATAGGGTATATTAAGCATCCCCCGCTATTTCCAAAATACAATGGGGAGAAAGGAAACGCCAGGGAACATATTTCCAGGTACGTAGAGTCGATGTCTCCGTGGCTGGGATATGATGAAGTGAATAACCACAACTTGTTGATGCGAGAATTCAACAAAATCTTAGCGGATAGTGCCTTCAGTTGGTACTACAATTTGGAGAAGGGGTTAGTCCGTGATTTGGATGAACTAAAATTACAATTTTTTAAGAAATTTTTCTATGTGCAGAAATATGTAACCATTGTAGAACTCATGCGGTTCAAACAGAAGCCGAATGAGGAGCTATCATATTACATTGACAGGTTCAGGGCCCAGGCACAGAAGTGTGCAAAATCGATTGAAGAAAAGAACCTGGTCAGCATTTGCAACAATGGTGCCTTAGATTCCTTTAAACCCCACCTCATTACCAAGGCTTGTGATTCCTTCGCGACCCTCTCATCTTTTGCACAATACTTGGGAGGAATTATGACACTACCCACTAGCCATGCGACGGTTACATGGAGGGGCAAGAGGACAACAAATGTGGCTTTGGCGGACTCTCAGTCAAAACCACAAGGGGGCAAAAGGGAGAAGCATGAGAAAATTTTTGATCGAAGCGAAGGAAGGCCTGGAGACAAATATGCAAGAAAGTCAGTCCCGGAGGCTATCACATGCAGTGAGAAAGCATTCAGGGGTCTATACGAGCAATGGATTGAACATGGGGTGGTGAAACCCCCAAGGCCTAGATTTGCAGTGACGGAAGAGATGAAGAGAAGACCGGACTTCTGTGTATACCACCAATACGCGGGACATTCCATTATGGACTGTTACATCCTAAGGAGGATATACCATGAGAAGCTGGCAAATGGGGAGATTGAACTTGGAAAGGAAATCAATGTTCATGATAAGCCACTACCAAATCACAAGGGGAAAGAAACATGTAACACTATTATCCACAACACAATCCCAGAAGTAGAGATGATGATGGAAGAAAATGAGGAATGTGACCCAGGCCTGCAGGTGACGACGTTAATGAATGGGGCCAAGTTAAAAAAAAATTTCGATCAGATAGGATTGGCCAAGGAAGCGAGGATTGAGGCAACCAGGGAAATCATTAAGGCCGCCGAGACACAGGTGACTTGCACGGCCATAAGCAAAGGATTTGTGAAGACAATGAAGGAAGAAGCAAATACGATATCTTTCTCTAAAGCTGATAGAGAGATAAGATACCCGCATAACAGACCGTTGTATGTGACAGCAGTAATCAATGGCATCAAAGTGTGGAGGGCGTTCATTGATAATAGAGCGTCTGTAAATATTATGCCCTACACCATGTTCAAACGGTTAGGCCTGCCAGAGAAGAAGATTGTGAAGGAACAAACAAACATTACAGGATTCACCAACCAGAGCACAAGAACCCTGGGACACATCAAGGTAGACATGCAAGTTTAAAAGATTCGAGGGCCTGTAATGTTCATGTTGCAGAGGTGGATGCAGCATACCATGTCTTGCTGGGAAGGGCCCTATCAGTGACCAATAATATCAGCGACCGCATTAGCGGTCGCTGATGTTATTAATAACGACCGACTTCTACGACTGTAATTTTATTCAGTCGTTATTCAATATCAGCGACCGCATGCGGTCGCTAGAACAATTTTTTCGCCCAAAATTTGGCAGGAAATGTTGGCGCAATGATTTTGTGCGACTACTTGATATCAGCGACCGCATGCGGTCGCTGAAAAGTCCATGTCATTAAAAGTTAGCGACCGCATGCGGTCGCAGAAGGCGGTCGCTGATCAAACTTAATCTAACCAGAATCAGTCATTCGCTCGACACAGACGAAGAAAAAAAAAAAGAGGGAGCAGATAGAGAGAAGAGGGAGAAAGGGGGAAGAGAAGAAGGAGAAGAATTAGCCATCGGCCCACCGCCACCACTGCCATTGTCGCCGCCGGCCTGCCGCCACCACTACCATTGTCACCACCGCCCACAGGTAACCCTAACTGCAATAATTTTTATAGTTTTCTAAATTTGAAGATTAATGTTGAATAACACACATAATTATTTGTGGGAAATAATTTATATTCCATATGGATTGTTGTAGTAATTCTGTGAAATTTGTTTATATTCCTGTTGGGTGTTCTAGTATTTCCTCTCCATGCATCTTTGCTAGATTAAATATATATTTATATTGGGGGTTTTGGGAACAACATTAAACCCTAGTGTTTTATTGGGACTGTTTTTGCTTATCCTAACTTGTGGATTGAGTTATTATATTAAAAGTTTCTGTGTTATTGAAATTTATAGGCTAAACAAAGCGGTTTGTTGTTTTCACTTTGTGGGAATTGGACAAATAATTCTATACTCTTGTGCATTTCCTAGATGTATTCAAGATAATGCAAAAGTTAGGGGGTGGGGAGAAGTTTTCAGCTTTAACAAGCTAGGATTTATCCATAATTTTTGATATATATATTATTTGAAGATTAGAAAAGTTATGAGAGAAATTGGTTGATTTCTAAACACGTTCAAACACGTTCGTTTGATTTTGAATGATGAGTGATAGCATATGTTTGAAGAAGCTCGGATAATTAACTAGGAGCACAACTACTACCCATATTTTGGAGACAAATAATAGGAAAAAAGAGAATTTATTATGAAGAATGTGCCTTTGTTTGCTTGATTTCCTACCTCTTTTTTTCTTCTTTTTCTTTTGGCTAAAAAGTCTATATGCTTCTAGTGCAACACTTGGTACATCAAATGACTTTGGAAATGATGTGAAACTTTTTCATGTTATAATTTGTTGTATTTATATTATAATTTTGTTCTGTTTGTGTTGGGACTCTTTTAGTATTTCCATTCATAGGCTTCCAACTTTCAATTCGTGATTACCATCATATTTCCTGTGAAGTTTCAGTAATTAGCTAAAGTTTATTAGTCTCGTTATCTTTTTCCAAAGAAAAATTTAGCTTCCTTAGATGTGTTCTTGTTTTGGGACATAGTTTTATTATATTGGGAATTTGTATATTTCTCTTGGTTTGTGTCTTTGGGTGCCTAGAAATGACCTTATATACATGCTGTCGTGCATGTGGCTAGTCCATATTATAGGGGAGACTCTGGCGAATTTTTTTATTGGTTGGGTATTTGCGAACATTTATACTATTAACGAGCCTATTGGTTGTTAGCATGGTAAGCTATTGAAATTTGTTAAGCCAAAATAAAGCGATGCTTAGGAATTATTCTTTACAATGTAGAAGGAAACTAGACACACTAGGTCAATAAAGAGACTGTTTTGGCTATAACAGAAAACCAAGGGTATTTAACACTTATGTATACAAGAATAAAGCTACAAAATGTTATAGAAGCTATAACTCGTACTTAACCAAGTTGTGACTATCCCAAAACATAAAAGATTATATAAAGGGACTGTGAGGGGTATAATCTTAAAACATGTTAGGCGCCTTAACACACTAGTTGATATGAATGAATCTTCAAGATACTCAAAAGTTGTATAATAGAGCTAGAAAACTCTGATATAAAGCTAGCATGAATGAAATACCTTACGTATTCACTTACGATAAACAATAAAAGCAAATTTAAAACAAATTAAAATAAAATAACATGATATAATATAACTATTAAACTAAGTAGCATTTACTTAGTTTCTCATACTAAAGTTAATAACATTTAAAGTTTCGCATATGCTTACAAGTATGATCAAGTCATATGGTTACAAGTATGCTCAAGTCATATGCTTACAAGTATGCTTAAATATTAATCATATGCATGCTTACAAGTATGCTCAACTCATATGGTTACAAGTATATATGCTCAAGTCATATGTTAACATTTATAATGTTGTCTGTAGTAGGTACCGTGGAATCATGGACCTCTATTCAGACCGTAGTTGGATGGCACGATGAAAGTTAAGTGCTCAGATAGGTGTTATAGCTGAATTTAGAGCTTGTTGCCAAGTGTTTTTGGATTATGTGTATAGTCACCCAGAATGTATGAATGGTAAGTCGCAGATACGATGTCCATGTTTGAAGTATAAGAATGTAAATTATATTGACAGAGACATGGTAAACTATAATTTACTTGTTTCTAGGTTCATGAAAAATTACGAAGAATATTGGTGGGCACATGGGCAGAGAAGAGGTGGTGGCATCACAGAAGTACACAATTCGGGCAGTAGTACTCATCGTATGAATGAAATGGTTCATGATATTGTAGGGCCAGATTTTGATTGGAAACAAGGCAGAGAGCAACCTATGAATTCTGATGCCAAAGACTTCTTTAAGTTGTTAGACGAGGGTAGCGAGCCATTGTGGCATGGTTGCACCAAAAACACTACATTATCTACAGTGGCGACATTACTTAACATCAAGGCGGATCACAATATGAGCCATGAGTGTTTTGAGTCGCTCTTGAAGGCCGTTAAGAGTATGTTGCCTGACGATGAGAAATTGCATGGTAACTATTACTTTTGTAAGAAAATGGTGAAGAAGTTGGGTCTTGGATACCAAAAGATCGATGCATGTCCGAACGATTGCATGTTGTTTTATAAGGAAAATGAACAGATGACAAGGTCACGTTTTGCAGTCACGATCGGTTTAGGCATAATAAAAAGGGTGTGACTACAAAAAAATCAAGTATACCGTTTAAGATTCTAAGGTATTTTCCAATAACACATCGGCTAAAAAGATTGTACATGTCTTCAAGAACAGCTAAACATATGAGTTGGCATGCGAAATCTCCAGCTAAAGATGGAACTAAATCATCCCGCAGATGGGCAGGCTTGGAAAGATTTCAACTTAGCACATCCTGGGTTTGCATTGGAACCTAGAAATGTGAGGCTTGGATTGTCCACCGATGGTTTCAATCCGTTTGGCCACTCAGCAGTTCCGTACTCATGTTGTCCTGTGATTATTACTCCGCACAACTTGCCTCCTTGGATGTGTATGAAACAGCCATACTTGTTTCTTTCACTCGTGGTTCCTGGTCCTAAGAGTCCTGGAAAGAACTTAGATGTTTACTTGAGACCTCTTATAGACGAGTTGAAGGTATTGTGGGAGGATGGAGTACAGACTTAGGATGTTGCAACGAAAACAAATTTCAACCTTAGGGCAGCGGTTATGTGGACTATAAGTGACTTCCCAGCTTATGGTATGTTAGCTGGATGGAGTACACACGAGAAGTTGGCTTGTCCGTATTGTGTGGAGCATACAAAGTCGTTTAATCTATAAAAAGGTCGAAAGCCTTGTTGGTTTGACTGTCATCGTCGGTTCTTACCAATAGATCACCCATTTCGAAGAAATAGAGAACACTTCAGGAAAGGGAAAGCATACAATGATATGCCTTGCATCATGATTGTCGAAACGGAGATGCGAGATCATGTGATGAGATTGCCGGTTATCCCATTTGGTAAGATTGATGCCACAAACATAATCAATGGGTTTGGCGAATCTCATAACTGGGTTCGGAGAAGAATCTTTTAGGAACTACCTTTGTGACACCCCCAAATCCTGGTACTTCATTTCCTCAAGATTTGGTGTTCACTTAATCAAAACATTCATTTCTAACTACCCAATTATAATATAATTTAATAATAAAAACCTGTCCATACGGGATTAAACTTAAATAAAAATCTCCCAGGTTATCTAACCTTTAACAACAATCATTCAAATACGGAAATTTAAATAAACTTCATTACAATCTTTAAACCAAAGTCCGAAAGTAAACTATCAAAACTATTACAAGTCTTCAAGATTTATTCATCATTACTTTTCCTCATCTTTGGTGCTAGGTACGTCACCCGCTTAAACTTTAGTCAGAAGAAATTTTACGAGCAAGAGTGAGCAAACAAGGCCCACTTGAAATAACAATAAATAAATCTTTAAACTTTTACATCAATTGCCAATATTAGGCTCAATAGAACTGAAAAATATATTCTATTAACTTTCTGAAAATTATAACATTCACTAAGGGTCTAATGACCACGAATCATGTCCACAGTTATAAGTAATATTTCAACTTTAACTTTAACAGTCATAAGACTATAAGGACTCTACGTACTTAGGGGGATCAACCCTTCATACAATGTATTGTGCACAACCATTTCAACGCTAAACGTAAACCTCTATTAAAAGAGTTGTTCATCTCAGTATTTAGAATACAAGTCCGAACCAAAGTAAGTTGGTTTGGATACATTACAGGGTAATTTAGAATACAATGGAATAAGCATAACTGAATTGATATTTGTAAATTAACATAATATTTTAGGAATAATCTAATAGCATAAGCATGGAATAATCATAACATTCAAGGTTATTGAGGATTGGGTACTAAACATGCATCATGAATAGTAAATTGAACGACAAAGTTGGTCATCACTAGAATACAGTGACTCGCATGCTAACTAACGTGTTAAATATTAAAGAAACTTGTTCAATAATAAGATGTAAGATGTAGAATACTTGCATCCTCATGAACCAATAGATACAAGAGCTTTATCAATAATAAACAATCTAACTCCACGAAAGTGTAGAGTTAGCAACTTGTATAATTGAAATGGAATTAAAAGCAATAATGTGCTCAACGAAATTAAACTTGTACAATGAAGTTTTAGAGTTAGAAAACTTGCCTTTAGCACAAGCTAAACCTTACAACTTGAATCAATACCCTATACATATGTCATCATGACATAATTAGTCATTACCAACATTTTATATCTATATAAACAAATATATACATCATGTAGGTCAAATCACCTATTCATATAATCAAACTATGTTAATACTAGTTAACACTTGATAACATGCTCATTCATAGTTTAATACTACTGAAATCATCATTTAGCATTCATAATACTAACACATAACCTTTGTTTTCAAAATTTGTGTAATAAACTAAAACTGCTGTGGAACCTTCTCGCTTTAACTCGCGTTAACGGCACCACGATTTATAATGTGGTTCGTGTTGCTGCAATACGAGTTAGGCGCTTGCTTTCGGTCACGTGCAATTGATTGGTGTTTGCGGCGTGGTCTTGCCGTGTTTCATGGCCAATGAGATTTATACTTCTTCAAGCGCGTTAAGGGCGCCAGACTCCAAAACTCGGCGATCAAGCTCGGCAACAGCATGAATAAAAGCCAAATTGGCCTACAAGCTCCAATCTAGTAGACTAATTAACATGTAATTTACACATAGACTTCATGTAAACATATTGTTCAGACTTCTAACATGGTCCTACGTATAAAATAGCATAAACATCAAATTTACAACACCCAATTTCAATGTTTTTGGCAAAAACTCCATTTTTGATATTTTCAATGAAAATTAACACTGTGATTTTGTTTTTCAATCAAAACAGAAATTTCAAAACACCATAGTTAAGATTATACATACTTTATCAAATTCAATAATCAATTTATCAATTTAACAACTAATCAAATCTTAATTTCTATTTTAAATTAAGCCATACTCATACATATTTTCATGTAAACACTGTAATATGGTTTCCTTCACAAAACACATGCATACATGAACTAGTTTCTCTATAATCATATATAAACTCATGAAATCATCTTATAATCAATAATTTATCATATAACTATAAACACCATCAATTTATCTTTTAATAAAATTTCACAGAGAACTTTTTGGAAGAAGAAGAAGATAACAAAATTTTAAGAAAAAAGGTTTGGATGATACCTTATATGCTAGATGATGAAGGTTTTCCTTTCTATGATTCTTTCTTTCAATTCCTTTTATCAAAACCTGTTAGGATTTCTCTCAATTTCTCTATAGTTTTCTTCTTCTCTCCCTTTTCTTCTTCTGAGTTTTCTTTCTTCCTAACTCTAACATACGTAGAATAATATAACGTATATAGTAATAATAGATATATTAAGTATAGGATTTTAACTGACATCAGTTATATTATTTTGAAAATCAAAAGCCATAAGGCTTGTTTGGCTAAGCTTAATAAAATAACTCTTTAATCCTTACACCTTGTTTGGTAAACTTAATTAAAACAAATGGACTAATCCTTATACTTTGTTTGATAAAACATCATTAAATTAAAGACTTAATATGCAATAAGACATGTTTGGCAAAACTAAATTAAACTCCCTTAATTTATTTTAGTAACTCCTTTATAGCAAGGTTATTTGTCATACTTCTATTTAATTAAATAATCAATTAAATTATTAATCTATTAAATTACTTTCACACATAAATCATTATCACATAATTATAATTTCCTTTATAATTGTAATTTTATTCGACCAATTAATATTTTAAATTACAAATTCCCATTTAAAATATTATAATTTATTTAAATCACTATAAGCTCTCTCTAGCTTACTTATTAAATCAAATTGGTATATAATCTCATAAGAATTAATTTTCTTAGCTCCTTAATTATTTGTCCAACAAATAATTGACTAAATCACATCCACTCAAATTGTCATTAAATACTTATATAATTCAATAAATATTTAATATTACAAATAAATATTTAATATTTAATTATTTATTCAACAAATAATTAACTAAACCACATCAACTTAAATTGAACAATTATTTATTCAACAATAAACATATCCATTAAGTACTTATATAAATGAATAAATATTTAATATTACACTTTAAAATTCTGGAATGTTACATCATTCCCTCCTTACAAGGATTCTGTCTGGAGAATCACAACTCAAACAAATCATTCGTTACATTCTTTTCTACTTACAAAGATTCTGTCCCCAGAATCGAAGACACAGATTCAACAAATAACTCAGGGTATTCTTTCAATATGTTCTCTTCGAGTTCCCACGTAGCTTCTTCAGCGTTGTGGTTCCTCCATATCACCTTCACAGAAGGTATCACTTTATTCCTGAGCACTTGTTCTTTCCTGTCGACTATCTGGATAGGAACCTCTTCATAAGACAAATCTTTCTCAAATTGTAACGGTTCATACTCGATCACATGTTTGTAGTCGGGTTTATATGGTCGTAACACCAAAATGTGAAAAACATTATGAATGTTCTCCAACTCTGGAGGTAGAGCTACCTCGTAAGCCACTTCTCCCACTCTTCGCAGCACTTCAAAGGGTCCAATAAACCTCGGGTTTAGCTTTCCCTTTTTACCAAAATGAATTTTCCCCTTCCAGGGAGAAACTTTTAGGAATACAAAAGTTCCTACGTCGAATGCACGATCTTGTCTCATGTTGATCAAAGATACTTTTTCTCTCATTCTGCCTGGTGGTCGCTACTAATCTTGTCTCGATGAGTTTGACAACGCCGTGCAGCTTTGTTGCACCGCTTCCGTCCTAACAGTTGGCATTCACCGACTTCATCCCAAAGACAAAGGAGTTCTCGCACTTTCTGTAGCATAAATGCCTCGTAAGGTGGCATGTCGATGTCATGCGGATAACCGCTGTTGTTGTAAGCAAATTCCACCAACGGTAATTGTTCTTCCCAGCTTCCTTTAGAGTCCATGACACATGCTCTCAGCATATCTTCCAATGTCTGAATTGTTCGTTCGCTTTGACCATCTGTTTGTGGATGATAAACCGTACTCATTCGCAATTGTGTCCCCATGCATTCTTGTAGTTTCTTCCAGAAATTTGATGTGAATCGTGGATCTCTATCGGACACAATTGATACTGGCACTCCATGCCTCGAAACGATTTCTTTAATGTACAATCTTGCCAACTGATCAAGATTGAATCTAATCTTTATTGGTAGAAAGTGCGCTGATTTCGTCAGTCTGTCCACTATCACCCAAATCGCATCACATCCTCTTTGAGTAGTTGGAAGATCCACCACAAAATTCATCGTGATGTGTTCCCACTTCCAATCCGATATTTCCAACGGTTGAAGTAACCCGCTGGGTCTTTGATGTTCGGCTTTTACTCTTTGACATGTCAAGCATTTTGCTACGCATTCTGCAATGTCCCTTTTCATATTCGGCCACCAAAAATATCGGCGCAAATCTTGATACATTTTCATGCTTCCTGGATGAATTGAATATTTTGAGCTATGAGCTTCGGTCAAAATTTATTCTTTCACCGGTGTCATGTTCTTTGAACCCGATTCTTCCCTCAAACCGTAGTAGTCCTTCTGTCGATCTTGTATTTTACATCACTACTCTTAATCGATTCTCTTTGATTTTCCCACACTCTTCATCTTGTAGTTGAGCATTCTTCACTTTGTCCACTAAAGTTGGACCAAATTTCTATCCGGAATAGTTGTTCGTCGATTCTTTTGGAAATTTGATTTCCAACTCCGGTTTGTCATTCTTTGAAATGAGCTCCTCCCGAGTTGTTATCGGCATCAACTTCTCCCGACCTTTCCTCGCTTAAAGCATCTCGCCACCACATTCGCTTTGCTCTAAGATAAAAGATTTCACAATCATAATCTTTTATCAATTCCATCCACCTTCTCTGACGCATGTTCAAATCTTTCTGAGTGAAAATATACTTCAGACTTTTGTGGTATGTAGAGATCTCACATTTCTCTCCATAAAGATAGTGTCTCCATATCTTGAGCAAATACAATCGCAATTAATTCCAAATCATGAGTCTGATACCCTTTCTCATAATCCTTCAGTTGTCTTGATGCATACGTAATAACTTTGCTGTTTGTGTGAGGCATCACTATACACCACAAAATTTCCTGTATTATCTGGTAATGTCTACACAGGTGCCATACTTAGCTTCTTCTTCAAATCTTGGAAACTCTCTTCACACTTCTCCGTCCAAATGAATTTTGCAGCTTTCCTTGTCAAATTTGTTAGCGGAGTGGCTATCTTAGAAAAATCTTGAATAAATCTTCTATAATAACCAGCCAGTCCCAAGAAACTCCTCACCTCCGAAGGTGTCCTTGGTTGTTCCCAATTTATTACAGCTTCCACTTTTGATGGATCCACTGAAATCCCATCTTTGTCAATCACATGACCCAAAAATTGTACACGATCGAGCCAAAATTAGCACTTAGAGAATTTTATGTGATAACTTTCCTCCTTTCTTAGTGTTTCCAATGTAAAACATAAATGTTTCACGTGTTCTTCTTGAGTTTTGGAATACACCAGAATGTCATCGATAAATACCACTACAAACTTGTCTAAGAATGGTTTAAACACCCTGTTCATCAAATCCATGATCACAGCAAGGGAATTGGTTAAACCAAAAGACATCACCAGAAACTCATAATATCCGTACCGAGTTCTGAATGCCGTTCTAGGTATAACCTCCTTTCTTACCTTCAATTGGTGATACCCACTTCTCAAATCTATTTTCAAGAAATATTTAGCACCCTTCAGCTGATCAAACAAGTCATCTATTCTAGGCAACGGATACCTATTCTTAATAGTGACCTTGTTTAACTCCCTATAATCAATGCAAAGACACATTGATCCGTCCTTCTTCTTTACGAATAATACTGGCGCTCCCCACGGTGATACGCTAGGTTGAATATATTTCTTGTCCAGTAACTCTTGCAATTGTACCATCAGTTCCTTCATTTCTACTGGAGCCATTCTCATGACGGGCCTTCGATATCGGTGTTGTTCCCTGCCGCTAAGTCGATCACGAAACTCAATTTCTCTATCGTGAAGTCCCGCAAATCCTCCGAAACACGTCTTGAATTCTCTCACTACCTAGATTTCTTCTAGTTTCACACCCTTCTTCCGAAAGTATCAACTATGTAAGCTAAATAGCCCACACAACCTCGACTCAACAACTTCTTGCTCGCATAGTCGCCGACATTCCATTTGTCTAGGCGACTTGCTACCATAAAATACTACCTTTGACGGAGTCATAAGGCTTACACACTTCTTGTGACAATCGATTATTGCTCCATATTTGAACAGCCAATCCATTCCCAAAATTACATCAAATTCCCAGTCTAATCTAATCAAATCTACCAACAAGATATTCTCCTTAATGTTCACCCAATGGTTCTTGTATACTGAATCTAACAGGATTACTTCCTTATTTGCAATTTCTATGTTCAAAGGAAAATTCAGTTCTTCTCTAGGCAATTCTAACCTCTTAGAAAATTCATCAGATATAAACAAACAAGTAGCACCCGAATCAAATAATACATAAGAATTTATATCATTGATTGGGATAATACCGACACCACATCTTTTGATTGCACAACATCTTGCATACCATGTCAAGGTTACGTACGCAGGGTTTGTTTGATGTTGCAGGTCCTGCAATGGCCCATGTACCTCCATTGTTACCTCCATTGCTTCTGGTTGTCACTCCATCCCTCTTCTTAGGACATTCACGAGTAAAGTGATCCTTGGATCCGCACGTTAAGCACGCATTCTTCTTTGGTTGAGTGCAACTTGGGGCGATGTGACCCTCCTGGCCACAATTGAAGCATACCCGCTTCCCCATCAAGCACGCACCCTTTTGAAATTTCACGCATGTCGCACATGCTTCAAACTTTTAATTCTGCTGGTTACCCTGCTGGTTTCCAGCACCCATGTTCCCATTCCACTTCCTCTTCAAACTGTTGTTGTTGTTTTTTCCACCGCTACCACCTCCATTCTTAATCTCATTCTCATTCTTCTTTTTCGTTTGTTCCTGATTGAACATTGTCACTGCCTCGCCTCCGCCTTTAGTGAGTACTGCTTTCTCCATCACCGCTGCAAATGTCTTCAATTGGAACAGAAAACCTCTTTGTCTGACCAAGGCTTTAGTCCCTATTCAAACCTTTTAGCGCTTTACGCCATCTCAAATGCAGGCTTGACTGATATGGCGCAAACCTCGCCAATTCGTTGAATTTTGTGGCATACTCATATACCGTCATCGTTCCCTGCTTTAATTCCAGAAACTGCACTTCTAACTGACTCTTCGAACTCTCCGAAAAATAGGTCTCGAAGAACAACTCCTTGAACCTATCCCAGGTCATCACTCCTGGCCCTTCACGAGTTTTATTGGCCTGCCACCAATAACTAGCTTCTGCTTTCAACATGAATGTTGCAAAAGCAGTCTTCTGGTCATCCCCTACCCTAGCGACATCGAATACCTTTTCTATCTCCATAATCCAAGTTTGTGCTTCGACTGGATTCATGGACCCACGGAATTCAGGTGGTCCAACCGCCTTGAAATCCTTAAACGTTGTACCATGGTTTTGTGGTTGGTTCACGCAACGCTTCATCAAGAGTGTCACTAGTTGATGAACAGGGTTACTGGCCAACATTGTCGTTATTGGTAGTTCTCTCATTGTTTCTCTGCAGCCGGGGTGGTTCACGTCTGGGAGGCATTTTCTGTTAAAACAAAACATCTATTAGACTATTACTCAGCTTCTTTAAGTATTTTCTAATTAACTTGCCTCCATAAAAGAAATAACCATATAACACATAACACTTTGAATAAAGTAACAACTTTTATTTATTCAAAACCTTTTTGGAAAACATAAAAACAATAGCATCTCTTGCTATCTACATTACTTTCCTGAACTACAAAAGTTTCAGGGCAACATCACAGTCATATCCCATAGGTTGCATAACACTTGGGATTTACAATTTATTTAACCTTTCACTCATCGTACTACATCTACGATGTTCTATTAAGATACTTCTTAGCCCTATCACGTTCTTCCTCCATGACTCGAAACATTGTTCTGCGATCTAACACGAATGATGGCAGCGTCTTGAACTGAATCGGATATCCCATGACCCGATCTTGAGCTCGATTAATTGCGGTGTTAAATACTTTACCCATCTCTTCCATCTTCATCCTCTTCGCTTGCGTGTCTCTTGCTGCTAATCTGGTTCATTGAAAAGCTTCCTCGTAAGCATCTTCAGCTCTTGCCCTCTTAGCAGCTTCTTCTCGCAGCTTGTTCCTCAGTTCAGCGACCACTTCGATCAGTTGTTCTTTCTCTCCTTCAGTCTGTACTAGTTTCTCCTCGACATTTGTCAATCCTTCTTCACAATCCTGGATCTCGCCGTCTTTTTGTGTCATTGCAGTTTGTTGTTTAGCTACTATTTCCTGAAACTCCTCAATTGTATCCTGAAGTTCCACGTTACGGTCATGCACCTCATCGTATATACGGCCAACTATCGAGTTAAGTGGAATCCTTTCATCCTCATCCTCGTCCTCGTAATCCTCATCCTCCCGTGGTAACTCAATGGGATCCTCCTCATCTGTTTCCACGTCATCATCCTCATCTTCAACTACTGTGCCCAACGGGGCTGACTCCCGTGGCAGTAGTTGTTCCCAAACTACCTGAATGTCACGAGCCTCCTCCTCTATAGGCATTTGAGGTCCCTCCTCCATAGCTTGACTGGATTCTCTGACATTAGTCATCCTGACAACAAAGTTTTAAAGTTTTAATTATTAATCATTACTACTCGACACTCACGAGTACATAAACTATAAACACATAAGCACATAAGTGTTTTATTACTTCTTTCTTAAAACTCGATAAGAGTTATCTCCACTGTCTTTTCAAAGGTTACTTCCTAAGGCTTTTCCCCACCTACCTGGGTCATAACCTAAAGCTTTGATACCAACTCAGTGACACCCCAAATCTCGGTACTTCATTTCCTCCTGATTTGGTGTTAACTTAATCAAAACATTCAATACTAACTACCCAATTATAATACAATTGAATAATAAAACCACGCCCATACAGAGATTAAACTTAAAAAAAATCTCCTGTGTTATCTAACCTTTAACAACAATCATTCAAATGCGGAAATTTAAATAAACTTCATTACAATCTTTAAACCAAAGTCTGAAAGTAAACTATCAAAACTATTACAAGTCTTCAGTATTTATTCATCTTTCCTTTTCCCTTCTCGGTGCTCTTGTACATCACCCGCTTCAACTTTAGTCAAGAAATTTTACGGGCAAGAGTGAGCAAACAAGGCCCACTTGAAATAACAATAAATAAATCTTTAAACTTTTACATCAATTGCCAATATTAGGCTCAATAGAACTGAAAAATATATTCTATTAACTTTCTGAAAATTATAACATTCACTGAGGGTCTAATGACCACGAATCATGTCCACAGTTATAAGTAATCTTTTAACTTTAACTTTAACAGTCATAAGACTATAAGGACTCCACGTACTTATGGGGATCAAACCTTCGTACAATGTATTGTGCACAACCATTTCAACGCTAAGCGTAAACCTCTATTAAAAGAGTTGTTCATCTCAGTATTTAGAATACAAGTCCGCACCAAAGTAAGTTTGGTTTAGATACATTACAGGGTAATTTAGAATTCAACGGTAATCAACTAAGGATTAGTTGATTACAAAATAAATAACTGTATGCTATGGAATAATCATAACTGAATTGATATTTGTAAATTAACATCATGTTTTAGGAATAATCTAATAGCATAAGCATGGAATAATCATAACATTCAAGGTTATTGAGGATTGGGTACTAAACATGCATCATGAATAGTAAATTGAACGACAAAGTTGCTCATCACTAGAATACAGTGACTCGCATGCTAACTAACGAGTTACATATTAAAGAAACTTGTTCAATAATAAGATGTAAGATGTAGAATACTTGCATCCACATGAACCAATAGATACAAGTACTTTATCAATAATAAACAATCTAACTGCACGAAAGTGTAGAGTTAGCAACTTGTATAATTGAAATGGAATTAAAAGAAATAATGTGCTCAACGAAATTAAACTTGTACAACGAAGTTTTAGAGTTAGAAAACTTGCCGTTAGCACAAGCTAAACCTTACAACTTGAATCAATACCCTATACATATGTCATCATGACATAATTAGTCATTACCAACATTTTATATCTATATAAACAAATATATACATCATGTAGGTCAAATCACCTATTCATATAATCAAACTATGTTAATACTAGTTAACACTTGATAACATGCTCATTCATAGTTTAATACTACTGAAATCATCATTTAGCATTCATAATATGAACACATAACCTTTATTTTCAAAATTTGTGTAATAAACTAAAACTTTCGAACCTTACGCTAACTCAGATTATTGGCACCACGATTTACATCAGTGGTTGTATTTCATTGACCGAGTTAGCGCTTACTTTCAGTCACAGAAATTGATTGGCGCCAGGCATATATACCGGCGCCACATGCTGCGCAAGATTTACATCTGCTTGTCATGCATGACTGCCTTTGAGTCCGAACTTCGGCGATCAAGCTCGACAACAGCATGAACAAAAGCCAAATTGGCCTACAAGCTCCAATCTAGTAGACTAATTAACATGTAATTTACACATAGACTTCATGTAAACATATTTTTCAGACTTCTAACATGGTCCTACGTATAAAATAGCATAAACATCAAATTTACAACACCCAATTTCAATGTTTTTGGCAAAAACTCCATTTTTGATATTTTCAATGAAAATTAACACTGTGATTTTGTTTTTCAATCAAAACAGAAATTTCAAAACACCATAGTTAAGATTATACATACTTTATCAAATTCAATAATCAATTTATCAATTTAACAACTAATCAAATCTTAATTTCTATTTTAAATTAAGCCATACTCATACATATTTTCATGTAAACACTGTAATATGGTTTCCTTCACAAAACACATGCATACATGAACTAGTTTCTCTATAATCATATATAAACTCATGAAATCATCTTATAATCAATAATTTATCATATAACTATAAACACCATCAATTTATCTTTTTATAAAATTTCACAAAGAACTTTTTGGAAGAAGAAGAAGATAACAAAATTTTAAGGAAAAAGGTTTGGATGATACCTTGTATGCTAGATGATGAAGGATTTCCTTTCTATGATTCTTTCTTCCAATTCCTTTTATCAAAACCTGTTAGGATTTCTCTCAATTTCTCTATAGTTTTCTTCTTCTCTCCCTTTTCTTCTTCTAAGTTTTCTTTCTTCCTAACTCTAACATACGTAGAATAATATAACGTATATAGTAATAATAGATATATTAAGTATAGGATTTTAACTGACATCAGTTATATTATTTTGAAAATAAAAAGCTATAAGGCTTTCTTGGCTAAGCTTAATAAAATAACTCTTTAATCCTTACAGCTTGTTTGGTAAACTTAATTAAAACAAATGGATTAATCCTTATACCTTGTTTGATAAAACATCATTAAATTAAAGACTTAATATGCAATAAGACATGTTTGGCAAAACTAAATTAAACTCCCTTAATTTATTTTAGTAACTCCTTTATACCAAGGTTATTTGTCATACTTCTATTTAATTAAATAATCAATTAAAATATTAATCTATTAAATTACTTTCACATATAAATCATTATCACATAATTATAATTTCCTTTATAATTGTAATTTTATTCGACCAATTAATATTTTAAATTACAAATTCTCATTTAAAATATTATAATTTATTTAAATCACTATAAGCTCTCTAGCTTACTTATTAAATCAAATTGGTATATAATCTCATAACAATTAATTTTCTTAGCTCCTTAATTATTTATCCAACAAATAATTGACTAAATCACATCAACTCAAATTGCCATTAAATACTTATATAATTCAATAAATATTTAATATTACAAATAAATATTTAATATTTAATTATTTATTCAACAAATAATTAACTAAACCATATCAACTCAAATTGAATAATTATTTATTCAACAATAAACATATCCATTAAATACTTATATAAATCAATAAATATTTAATATTACACTTTAAAATTCTAGAATGTTACTACCTTATTGGTCTACAAATTTGATTCGCCATAATCTAGATGTGATGCATATTGAGAAGAATGTGTTTGACAATGTGTTTAACACTGTGATGAATGTTACGGGGAAGGCAAAAAATAACGATAAGGCATGTTTGGACATGAAAGATATTTGTAAGCGTCCTGGATTAGAACTTTATGAATCTCCTAATGGTAAGATTGTCAAACCGCATGCAAGGTACACATTGTCCAAAAAGCAAGTTGAAGATGTGTGCACATGGGTTAAGTCTTTGAAACTACCAGATGGATATGCGTCAAACATTGCAAGGTGTGTTACGGGTGGGAAATTGCAAAGGATGAAGAGTCATGACTGTCATGTGTTCATGGAGAGACTCATGCCTATAACATTTCGGGATCTTCTTGATAAACCAATATGGGATGCTTTGACGGATCTTAGTCGTTTCTTCAAAGACTTATGTTCAAAATCATTAAATAAGAAGGACATGTCTGTACTTGAGAAGAACATCATAGAGATCACGTGTAAACTGGAAAAAATATTCCCACTTGGTTTTTTTGACTCCATGGAGCATTTGCAAATCCATCTTCCCTATGAAGCTCGTGTTGGGGGTGAAGTTCAATATAGATGGATGTACCCTTTCGAGAGGGTGATGGGAAACCTTAAGAGGAAGGTGAAGAATAGAACTTATGTCGAGGGGTTGATATGTGAGGCATATAGTTTCGATGAGATATCTACATTTGTCTCAGACTATTTTTTGGACGAACTCTTGACAAAGGCCAATCGAGTATCGAGACATGATGATGGGGGAAATGTTGAACTAAATGGTCGGCTCTCTATATTTGGTCTATCGGGTCGCGCTTATGGAAAAGGGAAGCGCATATTCCTCTCTGAGCAAGAATTACATGCTGCACATACTTACATTCTTCTCAATTGCGAGGAGATTGACGAATTTGTGAGGTACACATGTAAACTTGATAATTTATCTTTTAAGTTGAAAATTTATTCCAATATGTTAATGTTTATAACATGGTATAGATTGTACGATGACGAGTTAAAAGTGAAGCATCCCAGAGATAATTGATAAAGATATTCAAATCAATCGTGATAAAAAATTTGCACTTTGGCTAAAGGACAAAGTAAGTTCAATTTTTAAGCACGTAGAATATATATACTCCATGTTAGCTATGACTTAATTTAATAAGATGGAGTTTTTGTAGGCTTTGACTGAGGGATCAACGATTTAGACTAATGTACAAGTCCTAGCTATGGGACCGCATAGGACCAAGTCACCATGAATGGTTACAAAATAAATGGTTGTGAATTTCGAGATAAAGGCATATAGGGCGCCAGAAAAGAACAACGAACTCTGGAGTGTGTGTCCAAGGAGATTGTTACAATGAGCTTGGTCATGCCTTTTATGGGGAATTGGAGGAAATTGTAGAGTTGTCGTACAAGGGCACGTACGGGGGTCATATTCACTTGTTCAAGTGCCGTTGGTTTGATTCAGAAAAAGGGATACGTGTTGACAGACATGGAATCGTTGATATTGACCCCCATAGGTATGTGTACTCCAATGAACCGTTTGTTTTACCAACTCAAATAGTACAAGTATACTACACTCCTAGTCTTGTTAGGAAAAGGCATAGACCGCCTATAGATTGGCAAGTTATAATTCATACTCCCGCGCGTAGTCGTGTAGAAGTAGTTGATGGGGAGATTTACCAAGAGCAGATGCTTTATAGTCAAACTATAATAAATGTGGAGGACGACAATGAAGTAATCCAGTTAGATGGTGGAGATGAACCACATGAAATAGATCATGAGTCAATACTTGTGTCAGATGACATTGATATTGAGGAGGAAGAGTTATTTACTGAATCTGACACTGAATCTGAAGCAGATGATGGTTATGAATCTGCAACACGTATACAAGATGATTCTGAATCAGACATTGACACTTGAACAAATGAAATGTATGTTTAGCATTACATGTTTTTTATATCATTGTCATGTTTATGTACTAAACTATTTAAATGCAACTTTTGTTTATTGTCATTTTATATTCATATATATACATGTTTATATCACTGTCATGTTTATTGTCATATATACATGTAATCAAATATGACTCATAATAACATCTTGAAATTTGTAATATACAGATGGCTTCTGAAACAGCGCAGAAAAAGTGCGGCATGGGTAGGGGGCCTAATCATGTGCCCAAGGCCCCTACTAATCCGGATGATCAGATTCTTATTCAGATTCACCCTCTTCCGAATAGCACGTACGTCCCGCATATATCATTTATATATAAGCATTTAAGATTCCATTTATACAAGCTATATAGAACTTAGATGTAAATTGCCTTAATATATCTACTTATCGTTGATGTAAATTGATGTTAATATGCTAATTGATGTTAATATTTTTATTGTATTGGGAATTTGTATATTTCTCTTGGTTTGTGTCTTGGGGTCTTAGAAATGTCCATATATGCATGTCGTCGTGCATGTGGCTAGTCTATATTGTAGGGGAGACTCTGGCGAATTTTTTTTAAGTATTATAAGTATAAGTTTGAAAAATGTTCATAAGTATTATAACTTAGATGTAAATTGCTTAAATGTATCTACTTATCGCTGATGTAAATTGTTGTATATTATAGTGATTTTTCAGATAATAAGATCGTCAAGTGCATATCACAGCTGTGTTTACAGAATTGGCCTACACCTGTGATTACGTGGGCGAGCACACCTATCGCCCACAAGGATGCTGTTTGGGATGAATTTCAGGTATGTTTTTTTTAATTATGACAGATAATATAATATTCAAAGGATAATTGTTTAGTAATGTTATTATTTTAGTTTTATTTGCAGAAACGGTATAGATGGGAGGACGGGCAGGCTTTAGTGATACAGACATTATTCTGGTAGAAGTGCGCGGTCCGCACCAAAGACAATTTGAACAAAGAAAGACAAAAGGCCCTTCATAATGCCGAGATCGACCATCCAGGCCAGGGAGAAGATTATATGCACGAGCATAGCCCCTAGTGGTGCACCCAGTCCATATGGGCGGAGATGTGTGCCCAATAGAGAGCTGAGAGCTGGGTGAAAAGATGAAAGATTGCCTCCACCAACAGATCCTCGGGTGTACCCGATGGCAAAAAGGCTAAAGGGACATACAAGGGCGACAATATTTCACAGTTACAGCATATCACTGCCAGGGTACGTATTTACAAGTTTTAATATGTTTACAATCATGAATTCTAGAAAATATATCACATTATTACTTAGTAATATTGTGCTATTTTTTGTATAGGAGTCTCAGTCTCAAGGTACACCTATCCATTGGCTGGATGTGTACGTGGCCACCCGTGATGGTCTGCTTGATGCTATCCAGATAGCGGTAATAAGTTTTAACAACTTGATCTTGTTTATCAATGCTTACAGAATTTTTTTTTAACTATTTAATTGTTAACATGATGACAAAATACTTAGAAGCGTTTATTAAATGAGCGCTATCATGAAGCACTCCACATCCGACTATTGATCAATAGCTGTGGGAGAGGGCGTCTGTTGTGAAGAAGAACTACACTAAAGGTCAAGGACAACGACGACGCCCATCATTCAGTGGCTCAGGAAGCTCTGCTACCTAGTGTTCACAGTCATCGAGTCATCCAGCTGTTCATACTCCGGCTGACTGTGTGAGAGCTATATGTCAAGATTGAAATCTTTTAAAGATACTGGGCGGGCATCTGGGGGCTCTTGATCCTGAGTAGTTAACTGAAGCAGTAGCGACAGCAGCAGCAGGACAACATGGGGATGGCGACGAGGTATAAAATCAATTTTTTGTATATATTGTCGTAGTATATATCAGTATCAACATAGTTACTATATTTGTAACTTGTTTTATTATTTTGTTAATTACAAGGTGATCAAGGAGGCGACGATGCTTGACGTACCTGCTTTGGATCATTTTTTTAGTTATAGTATAAGATTGTACTTGTATATTCATTCTTTGGATGTCTGTATGTTACTTAAACATTAGATTTGTGGTTATTTATTCAATTCATAGCGGTTTTTAAAGGTTTATATATATAGTTTATATACTAGCTAGCTAGTTTGGTGGACGATGGATGTTTATGTTGTTGTGTATGTGTGTTGGGATATAGCAGGTACAAAACAGGTACAGTTTTTTGGGAATTATTCAAAATAGCAAAAAGCTATTTTTCAATTTTTTTTAATCAGTGACCGCATGCGGTCGCTGATGTCTTTTAGCGACTGCTAAGCATCTGAGGGTATCAACGACCGACGTCCGTCGCTGCTGGTAGTCGCAGCCACGTGGACCACGTTAGCCTTTGGCCCTGAGCCATGCTGACTCAGCTTAGCAACCGAAATGACAAATTCGGTCGCTATTAGCGGTCGCAGATATATCGGTCGCTAATAGTGGTCGCTGGTGTGCATCTTAGCGACCAGATTTTATGCGACGACTATTAGCGACTGCACTCGGTCGCTAATAGCTATCTCTTCACCAACCAAGCATGAGTCAAGATACGCTGTGATCGATAGACCCTTTTCTTGTAGTGGGGCTTGCCAAAATGACTATGGGGTGGTACCCTCAGTTTTTCATCAATGCCTGGAAGCTATCTAGAAAGGGAGAGAAGTGAAGGTACCAGCAACTCAGAATCCCTTTGGACTAGAGGAGGCACACATCACCGAAGCAACTTTCTTCGATGATGTCACTGAAGAGGGGGAGAACCAGATCACGAGGCCTGATTCCCTAAGACTAACAAGCTGGGAGGAAGTGCAGGAAGATAAGTTTGTGCCTACAGAAAAAGTGAAGAAGAAGACCTCGGAACGTGGAGAATGTTCAAAAAATATGAAGCCAGTAGTAGTAGACTTGGAGAAGGAAGGAAGAGAAGAGAAGAAAAGGCCAGCAGATCCTGAAGATGCCAGAAATATAATAAATGCCAAGCGGATAGCACAGTCTGAGGATGGCCAAAAGGAAAAATGGGAGAGGGTTGTTAAACCCAACGGAAAGGTGGTGTTTCGATTGTGACAGTGCAAGGGGGAAGAGCCCAATGAAGCGTGCAAACCCAATGGCTCAGGAGGTGTCCCCCACTCCAACAATAATGAAGAAGGAGAAGTTGTACAATAGAAGGTAGAACCAGCTCCAGAATGCTTCGAGGATAGGCCAAAACCGCAACAAAATGAATTAGAAGAAGTTGATTTGGCAACAGATGGAGGAACACCAAGACCGACTTATGTCAACAAAGAGCTTGAGGCTAACCAGAAAGAGGAGCTCATACAACTATTGCGAGAGTATAGGTACGTCTTTGCTTGGAATTACGACGAGATGCCCGGAATTGACAAAGATCTTGTGGAGCACAATCTAAACATAAGCCCGAGAATGAAGCCAGTGAAGCAAACACCTCGCAACTATGCACCCGAAGTCGAAACCCAAATAAAGGAAGAAATCAAAAAGTTGTTGGAAGTAGGGTTCATCAAGCAGATCCAACATCCAACATGGCTTTCCAAAGATCGTCTTCCAGAAAAGAAATCAAATGAATGCCATACTAATATGTGTGGATTTCAGAGACTTGAACAAGGCATGCCCGAAGGACACGTATCCATTACCCAACATAGACACTTTGGTATATGCAACGGCTAATCATGAGATGATGTCATTCATGGATGGGTTTGTGGGTTACAATCAGATAAAGATGTCCATAGAAGATGCAGAGTTTACTGCCTTTCGTACCCCGTTTGGGAATTTCTTCTATGTAGTAAAGTCATTCGGGATGAAGAATGCGGGGGCAACTTATCAAAGGGCAATGCACGCCATATTTCATGACATGATTCATGATATAGTGGAGGACTATGTGGACGACATAGTAGTGAAATCCAAAAAGGCGACAACTCATGTGGAGGACTTGAGGAAAGTGTTTGAGCGATGCCGAAGGTACAAGTTGAGGATGAATCCCAAGAAGTGCACCTTTGGAATGACGGATGGAAATTTCATGGGCTTCTTGGTTCACAACAGAGGTTTAGAGGTGGACCCAAGCAAGGCGAAAGCAGTTACAGAGATGCCCCCACCAAAGATGCAAAAGCAGTTAAAGAGCTTTCCAGGGAAGGTCTCGTACATGAGAAGATTCATGCCAGCATTAGCTGAAGTCACAGAACCTTTCGGCAAATTACTAAAAGGAAAGGTACAATGGGACTGGGGGCAAGACCAACAACAGGCCTTTGAGAAGGTAAAAAGAATTTTGTCTTCAGCTCAAACGATGGTAGTGCCACAAAGAGGAATGCCATTAAAGTTGTACATCACATCTACTAAGAAGTCTATAGGAGGATTGATCACGCAAGAGGTGGATGGAGAAGAGAAACCTGTGTATTATATTAGCCGGATAATCAGAAGACCATAAACCAGGTATTCACATGTGGAGAGGCATTGCCTAGCGTTGGTGTTCATTGCGCAGAAAATGCGGCATTATTTTCTAGCGCACGAAGTAATGATTGCAACAAAGACTTATCCGATCAGATACCTATTGACTAGGCCAGCATTAGTAGGAAGACCTGCCAGATGGATGATGATTCTTTCAAAATATGACATCAAGTGTGTAACACCAAAGGCAATTCGATGTCAAGCCTTGGCAGACCTGCTAGCTCAATTTCCAAATGGAGAATATGAACCCCCTTCTGAGGATCTTCCGGGTGGAGAAGTAGAATCAATCGACTTGATGGATGAGGACCCAAAATGGTGGAGTTTGGCTTTTGATGGATCATCTGCAAAAGGTAAAGGCGGAGCAGGAGTGGTACTTACCACCAAAGAAAGAAAAGAAGTGGCATTATCATACAAATTGGATTTCCCATGCACAAATAATGAAGCAGAATACGAGGCGTTCATACTAGGATTGTTGGCGGCTCAAGAATTGGGAGCCAAATACCTTAAAGTAAAGGGAGATTCAAACCTTATAGTGCAGCAAATAAAAGGCCAATTTGGAGTGAAGGAACCTATCTTGGCACCATATCGAACTGTAGCACAAAAGGTGATGGAAGCCTTCAAGAAGGTGGTGATTGAATATGTGCTAAGAGGACAAAATAAACAACGTGATGCACTAGCAACGGTAGCGTCTCGAGTCTATGTCCAAGGAGAAGATTTGGATGTGAAGGTAATGAAGAGAACCCTCCCAACCACGGTGCTAGACTTGTTCCCCAAAGACATGATAGATGATTGGAGATATAACATCTCCCATCAATTCCAAACAAAGGAAGAAACAATACCAATCGTGGAGCTACAGAAGTACAACATCATCAAAGGTCTCTTGTATCACAAAGAAGCAGATGGTGTATTGACACGATGCTTGGGGAGGCAAGAAGCAAATAGAGTCTTGCATCAGGTTCATGAAGAGAACTACGGGTTTATAAACATAGGCCTGTATCGTAGGATGCAACGCCAAGGGTATTATTGGCCTGAAATGAAGAAGGAAGCATATGCCTTACAATGCCAATGTGTTTCATGCCAAGAATACCCTGGGGAAGATGAATGCGCCTTCATTGATGACATATCGGATTGGCGAATCCCATATATGGAGTTTTTACAAAGCGGAACTCTTCCGACCAAAAAGAAGGACACAATTATAATAAAGAGGAAGTCACAACGATTCTTCTTACAAAATGGAGAATTGTTCAGAAGAGGTTTCAATGGCAAGCCCCTACGGTGTCTGGAACTAGGCGAAGCCAAAGATTTGGCTTATCAAATGCACAAGGATGAACATCAAGGGGGAGCCAAGTTGTACAAACAACTTATCGATCATGGTTACTATTCGCCAAAGATGGAAGGAGATTGTCTAGAATTTTTCAAAAAGTGCCACATTTGTCAAATACATGGAAACTTGATCCATGCTCCCGCCGTGGATTTGCGAACCTTAGCAACACCATGGCCCTTTTATACATGGGGAATGGATCTTATAGGTCCTGTTCACCCTAATTCTAAGGGTAATATATGGATTTTAACTGCCACTGAGATGTACACAAAGTTGGTGGAGGCAGTACCCTTGAAGAAGGTCACAGGACCAGGAGTGGCAAATTTTATCAAGGAGCATATCATTTGCCGTTTCGGGATCCCGAAGATCATTTTGTCGGATAATGGAACTCCCTTCATCATAGGGACATCAAAAATCTGATGGAAAGATACAGGGTGAAACATTACAAATCATCACCCTACTACCCGAAAGGCAACGGACAAGCAAAGGCTACAAACAAAACTTTTATAAAAATCTTATCAAAAACCCTAGACGATCATCCGAAAAAATGGGCAGACTAACTACCAATAGCGTTATGGGCATATCGAACTTCAAAAAGAAAGCCTACAGGCAAAACCCCATACGCTTTGGTTTATAGTGAAGAAGCTATCTTGCCCGCCGAAATAGAAATACATTCAGCTCGAATGAGACTTCGAAGCTTAGTCGAGGAAGAGAGCTGACCAGCCGCCCTGGAGGCCTTAGCCGACTTCCGAGACAAGGATAAAGAAAAGCTTGAACGGTACCACGCGAGATTGCGATGACAATACAATACCGCGGTGGTACCACGACAAATTCTGGTGGGAGACCTGGTGCTCAAAACGACAACTCAAGTTATGAGGGGGACCCCAACCACCAAATTTTACCCCAAATGGGAAGGCCCGTATAGGGTACGAGAGATCTCCGAAAGCGGGTATTGTAAGATATCTCGTATGGGATCAGATGCTGTCTCAGGCCCATTAAAGTTGAAGTGGGTAAAGAAATATTATACATGAGAAGAGCATCACAAAAAGTTATACTTTCAACTTCAAAAGTAATCATGGCACCTGACTCGCAGCCCTCGGAAGTTACACTTTCAACTTTAAAAGTGATCGAGGTACCTGACTAACAGCCCTCAGAAGTTACACTTTCAACTTCAAAAGTGAGTGAGGCACCTGACTAACAATCCTCGAAAGTTACACTTTCAACTTCAAAAGTGACTTAGGCACCTGAGTATAAGCCCTCAAACCCAAAAGTTACACTTTATCTTTAAAAGTGGAGAACAGTATGCTTTATTCGACAAAAGCAAGAAAGTTACACTTTATCTCTAAAAGTGGCAAACGTTATGCTTTTTTCGATAAAAGCAATATTTATTATATGAAACGTTATGCTTTTCGTTAAAAGCAATTTTTATTATCAATAATTTGACAAACTTTCACTTATACTTGAATGTTTTAATTTTCTTAAAAAAAAGTATAAATTCATGTGTTGGTTTGTGGAAAATATATATGTTTTTGACAAAATCCATGTTTTCTTATAATACTTATTGTTGTCTTGGAATATTAATTTGAATAACTTGAGATTCAATGATAAATATTGAGTTTTAAGGAATCATTCAAATTAAAGACAATCAACAAGGTTAAAGAAACCACGTTCTGATAAATGAAATATGTGTAAATGAGTTTCTGAAACATGAAATCGAAAAAAAAACTACTACAACAAGTCAGATCTAAAGGCCAAGACATATCAAACTGAAGTGGAGGCATAGCTAAAGCCTCCAAGTCAGCAATGGCAGCGTCTCGAATCTTTAGATTTGCAGCTTTCAACTCCCTAACTTGTTGTGTAGTTGACTCTAAATCCCGTCGCTGGCACTCTACATCCCGAAGCTGGTTCTCCAAATCCTAATACTTAATCTTTAATTTGTTCGCGGCTTTGTCAAGATCAGAAAGCTGCACTGAAAAGGATTCATCTTCACACTTACGTACAGCAACCTCCAAACGTAGCACAACAAGATTAAAACTTGACTTGAGAAGATCCAACCTGGTACGAAAAGGAGACATGTCAACACCCACGGATGCAAGGTCATCTACATCATCACTAAATTGTTTCAGGTCCTCGACTCTCAACGAATATAAGGAAAGAGTATGCAACCCAAGAACAAGGCCTGCGAGCTAATCTAGGAAGAAGGTCTGGGAGGAAGCCGCCTTAACAATCAGTCGGTCAAGCATCCGCGGGAACCGAGCTAGGAGATGCTCCAGACTTTCCCGACTAGAAGCTGATATCTAGAAACCTCTCCATGAAATAAGATCCCCGCTTGGATTGAAGGAAGCTCTGGTAGGAGCAACTTTAGAAGCCACCATAGAATCTGTCGAGACCAGGGATGGAGGAGCAGAAAGATGTGGTATGGCTGATGAGTCCTCGAAGCCTTGGGTCACCTGGAGGATAACCAAGGTCGCTATATGACGAGTGGGCAACATCCAGATGGAGAGCATAAAATAAAACAAGTGCCTCAACAGGCAACGACAAATCCTTCATCTTCTCGCTATGGAAAACAAAATGTCAAAGCACAATATATTAATAAAAAAAGAAGAAGGGGAAATTCAAGACAAATCATATGTTGACTAAAGAAGGATACTCACAATATAGTCAATGGAAAAGGAGTTGGGAGATGACACAAAAAGGGGAATGTCATTCAACCCACCCAAAGTACTATCAACAATGCCCTCCCGAGCAATCACCAACTCGATAGAATCCTTCTGGGGTGGATGAACATCACCAATAGTTTCAGAATGATTCCCCCTCGGGGAAGTAAGAGTATCATCAACATTTTCAGACTCATCATGAGGAGCAGGCATAGGAAGGTGTGAAGAAATGGTTGTATCACCCACAGCAAGACTCGAGCTCACATCGGATAAGGTATCCTTAGCATCTAGGCTAACACAATCATCGCGAGGAGTAGATAACTCAATATCAACATGAAGGATAGGTTAGAGAGGCTCACGACTAGTGGAAGCCGCCGCGGAAGTCTCATTTGAAGTACCATACATAAACCCAAGAGGAACATCATCATCATCTTCATCGATTGCGGTAACCTGAAAGAAAAAATAAAGGAAACAATTACTCAATGATATGTGAAAGCAGTAATACAAGGGATGAAAGGAAAATGAGAATAGTACGACAAAATTACCAAATTTCTACGGCGCTTCTTGATCAGATCGTCGCCTGCCGGGATACTAGGATCAGCATTATCAAGGGGGCATTTTGCTAATGGTTTTATGATAAGCCTGATAGGAGGACGACTGGTTGGAACCACGATCGAAGCAATAGGAGGAGCTACCCCAGAATCAATAGTAGTAGCTGCTCTCATTTTAGAATGAGTAATCATCTCCTCGGCATCAGAGGGTCCCTGGGGAGGAGCTAGAGAAGACACCTGAAACGGAGCCCGTGGTGGAAGACTCCTCGAAGTAGTGGGAGCATGTGCGGGAAAAGTAATCGGATCATCTCGAAGAGGAATGTCTGCTAAATGAGGAATAGAAGACTTAGGCATCAAAGCCTCACGCTCAATCAACCGCTACTGGATGGCCAAAGTGTTGAGCGGACATGGGTCTTAGGAGAACACAACAGTCGGCCCCATTGGAGATGTTTTGGAATGGAAACGGGTAATGAACAAATCAAGGTATCATCCTGCCATCTTTTAAGATTGACCTGCCAGTAATTACGTTCGCCAGTAGCATATCGCCCGCTCCGGGAGTCATCTGGTATGACAAAAGGAAGGGATCTATAAGGATAACTTACTAGCCTCTGAAATGCCCATGTAAAAGAGGATGAGGTAGAGACGAAATTGAGAAAAGCATCCTCATAATTCCCCCGGCAGGTGTGACCGAAAGGGCATTCCTGGTCATATTCGAATTGTCTCATGACCCTGTGAGGAGAATACAGTACAGTGCCAAAACTATTATTCTCAAGGAAATAGGGAAGCTCTGTAGACCGAAGGAAAACGAACCAAGACAGTGCGGAACCACTCAAGCTATTTCTGTTGAGGTTGGAGTAGGTACGAAATTTGTGCTTGTAGAAATGAGGTAGATGACTGCAACCCCCTGAAACAATGGTATAGGGACGAGCAGTGAAGTATGAATAATCATCAAGGAAATGTCGCAAATCCGTACTGTCAGGACTAGAACGGTGATCAATCCAACATAATATGCGAGGAATGATGTTGCGTGGTGGGAGAGAATGAGACTTCTTCTTCTTTTTAGAAAGATGCTAAAGATCGGAATAGCCCGGAAAGCGCTCGAAAAGAAAGATCTGAAGGAAGGAGCATGTAATGAAGCAATTGACATCATACCTGGGTAAAAAAAAATTATAGAAAAGGTTAAAGGAAAAGAAGCACAGTTTGAAAGACAATTAAATATAAAATATGAAGGTGATTACCTCCCAACGGATTCTTTCATGGAAAGGGTTGTTTCGTCTAGGCGACGATATAATGTCCCTAAGAAGAGAGAAGCAATGGGAATCTCCGAGCCCCGGGATAACAACGCTGCCAAGCTGAATATACGGGTAGAAGGACCGTCTATGGGAGACCCAGGGAAGATGAAACGGGACAGCCACATAACCAGATAAGCTGCTAGAGGAAAGGGACAAGTTTCTTCACGGAAGGAAAGAACAGACTTGTCATGAACAGAGCTGTCCCACTGGTTGGTCTTGTAATCACGGCAGAAGTAGCGCACCCAGGATAACCAAGAATTCTTATGTTGAATTGAGGTATCGAAGTCCGGAAGGAGCGTATCGCCCTTGAAGAGAGAGAGATGAAGTAGGAAGATCGCTTGAAGGCCTCCATTAAATAGGCAACACAGTCGTCATCCCTATTGGACATGCTAGAAGGACCACAGGAGTTTGAAGCAACAATAGGAAGGCTACAAGATGTAATTCAGGATAAATATACATATTTCAAAAACATAAGAATGAACGAAAGGAATAAAAGATGAGAACTTACTGATAGAGGGCATAGACATCCTCTAGAGTAGGGGTGAATTCCCCCAAGCAGTGATGAATATGCAAGTAGAGGAACACCATCGTAAGATCAAAACAGTATAAGCGTTATGGTCCTGGTGAATCCGTAGGTATCTACACAGTTGAACACAGCGAAAGATACTCGCATTCTTGAGTATTTCAATGTATTCAGCGTTTCCAAGGATCTCATCGGTCCAATCCTGCCAACCTTGAATACGACCAGCTGAATCTGACAGGAAGTGAAGGGGCCTGAAGGGGTACTCTTGCTTCTCTATGCATAGGCGGGGAATGCAATCGGCATGAGGGAAGTCATCCCAACCTCCAGAAGCTGGGTCATACAGAAACAAGCCTTCTTTCTCTAGTGGAGGAAAAGCTGTATGGTCATAATCTCTAACTCTATCCCAAAAGATGTCAGAAGGACCAAAGAAGGGAGCTTTTCCCCAATCGGTGATGAATTGGGACTCCTTGGTAGTTCTTGGTTTTGTAGAGAATTCAGGTGAAAGGGCCTGCAAGCAAGGGGAAGATCATCATAACAATTCTAAAGAAAGCAAATGAAGGATTTGAGCTTGAAGTACTCACCATGGAAAAGAGGAATGTCCAAGAGTCAAGCTTCAAAACACTTGAAAATAAGAAGAAACAATGTTAGAAAGAGTTAGGGAGTACATTTATGCAAGAAAAAATTCCCAAAAATTTTCGAAAAAACTTCAGACATCCAAAAGGCATCCTTCGGAGCCTTTTTTGGACTTATAAAGGCATATGTCATAGCGTAGTGATGGCTTTTATAGGGCTCGTCGATACGATCATTTTGATATATTACGGGCACCAAAACTCCAAACGGATCAAAAGTTACGCTGCAAATAGTAACTGTTCATCCCGAACTTCATTTTTTCTCCCAAAACATGAATTTCTGCCTAGGGTTTGGCCATCTGGAGTGGTTTCGCCGCATGCAAGCAGATCATTTTTTCTCGTTTCGCGTTTTCGTCGAAAAATGTGAAATCTTTCTTTATTATCCGAGGGAAAAAACCAAGATGTAATCAAGGTAATGGGGCTCGGAAGACAAAAAAAAGTTTGGAGAGTCAAAAAAAGAAAGAAAAAAAGGCTAAGGTTTGGCCCCCCAGGGTTCGGCGCCCTATAGGGTTCGGCCACCACCTAGGGGTTGTTTCCAATATAAAAAAAATTGCCAAGGTTCGGCGCCCTACAGGGTTCGGCCTCCGCCTAGGGGTTGTTTCCTTCAAAAAAAAAATGCCCCCTAGGGTTCGGCGCCCTATAGGGTTCAGCTCCTATAGGGTTCGGCCACCGCCTAGGGGCTTTTCCTTTAAAAAAAAAATTTAAAAAGTTCTGCCCCCTAGGGTTCGGCGCCCTATAGGGTTCGGTCACCGCCTATGGGCTGTTTCCTTTAAAAAAAATTATTATAGGGTTCAGCCCCTATAGGGCTCGAACACTTAAGGGCTATTCCTTCATACCTTTGACATCCTGTTGCTCTACTAATCCACTGCTTGGGACGAATGCTCCTTCACAGTGAAAATTATAGCCTTTTCTGAGGAATTCCAAGGAAAAAAACCAAGATATGATCAAGTTGATGGGGCTCAGAAAACAGAAGAAAGTCTACAATTACCTGGTGTTGGATACCGCAAGGATGTCCCTGATGGTGAGACTGTGACACCCCCAAATCCTGGTACTTCATTTCCTCAAGATTTGGTGTTCACTTAATCAAAACATTAATTTCTAACTACCAAATTATAATAAAATTGAATAATAAAAACCTGCCCATACAGGATTAAACTCAAATAAAAATCTCCCAGGTTATCTAACCTTTAACAACAATCATTCAAATGCGGAAATTTAAATAAACTTCATTACAATCTTTAAACCAAAGTCTGAAAGTAAACTATCAAAACTATTACAAGTCTTCAATATTTATTCATCTTCCCTTTGCCCTTACTTCGGGTGCTAGGTACGTCACCGCTTCAACCTTAGTCAGAAGAAATTTTACGAGCAAGAGTGAGCAAACAAGGCCCACTTGAAATAACAATAAATAAATCTTTAAACTTTTACATCAATTGCCAATATTAGGCTCAATAGAACTGAACAATATATTCTATTAACTTTCTGAAAATTATAACATTCACTGAGGGTCTAATGACCACGAATCATGTCCATAGTTATAAGCAATCTTTCAACTTTAACTTTAACAAATATAAGACTATAAGGACTCCACGCATTTAGGGGATCAACCCTTCGTATAAATGTATTGTGCACAACCATTTCAACGCTAAGCGTAAACCTCTATTAAAAGAGTTGTTCATCTCAGTATTTTGAATACAAGTCCGCACCAAAGTAAGTTTGGTTTGGATATATTACAGGGTAATTTAGAATTCAACGGTAATCAACTAAGGATTAATTGATTACAAAATAAATAACTGTATGATATGGAATAATCATAACTGAATTGATATTTGTAAATTAACATCATGCTTTAGGAATAATCTAATAGCATAAGCATGGAATAATCATAACATTCAAGGTTATTGAGGATTGGGTACTAAACATGCATCATGAATAATAAATTGAATGACAAAGTTGCTCATCACTAGAATACAGTGACTCGCATGCTAACTAACGAGTTACATATTTAAAGAAACTTATTCAATAATAAGATGTAAGATGTAGAATACTTGCATCCTCATGAACCAATAAATACAATAGCTTTATCAATAATAAACAATCTAACTCCACGAAAGTGTAGAGTTAGCAACTTGTATAATTTCGTTGTGCTCAACGAAATTAAACTTGTACAACGAAGTTTTAGAGTTAGAAAACTTGTCTTTAGCACAAGCTAAACCTTACAACTTGAATCAATACCCTATACATATGTCATCATGACATAATTAGTCATTACCAATATTTTATATCTATATAAACAATACATACATCATGTAGGCCAAATTACCCATTCACATAATCAAACTATGTTAATACTAGTTAACACTTGATAACATAATCATTCATAGTTTAATACTACTGAAATCATCACTTAACATTCCTATTATTAACACATAACATTTATTTTCAAGCTTTGTGTAATAAACTAAAACTGTCAGACCATTCTACTAACTTCATGGTCATGCAAGTGCCACGATTTTACATCGTGGTTCACGCTATTTCAAGGCTTAGTTAACTTCGGCTCGACTCATAGGCCATTGATTGGCGTTGCGGCGCGAGATTTATATCATTTTGGCGTGACTGTAACAAAACTCCGAATCTAGCAACCAAGTTCTAAGAATGATGAATAAAAGCCAAATTGGCCTAAAAGCTCGAATCTAATAGATCGATTAACATGTAATACATATATAGACTTCATATAAACATATTGTGAAGACTTCTAACATGTTTCTACTCATAAAATAACATAAACATCAAATTTACAACACCCAATTTCAATGTTTTTGGCAAAAACTCCATTGTTGACATTTTTAATGAAAATCAACACTGTGATTTTGTTTTTCAATCAAAACAGAAATTTCAAAACATCATAGTTATGATTATACATACTCTATGAATTTACATAATCAATTTATCAATTTAACAACCAATTAAACCTTAATTTCTATTTTAAATTAAGCCATATTCATATATATTTTCATGTAAACACTGTAATATATTTTCTTCCACAAAACACATATATACATGAACTAGTTTCTCTATAATCATATACAAACTCATAAAATCATCTTATAATCAATAATTAATCATATAACTATAAACACCATCAATTTATCTTTTATAAAATTTCACAGAGAACTTTTTGGAAGAAGAAGAAAACTAACTTTTAAAGAAGAGATTAAGCTCCTACCTTTGATTAAGAAGATGATGGCTATTTTTGATTATCAAACTTCTTTTCTTTCTCAAAACCTTTAAGGATTTCTCTCAAGTTTTCTCTCCCTTTTCTCTTTTCTTTTTTCTTCTTCTTCTTCTTCTCTTTTTCTTCAACTGAGTTCTTTCTTCTCTCTAACATACGTACTAGATAATATAACGTATATAGTAATAATATATATTAATTATATAATATAACTCTAGATATCAGTTATGTAAGTTTTGAAATTTAAAAGCCATAAGGCTTGTTTGGCTAATCTTAATAAAATAACCCATTAATCCTTACACCTTGTTTGGTAAGTCTAATTAAAACAAATGGATTAAATCCTTATACCTTGTTTGATAAAACACTATTAGATTAAAGACTTAATATGCATTAAGACTTGTTTGGCCAAAACTAAATTAAAGTCCTTTAATTTATTTTAATAACTCCTTTATAGCAAGGTTATTAGTCACACTTCTATTTAATTAATTAATCAATTAAAATATTAATCTATTAAATTACTTTAACACATAAATCATTATCACAAAACTATAATTTTTTTATAATTATAATTTTATTTAACCAACTAACACTTTATTTTAAATCACAAATTCCAATTAGAATATTATAATTCATTTAATCATTATTAATTCTCTAACTTAATTATTAAATTAAATTAGTATATAACCTCATAACAATTAATTTTCTTAGCTCCTTAATTATTTATTCAACAAATAATTAACTAAACCACATCAACTCAAATTGCCATTAAATACTTATATAATTCAATAAATATTTAATATTTAATATTTAATTATTTATTCAACAAATAATTAACTAAATCACATCAACTCAAATTGAACAATTATTTATTCAACAATAAACATATCCATTAAATACTTATATAAATCAATAAATATTTAATATTACACTTTAAAATTCTGGAATGTTACAGAGACTTGCTAATGTGGCTGCAATTGCGATGAATACACGTGTGTTCGTGGCTCCTAGCGATTATGAGACAATCCTAATTGAAGTTTAAAATCTCAATTATTGGACATATGCACGCAAGTAGCACCTATTTAATCAGAAGTAAGGCATGCGACAAGGGGTTATGAATATGGACTCCTTACTTCTCCAAAATAAAGATAGGTAAAAAGTTTATTTTTCGAAAAAAATAAAATTAAAGTTTGATTTTATTCCCAAGAAAGTGTAATTTTCGAAAATGGCTTATTTATATGCATATATATATATATCAAATAAATAAAGATTTGGTTTATTTCCAAAATAAAGAAAGATTGGATTCTATTTCCAAAATAAAGAAAGATTTGATTTTATTTCCAAAATAAAATTAAGATTTTATTTTATTTTATTTCCAAAATAAAATTATGATTCGATTTTTTTCCAAAATAAAATTATGATTCGATTTTATTTCCAAAATAAAATTTTGATTTTATTTGGTTTGATGAAAAAGAAAGATTTTGTATACCCAAAATAAAGATTTCTTCTTTCTTTTTATTTATTTAAAGCTATTTGATTATTTTTCTTGTTTTCAATTTCCAGTAAAAATAAAAAAACAAATCTTGGGTTTAACCCTAAGGGTTTGGCTCCCTAGGAGTTCCCTTTACTAGGACCATGGTCTTCAAGACCCGTAAAGTGAAGTCACGCTAAATTGTTCAAAAGCTTGAAGTATTCTTGCACGATCGTCTATTTGGAAATGCGACTCTCGCGCAGGGGGCAAATGTGGGCCCATGTGCAAAATTAGGGTTCACATGACCTAATTAAATTAAATACACAATTAGGGTTCCATGACCTCATTAAATGTGCAAATTAGGGTTCACATAACCTAGTGGAATGAAGATGGAAAAGTCAAAAATAAATATGCTAAACCCGGGAGAAGCCTCCACGTGTCCCGAGGTAGAAGACTCGTGGAGGCAGCTCGTTTTGGGAATTGATTGAGGGATTAGATTGGTGGCTAGAAGGACAGGACAATATGAGCATTCTTCTAATGACTAAAGGGTATTTCTGGAATTTTATTGAAAACATGTGCCTAGCATGTGATTACTTAATTCCAGGAAATTCTATAAATACCCCTTCCATTCTAGGAAGGGGGAGGACTCTTTTGGTAGCTTAAGGCTTGGATATTCCACCTAAAAGCTCTAAAAAGTTTTGAACACTCTCTCAACTCGAGGAATTGAAGAAGGCTCTTGGAATTCCAATAACCCTAACACAGTTTCTGGATTCTAGGGGTTCTGCCACGCGTCGTTGGAGTAATCGCCAACCTGTCATTCTCCCCTCTACAATCAATCAATCAATTCCGTGCTCTTTGTGGATTTCTCTCCTCCTCAGCCAACACGAAACCCTAAACAAGCAAGGCGCGATTTCCTTGCCCACAAACCTTTAATCAATAAATTAAAATTTTAAAAATATTCTAAATTCTCGGGTTGTCACATATTTGCGACCAACTGCGGTCGCTGATACGCAGTCGCTGATAGACCCTTTTCTTATAATGTTGAGACATCTCAATTGTAAGACCCCAACTTATTATAAATGAAATTTAATTTCCTCTATTTATTATTTTGAAATAGTAAGGGTTGATTTGATTAATGTGGATAGTTATCGGTAAAATACGCAAATATTTCAAATAAGCAAGTGGTTATAGAATATTCGTTTGGTCGTGGAATATTAAATCGTTATGAATATTCGCAAATGCACAAGCAACCATGTGTGGGCCCCATAACGGAAAGCAATTGGATGAAGAAAGCGACAAATATAAGTTGTTTAAAAATAACAGGCGTAGTTATTACTGAATTATCTTGTTAAAATACTTTGTGGTTAAAACACAATAGCTTTACTCAGATTGCACCAATTATTGATTCTTACGTAAGAAGGCACTACTCAATAATGGTTACGATAATTCTTATTCAAAGATTTTATTTTATTGATTTAATAATTGCTTTGCGTTGATATTTTATATTGTTGTTGTTTCAATAATTGTCATTACACGATATTTTCATTATCGAAACAATAATTCATATTATCTAAATAATATTATTAGATAACATTATTGGCAATGTCTAGAAAGTTACATCTAAGGAGAGGTTTGGTCACCTAATTGCGGCGCCAGAAGGAGAAATTCTTATTGGAAAGCCCCTCATTTCTGAACCGCGCCAACTTTGTCGATATTGTGATTACGTAATATTATTTGTGAATAATTAATTATTGATTCATATGATGAGAAAAATATGGATTTTATGTGGATATAGATGGAGAAAATTTTTAATGTGACAATTGTTGAAAATTGAAATTTTATCTTTTTCGATAAAATAATTTATTTAAATATATTATTATATTTTAATAATATAATAATGATGATATTTTTACGATGAATGTGGGATATATGAGTATATGTGGAGGAGGAGTATTTTTGTTACCAAAAATATTTAAAGCATGTTTTATGTGTAAATTGGACCCCATTTCTTGGTCGAAATTTGATTATAGCACGTAAAATCAACCGTTTGTGGATTTCGAGCAATTTTTGTTTGGAATTTGGAAAAACTTTCTTCTGTAAAGTTGTAGAGAATTGAATTTCCTATAAAAGCTCGCAAGATTCGAATTTTTTGATAAAATGGCTATTTATTATGAATTATTGAAGTTCCGAAACTCCGAAATAATTAATTTTGGAAGTTTAAAATATTTTAAGTAACAAAAACATTTTTTTTTATTTTGGTGTGTTTCACATATGTGTGGAAGGAGCTGAATTCAGATTCTTGGTGCGTAGGAAGTTGTGGAAAAAAATAATAATATTATTAAATTAAATTTTCTACTTTGGTGTTCTAAGCATTTTCCTATAAATAGGGTGCTTAGGTTAGAATTGAAAATCACACCAGAAACTGAAGTTTTCTCTCTCTATATTATCGAGCGTATTCTTGTGAGTATTTTGAGTATTGCTATACGGTGCAAGTTCAAGTCATAGCCCATATCCGGTGTTTCAGTTAGAAGTACTGATCTTTCGAGGTAAGGGATATTTTTTTTTTTAATGATATTATTTCTTCAATATCATTATGCTGAAATATTGATCTGAAGTTTTTATCAAATTTGGAACTTTTGGTGTCGGAGTTACTATTCACGATATGGCACTATCCATGTATACGACACTATTCACGAATACAAAGACTATTCATCAAAAATAAAATTTTCCTTTTAAGTCTAAAATATCTATTGTGGATACTAGCTTTGATTGTATCCATATTTTGATCATTCTTGAATTTTACACCACTATGATTATTTTTAAGGTATTTTTGGACATGGATAAAACAAAGTACGAATCCTTAATCCTTGTCATTTTGTTTCACTGAATTCGTTTCTTTAAAAATATTTTTCATCATCCTCAGTCTTAAATGATGATATTATTGAATATCTTTGGCCTGTAGTGCAAAGATGAATGATTTCTGATGAATATCTTTGGCCCGTAGTGCAAAGATGAACAGGTGTTTAGATGAACATGACCAACTGATGAATATCTTTGGCTTATAGTGCAAAGATGAATATTTGATTCCAGATATATATTGATTGATGTTACAGGGATAAAAGATAGACGATAAACATTAAAATTCATACATAGAAGATAGTAGTTTGCATTCTCTACTTAACTCTTCTAATGAATTATTATTTTCGCTGCGAATATTGATTTAAAACTTGTTGTCTATTGTATTCTATTAGATTTTTTCCCTGTTGAAGACTAATGATAATTTGTTGTATATTATCTTAGTCATAATATTCTTTACTGGACTAGTTGAGCTCACCCTTTTCCTTTTTGTTCCATTTTTTTTCTCAGGAGGCGAGAATATAGCGAGAACGAGTCGGGGTATGGAATGAAGGTTCTAGAGAGAGTTGTTTAGTAGTCCTCACCATTTTTGTAAAATAATGTATCAATAAATATGATGAGGATTTATTTGAGTATAGATATTGTCTAGAAGATAATATTTGTATTCAAACTCACGCTTTACTATTGTAATAATAATTTTGTAGTTGTTTACATACCATGTATTGACAACTCGAATGGGTGATGTATATCTATTTTGGGGCGTCCACAGTTGGTATCGAGCTTAGGGATATGATCTCTGGCGGAGATCGGGGAATAGAACTAGGAGGGAGAGAGAGTAAATCCTTGAATAGTGTGTCCTACCTAAGCTTATTTGTTAGTTGGTCAAGATATAGGGATATTATGTGATATATTGATTTCCTTAATTAACCCTTGTTTTATGACGATTTGAGAATGTCGATTGAGAATATTAACAAAGGGGAAATGAGACCGTGGAGACGCTCAGTACTCACCAATGAGGAGAACATGCAACAGTGGCAATGTTCCTCCCATGAACAACACCACTGAAAGCGAGATGATGAACGAGGGGATGTTTAGAAGCTTTTTACAATTAATGCAAAATCGACGAGAGAGACTCGTGTTCAAAATACGAGGAGGAAATGATAGCAATTCACGGGTTTGTCACAACCCAAGCGCTTCAAAGAGTTGGGACCACGAATTTAAGGGAAAGCCGAGATCCGATCATGGCGGAAACATGGGTCAAGTAAATTACCAAGATATTCGATGTCTTGGGATGCGGAGAGAACGAAGGTTCCATTCGCCACCTTTATGTTCCGTGGCAAGGCGGACTACCGGGTGGGGTCATGAAGTGTACACATCCACCAAAGACTCGGCATGTCTTGAGAGACGTTTGAAACTATTTAATGACAAATACTTTCCGAAAAGTGTTAAATCATATGAAGGAAGTGGAGTTCATCGATTCGAACAAAACAACATAACGGTGTCTCGGTACGAGGCAAAGTTTGCAGAGTTATTCGTGTTTGCACCTCATTTGGTTGAGAATGAGGAACGATAAAGCGGATGTTTTCTGAGAGGTTTGAAACCCGACATACGACAATATCTCATTTCTCATAAATTTCTCTCTATTCGGATGTTGTAAACAGGGGCTCAATTATTAGAGCGAGATAACGAAAATACAGTCAATCGAGGGACCACAATCGAGGATCATCTGGGAGATAGCGGTCAACAAAACAACGATAACCAACGGAGAAAGAAAAATATGGACAAAAATGGTAACCACTGGTGGTAATCATGGCCATGAAAATAGAAGAAGCGAGTCAGGAGGAGATTTTAAAAAGAGGAGATTTAACAACGACCATTTGAAGACGCAGCGGTCTTGCGAAAGCTGTTTCTAAGGGAGGAGAACGACCACCGGTCATATGCTATAAATGCGGGAAAGAGGGACATATCAGTCCAAACTTCCCACAACAGTTCAAGGTATGCTATAATTATAGAAAGGAAGGACATATCACTCGAGATTGTACGGTAGCGAAACCTAGTTCAGTGGGGACGGTGACTCAAAAGACTGTCCCAGAAAAGTCAAAGTCAACGGTTCCTGGAAGAGCGTTTGTTGTGACTGGTCAAAATGCGAGGAACCCAAACGAGGTGATCACGGGTAAGCTATTTATAAATTCTTGCGAGGCTTATACCTTACTTGATACCGGTGCTACCTATTCATTTATCTCTCCTGCTTGTGCTCAACGTTTAAACTTGACTCTGGAGAAATTAGACTTTGACCTATCTCGTGGAAACTCCGTTAGGAGAAACTTTAATCACATCCACTTTGTTTATAAATCTTGTTTGATTCAAGTTGGCACCATCACCTTACCCATTGACCTTATCTCTTTAAAGATACTTGCTTTTGATGTGATTTTAGGGATTGATTGGTTAACTACTCATCATGCCAAAATTGATTATTTTCAGTGGGGTTGTTAGCTTTCATATTCCTAAACAACTTTGTTATGCAATTCAAGCAACTAAACCATTAAAATCAATCAACGCCATATCTAATCATAAAGTTATTCGTTTATTGAAAAAGCGGATGTCAAGTTTTCTTAGCCCATGTTATGGATTTGAATAAAGACACGTCAAATTTGAATAATATTCTGTTGTTATTGACTTTCCCGACGTATTTCTGAAGAACTTCCTTGCCCCCCGAATGTGAAGTTGAATTCTTTATTGATCTTGAACTCCGCACAAAGCCCATTTCTAAAACCCCATATCGAATAGCTCCTATTGAACTTCAGAGTTAAAGGTCCAACTACGGGGAGTTGTTGGACATCGGTTTCATTCATCCTAGTACATCTCCTTGGGGTGCTCCTGTTTTATTCGTAAAGAAGAAAGACGGGAGTATGCGACTTTGTATTGACTATCGGGAATTGAACCATGTCACTATCAAAAATAGGTATCCTCTACCTCGTATGTATGACTTGTTTGACCAGTTGCAAGGGACACAATTTTTGTCGAAGATCGATCTTCGTTCTGGATATCATCAGCTGAAGATTAGAACTGAGGATATTCCAAAGACTGCCTTTAGAACTCGGTACGGGCATTATGAATTCTTAGTCATGTCTTTCGGATTGACTAATGCTCCTGCGGCTTTCATGGATATGATGAATCGAGTATTCAAGGAATATTTGGATCAATTCGTTGTTGTCTTTATTGATGACATCCTCATATATTCCAAAAGTCGTGAAGATCATGAGCACCATTTGAAGCTGATACTCCAAAGGCTTCGTGAAAACAAGCTTTATGCCAAGTTGAAGAAATACGAGTTCTGGCTTGAGAAAGTAGCATTCCTTGGGCGCGTGGTGTCGAAACATGGAGTATCTGTTGATCCGTGAAGATTGAAGCAATACAAAGTTGAGAGCAACCGGAAGTCGGTGTTGATCAAGTAGTAGCTTTTGGGCTTAGTTGGGTTATTATCAAAGATTAGTGGAAGGGTTTTCTCGAATCGCTACTCCATTAACCCAAATAACTTCGGAAGGATACAAAATTCGTTTGGAGCGAAGAATGCGAGAAGAGTTTCCAAGAGCTCAAGAGGAGACTCATTTCTAAGACTGTTCTAACAATACCATCCGAATACGGATGGATTTGTTATCTCTGAATGATGCTTCGGAAAAGGGTTAGGATGTGTTCTCATGCAACGTGGGAAAGTCATAGCCTATGCCTCGCGACAACTTAAAGAGTATGAGAGGAATTATCCTACTCATGATCTAGAGTTGGCAGCAGTCGTTTTCGCGCTAAAGATATGGAGGCACTATCTATATGGGGAGAAAGTGGAGATATATTCAGACCATAAAAGCCTTAAATATTTCTTCACTCATGGAAAAGCGAACGTGGTAGCTGACACGTTGAGTAGAAGATCATATGCAGGAATGAGTGCGATGATGTCAAGTATACGCATAGAGCCAACTTTAATAGAAAAAGTTAAGGTTTCTCAAGCCATCGACCCGGAGCTGATGCGTATGAAGAAGAAAGTACAAGAAGGTGCTATTCCGGAAGCGAGAATTGATGAAGAAGGAATACTTCGAGTCCACTACAGACTTTGTGTTCCTAACGACTCTGATTTGAAGTACAAGATTATGATGGAGGCACACAATACACCATTTGCAATCCATCCTGGAAGTACTAAAATGTATCGTGATCTTGACATACATTTTGGTGGAATAATATGAAGAGAGAGATTACAAAGTTTATCTCGATGTGTTTAACTTGTCAACGTGTAAAGGCGAGCATCTAGTACCTAAGGGTCCGCTGCAACCACTTGAGATTCCGAAATGGAAGTGGGAACACATTACCATGGATTTCGTTTTCGGGTCTTCCTACGGTTTCTCAAGGCATCAATGCCATTTGGGTTATTGTTGATAGATTAACCAAGTTCCGCTCATTTCTTGCCGTCTGGAGACTTATTCCTTGAACGTCTTGCTAGTATATATGTAGATGAGATTGTGAGGTTGCATGGCATGCCAGTATCCATAGTTTCGGATCGTGACCCAAGTTTCACTTCAAGATTTTGGGTTAGCTTGTAAAAGCTATGGGCACGGATTTACGATTCAGTTCGGCATACCATCCTCAAACGGACGGACAATCAGAGAGGACTATTCAAACTCTTGAAGATTTATTAAGACTCTGTGTCCTAGACTTCAAGGGCAGTTGGGATAAGTATTTACCATTGGTGGAATTCTCCTACAACAACAGTTATCAGGCAAGTATAGGTGTGGCTCCATTTGAAGCATTATATGGACGAAAGTGTCACTCTCCAATATGTTGGGACGAGGTGGGTGAAGCAACATTGTTGGGACCTGAGTTAGTACGTATGACTATCGAAAAGATCCAAATGATTCGACAACGTATACAAATGGCACAAGATCGACAAAAGAGTTATGCGGATCTTCATCGAAAGGACGTGGAATTTAGTATAGGGGATCATGTATTGTTGCGAGTTGCTCCATGGAAGGGAGTTACAAGATTTGGGAAGAGAGGAAAGCTCAATCCACGATTTATTGGTCCATTTCAAATTCTTGACCGAGTAGGAAATGTAGCCTATAGACTCGCGTTACCTCCGAGTATGTCTCGTGTTCATAATGTGTTTCACATATCTGTACTTCGTAAATATGTGAAAGACCCGAACCACGTTATAGAGTTAGAACCGGACAAGATAGCCGAAGACTTAACGTACGAAGAGGTACCTGTCAAGATCTTGGATAAGAAGGAGCATGTCCTACGCACGAAGGTCATACCACAAGTTAAAGTTTTGTAGAGGAACCATGCAATTGAAGAAATGACCTGGGAGTTGGAAACGGAAAATGAAAGCGAGGTATCCTCACATTTTCGAAACACCAGGTACGTACGTCAATTTGGAGGACGAAATTTCATAAGGAGGGGAGGTTGTAAGACCCCAACTTATTATAAATGAAATTTAATTTCCTCTATTTATTATTTTGAAATAGTAAGGGTTGATTTGATTAATGTGGATAGTTATCGGTAAAATACGCAAATATTTCAAATAAGCAAGTGGTTATAGAATATTCGTTTGGTCGTGGATTATTCGTACTGTCAGGGAATATTCGTACGGCGGCGCAACCATGTGTGGGCCCTATAACGAAAAGCGATTGGATGAAGAAAACGACAAATATAAGTTGTTTAAAAATAATAAATAGTAGTTATTCACCAAGTAATCTTGTTAAAATACTAAATTGGTTAAAACACACGAAGACACAATATTTCACCAATTATTGATTCTTACGTAAGAAGGCACTACTCAATAATGGTTACAGTAATTACTGTTCAGTATTTTATTTTATTGATTTAATAATTGCTGCGTTGATATTTTATATTGTTGTTGTTTCAATAATTGTCATTATACAGTATTTTCATTATCGAAGCAATAATTCATATTATCTGAATAATATTATTAGATAACATTATTGGCAATATCTAGAAAGTTCTGTCTAAGGAGAGGTTTGATCACCTAATTGCGCGCCATTAAGGAGAAATTCTTATTGGAAAACCCCCTCTTTCCTGGGAACTGCTTGGTTGTCAATATTGTGATTCTGTAATATTATTTGTGAATAATTAATTATTGATTCATATGATGAGGAAAATATTGATTTTATGTGGATATAGATGGAGAAACTTTTTAATGTGACAATTGTTGAAAATTGAAATTTTATCTTTTTCTGATAAAATAATTCATTTAAATATATTATTATATTTTAATAATATAATAATGATGATATTTTTATGATGAATGTGGGATATATGAGTATATGTGAAGGAGGAGTATTTTTATTACCAAAAATATTAAAGCATGTTTTATGTGTCGGTGGACCCCATTTCTTGACTGAAATTTGATTATAGCTTGTAAAATCGCCCGTTTGTGGATTTCGGGAAATTTCTGTTTGGAATTTGGAAAAACTTTCTTCTGTAAAGTTGTAGAGAATTAAATTTCCTATAAAAAGTCGCAAGATTCGAATTTTCTGATAAAAGTGCTATTTATTATGAATTATTGAAGTTCCGAAGCTCCGAAATAATTAATTTTGGAAGTTTAAAATATTTGAAGTAACAAAAACGTTTTTTTTATTTTGGTGTATTTCACATGTTTGTAGAAGGAGCTGAATTCAGATTCTTAGTGCGTAGGAAGTTGCGGAAAAAAATAATAATATTATTAAATTAAATTTTCTGCTTTGGTGTTCTAAGCATTTTCCTATAAATAGGGTGCTTAGGTTAGAATTGAAAATCACACCAAAAACTGAAGTTTTCTCTCTCTATATTATCGAGCGTATTCTTGCGAGTATTTTGAGTATATTTTGAGTATTGTTATACGGAACAAATTCAAGTCATAGCCCATATCCGGTGTTTCAGCTAGAAGTACTGATCTTTCGAGGTAAGGGATATTATTTTTTTTCGTAATGATATTATTTCTTCAATATCATTATGCTTTGAAATATTGATCTGAAGTTTTTATCAAATTTGGAACTTTTGGTGTCGGACTTACTATTCACGTATACACGGCCTTTATCCATGTATACGACACTATTCACGAATCATTTCACTATTCATCGAAAAATGAAAATTTTCCCTTTTAAATAAAAATATCTATTGTGGATATTAGCTTTGATTGTATCCATGTTTTGATCATTCTTGAATTTTACACCACTATGATTATTTTTGAGGTATTTTTGGACATGGATAAAACAAAGTACGAATCCTTAATCCTTGTCATTTTGTTTCACTGAATTCGTTTCTTTAACAATATTTTTCATCATCCTCAGTCTTAAATGATGATATTATTGAATATCTTTGGCACCGTAGTGCAAAAAGATGAATGATTTCGATGAATATCTTTGGCCCGTAGTGCAAAGATGAATAGGTGTTTAGATGAACATGACCAACTGATGAATATCTTTGGCCTGTAGTGCAAAGATGAATATTTGATTCCAGATATATATTGATTGATGTTACAGGGATAAAAGATAGATGATGAACTTTTAAATTCATACATAGAAGATAGTAGTTTTCATTCTCTACTTAACTCTTCTAATGAATTATTATTTCCGCTGCGAATATTGATTTAAAACTTGTTGTCTATTGTATTCTATTAGATTTTTCCCTGTTGAAGACTAATGATAATTTGTTGTATATTATCTTAGTCATAATATTCTTCTTGGGCTAGTTGAGCTCACCCTTTTCCTTTTTGTTCCATTTTTCTTCTCAGGAGGCGAGAATATAGCGAAATGCAGTTGAGGTATGGAATAAAGGTTCTTTAAAATTTTTGGAGAATTTTCATTAATAAATTAATATTAATGATATTAGATTTATTTAATTATTAAATTAAATAAATAAGTTAAAAATGATTTTATTGATTTAAAAATCATTTTAAATAAAAATACAGTGTTAGAAAATATTTTGAATTATAAAATAGGGTAAAATACAAAGTAGACCACTGAACTTTAGGGGTTTTTGGGTATTGAGCCATTTGCTTTTGGTCAACGCAAATTGAGCCTCTTTCTATTAAAAATTTGGACTTTGAGCCCCAGCGCCACATAATGCGTTGACTGCGTCGTAAGCGCTTACGTGGCTGCGTGGCGAGATCTAACGTGGATATTTTTTATTTTATTTTACACGTAGACGCTGACATGGCGAATAAATATTAAACTTAATCCCAAAAATTATGTCGCTGCCATGATTTGAACTCTAGCTTAAAACTTAGAACCAATGACCAACTGAGCAAAGAAGCTAGTTGCTATAATTTTGCAAGGATTAATATTTATAACTAAAAAAATCATTTCCCCCAAATTAAAACACATCCCCTATCCCTAGATATGTTATGTACATAACTAAAACAATAACAACAACAACAACAACAACAACAATAATAATAATAATAATAATAATAATAATAATAATAATAATAATAATAATAATAATAATAATAATAATAATAATAGTACTAATAATAATAATAATAATAATAATATTAATAATAATAATAACAGTACTAATAATAATAATAATAATAATAATAATAACAATAATAATAATAATAATAATAATAATAATAGTAAAATTAGTGAAAATTGATTCATTAATTTTCAGTATTGTACCAAATTACACAGCTACACATATATTACTTCCACTTTGACTAGTGTGTATTTGTTTTCGTCAGTATGAAAAAGTTGTCTGTGATGTGTATTTACATTTTATTTATTCTGCAAGTAGGTAATTTATTAAATGTGAAAACTTTGCAGTCTCCTCTAATAAAATACGTGTACCTCCGTCCATAAAAGCTTGGTACTTTTTTGCTGTCTTTATTTTATGAATACTAAGGGTGTTCAGTTTTGTTTTTTGTTTACTCAAAGGACGTACCTTTTTTGGTAATTATTATTATTATTATTATTATTATTATTATTATTATTATTATTATTATTATTATTATTATTATTATTATTATTATTATTATTATTATTCATTATTATCTTATTATTATTATTATTATTACTATTATTATTATTATTATTATTATTATTATTATTATTATTATTATTATTATTATTATTATTATTGTTGTTGTTGTTGTTGTTGTTGTTGTTGTTTTAGTTATGTACATAACAGATCTAATGATAGGGGATTTGTTTTAATTTGGGGGAATTGATTTCTTTAGTTATAAATATTAATCCTTGCAAAATTAAAGCAATTAGCTTTTTTGCTCAGTTGGTCATTGGTTTTAGTTTTAAGCTAGAGGTCAAGAGTTCGAGTCATGGCAGCAACATAATTTTTAGGATTAAGTTCAATATTTATTCGCCACGTCAGCGTCCACGTGTAAAATAAAATAAAAAATATCCACGTCAGATCTACCACGTGTGTCACATAGGCACCACGTATGCAGGTTAACGCATTACGTGTGCCTCGGGGCTCAAGTCCAAATTTTTTTAATGAAAGGCTCAATTTATTGTTGACTAAAAAGAAAAGGGCTCAATACCCAAAATCCCTAAAGTTTAGTGGTCTACTTTATTTTACCCTTATAAAATATATATTTCAATATTTTTGGAGAATTCTCATTAATAAATTAATATTAATGAAATTAGATTTATTTAATTATTATATTAAATAAATGAATTAAAAATGATTTTATTGATTTAAAAATGAGAAAAATGTTTTTAAAATATTTTAAGTTATAATTAATGACTTTTAATATTTTGATAATAATTACATTAATATTTAAATATTAATGGTGATGATTTAAAATGATTTTAATTAATTTAAAAATCATTTAAGTAGAATATTGATGATTTAAAAATATTTGAAGTTATTAACAATAACTTTAATATTTTGACAAGTATAACATTAATATTTTTATATTATTAAATATTAATAATAATAAGATTATTTGATAATTAAATCATTTCAAAATGATTTAAGTGTTTGAAAAATTATTATAAATTATAATAATTGCTTATAAATTATTAAAAGCTTCCGAAAAATATTATAAACGATATTTGACTTATCTAAAATAATATAGAAGCTTAGAGACCAAGTTTAATTCACAATAACTGTGTTAATTGTCGGATAGGGTGACCAGAACACCGAGAATGGACCGAAGTCCAACTAGACCGAAATAGTTAGACTTGTTAAGTGTTTATATAGGTTATAAACACTGATGTGGCTACGTGATATTGTGTCTAGGAGAAGTTTGACTGTGAATTACAGTGTTACATGTTAAAAATATTGTGCTAATTGTGAGACCGATATTATTGGTTATAGGTCTTTCAAACGCAGATAAGTTTATTGTGTAGCTGTAAACAGCGGAAGAGGCAAGTTTCCTAACTCAACCTTGAGTTATATTTATTCAATTATTATAAGTGGTTAATTATTGCTAATTATACCATGTCCAGGGATTTATTGTTGATTATTCACAGTTAGTGCATGTTTAATAATTCAAATTGAATTACTGATTCGAAAAATATATATTCGTAGAATTACTGTTGTTGGATATTCATATATGTAGGAGCTAATATTGACAGTACAGATAATTCATGTTTATTATCAAATTATATTGAGAAAATTGTCTTAGTTAATTATTCTGGCTAGACGAACATTTGTTAGAACTTGATAGGTTCAAGAAAAGAAGAGAAGAGAATTTAATTATTGTTGATAGATCAATGCCAGTTGTATCGGCTAGATCGAAAAAGAAAACTTGATAGGTTTGAGAAGAGAAGAGAAGTGATTAGATATTGAAATCATTACATTTTGTTGTTAAATCAAATTCTGATTCAAAGACTGAGAAGAACAACCTTTTATATAAAGGGAACATTTTAAGTCATATATTCGGGCATTGCGCACTATTAAGTATTATGCATAATATAGGGTACAAGGAGTTGGCCAGCTCTAAGTACTTGCAGAGGGGTATGATTTAATCTTTATGGTTATCTGATACACCTGCGTATGTATCAAAGTAAATCTTTAATAGATACCCGAGAAGAGAAGTTCTAGATCTTGTGTGATCACTCAGCATAAATCTGGAAAACATTCCACTTTGTTATTGCGTAGAATTGATTCTTGTTTATTCAATAGAATATCGTAGAAACTTTCAACTTTTGAATCAAGAATAAATAACAAGAATCAAAAGATTTCTGAGGGTCATAAGACCTTGAACTATGTCTTAGGTTATCAAGGGTTATACTTGAAACCTTTAACAGTCATAAAGACTATGGACTTTTCTACTCGTACTTAGGGGGATCAGCCCTTAGTACCATACTGTGCACAATATCTTAACGCTAACGCATAAGAAATCCCTATACAAGGTTGTTCATCTCAGTTTGACATTAGAGTCCGCACCAAAGGAAGTTTGGTTTGGATAAATCAATAAGGGTTCTGAAATTTAAAACGTTCATCAACTATGGACTAGTCGAATCAATAAGGGTTCACTAGTCTAACAAGGTTCAACAATAAATGATATTTAAATTAAATAATAATCTCAAGAGGTATACAATAGAACAATTATTGTATAACAGAATCATACTTTGAAAAGATAAATAATCTTTAATATAACAAATTGAACTTGATTAACAATAATGAGAATTTACTCGACATAAATTATAAACTTGAATAATGATAACAAGTAGGGTTAGGAAACTTGCCTCGTGCGTAGATTACACGTTAATTATACTTGTTTCTCGATTTAAATCCTTCATACCATTCATGTTCACAATACTAGTCAATTATAACGTAACTAGTCATTACAAGTTCATTCTTTTCGTCTAACTCGGATTATGACTATACTTAGTCAAATCACCACACTTATTGTCACATAATTTTACACTTTACAAACAATAAGTTAACTATGTGTTTAATCATTCAATCCACACGTAACTGTGTTATTGACATGTTAATAACTTATTTTAACGTCTCGTTATACTTCTAACATATTTTTAGGTTCATTAGATTAGGTTACTATCACATTCTTAGACTTGAATAATTTAAAAACTTTCATTTCTGGACATTCTGCAGTGGCAAGTAATCATCATGGCGCCACTTATAGGTTTCAGCTTGTACATGCATGGCACACATGGCACATGGCCATGCTACATTATTCATGCACATATGACACATAATGACTATGGCTTATGCTACTAATGCATATGACAAGGCCGCTTTTAAGCGTGGATCATGGTGGCGGCATGGTGGAACGAGGTTCTCATGCATTCATGAAAAAATTGCAGAACATGGCCAACACCTCCAATTAATTTATTCTTACACGAAATTAGACATACCCAAAGACTATAATACACATATACTTACTACTCAACCCTTCTAGCATGCTTTTAACATGTTATAACACATAATTTTCATAATCAAAACATATAATTTATTGTTCTTGATGTTTTTGAAAGTTTTGAATACAAAACATGAAGATCAACAGTACTGTTTAATTATAACACCGAATCTGTTCATTTTAAGTTTGTTTTCTTCGTTTTAACATGCATAATTATATACAAGTATAACTTTATGATACAACTTATGATTATTGTGTTAAATTTGGTATGTAAGGCCATATGGCCATATTTTCATACTCTGAAATTTTGAATAAACTATCTACGATATGTTTTTATGAAATTGATGCTATGGAATTATACGATATATAGTAAAACATGTTATACTAACATAATAACACATAATATTTACTCCTTTTCCAATTACAAAGATTTTACAGAACTTGAAAGCCATTTTCTTGTACAACTTAAACAACGTAAATAAAATTGGGTTGAAGAAATTACCCAAAGCGTAGAGTGTAGATTAGTAGGCTCAGATGCTTCTTCAATCACTCACTCTCAATCTCCCTCACAATTTCTCAAATTCTCTTTGACAAATTCTCAAATTCTCTCCGACTATTTTTCCAGACTTGACAAACAATGAAAAATAAGACGTGTGAAGGTTTAAGAACTGATGCGTTGTGGTGGTCAGTTAACCCATCATGGGTTAACTGCTACTAACTTCTCTTAGGGCCTCGTTTGGCTGGCAATAATAGGCTCCAAAACCATTTAATTTAATGATTTTCTTATACTATAGTTTAAATCATGTCACACCTAATTATATAATAAATTTAATTTAATTTGAATAAAATATAATAATTTCTCATTAATTCACATAGTCACATAATTAATTTTCTCATTTATTAATTATGTCAAATTATTAAATCTCTAATTAATTATTAAATTAATTAAAATAACATTATGCTTATTAAATATTTCATTTAATTTAGTAAGCTCACATAATTACATATTTTGAATAGTAAAATTCTCCACATTAATTTTATAACTATAACACATATAATTAAATTAATCTACCACAACTTCATCAATTAATTATTTAATCTAATAATTAAATCATCTAAAATATTTATTTAATTCAATAAATATTAAAATTAAATTATAAAATCTCGTTTGTCACAATAAATACAGCAATAAGCAATGGTTTAGGGGGATACAATACACAATAACATATGACACAAATAAACACTTTGTACTCTCCATATTATTATAGTGGATTTCTCTCTCTCCGTGATTTTTTCCCAACTAGGTTTCCACGTAAATTATTGTGTTCATATTTTATATCTCTTTGTTTATGTTTATATGAGTGTATTTCGTGAAATTGATTTTACAACAATACAATCAACCGTTAGCACGATTTTGACATGTTATTTTGATGATTTTGTCATATGTACAAAACTTAGCGTTAACATACATGTATTGGTTCAATCGAACCCAATAAGGAATAGTAACTAACACACTGTGTTTTAATTCCAAAAGCAACTTGGAATTAAATTACAGTGTGGGTTCAATCCAAATCGAAATTCAAATTGAAGTCATTATATATCGTCAGTATATATATGTGTCAGGAATAAACATATGACTGATATTCCTATTTACATATGATTTGATTATGATATATATATATATATATATGAATGAATATGCAAGTATGCTTGCATTAAGAAAAGCTGTAAAGTCCTCTGATAGAAAATAGAAATATATGTACAAGGACTTAGAATGAATTGATCAAGAATGTTAAGTTGATCCTACATAAGCAAAACAGCTTTGTAAAGTCCTTAAAAAGAAATGATGTACAAGGACTATAAATATAGAAAGATCAAGCATGTTAGGTTGATCTTATGATGTAATAGATAGGCTTGTCTCGATCGCTTCGAAATCTCGCACTGAGATCGTGAGTCCGCCAGAGAGTCGAGGATAACTCGAGAGCTATCGAGGTAGAATCGTAGTCTGCAAGATAGTAGATCTCTTGAGTTCGTGAGATCGCCAGGAGAAACGATGAAGGATCGTGGTATATCGAAAAGAGCTTCCTCGGGATCGTAGTGTGCTGAGGAAGTCATGTTCAGAATCGTAGAGACAGCCTGCCTACGAACCGACCGATCATCTGCCGAAGCCAAGACAGAAACGTAGACTACACTCAGAGTCGTAGAGTCTACTGATGCCGAAGCCAAGTCAAGGATCGTAGATCACACTCTGAGTTCGTAGAGTCTATTGATTACATGCAGAGATCATAGTCGAGCAAGATCAGATGAAGACAACAAGCACAAGGAAGAAACCGTAGAGTGTCAAGATCTGATCTCAGGATCGTAGTGTCTGCACAGCCAAAGCTAAATCGTAGAGTGCAGAACTACGACCTCAACAGAAGTTCTCACAATGCATAGGCATAATCGTAGAGCAAGTACGATTCTCAACTAATGAGCACTCCCAGAATATCCAAAGGAATGAAGCCTCTGGTTGGCACTGTAAAGATACATCCCACTTGAAGGGAACTAGAGAGCACTCAATGAATAGCATACAAGCTAAACAGAAGATCTAAGCACCAACCCAATCAGCATCAAGATTGAGTTGTGAAGCCATTCGAGATGAAGTCTTCCACAAGGAGATCAGAAGAAGACTTCAGTAACTGACTAAGGAAAGTCAGTTAGTGCAGTAGCTGTCAAGTGAACAGAAGATAACGATCTTGGAAGCAATCGAGATCGTAGTGTTTGCCAAACAAAGAAAGAACTGATGGAAAGTGAACCGAGATAGTGGTTAGCCTCTGAAGAACAAGGCTAAATTGATTAAGTGTAGGGTTAGTCCATTGATGATAAGTGAACGGGAGATCACAAGGAGAAAGCGAGCTGGACGCGCCACAAATCTGAAGTGTCTTGCTATTCAGAAGGGACCAGAGCTAGGAGTTAGGCCATCAGTCTCTGAGAACAGTCGAAGCGAACAGAAGTGTTGAAGCACTGCACAATAGAAGGAAGAGGTGTTCTACATTAAAGATCTAATCAACACTCTTCAAGATCATAGTGTTAACTCTACCAGTCAATGAGTAACACTCAACATGACACTACGATCAGGTCCTCGAAGACATGCATCAGAATCGTAGAGTTCGAATAGCTGAAGACTGAAGCATTGGCAATGATTCAATTTGAAGGGTAATATTCGAACAAGTGTTTATTGAGAGCATCGATGCAAAAGGACAACCTTTGATCGAGAAATCAGAAGGAGGAAATAAAGTCTTCAACCTGCCCAAGACATTAAAGTGACATCTCTGATGGGTAAGTGAAACAGTAGACTGCAATATCAGATAAAGTATGACATGTCACATCAGCAGTCTACCTCTGTCAACTCGAGATCTGTGAAGATATTTGAATAGCCTTCAACGGCTACTTTCTAATGGAAGAATTGGGAAGGAGTATAAACCAGGAAGAGCTTCAAATATCAAGGGTTGCTGGAGTTGCTGAGTTTGGAGAGAAGGTGGACTATTCTAAACAACGTAAGATAGTGAGTCTGAAGGCTCACTCTACGATCTACCAAGAACACTCAGATACATGCAAAAGAAGAAGTAGAAGTGAGAGTTCTACTATGTAGAAGTGAGAGTTCTACTACAAGAAGAGTGTTCTGAACTGCCAAGAAAAAGAAGAGCATCATGTCATCTTGGTGTCCATCATGGGAAGACTCTAAGTATAATAGAGAATAGCTCATAGTCATCTTAGCAAGTCCATCATGAGAAGACATCAAGTATCAAAAAGGGAGATCACAAACATCATCATGATGGTAAGCATGAGAAAGTTTCTAAGTACCTAGCAGAAGAACTTACAGTCATCTTGGAAACCTATCATGTGCAGCCATCATGTATCAAGAAGAAAGATCTTCAAGGAAGTCATCAAGGGATCATCCTAAGTGGTTGAGTAATTGAAGAAGCTGAGCATCATGCAACACTCAACTGCACTTCAAGGATGATCACACCAAGCTGCTAAGTACAGAAGATGTTCAGAGCATGAAGACATCTTAGCAAACTCAAAGACCAACTCCAACAAACCAACAAACAAACAACAAAAGCCGTGGGCCCGAGGGATCCCTCGCATGGAGGGACTAAACGAATTTCCAAGCTCTTTGGGCTTGAAGAGTTCCTAGGAACTAGAGGGGTCCCAAGGTCACTGGCCTTGAAGAGTTCTTAGTGAATCAAGTTCCAAGGTCACGGCCTCAAGGAATCTTAGTGATTCTGTGGTGCCGCCTTTCCTTAGTGGAAATCTCGCTAGTTAAAAGCGTAAGAGTGGATTAGAGCTTGAGTCTCCGAACCATAAAACCCCTTGTGTCTTTTTTACATTATGTCATTTACATTATGTACTATAATCATGCTATGTATGTTTTAACTGCTACGACGAAAACTAACTCTTCAACAATGTATGTTTGATTATGAATATATCAATGAAGGGATCTTTTACTTATTCCACACAGGTTTGAAAAGATTCTTATGTTTGTCATCCTGCTAATGTAATAGCAATACAAAATAAAAGAGAAAAGTATTTGAAATAAAAAGGATCTATTCAACCCTCCCCTTCTAGATCTATTGTGCTTCATCGAAACTAACAATTGGTATCGAAAGCGTGTTCTCATGCTATATTCAAAAGCTAATCGCTTTGAGTCCGATCCTGAGCACAAACATTGTTCTAAACTTAGTTTAGTAGTAAGTAACTTGTTATATGCAGATGAGCTCACATGTTGGAAATATTGTGTATAGGTTAAATGTGTATATACACCTGAAGCTGCTCAGATTGGTCCATGTTCTTGATTGTTACATCAACAAGACCAATCCTTGCATGCAGTCAATCTTGTAGTCTGAAGATCAGACGAGAGAGCTCAAGAGACATCAATGACATAGAGTCAAGCATCCACCAGTCTGAAAGATGAAGAGGCCATACATGCTAAGAAATGCTTATCAAGAGAAGAAATAAGATCTTCTCAAACTTATGTCTGGCCAACCAGCAGCTAGGTGCAAACTTTGCAAACTAAAGGATGTCAAAGATATTTTAATGCAGAGATTCTCTTGGCCTACATCTTAAAGACCACGACTGATTGATTAAAGGCCAACACAAGCAACAAGCTATCAGGAGCAAATGTGAAGCTATGCACATCAATGCCTAAACTCAGTATATCTAAGATAAATGATTGTTAAGAGACTGACAGTAAAAAGGTACGGTTCCTCACTATTATACATGTGTACATCATTAATGCACCTTCATGAACCATAACAAGATTCTCATCAAGAAGTCATAATCCACCTAAAAAGGTGAAGAGAGAAAGTACCATGAGGATGGAAACTCAAATGTCTATAAACTTTCTCTCCATCCAAGTTTTAGGTTGAAGATGACATCTTGAAGGAAATCTGAAATGGGTCATAAGAGCATCAAAGGTCAAATGAATTTTATGAGAAGTAATCCTTGCTGGTGGGTTAGTATGTATGTACAAAACCTTGTTCTAAGTGTTTGATAACACACAGAGTATGATTAGTTCTAAAAGAGTATCTTGATGATGTGTAGAAACTGATCACCTCCATGAATCAACTAGATACTCCTAAATCGTAGAGTTGATTCTCACTCTGTGAACACTTAAACATTGTGAACATAACCCAGCAAATGATGAAACCATCAAAGACAAAGAGTGTGTTATTAAATGTCAAATCTTACACACACTCACCTTCATGCATATCAAAATGTATTATCTAAAACTAGTCTTATGCATGAATATGATGTTAGTGATAAATGTGATGATTATCCAAATAAGAGGAACAGGGGTTTAGAAAACTAACCTAGCAGGACCCATTTAATTATGGGTACCAAAAATAGAAATATATTTAAACCACAGTACTTGGTCCGTCTCGATCAAGACTAAGAATCTCAAGCAAAAGACTTCAGTCAAGAAAGACTCAACCAGCAGAAGGCTAAGGACCATTCAGAAATGACTCTGATAAAATTCATATATGTCCCAAGCCTATCCTCGAAGACCCACTGAGCTAAACTGAATGAAGCTCACATGGCTGCTAATCTGTATATGGAAGCAGGCCATGCAACCAAAGATGAAAAGGGTCTTATATGCCCAAATTAGGCAAAGCAAATAATATGAGAAGAATCCTCAAGGAAGCTCACAACAGAGGATCATCGAGCATCAGTCAAGAGGATTTAATTACAAAAGCAAAACTTCTCATGCATAACTGTCAAAGAAGACTACGTTCGTAGTGCTGTCAAAAGATCGTAGAGTGATCAGTCCTGAAGATATACATGCCTACGATACAAGAAGATTTAAGTGATAATGATGATTCCAGTCAGAAGGAGATATACAGGGCTGCCTTCAAATGAGTCTAAAGAAAATGGAATCACATCTATCTGGGAAGACAGCTTCAACCATGGGGAGCAGTGATCTATTAAGAAGCAACTGTAGTGAGGATTTATATGAAGAAATGTACCAGCTACAGAGTCCCAAAACTTTGTGGCTGATGAACCAAATGAAGATCCATAGTCAGTAGGAACGTCTCAAAATGCACTGTTGATAACCCTTCAGCCACCTAACCTAACATCGTGAAGTGCCTACGATCAAACATGTGATCGTAGTGTAAGAACAGGAGGATACCACGATTTCAGCAAGCAATTGTCTAAAGTTGGTAGAGGACCTCCCCATCAGAAAAGGTCAAATGAGATGTCATTGCAAATCACTTCTATAGCATTTTATCTGGAAAGCGCCTCAGGGATAAACCTGACCCTTAGCTCACTCTAAGAGGTTGGCCCTTCCTGAGCTACCTTGTCCCAGAAGAATTGCTTGATCAAATTCATCTCAAGGACCAAGTCAGTCAACGATCGTAGAGTCGAGGTTGAAGAGAACTCCACGATCGCAGTGCAACCTCAACGATCGTAGAAGACAACTCGACGATCGTAGTTCTACCAAAGGGTACTCCAGTTCACAAGGATCTTGGAAAATGAGACAATTGCTCAACCATTCAAAATATGGAGATAAGTTCGAGTATATCAGTGATCAAACTATGCTGCATCAAAATGAGGATAGAAGTCAAAGCCATCCACTGCAGCATCTCTTAAAAGTTGATCGTTTAATCAACAAAGGAAATCGTAGAGTCCATAGCTGCATTACCATGCTACTCTACGAATCAAAAAGGTCAACGGTCAAAGCCACGTTGTCTAAACGTCTACTCTTCTAAAAGGAAATATCTAACTGAAAGTTATGGGGAGTTACAGCTCATTACTGGGCATCGTGCAACCAATGGTCGGTTGACACATCACTGGTTATGCAGAGTTAGAAGGAACTGCCATAAAGATAATTTCAAATCTGCAGACAGTTATCAAAAGCAATCGAACCTTTCTCCCTCCCATTTTTAAACCCTAACATCCTCTTAAGAGCCAGAACAGATTAACACTCCAGAGCTTTATCAAATCACAATCAGCCATCTCTTATAAACCTCTCCGAATCAAATACCCACATTCTTCGAATCGATCAAATGGAAAATCAAGGCGAGTAATCACCGGCATTCAAATTTCGAACTAAGTTGTTTGAGAAATCCGAAAAGAAGTTCAGAGACATTCTCGAACTTGTGAGGAAAGTCGGATTCTCAGAATGTCTTGAGGCTAGCACTCGAGTATACGTTGACATGGTAAAAGAGTTCTACTCAAACGCCTCCATAAACTCCAGAACCCTTTCTACCAAGGTCAAAGGTCAGTATCTAAAGCTGAAATCTTCTGACCTCAATCAATGCCTAGGTTTTCCTAACCAAGGGCTGAAGAACCTTGATGATGTCAACAATGAACAAGCAAAGGAGATCATGGGATACCAAAGAAACCCTAGTCTGAAAGACATGAAGAAGAAGGAGTTTCCTGAAGAGAACGAGTTCCTTGCTGAAATAGTTGGAAAATGCATACTATGCAAGGACACTGCACATGACACAGTGCTTGACCAACAGATGAAGATAATGTCAGTAATAGTTCTGAAGAAACAAATCAACTTTGGAGCTATCTTGTTCGATCAAATCTCCAAGTGGGTAGAAAAAGCTGAGACGAAGAAGTCCACCGAAAAACCCCTGACTAAGGTGTTTCATGGTAGACTGCTGAGTATTGTGATGAAGAAGAAGCTAGGAGGGAAGATCAAGGACGATGAGGGAGAGCCCTTGAATATTCACAAAGTGATGTCTCCACAATTATTTGTGAATTGGAAGAAGAACCCCAAGGAAAATCAACGGCTGACAACTGGGAGCAGCAGCAGGGCCTCTGCAAAGAAGAGGAAAACAGAAGAGGCAAAGAGATCTGAATCTGATGACTCTGTACCAGCAGAAATCACACCAGCCAGAAAGAAATCCAGAGGTGTGAAGAAAGCTGGTAATGTGAAGAAAGCCCAGACCCCATCAAGAAGAGTCTCCACCAAAGATAAAGATGAAGAAGAAAAGGGCCTAACTGCTGAAACAACAAAGAGAAGAAGCAACAGGCTACTTCAAGGACCATTCAGCAAGAAAGCTAAGATGGAAAACAAATCAGCCTCAGCTTCCCAAAATAGTACATCTGCTGAAGAGAAGATCGTAGAGTCAGCAGAAGAAAAGGAGACAGATGTTAAGGCTGAGTCCTCATAGACCAAATCCAGCAGTGAAGGTGAAGCTGGATTAATGAATGAAAATTCAGCATCTGCTAATGAAGAGGAATGCTCAAGCCTCATGGCTAATCCTCGAGGCGATCCACTCTGGCGATGAAGAAGAAATTCAAGATGACCCAATTACATCCCCAAATGCAACTGCCCCAACAAGCCCAGATAATGGGTCAAATGATGTTGATTCTAAAGAAGAAGAACGAGCCCCTTCCAATCCTAAAAGCCCTCAAAATGACTCAAAGGGTGATGAGTTTACAGAAGAAAGGACTGCCCCTACCAGCGTTAAACCTCAAGGAAGGTTGTCTGTTGAACCAGAGGAGTCAGAGTCTAAAGAAGAAGAAGATTCTAACTCTCCCAAAACTGAACCTCCAAGAAAAAGGAAGAGCTACAGACTGCAAGCGAAGTTTGCCTCCAAAAGGAGAAGTGATCAATCAAATGCCATCATTGAATTAAGTGATGATGAGTCTCAGATTACAGAAGAAAGTCTTTGAGGAAAGGACCAAAGAATGAAGAAGATGAATCGAGGGAAGATCCTCTTTGAAGAAGGTTCTGAAATGAAATGCGAAAGAAGAAATTCAACAACAGTAAATGATTAAGATGGTTCAGGCTCTAAAAGAGAAGAAATAAAGAATGATTCCAATTCTGAAAGTTAGGAATCAGAGGAACCAGAATTTTATCCTATCCTCTGTCCAGCAAAATTCACCAGGAGAATAATGGTAGAAGTCCCAAATGAACCACCAGAGACATCACCAGAAAGATGGGTGAACTATGGAGATGAACAGCTCAAAGTAGTAAGGATGATTGCATTTGAGGTGTTTAAAAACTAGAACAACGTGGAACTAGACTGCACAACCATTCTCTATAATCCTGATGACCTACTAATGAGATGGTTCTTCCGATGGATGCCATGGCTAAAGGCCCACACTGAAAGAGATGAAATCTACTTCAGTTGGTGTTACAAGCAGTTTCCAAGCCTAGAGCTGGTGGCTCAAAACTTCCTAAGGGTGAAAAGTTATGCTACAAAGATGATCACAAACCAGCCCCACTTCAAAGTCTATTAACATGTTGGAAATCACTATATCCCCTACGATCGTAGAGTGGACTCTCAAGGAAGAAGGAACATGACAGAGGAGGTGATCGTAGAGTCTGGTCACTCTACTGCTGAGATTGTTCAAATTCAAAATCAGAAGCTTTCGACAGCCCAAACACTGATATCTGACATTCCTTATCCTCAACCAGCAATTGGTACTCAACGATTGGTCAGATTCTCCAAGCTTTCAAAAATCTGTCCAAGAATGAAAATCGTAGAGTCCAATCTGATGCTCAACCCGGAGCTGCCCAACAAGAGGATCAAACTATTTTAGAGCAGGAACTACTTAAGAGTTCTGATGAACTAAGTGAGAAAACATCTCTACTCACTGAAGAGTTACAGAAGCTAACAGCAGCAGGAGATAATTCATTCCAGAACAAACTTCAAGCTACTATGGCTGATGTATCTCTCAAACTCCAAGAGAGAGATAACATCTATCAAAAGGCCATACAAGATCAAAAGGCAAAAGCTCTACGAGCTAAGAAGGCCAATGAAGAGCAGATCAAAGCCCTCTCTGACAAGATTGACGACCTGAAGTAGTCTTTCTCAGTGCAACTTGAGTTGGGCCAATAGGAACTCAAGTTTGAAGTTGCCAACTCCTCCTACCTAATGGAGGAACTTATTTCCAACATGGAGCAGCTCTCACAAATGATTAATTTCAAAAAGGGGGAGAAAAAGAGGCATAGAAAGAGGAAGAGCAAGAGGAGCAAGAGGCACTCAAAGAAGAGTAGAGGGATAGGAGAGAAGAAGTCAAAGAAGAAGACATTAGCTGCAGAAAAAGAATCATCATCTGAGGGGGAGCCAGAAAATGATGATAACATGATCACAGAGTCCGAGGGGGAGCATGTTCAGGAAGAAGCTGAAAGGGAGCAAAGCAAAGACAGAAGGTCATCATCCCAAGGGGAGCAATAGCAAGAAGAACAAAAAAGAATCATCGTCTGAGGGGGAGCAGAAGATGATGATAACATGATCGCAGAGTCTGAGGGGGAGCATGTTCAGGAAGAAGCTGAAAGGGGGCAAAGCAAAGACAGAAGATCATCATCCCAGGGGGAGCAAGACCAAGAAGAACAAATAGGTGAATAGCTGATCAACAGACATTCTGGAAACATACATGGAGCCAAAGAGGTACATCTCTAACTAGTTAGGTATGTTCTGGATCCAGGATGTAAAGTGTCTTAATGTATAAATTGCCATATCTTTATAAATGACATTCATGATTATCTGTTTTAGAAATACAGCTGCTCACTGTATATAAGATTCATTCATAAAATTCATATGCACTTATTGTTTTTGTCATAATCAAATAGGGGGAGATTGTCAGGAATAAACATATGAATGATATTCATATTTATATATGATTTGATTATAATATATATATATATATATATGAATGAATATGCAAGTATGCTTGCATTAAGAAAAGCTGTAAAGTCCTCTGATAGAAAATAAAAATATATGTACAAGGACTTAGAATGAATTGATCAAGAATGTTAGGTTGATCCTACATAAGCAAAACAGCTTTATAAAGTCCTTAAAAAGAAATGATGTACAAGGACTATAAATATAGAAAGATCAAGCATGTTAGGTTGATCTTATGATGTAATAGATAGGCTTGTCGATCGTCTGCCAGGAGAGTCAAGGATAACTCGAGAGCTATCGAGGCAGAATCGTAGTCTGCAAGATAGTAGATCTCGGAGTTCGTAGACTGCCAGGAGAAACGATGAAGGATCGTGGTATATCGAGAAGAGCTTCCTCGGGATCGTAGTGTGCTGAGGAAGTCATGTTCAGAATCGTAGAGACAGCCTTCCTATGAACCGACCGATCATCTGCCGAAGCCAAGACAGAAACGTAGACTACACTCAGAGTCGTAGAGTCTACTGATGCCAAAGCCAAGTCAAGGATTGTAGATCACACTCTGAGTTCGTAGAGTCTATTGATTGCATGCAGAGATCGTAGTCGAGCAAGATCAGATGAAGACAACAACTACAAGGCAGAAATCGTAGAGTGTCAAGATCTGATCTCAGGATCGTAATGTCTCGCCACAAACCAAGTCAATCGTAGAGTCGCGAACTACGACCTCAACAGAAGTGCTCACAATGCATAAGCAGAATCGTAGAGCAAGTACGATTCTCAACTAATGAGCACTCCCAGAATATCCAAAGGAATAAAGCCTCTGGTTGGCACTGCAAAGATACATCCCACTTGAAGGGAACCAGAGAGCACTCAATGAATGGCATACAAGCTAAATAAAAGATCTAAGCACCAACCCAATCAGCATCAAGATTGAGTTGTGAAGCCATTTGAGATGAAGTCTTCCACAAGGAGATCAAAAGAAAACTTTAGTAACTGACTAAGGAAAGTCAGTTAGTGCAGTAGCTGTCAAGTGAACAGAAGACAACGATCTTGGAAGCAACCAAGATCGTAGTGTTTGCCAAATAAAGAAAAAACTGATGGAAAGTGAACCGAGATAGTGGTTAGCCTCTGAAGAACAAGGCTAAAGTGATTAAACGTAGGTTCAGTCCATTGATGATAAGTGAACGAGAGATCACAAGGAGAAAGCGAACTGGACGCGCCACAAATCTGAAGTGTCTTACTATTCATAGGGGACCAGAGCTAGGAGTTAGGCCATCAGTCTCTGAGAACAGTTGAAGCGAACAGATGTGTTGAAGCACTACACAATAGAAGGAAGAGGTGTTCTAAATTGAAGATCCAATCAACACTCTTCAAGATCGTAGTGTTAACTCTACCAGTCAATGAGTAACACTCAACATGACACTACGATCAGGTCCTCGAAGACATGCATCAGAATCATTGAGTTCGAATAGCTGAAGACTGAAGCATTGGCAACGGTTCAATCTGAAGGGTAATATTCGAACAAGTGCTTATTGAGAGCATCGATGCAAAAGGACAACCTCTGATCGAGAAATCAGAAGGAGGAAATAAAGTCTTCAACCTGCCCAAGACATTAAAGTGACATCTCTGATGGGTAGGTGAAACAGTAGACTGCAATGTCAGATAAAGTATGACATGTCACATCAGCAGTCTACCTCTGTCAACTCGAGATCTGTGAATATATTTGAATAGCCTTCAATGGCTACTTTCCAATGGAAGAATTGGGAAGGAGTATAAACCAGGAAGAGCTTCAAAGATCAAGGGTTGCTGGAGTTGCCGAGTTTGGAGAGAAGGTGGACTGTTCTAAACCACGTAAGATAGTGAGTCCGAAGGCTCACTCTACGATCCACCAAGAACACTCAGATACATGCAAAGGAAGAAGTAGAAGTGAGAGTTCTACTATGTAGAAGTGAGAGTTCTAATACAAGAAGAGTGTTCTGAACTGCCGAGGAAAAGAAGAGCATCATGTCATCTTGGTGTCCATCATGGGAAGACTCTAAGTACAATAGAGAAGAGCTCACAGTCATCTTAGCAAGTCCGTCATGAGAACACATCAAGTATCAAGAAGGGAGATCGCAAACATCATCATGGTGGCAAGCATGAGAAAGTTTCTAAGTACCTAGCAGAAGAACTTACAGTCATCTTGAAAACATATCATGTGCAGCCATTATGTATCAAGAAGAAAGATCTTCAAGGCAGTCATCAAGGGATCATTCAAAGTGGTTGAGTAACTGAAGAAGTTGAGCATCATGCAACACTCAACTGCACTTCAAGGATGATCACGCCAAGTTGCTAAGTACAGAAGATGTTCAGAGCATGAAGACATCTTAGCAGCTCAGCACCAACTCCAACAAACCAACAAACAACAAAAGCCAGGGCCTGAGGGGTCCTTGTCCGAAGGGACTAAATGAAGCCAGGGCCTGAGGGGTCCTTGTCCGGAGGGACTAAACGAAGTTCCAAACCTGCTGGGCTTGAAGAGTTCCTAGGGAACTAGAGGGGTCCCAAGGTCATTGTCCTTGAAGAGTTCTTAGTGAATCAAGTTCCAAGGTCACGGCCTCAAGGAATCTTAGTGATTCTGTCTTGCCCTTCCTTAGTGGAAATCTCGCTAGTTGAAAGCAGAAAGAGTGGATTAGAGCTTGAGTCTCCGAACCACTTAAAACCCTCGTGTCTCTTTTACATTATGTCATTTACATTATGTATTATATAATCATATGTATGTTTTAACTGCTTACAACCAAACTAACTCTTCGAACAATGTATGTTTGATTATGAATATATCAATGAAGGTGATCTTTTACTTATTCCGCTGTGCTTGAAAAGATTCTTATGTTTGTCATCTGCTAATGTAATAGCAATACAAAATAAAAGAGAAAAGTATTTGAAATAAAAAGGATCTATTCAACCCCCCCCCCCCCTTCTAGATCTATTGTGCCTACTGGGAACTAACAATATGGATTGTTCATGCCATATTGGTGACTCACGGAAAGCAATTGTGAGAATTTCCAGGAGGAGCAATCATATTGAGTGTGCTTCGGGGGAAAGGAAATCGGTGAAAATTGAGAGGAGGTTTTGTGGAGGTTTATTCACTGGTTTTCATCATCTTTTCAAATCAATTAATTATTTGAAAATTTTAATTAATTCAAAGGTTCTAGGTGGTGAGATAATTCTCAAATTGAGGTATTCTTGTATTCTATATTTCAAGTTTTTAGTTTTAAAACTTGGAAGAACTATTTGTATTATAGTGGAATTTTTGGATTTCGGCCCATGATTTTTACCTCTTAGTTAATTTTAGAGGTTTTCTACGTAAAATTTGGTGTTTTGTGTTTGTTTTATTTTTTGTGTTATTATTTTATGCGGAAATTGCATTATTTGTTTGGCCCTTAATTAGAATTGGAGTTTTCCCAATACTACACCGCCTAACCAACCCAAAGATCTCCCTACCTCCCTAAGTAGGGGTGAGCATGTCTGTGTTTGAAGTCCAAACCGCACTCAAAATCGCCTAAAGTGCTTGTTTGATTAAATCCAAAACCGCATACCTAAACTCGCTTATGATTGGTGCGGTAAGCGGTGATTTAAAAGCGTAGGAAGTGCGGTTTCGGTTTCAAAATCATTTGAAACAACAAAAAGGTTTAAGCCTTTAATATAACTTAATACATCTCACATCGAGAAATTAACTTTGTGACAGAGTCAACAATGATAATTATATCAAGCATAGAACCAAAGCTCCTTCTGCCAAACATCATAAAAAAAGTGAGACACGTAGAATAGTTTTAGTTTATAATAAAGGAATGATGCTTTAAAACTAAAACATACGCTATATAAAACAACGGAGACCATATATTTGATAACAAGTAAGAAGGTTTATCTAGTTCCTCAAAAATTAAAAATATATACTTGAGATAGAATGAAATTATATCTTATATATTGCAATGAGGACTTATAGAATATAATCCTAACTGTACCTAATTTGAAAAATAATCTATTAGACTATTACTACTATAGTATACACCTTAACCAATGCATCAAGTGCTCGAACCAACAAATTTGACCCCTCAGCTATAAGCCCCTCCAATAACGCATCAAACAAATCCGAAATTTCAAAACCCAAATACTTAATTTTTGACTCTATAACCTCTAACCATCTTCTTTTAATTGGTGAAAAAATGACAATACAAGACTGGGGTTTTCTCTGAGCGTGTTCAAGTGAAAAGTAACTTTAGAATTTACTAAAGATAATACATACATACATACATACACATATGGTGCAGTTTCGGTTTTATGCGTGCAGTTTTGGCTAGTAATTAAACCGAAACCCTAAATTTGGTTATTCAACCTACCTAAAACTGTCACATGCGTCAGAACCGTTGGTGCGGTTTTAATTGATGCGGTTCGTGCGATTTTTGGTGCGATTTCGGTTCCAATTTAATTACTTGTTCAGCCCTGCAAACCAGACTCCCATCCTCACGCCGGCCTGCCCCAGCCGCGCCCCTGCCCAGCCTCGCAACCGAAGTCTATTAGAACGTCTATCATTGTCTGCTTCGGTGATCGTCGGTCTGGGCCCAAATTCTACCCCAAAAAATCGGCCGAACAGACCGTGTACATCCTAGTCTTCCTCTATCATTAAAGGTTCGAACTCACAATAAACAAGGGCTTACAAACAAAAGGCAGGTTTCTCAAAGCTTTGTTATTGCCACCTCCGATTTTTAGTCTTTTATTATGCTAGCCATAAATTGAAATAACAATAAATTACAGACCATAAACATAGGATTAAACGAAAATTTGTAGCTTAAACACATCCTGCCCATTTTTTTGTATTTTATTAAGCCAGCCATAAACAGCAATAACAATAAATTATGAACTGTAAGCATAGTTTTCACCGGAAGTTTGTACTTTAAACACAACCTCCCCTGAAGACTGCAAAAACTCGTAGGCCCATCGCCTTGAATATCCGAATATGCGCTTAAACTAGCACCAGAGATGTTCCCCTGGATTCACCATCTGTTTTCTTCAGCATAGTCTAGTTGGATTTGTTTGTCCACCAATTTCTAGTTTTCTTTTTTTTTTTTTTTTTCGTTTTGTAATTTTTTTTATTTGCTAACTTTTTTCTTTTATAGTTTCAGTCTGTTAATTTCATCTATTTCAAAATTTAAGGTTCGGATACAAAAAGTTCATTACAACCCTCAATTTTCCTCTTCATTAATCATATATTTTAGTTGAGCACATCTCATACGCTTGAAGAAAGAGGGCAGCATAAGTCGGTACTAATTAAACTTATAGCAGTTTTTATATTTTGTTAAGCATTCTTTTTGTTATTAATTTTGAATTCAATATTGCATGTATGTATATATTATAAGTAAACTTTGGGGGAAAAAAAAAGATCGCGCCAATCGAGTGGATGGGAGCTAAGAAGGTGATGGTGATCCAGGATGCATCCAAAGATGTTAGTTGGAGCGCAATCAGATGGGTCCTGCATAGCCTACCACTTAAACCTGGAGATGAGCTCATACTTCTTGGAGTTCTTCATCAGGTTAATAATCCTAGTACGTTATCTTTCATGGGAGCTGGGATAAAGTGTAAGGATTTATGAGTATTATTTGTTTCTGTGCAATAGGAAACTTTATAAAATTCAAATTACAAAGGTTTGAAAAAAACCTAAGGGAGTCAATTATATCATATAGATTTGAAGGCTTCAAAGCATTTTAAAACTTGTGTTTTTCGGATTTTTAGAAAATAAACAAACAAACAAAAAAAGTTTAAATTAAAACTTCCGGCAAAATATTATTTATTCATACTAGGAAAAAATGAGAAAAAGTACAGGGTTTAACTTCTTTAAGCCTAAAATTGCTATTGTTTTGTTGTGTAACTTTTTATTCTCCCCATCCCCCCTTCCTCTGTCCTTTCATAATTCTACAGTGGGATACAAGAGCAAGGTGGATTCTAGTTCAATGTTTGGATCAAACTCGAAAATTGTGGAGGAAGAAGTTTCCAGGAAGAAGATTCAATATCAGAACAATGCCGAGATTATGCAACTATCTAAACATTGTGAAATGGAAAAGGTTCTCTCAGTAACCTACTGCACCTTTTTCATAATTTTTGGTTCTTACTAGTTAAATAATGAAATATTTTATTTTGAACTATTCCAATTATCCCAAATAGTACTTGAACAATGTGTCTTTAATTCTTCTTGATAAAATATTTGGAGAATTTGGCTATCAATTTTTTCGTTTGGTGCAAATGGAGGTGCTCTGTTCCACTAGAGATATAGTGAGCATGTTTTACCTTATATATATATATATATATATATATATATATATATATATATATATATCTGTCGTAATGTTTAAAATAAGTTAAAGAATGAAAAAGGCAAAGCGGTTAAATGCTTTTTTCGCTTTTTTAAATTCGCTTTAAACTCTCTCCATATATATATATATATATATATATATATATATATATATATATATATATATATATATATTTATTTTTTTAAGCCTTCTGTACAAATCTTGAGAAATTTCTAAAATTTCTTTGAACTTCTACGTTAAATGGGATAGCCCTTATGGAGATTATTAACTAAAAAAATCTAGGGAAAAAAGAAATTATTGAATATGGGTGCATTTTGTGTCGTAGCGGATTACTATGGTTAGTTTAATCTACTAACACAAAGGCTGATAAATTCTTGCGCCTAAGGGAAAGTAAAGATTTCTCTAAGGAAAAACAAAATAATATTGATAACAGTTGTCAAAAGAATACTTCCAAAAGCCTAAGATAACATATTTATAGTAACACTTTCCCATCCTAATTAAAAAAGATAATTAAAATTTAAAAATAATCCAAAATTTGACCAAACGTTGACCACTGACTAGACTGCACATTTTCTGGCTTAAATATTTATTATTCAATATCTAAAGATGCTGAATTGTGTAGGGCTGGTCCATACCTTCGATTTGATATTATGGGCTTCGTAACTCTTTTTGAATCAAAAATTACGCCCGTTTGAAGTTTACCCGACAAAAACTCCTATTCGATCATGAATTATTCCGCTTCCAATTCCGTCCTTGCATCATTTTGTCTTTATTAAGTATTTGAATCTGCATATCATTTAAGATGGAGAACATTATTTTTTACTTTCTTCATCCCCAAAAGGATGAGTAAAGTATAATTTGCACACAGAAAAAGTAATAGTAGAGGAAAGAGAGTAAAAAAGTTTCAAATTTATCCTTAGTTGCCCCACAAGATTATATAATGTGATGAGGACTTTTATTTTTTAGACTAATGGATCCCACTAAATGACATATTTACCCTTCACTTATGTACTTTATCTCATCCTTTTGGGGACAAAAAAATGTGTACCTTTAGTCATCCTTTTGAGAACGGAGTGAGTATAACAAAATGCTAACAAAATCCTTCTTATTTGCAAAATTTATCAGATAAAGTTTCGGATAAAGGTGCTTGCTGGACATTCACCTAAGGTGGTTGCGTTGAGAGCAGCTGTGAATTTAGAGGCGACATGGGTGATACTTGACAGGTCAGCCAACTTTCAAAGCAGTCTTGGGAACTTGTTCAAAGTTGCAAAACTGCTGAAATGAACCTGCATTCATAGTATCAGTTTACTGTTACACATGCATCCATATTATAGATTTGCAATATTTAATTGTTGTCAATAACTCAAAACTTTTGCACATTACATAAGAATCACACATGAAAGATCCAACACTAATCTTGTTATTGTTAAAAAAAGAAGAAAATTTCCACATTTGGTGTCAGAGTAATCCAAGTGATCATAGGCTCACACAGCTTGAAGCTTTGTAACTATTAATTGTTTTGGGAAATCTAAAGGCAGACAAGGTTATACTTGGATTTGTCTGGTGCATGAATGCTGAGTTAATGGGAGGACATGTACCCTTGGGATTAGTCAATTCTCTAAAAGGTTTGGATACCCACATCTTAAAAAAACAAGGTTTAATTATCTTCATTGCTCTAACACCATAACATTTTCTAATCCTTTTACTATTTGCTTACTTTCTAAGAACATAATCTATAAAACTCATTCACAAACTCAAAACGAGTACCTTCTCAATAGAAAATATTTTCCATTCTTTATCACTTATTCTTTTGTCTTTCTCAGTGATACATGATCCTCACTTGCTGCAGAGAAATAAAACATAACAGTTGAGCACTAGAAGTCACTTGTGAAAGAGTCAAAAAATTTGGTCGTAGTACATTAAGAAGGAACCCAAACTTTGCCTCTACTGTACTTTTCATTTAGGGTAAGAATAAGACTAACAAAGGCACTTCAACTGGTCTACAAGTTTCATTAGACAAAACAGACTGACAGCGTTCGTTTTGACAAAGCACGAGTGTTCAGATAGAAATTCCTAAATATCAAATCAGGGGTCTTCCAATACTTATCTTAAAATTTAGTGCAGAAGAACCTAAAGAATACAATGAATGCACTGCAAGAAATTCACAAGTCATAAGCTTACATAGTTTATAGCTCATTTCAAGGGGATGAAAATGTGCCTTTAATGTTGAATAACTGAGTAAAGTAAATATAATTATAACCACCTAAGGTTTAAACAAAATCCCAAAAGTTTATAACCTACTCATAACCACCTAACCTTTTTAGGCCAAGTGAAGTTGTCAGCTTCTCCATCCAAATTAACTTTGCATGTATGTCACTCTCCAAAAATGCATAAAAGTACATTTAAAAGGATAAAATATTGAAAATGAAATATCCAAACTACCCTTTTAATCCCTCTTATTATCAAACACATTGAAACATAATTAAAGCACTTTTTTTCTTTCTGTGTTGGAGAGAAGAATGATAGTGAAACAATTCTATGCTCCATCATATTCTTTTATCGTTCTCTATATTCGGCACTATTTTTTAAAGTAATTTGGACTAAATTCTACACTACATCTGCAGGCTGAAAATGATAAAGACTATAAATCCTCCATCCCCAATTTTATTTGCTGCAGAGATATTTTCTTATCCGGCATGCCCTTATAGATCTCTTTGAGTGAAAAATCAACCCTCCCAATCTTTTCAAGAATCACCACCAAGGCCTAAAATGATTCAATAGAATTAGCAAATTTATTTTTGCCATTGCCTTTTTGAAGAAATTTTTTCAGAAGTTACAAATGGACTTGACTATCTCATTAGATGAGAATACATATTTCAATCAAAATTATAGACCCATATCAGCCTAAAAGAAAATAATAATAACCAAACAATAGTTATAGATTTTGTTTCAAATCTAAGAGAAAGTAACATAATAAATGTGCTAAAAACAATATCCAATATAAAACTTACAGTCAATTTCTCTATATTAGCCATTTTTCTTTTTTTTGAGGATCAGCTTCAGCTCCTTTGGAGGTGGGGATTCTTTACCAGATAAAAAAATGTTAAATACTCCAACAACTTGCTGCTGCTTTGATGGACTTGAGGCATGGCGAGTCTCATGATTTTTTTCCCCATGTAATTGCTGATATGCACTGGCCAGGCTTTATAGTTTCTTGATTTGGCCATGGCTGATAATTTGAACAGTGTATTTTCATATGCAGAACTCTGATTTGAATAAAAAGAATAATTCAAGCAAATAGATTAGCGGTCCTATGTTCAACCGAATTCAGTTGGGTGTTTCTAATTGACAAAGATGAAACTCTTTCGGGTATATAGGGGCTGTTACCGGTGTGTAAAATTTACATAGGTTTGTATAAGGAGATGACAGTGGCATCCTTGGATATTACTAATACCCATTATATGTCTCTATCTCTATACATTGACATGATCTATCGTATTTGTTGATTTTCTTAAGCCAATTTTGGATCAACTATAGATGTTAAGATTTTGTAGGCAAAGTGTTTGAATAAATGCCTCACCAAAAAAGGGAAATTAAAAAGGAAAATGTTAGGAGTATATCAGTAATTGCAAACATTAGTTAAAAAATTTAAGACCTAATCATTCTCGCACTTAGCCTCAAAAGGTTATGTGGTCATGTGTAGGTTTTTAGACTTAGTTGGTTACGTGAGCTTTGTTTAAACCATAGGTGATTATTATGCATTTATAGATTGTTTGCGACTTCTGCACCTTTGTCTACGCATTTTATTTATGTGGGAAATGTCCCACGTAAACTTGTTCTTTTGTGACCTTAATTTGGTTACATCTCTAAAACTCACTTGGCCAAAATGAAAAAAAGTGAAAAGAGAAGGTAAATATGCTAGCATGCTTAAAGACTTATCACCAACAGCCAACAACACGCATGCACAATTAAGCAAGAGCATACTCCCCCAAAAATTAATTAAATAAATAAAGTAGGGAAGTGCATGGCACCAACTTTATATCACAAGATGAACATGTTACTTGTAAGTCTGAATTTTTAATTTAATGATTTACAATGGGGTTCGACTATTAATGTTTCTTGTAGAAGGAGTCGCATAAAGTAGACTAACAGAATCACAAGGTCCTTAAATATTGATATAGCAATGAATTTAGGTAATTTATTTCATGGTATAGGCAGATGAAGAAAGACAAGAAATACTTCATGGAGAAGCTATCGTGTGGAATATCGGGAATGAAACGTGACAACACCATTGAACAGCTTAGAGGGCCAAAGGCAACAGAGAGCACCAAAGTAATGGCCGATAAAATGGCTTTTGCTGGTTACGTATCATATGGAGAAATGATACCTGGAAGCCCAAAGGAAGGACTTTCTCCACAGAGTGAGTACTATAATGTCTTTCATACTGATGGTGAAGTTGTCACACCGCATACCACCATGAGATTATATAGCTTTTTGCTTCATTAGTTATAGAAAATGTTGCATTTTAATTCTCAGCACAAGTGCAACATCTGTTATAACCAATGCAACAAAAATCTATAGAAACTTCATGGTGGTAGTGGTGTGACAACTTTACCATAACCTGATTCCATTAGATTACCAACAAGGTTTAATTTTCTTGGAATGGAAAACATTCTTATGATTAAAAGTGGCATCTCAATAGATTACTATCTTTTTACCTTGTTCACTTGTTTCAGAATCTCCATCTACTCAAGAGACTACCTTAGGCATAGAACAGAGTTGTAATGATGGCACAGCACCTTCATGGGATACAAATCACAACCCATTATCGAAATCCTCATTTAATGATCAGACATTATGGTCCACGATTTCAAGTTCAACGAATTTTTGCAATACTGAATTCTCAAGTTCTAGTTTCACCGAGGTAAAGAGCTCCTCACCCTTCCACTTCCATGAGGATGTAAATGCTACAAACACCGAACAGGAAGGGGCACCAAAAGAATCTACATTCTCCTTGGCATCTAGTTTGGAAAGGGTTCATAGCGTAGCTTCTGAACAAACATATCACGTTAGTGACAGGCAGACAACACAAGAATACAAACCAGAACAGGAATTCCATAATGCTGTTTGCTCTGTTTGCAAGAACAAACGACCTAAGGCCGGATGGAAGGGAGACTTTACTTACGCAGATCTTCAGGAAGCTACTGACGGGTTTTCTGAAAAGAACTTTCTGTCAGAAGGTGGGTTTGGTTGCGTCTACAGAGGAGAGTTGAAAAATGGGCTGAAGGTTGCAGTCAAACAACATAAAGATGCTAGCTTTCAAGGTGAGAAAGAATTCAAGTCTGAAGTTCATGTGCTCAGCAAAGCCAGGCATCAAAACTTGGTGATGCTGCTAGGCTCATGCTCTAAAGGAAGCCACAGGTTACTGGTGTATGAATATGTTTGCAATGGTTCATTGGACCAACACTTATCAAGTAAGAGTTTACATAAAACAAAGACATTATATATGTTATGTTTAACAACTTTTAAAGTTGGGAGGCTTTAATTTGCAATAAAAAGCTGAAGCATAATTCAAGATAAACTTGCTAACATGTGCAGGACACAAACGGAGACCCTTAAGTTGGGAGAAGAGGATAAAAATAGCACTGGGAGCTGCAAAAGGTTTAAAATTTCTCCATGAAAATAACATCCTTCATAGAGATATGAGACCAAACAACATTCTTGTAACTCATGATCATGAATCACTGGTAATATTTCTAAACTCGGATGTCATAAAACCACAACTTCCTATTTATGATACAGTTAGGGTGAAGTTAGGGCTGTAAATGGATTTCGAAATATCCGATATTTGCTCCGAAAATTCGTATTCGTATCTGTCAAAAAAAAATTATCCGTATTCGTATCCATTCAAAGCGGATCCGTGATACCAAACCTGTGACGTCCTCAAATTCTTGTACTCACTACAACTTATTTGATGGTCACAATCTCATCTCATTAATAACACAAGCTAAAAACTTTTTTTACAATATAATAATTCACATTATATTATACATCCCAGGTCTTTATTATTATTAATGTCTATTACAACTTATCCAAAATTATGCTATCATACTAATTACAGCTACTCTTCTGGGTTGAGGACTCCTTCACCCTTATCTTTCTTACTGACCCTTTAGCTCCTTCTATCTTGTCTGAAATATAAAATATGCAAGAGTGAGCAATCAATTGCTTAGCAAATTTTAAAGACTGAATGAAACAATTTATAAGGCTTACTATACAATGAATACATATTAGTGAGTATCTCAACGTCTAGAAATCAAATAGTAAATAAGATTTGAAATCACAACACTATCAACATCATCATTACTACCAAGGTAACTGAGTGGTTTTAAAGAACCAAGAACTCTTTCCATATTGTACTATAGGTGATCAACTTAACAGTACTCTTCGTTACATGTAACATAATTACCACACCGTAGTTCAACAGTGTATCGTCGGCGAGTCGACATTCTTATACAACTCTCCTATAATTTAGGGGTGTTCATCTCAATTATAAAGCCTCAACAAATTCACCCCAAGTCAACTTGGTTTGGAACAATCAATTATCACAACAAATATGATATATAATGAATCATTGACATTCAATATCTCAAATAGAGTCGTTCAGCAAAAGAATTGCTTAATTATCAGATTTTAATTGAATAACATAGCATCAACTCTTAAATCAATCACAATATGAAACATAATCGAAGTTTTGAAGCTAAGCAATTGCAATTACAGTTCGAAAGGTTCAAATTGAAAACTGATGCACATAGTGCGAAAACTGGCCTGATTTTACAGTTCGTCCTTTACTTACTTCACTAACTCCTTCCCTCATATTACCTGTATCATAACAAAAGGTTGAATATCAATTTCCTTATTAAATTATTAAATTACTCAAGTTATCGCTTAAGGTAACTTCCCATAATTTACATTTTGGATTATTTGTTTATTTTAAACTCATTTTTGAGTACATTTAAAGTCCTTTTACATCTCAACTTTTGAAACTTCATTTCATCATTAACTTGACCCTAATACCTCAATTTTGACTTCATTAACTGGTAAATTTTTATTACACAGTTTTGGCTTTAAACAACTTTTAACAATTTTTCCAACTTCATTTCTTCCATCAGACCACTTTAAAGATTTTATTTTACCAAATTCTTTTAACCTCAGTTAGTTATATATATAAAGTATTTTCTAGAAATTTTCCAGATTTTTCCATTTACGTTTTCTATATGTTTTAGGGCTAATTTTATTCAGTATTGCAACAATTTTCATAATTTGTCCAAAAATTGTGAAATTTGGACAGTGTCTTCCCACCATCACAGAGAGTCCACAGTTAAAGTTTCAGCCTTAGACGATAACCAGAGACCAAATTATGCTTGTTTTAAGGTTTTCAATTTCAAAACTGTTTAATTTTTAATTAAGTACTTACAACTCTGTTTGAGCTTAATTTTGGACGACATCCTCCCTATATCAGTAGTAGGTATCTACCATAAAAATTTCAGGTCTAAATAAAGTCCCTAACTTCATATATAGACCTGTTTTTAAAAATAGGTACTAAAGGTCCAGCCTCCTTGCAAGACTTTTAATTAAATATCTATAATAATCTGAGTTCCAAATTTTTACAACATGTAGATGAACTTTAATATTACGTGTCATGAAAATTTCATGTTCAAACTAGTTATGCACATAGAGTTATGGTTACTGCAATCACAGCCCCTAAACTAGCTCTATTTGAGCATAGTTTGCTTTTCTTTTCTTCTTTCCATCTAATTTCTTGCTCAACTTTCAAACTCTATGCTATTACATTCCTAATAAACATATAAGTTTAGCTTACTCTTGTTTATGGTTTCATAAAATCCATATGAGAAAGAAATTTTAGAAACTATTTAAATTAGAAGCTAGAATAGTTGTGTTTACCACTTGATTTTGCTTCCTCTTTCTCTTTTAGCTTCAAACTTGATTCAATCTTGCTTCCTCTCTTCTCTTCTATGGTTGAACCTACCTCTCTCTCTCCTTGGTTTGAGCAGCTCTCTCTCTCTCCCTCTCTCCTTGGTTTGAGCAGCTTGTGTAGTAATATGTGTAAAGGTTGGGAGTAAAACTCCCTTTTAAGTTTGTATATAGTTTAGATTGTTTTAATTTTGACCCCTATAGTTTCATTAGACTAAGTCAAAGCTCTTCCATTTTTTTCTTAATTACCTTGATTAGCCCTTACTTAATTAGTGACTAAATCATTATTAAAATCTACTAATCATACTTAATTATCACTAATCATGCTTAATAGTCTAATTAGGTTTACTAATTCTTTAAAATGAGTGGCTAGTATTGTGCCACCTTGCACCTTCTTGTGCCTACACATCTTGCTTGCATTACTTGTCTTGTAACATGCTTGATTCATGAGTCACGCATACCACCTAGCATGTAGGTGGCATGTGCTTGTGCCATATTTTTATTTATTTATTATGTTTTTAACCTTGTATTTTGCATTATGTTAACCTATTTCTGTTCCAATCGTTTCGTTTGCGATACATTTGATTCTAATACATAAATAGCATGTTTTAGGTTATAAACTTAACCTTTACTTGCATTGTCATTTGTATTTTCATTCCGTTGAGATATTCCCACTATATAGAATACATATTTTAGGTTATAAATGTAATCTTTACTTGCATCAATTGATTATATACATTTTTTCTGACTATTTTATGATATACGATATATAGAAAATTACATATAATTTTTCTATCTAGTTTTATTTTATTTGGTTGATTATACATCATTTCTAATTATTAGTTGATTACGTGAATAATTTTTTGGTTATTAAATTAAGGGATAACCTCTTTGTTAATCCCCAAACTATAGTTGTTTTCATGTTTAAACACTTCAATACTTTTTCCGTGTATCTCGTTCTCAATCTATATGTTTCTTTCATGTTAGTCCCAAAAATATAGTATTTTTTCATGTTTAGTCCTCAAATTGTGGTGGTTGTTTGCGTGCCCGTAAATATGAAAGAGGGTCGCGTACGACAAAAAGAGAGGTTTGTGTTCAATAAGCAGACCCTAATGACCCAATTGAATCAAATTGCCCAAACAAGACAATCTCGAACGCAATTTTTTAAAAAGCGATCATGTGGTAAGACCCTAGTGGTTTGCCCCTTCCGGAGGTTCAACCTTCTATTTGGTCCTGATTAGATTACCGAAAGAATTCCGAGGAAAGCTTGGACAAGATGGATGTGACTAAGTGCTGGAAGACCCTAGGGTTCGGCCCTCCTAGGATTTAATCTCCTAAATTGGTCCAATCAAGGATGTTTTCTTGCCTTGATCTGAATTACCAAACGAAACGAAGGTGAAATGAACAAACCATGAAAAAGAAGATAGCCCGTCTAGGGGGAGTGCTCCCTAGGGTTCGGCCACTAGGGGGTGCACCTCCATAACTAGATCCGACTGATGATACTTCTTGATTGGATTCGATTTAGTAAGCAAAACGAAGATGAGATAAAAGAAATCGGGTGAGAAATGATGGCTACTTAAGGAGTGCCCCTAGGGTTCGCCACGTAGGGGGTGCTCTGCATCTCCTTTGGGGTGTTGAAATGGCTTTAGATTGGATTTTATTCGGCTTGATAATGAAACGAGATCGTTGAAGCAAAGAGAAAGGTTTGAAAGTGAGGAAAGCAACCAAGTATGGAAAGAGGGCCTAGGGAGGCATCCCCTAGAGCCTTCATGACTTGATGAGTTTCTCAAAGAATCCTTAACCACGACCAAAGGGTAAGAAAAGAACTAAACAAGCAAAGAAAAGCAAGACGAATTGAAGGATGCTCGAACCTAGGGTTGGCCCCTAGGGTTCGCTCCCTCTTAGGGTTCGGCCAAGGCCTTCCCCGAAGTCTTTCGCCGACGAATCTTAGAGGCATGACATTTTCACGAAGAAAGAATGAAAGGAAATCATGATTCGATTGAGGCCGAAGGGGCTTCCGTGAGTTCTTAGGTAGAAAACTTATGGAGTCAACTTCCATGGGAAATGGTTGAGAGATTTGGATTGACAGGTAGAAGAATGGGACGCCCTAAGCATCACTTTTGGCCACGAGAGGCATTTCTGGTATTTGACTTGAAGTCACATGCCAGGCACGTGATTACTTATTAGACATGCCACCTCTATAAATAGTCCCCTCATTTTAGAGAAAAGGACTTTTGATTCTCTCCACACTTCAAGACATACAAGAAGGCTCTCATCCACATGCATGTGCGAGTTCCCCCGCATACGGCTCAAGTAGCGAAGGCCCTTTCCTTCACGCTTCACTGTAGCCAAGCTTATTGCTAGTCTATCGGCTAAAGCCAAGACTCGACTGTGACTGCTCATCGGTTTTGGCTGCCTTATTCTGTCACCCAAGATCCAAGTTAACACCGACAAAGATCTCTTGTTTCCTTGCAGTCTCCTCAACTAATTTGAAACCCTATTTCCTCGCCTACATTGTTCACGTTTGGTCTTCAATCTACAATTGTTTTTCATATTTAGTACCTTTCAATTAGTCTATTTTTGTAAGGTAGACCAAAGATTATAGAAATAATAAAGTTTGAGGACGAAATACGTGGAGAAAATAGTTTGGGGACTAAATGTGAAAAACAACAATAGTTTGGGGACTAACGAAGAGGTTATCCCTTTATATTATCATTGTGCAAGATTATTTTTTTAAAAATGAAACTTTTAAAATTTTATTTTGAACGAATACAGATGCGGATATGGATATGCGGATATTTGATATATTTATCCATATTATATTCAGTGTTCTAAAAATTTCCGCTTAGGCGTTAGGCCCCCCTTGGTGCCCCGCCTAGGCTCTAGGCCCCCTTGGCACCCCCTAGGTGCTAGGTAGGCGCTAGGCCCCCCTTGGCGCCTCGCCTAGACCCAAGGTGGCAAAAAAATTCCTCCAGGAAATTAGGCGGGGCCTAGGTAGGGTCTAGGTGGAGAGGTTTTTTATTTATTTTAATAACTACCCAAATCATATCTTAATATATTTATTTTTTTAATGATTTACCATATTCATAATACATGTTGTAGCATATCAAATCACAACAAGAAGTGAACAATATAAAGTCAAAATGGATAATTTTATTATAGTTGTAATTGTTTGAACTTGTACCAACTTCAAATTATATAAATGATGATACATTTGTAATATTTAGTTTAATTCAATATAATTCTTAAATTTATATTTAGTTTCTTAAGTTTTAATATTGAATTAAATTCTTGAAATTTTAAATTTTATTATTTAATAGCAATCTTGTTTATGAATAAAACTAATACGTTAAAAATATGTTTGAATTTTGAACAATTGCATGTTTGTGTTTGAACTTTGACATTAGCAATATGGATATGTGTTTGAACTTTAAGCAAATGTTTTTATTATCTTTATTATAAATTGTTTTGCTTTATATTATTGTTTTGTTTGGATAAATGTAAGATAAAATATTAAAATTAGCTTAAAATAAAAAATTCCGCCTAAGCCCCGCCCAGACCCCCTAGGCGCTAGGCCCCCCTCGGCCGCCTGCCTCCCGCTAGCGCCTTTTAGAACATTGATTATATTATACAAAATGAATACGAATAATATCCATATTGGAATATTATCTTATGGATACAAATACGGATATTTCATATTGTATATCCAATCCGATATGATTACGAATACGAATATTAAAATATTTTTTCGGATACAGATACTAATATACTTGTATCCACATCAGAAAATATCCGTTTACACCTCTAGGTGAAATTGTTAGACCACATACCACTATGAAGTTTTATAGTTTTTGCATCGATTAAAACAAATGTTGCATTTTAACTATAGCATCCTGTTTATGGGCCAGCACAAATGTACCATTTATTATAACAAATGCAACAAAAAACTATAAAACTTCATGGTAGTATGTGGTGTGACAACTTCACCCAATCCTGATCCTACTATTTATTAATAGTCTGTCAGAGCATGTCGTATCAATCGTTCTTCGTCTCTCTGCAGTGCTTTTAGTTACATTTCTACTTAAAATTGCATGAGTACTCTTGTAGTATCTATGCATTAGAAAAATGGGTGAAAACGAATTTTGTGCAATAGGGGTTCATCACAATGACAAATTATTCACTATCACTAGTTAGATGAATATTTCAGCTAGGAGATTTCGGTCTTGCAAGAAATCAATACGATGATTTGGAACAGTCTTCGGAGAACAGCTTGGTTGGAACACTTGGCTATTTGGCACCAGAATATGCAGAATGTGGTAAAGCATCAACGAAGACAGATGTGTACTCATTCGGCGTGGTTCTACTACAGCTGATTACCGGATTGAGGACCACAGACAAGGAACTTGAGGGGAAAAGTCTAGTGGGATGGGTAAAAACTGCAAAATTGTATTCTTTCATACTTGTTTGAAAAATGTTTGGGTACTAAAAAAAGTAAGCCTAAGTGATCAATATTGTTTTTACAGGCTAGACCACTTTTGAAAGAAAAGAACTACCCAGGTTTAATTGACAAACGGATCGGAGACTCCCATGATGTTCACCAACTGTTTTGGATGGTGCGAGTAGCAGAAAAATGTCTCAGCTTGGATCCAAGTAAAAGATACACTATGGAGAGGGTAAGTTTTTCATCAGCCATATGTTTTCTATCAAAAACTTTATATGAAACTAAAATAAAATTAGCTAATAAAGATTAACATTGTTGCTTGCAAGGTAAACATGATGAGCCCTACACCTACAAAATAAAATATGTCTAATTCAATTATTTATAAATTTCGACTCAAATGCAAAATTATATCCAGGATTTATCACTTTGTAAAGATATTGTACCTGACTTCACAATATAGCAAATCACCATCTCTTGATACAATTATAAGCATAAAATTGGGTCTTCTAAGGTATAATATAGCAGTGCAAAACTTACCCAAAAGGTATAGCTATATATGCACTACTAATTGCACCACGAGGTACCCGTTTGCTATATATGATAAAGTTAAGTACCATATCTCGACAAAGTAATAAACCTAGGTATAACTTTTGCATATTAGACTTGAATTGCTCACATTTTCTAGGGAGTGGGTAAGGTATAGAGCTTAAACCATTCAAATTCTGCCTAATGTGATAAAAGACCTCCTCTGGCCTTATATGTCCAACAAAAGCTTCTATTAATCTAAGCCCGGTTATAGCTTGTTGGATTTGTCTCATTTTAGTGGGTACTTTGTTGTTAGTACTGATTGAATGGGAATTGCGAAAACAAGTTCGAACATTAGACATGGACCCAAATTACATGACATAGTTATGATTCTCAAAGTCTGCAAATTTTTAACATGTTTTCTGCATTTCAGTGTGTATAACAAAACAAGGGGAGGATTATTTCTATAAAAAAAAATTCTATTTCCACAAAATTTCATCACATATGAGTGTTGGACGTATTTATAGTTGTTATTCCTATATATATTTCTTTGGAAAAAATATAGCAATTCCCTATAATGATTACCACGGTATATTTGCAACAGTACTGTGAACATTTTGAGTTAATTTAGCTCATGAAAAAAGTGTTAGCATGTTATAATTGCTGAATATAATTATATAGAGGAAATATTTGTTTTTTATTTTTGGTTAATTAAGGAGCAAATTTTATCGTAACAACTGTAGCTAGTACAAGAAAATAGGGTAATGTTAGGGGTCTCAAATTATTGATCTAAAAAAGTGTCTTAAATGATGTCACCATAATATTGATTGATAGAGATATAAAGCGAATAAGGATAATATTCAATTTTTTTTCGAATACGAATAATATCTGTTTTTTCCGAATATGGATACGGACGAATATGGATTTTCTGGTTAATATTTACAACCCTAACTATAACTAGAATAAAAATTAATGAGTTTTAAAATATATTTTATTAATAAATGAATGTTAATTTATTTATTTTTAATAAATATTGAAATACAATAATCAATGTTCTAAATTACAGTTCAAATAAGTTTTTTATCATTTTTGAAATCCTAAATTTCAAAATGAATGATCTACTTATTAATGTTTAGATGTCCATTTTATGTGTGTGGAGTAATACCGTAGTGTGTATGAATATTTATAATTAGATTCAAAAGTTTACATTGAATATTTAATTATTTTTTTCCAAATACTTGATTAAAACTTTAATAATATGTTTATGGGAATTTTTATTTATAATTTATTCTCAATACATAGATTATAATTTACATAGTTATAAAAAGTTTATTTTATTTCATTATATTTATGGAGAATGCGAGTTATAATGTATATATGACAACTGGTTAATCTAACTTGATCCAAAATTTATTTTGAACTTACTTTATATATTTGGACTTCTAATTTTTAAATAATTCGGCAAACGAAAGTGATAAATATTCCCTCCACCCAAAAATTTATAAATGTGAATTAATTATTCAACTCCCTTCTAAATTAATTCAGACTTAACACATTTTAACAATAAATTTATATTGTTAATTGTTCTCGCCTCCCAACATTGCAAGTAAGTTTTGAAAGTAAAAAACTTATAACAATTTAATAATTATTGTTTTGTTCTTCTAGTATATAATTTTTTTGGTAAATGATACATTTTAAATATTTTAACTTTATAATAGTAAAAATCTATTAATCATACTTAAATCAATTTATTTCAAAGATATTAATATTAGAATAAAATGTTATTTCCTACTTTTTAAAAGTGAAATGATAATTTTTAAAATAATTTTAAGTATGATAGTGAAAATTAATTATTATATAAGGAATGCCACTTTAAAATAATTATTTTGCTTATTATAATATATATATATATATATATAATTTATTTGGATACGAATTCCGGATATGGATCCGAATTCAGAAATCTGCTATCTGCCGGATATATTTACGGTCAGATGTTAAACGAATAAGAATACGTATATATTCGTATTCGTATCTATTTATTTGCGGATATCTTTAAATTAAATATAGATAAATCTTTTTTTTTTTCAATACGAATAATATCTATTTTTTTTCCTAATACGGATGCGAACGAACGAGTACGAATTTATCGGTTATCATTTACGGCCTAGATCTCATGTCATTGGCTGTCATAAATCATCATTAAAACATTCAATGTTTTGATATCTATTTGAGAAAACAAATTTGAGAGCCGTATTACTCTAAGAAATATGTCGCAGATCTTATAACAATTTTACTCCATCCCAATATGAATCCCAATTTGGAGGTAGTTTTTTTATTTTATTTTATTTTTCATGGAAAGGATTTTATCACAAAGTTTCATAATATAGTAATCTAAATAATTTCTAGATAAGTTTTAACTACTGACATGTACAAGTATTATAATATATCTTCTCTAAATGTTGATTAAGAATGTTTATATTAGATTCATAGTTTTAAAAAATATAAGCTTTCAGGCGTGATGTATGGGAGAAGAAGAGTCTTGAGTTGGGACAAGTGTTTCTTTTTAGTATTTGTGGGGTAAAAGAAAGCGAAATTATTTTATGAGCTTCCTATATAATTTACATTGTACAACTAGCTCATCTTCTGAGCAACTCAAAAATAAGATCCAAAACAAGATGGCAAATTTAAACAAACCAAACTACTCCTAAGAGAACATTCAACCGAATCTAAGATTCTAAATAAAAAATTCAAAACCATGAAAACTTCTTTCCTGTAACCACCCGGCCCATGCTCAGTTAAGGATTAGGCTCCCTCCACTTTCCAAGAGTACCCGTTGAGTAAACAACTCTTCATAGGCCGACCCAAAATGTATGACAAGTTATTGTTACTTTAAAATGTAAAGTTTATACCCTATATATTGTATCACCCATCCTACAAGTTCAAATATCGAGCTTGGGATATTACAACGGGCCCACTTAAATCCTTGATGTTCTTGTGATGCCATAACCGCAGACCAGCTCATAGTCAAATCCAGAATCAATCTCCATGGAATGTGCGGGGTCTAGATCCACCACATTACGACGGCCATAATGGTTAGTTTGCAGAAACAAGACATTCATATAATCATGTAATAAAAGCGGAAGCATATCATAAACGAATTTTTTTTTTTTTTACAATTCAAGGAATCACCTTATTATACAGTATTATTAATCGAGTAAGGATAAAAGATATACCTTAAATGACGCAACCCTTTGATCAAATTATTAAGTTCCAATAATTTGTTTCTTCGTGTTTTTCCAATCTTTCGGATCAAACGTTTTATTTAAGTGGGCAACACTATAAAGTTGATCCACCAAAAGTATATAGATTGAAAAAGTGAATTTTGGTTCTACAAGACATTGGGTGGCTAGCTCTAATTCTTTTCCTCCTTACTCTTTAGGGTTTGAGAATACTTGCAATAACATTAGTCTATCCCATAAATAAGACTATTATTTATAGACCAACTCTCTCTCCTAAATCTTTTGGCACTTAAAGGTTTTAATTTAATTTAATTCTCAATCTAATTAGGAATTAAATAATAATAATAAATAATAAGATTTCTCTTATTAATTTATAAATATTATTCCTTCAAATACTTAATTATAAATATTAAGTCATTTAATTTATTCCACTAATAAATTAAATATACTTAATATATTATTATTAAGTCAGTCGCTTCTAAAATTATATTTTTCTTTTATGGTGCGACTCTTTAGGTTCAATATTAAGCCGATAGTAGAATAAATAAGTTAGTACAATTCTAATATTATATACAATGAATTAAACTCCTTTAATTCAAATATAAATAAATAATATTTATTCTACATCATGAGTGACACCTTACTTTAGTATATCATGACTATCTGGATAATATGAAATCAACGTTTAATCACAAAAAACATATTCCGTAAATAGTTACTGTACAATTCAATTCTTCTACCATACAATATGTCTCAATCAAATATAAAATATGAAATTACTGTCAAGTTTTATTTATTTGATTATATTTATTTTGATTCTAAAATGCACAACTCTATTTACGGTAAATTAGATGCTCCTTTCTAATTTCCATTCAACCATTGCCAATGATTTCCGAGTTAATAATAAATACTAACTAATAATAACAATAATAATAATAACTAATATTAATAATAATAAATAATAATAACAATAATAATAATAATAACAACAACAACAACAACAACAATAATAATAATAATAATAATAATAATAATAATAATAATAATAATAATAATAATAATAATAATAGTTAAAACCTCAAATAATAATATATCATTGAAAACCAATAGTTGCCCCGATATTAGTTGATTGAAAATCAATAGTTGATTAATAATAATACGTTTGTCTTTTAATATTTTGTTGGAGAAATGAATTGATTTGGTATATAATTTATTCTTTGAGTAATTTAATAACTAAGCCTAAGGTGCTCTGGTGCTCTATTGGTTAAATCCTCGAACTTCAGGTTTTTGGTTCAAATTTAGAGAAATATTTTTGAAAATTAATTTGGTAAAAGTATATTAACACACGTGTTGACAAAAAGGGACTTATTCCAAAAATTTCTAAAATTCAATAATCACATTTGCATTTACATTTTACCCTATCCTTGACGTGTATAGCCTACTGCATCTCTTCTCTAATTCTTTTTTCTTTGTTCTTTGTATGAATTTGTTCTTATACATGACTTCTTATCTCATTTCTCTTCTCATTATTCTCTAGTATTTAGCTGTATTGATTAGCACCACCTCCTCCACTTTCTACAAGGGAACCTTACTAGTTCACCACTGCTTTTATTTACCTTAGTTTTTAAAAGCTCTTTAGGAATACAACAGGAATAATAGAGCATGTTCTGCACTTACTTATAAGTTCGTCAAACCTACTTATAAGTCCTTCGCTACTATTTCTCAGTTTGACAATGATTTATTTTTTTACTTATAAGTTAATTTTTAAGTCAAAAAAAAGAGTAAGTGTTTGTAACTTATTTTAAAATTATTTATAAGTCATTTTAAAACAAGTTAGTTTGACCAAATATAATGTCTATTTTGTCTCTATTCTGGTTTGCCTTCTTTTTATTAATGTTATTTTTAATAATTTTTACATTTGATTTTAACTTATAAGTCATTATAAGCCGAACACCATCATAACTTGTTTTAACATAATTACTGACTTAAAAATTAAATTGATTCTTAACATTTTTACTTATAAATCATAACTTAAAATAATTTATATTTTAATTTTAAATCATTTTAAAATAAGTCGAACAGGCAGTGACTTTACAAACAACTTTTAGTTAATGAAGTGGATAAATTTTTAAGTTCTTTATTTTTATATGACACTACGTCAGAAAGAAGAGTGGTAGAATTACATATCTAGCATTTCAAGTTGACTAATGCGATACTTTCGTCTTTCAAATTGGCATTTTAGTTCATTTATGTTCCTCCGGCTAATTTTTTCTCGTCATGTGCAATGTCACCTCATTTTTGATATTTAAATGATTCTCCAAAATTCATGACTCACATGGGTTTGGAGTAATGTGAGTTTAATATGTGTCATGGGTATATATTTTAATGTTTAAATACAAATATAGCCTCATTAAAAAGCATGTGCATTGCACATGACTCAAATTTGGGGAAAAATCAGCACAGAGAACATAAATGAACCAAAAAGCCAATTTAGAAGAATGTCACTTATGTCAATTAAGAGGTCATTTTAAAACTCGATGGCAACTTGGAGAAACAAATAATGTAATTCAGCCCATGTATGAAAAGGCATGAAAAATACATATTCAGTTTGCTCAATATTTGTTTATCATAATTGTTCTCATTATTTGTTTTAAATAAATAAAAATTAAGGCCAACTCTAATTTGATCATTATTGTGTTTCATCGTTGTAGGTGGTTAATGCTTTACATTACATAATTGAAGGCAACACAACATGTATAAAGGATTTTTCCCCAACGCAATCAGGTTCTGTTAATAGTGCAACAGGATCAGCTGAATCACAAGATGATGTTGATACAAATGAAAGAAATAATTTCGATACGAAAGGACCATCAAGTAGTAGCACAATTTCGTCACTTTCAACATCATTTGGTAACCATGTTTTAATAACAACAACAAACATATCAACAAGTTCTGAAAGATTACTTTCAGATTCTGAAAAACATTACGAAAAAAAGAAGGTAGTGTTGGTAGGCAAAGGTGAGGTGCTTTATGATGAGATGATCATCTAATGTCCATCTCTAATATTGTATGTTTTGAAATATTTTATCGTTGTTAATTACACCAACATATTCTATGTTGTTGCTCTAGTTGGTAATTTATGCAACTAAACCAGCATTTAATGCAAGTTGATACATATTACTTAATAATGTATCTATGTAAAGAAAAAAGATTTCGGCCAACATGATGAAATAGAGCAATTAACCCAACGAAAATGATATATATTACAAATGTTTAGGTCGATTTTTTAATTATCAATTGCGTGATGGTAATTCTTTGAAGAAAGATGTAATAACTAAGGTCATTTTAAAATTATATCAAATTTTATGTATTACTAATATTTTTCACAATTATATAGTTCAGCATAAATTTGTCACATAGTAGAACTCACAATAATACATTTCAAGATATGAATAAACAATTATGAGAGAGTTATCACTTACCAGTTTTCTAAGTCATAGTAAATCCGTTCAATTATAACAATAAAAACCAAAAATTAAACGTTTGGTTGTACTTGTTTATCTTTTTCAATAGCTGATCTTGATTATGGTACCATGATCAGGGGCACCATGATCAGGGACATATTTATATACGGGACAGCATAAGCAATTATCTTTGTTGAAATTTTTATTTTATAAATATAGGAGTATGACAGATATGTAAATTAATTAATTCAAGAGGACATATTAATGAAAGAGTTAAATTTGGAAGAGGAAAAATAAATTTAACAAACCAATTGTAAATACAAGTACAAAAATCTTCTTATTTTTAAGGCTTGATGAAATCTTAGAAGTACAAAACTAGTTTATATTTTGAAATTAATTCATGGTTTTGTTTGAATATAGAAAGCAAATTTGATATGAGACTTTGAGCATTTGGAGAATCATTCAAATTGAACTATGATAAGTAACCGAAATAAGTTTTTAAATTGTATCTAAATATTTTTTATTTGAAATTCTTTTTTTAATTTGGATTATGAATATTTATTGCAATTTGTAAACATTATTATGATTAGTTCAAATTTTTATTATTATTTAATTTTAACAAAAAATTAATTAAAATATGCTCCTGCTGAGAATCATTCCTAGATCCGCCTTGACGATGATAATTGTGAACAAATCATGCTAATTTTTGTCCTTGGTCTAACAGTTTACTCAAATAAGAATCGAATCAAAGTTGAACAATATATACAAACAAGATTAGTTATGATCTATACTACTAAACAACTTTGACTTTATTTTTAGATTTTATGCACTAAAATAAAATCAAAATCCTCAACAAAGTATAACTTGATTGTGTTTATGTATGGACGTGATTTTGTTTCAAGCTGAACTCTGTCATTACTTATATATTGATCAATATAATCAGTCATTACGTACAATGCACACCTCAAAACTTGATAATCAAATTGAACACAACTAAGGTTCCAGCAGCCATTTATGACTACTTGAGCTTTCTGTACCCACATGCAATCTCTGCCATAAAAGAAGCATCTCCCATTTTTTGGACTGTTTCTAATTGAGTTTAGTTCTCCTATAACACATCATGGTCTATCACAAGCATCAATCATAGAAAAAAATTGCCTCCATAAACTTCTTTTTCATGTCGTATCATTATATTAGGTGCGGATATGTTTTCGATTTCTATTTATTTTTTTAAAGACATTTTCTTTTTGATTAAAAACATTGCATTATTCATTAATTGATCATGTGATTATTGTTGTGTCTAATTTTATGTATTATGATTTATCCCTTCAAAATCAAATACAGGACCCCAAACTTAAATAGTCTTAAACATAAGTAAAAATAATCTTAATTGTTCGGGCATAATCTGCCGACTTCTGTGTGGACTGAAGGTCTGAATTGGGGAGGGTTTGTTGAGTCCAATGGGCCGAAGCCAGTAAGGAGATTGGTGGTGTTCGGCGTCGGACGACCGAGTCCTTTGGACCGGAGGCCAGATCTAATTGGTGGTGTTCAGGGTCAGGCGACCGAGTCATTTGGGCCGGAGTCCAGACCAGTTCAGAGGGGTTCAGGTGACTTGGGCTCTGGTTATTCCTCGTATGTAGTCTGGTATGATAAGGAGTTTGAGTGGTTAAGAATTCTAATCATAACCATATTTAAATACCAACTCCAAAGGTAGGTGTTAGAATTATATCCAACTTTCACCTTTTAAGGAGATTGAGTTTGACCCAAACATAAGTAACTACCATGTTTAGAAATCCTAATCCGATTCAGAAATAGGTTTTAGGGTGATGAGATCAACTATAAATACAAGGTTTGACTTCAATTAATAGGTAATACACTTTTAAGTACTAAACAATAAAACCTCAATTGTTAAACCTTGTTCTAGCCTGTACTTATTCTTACATCGGAGCTTTTACCCGGCGACACAAGTCGTCAAGCTTCTTGTGTGATCTTGTTATTGTGCAGGTTTAAGCGTGTGAATTTGGTGATTGGACACGTAGACGAAACTTGGCGTTAACATTGGCGCTAGAAGGAGGGCGTTTTAGTGATTTAACAATCACTCTAAATTTTTCCGGTTGAAAGTCATGGCGAACAGAGATAGTGGGGCTTTAAACCATGAAAAATCTAAGAGACCTAGGCGAAAGAATTCATCGAGGATAAAAGTGGGGGGCCAAAAACCAGGAAGGTAATTACGAACATGGCCAAAGAAGATTTACTAATTTGTTCTTGGCTAATCGATTGTATAATCCAAGATTTTATTTGTAATTTAAAATATTTCTTAAATTAAATAAATATTTTATTGGTGTAGTTGTTGTTTGTAGATATTTGTGAATTAAATTTATTAGATAATATTCTAATTTAATTTAATAGTTAGAGAGTTGTGAAAGATTACATGAATTGCTAATTTAATTTAATAATAAAAGTGAGATGTTAATTTATTAAATAATATTATAATGAGATTATAATTTTGTGATAATTGAATTAAGTGGAAAATTTATTTAGTGTGTTTATTGGATATGGAAATCTAAATAAATAATATGTGACTATAAACTATAGTGTAAAGAATTTATTAAAATAAAGTAAAGTAGTTTTAAAATGGATTTGTCCAAACAAGGCTTAAAGATATTAAGTCTTTATTTTTAAAGTGTTTTGCCAAACAAAGCCTTATGGCTTTTGAATTTTAAATTTGAATTAAAATAATTAATAAATAAAATAAATAAAAATATAAATAATATATATTAAATTTTGGTAACTGATAACTTATTATTATATTTATTATAACGTCAGTTTTGGGACGTTTGGGATTATGCGTTGTATGTACTTTATTTTGTTTACATGAAAAAGGAGTTGGCTTATATTGAAACTGAGAAAGAAGAAGGAGGTTTACAGAAAAGTTTGAGGGAGAGAATAGAGAGAGTTTGAGAGGAAAAATCTTGTGATTCTAAAACAATTTCCGTGTTTTAGCAAGGATTGTTCAAGCAATTGAAGGTATTATTCAAACACCTTAATATTATATATATGATTATTCTATATTCACGAGTTTTCAACTTCTTGTGAATTCAATTTTTCTTGAATGGTTGTTATAAACTGAATTATTGTATTTATATGTATTTTTGATGTTAGAACTAACATTTAGACAAGAATTAGTGTGCTAATTACGTTTAAAAAGGAAGAAAATTGTTTACAGTGCATGTTTATATATATTGTAATACCCCAATATTATCAATATAATTAAATAAGAAATTTTGCATATAATTTTTTTTTATTTTTATATAAAGGTGAGAATATGTGCCAAGTAAAGTATATGTATATATGTGATAAATAAAAAATATTTATTTCTAATGATCATTATAGATTATATTCTTATAATAAATTTGTAATAAAAACAGTTATTATTTATTTTCCGCGAATATATGAGTTTTAGGATTTTGATGATAAGTAATGAATACACTCTTAGATTTGCAATATCACTCTTGTGAATATTAATTCATGTCGTATAAAACGAGTTTAGCGATGAAAGTTGGCACATGCTCGAAGCTAAATCAGTCTTGTCATCTTTGTTTGGATGCAAGCAATTGCTACTAGTCCATAATCAAACCCAATCAAGTTTGCTACTGTAATGGTCGATTGAGAAAAATTATTATTTTACTTTAGAAATTAAATAAAATAATTAGGTGATATGTGTGACATTAATAAGCCATGGAATAAAGTGAGTTATGTTCGATGAATGAATTATTAAGTAAACCATTAATTAATATTAATTAATTATGGTAGAATATTGATTACTTAGTAAATTAATTAATAATATGTGATTACTATTATTTTCAATATATCTATAAATATAATAAGAATTATTTAGATAATTAATGATTGTGGAGATCCATAAATACATTAACCATGGATGGTTAGATTAATTAATATTGGCGTTAATTAAGTAAGGAAGTGCATCATTTATTTATTTAATATAAATAAGTAAGTTAGTAAGATAATAATATTATATTGGCGGTTATGTGCATATACAACTATATTATATAGCGTAGTGTGACTTTTGTGTGACTATATATTAAGTTCTATGAAACTATATTGTATGAAGCAATGTGATTATGCATATTAAAACTATATGGTATGAATACATCATGAAGGTGTATGTGACAATACGTATGTGGGCATATATTAAAATAATATACCGTGAGCATATTGTAAACAATTATTTTTAATAAAGTATACCGGTGTGGTAAAAATTATATATGTATTATATGTATGATACATTGTCATATTACATCTACTACCTTGAAATATTAAATATGTAAATCATATTGTGACACTAAGTTATAATGTATGGTTGATATGTGTATAAAATATAGCATAAGAATAAGAGTTGTGTATAAGTATATGGTCTAATGTTGGAAGAGTGCTGAGTTAAATTGTTTGTCCCAAATTGAGTGTCCCATTTGTCTCTCATTTCTTAGTCACGTGGATTTCATAAAGGCTAAGGCCTATAATCTTTTTCTTCTTCCAAGCTTAAGCTAGCAACCTAGATGTCAATGATGAACAAGGGAATGGGGATTATGATGAATTTCAACAACCATTTACCAACTCTCTCTTAACCTTCATGTAATCCTTGCATTCATGGGTTTAAATTGGTGTACATATGCATTGTCTGTGTATTAGATTTCCTATAAGTATAATGTGACGCCCCCAAAATAGGTCCATTCCATCCAACCCATTCTGAGTCGCCAAATACATGGTACAGAAATAACTACAACTTTATTATTACAACATATAAACTGTGAGTTTAAATACAGATATTGCCATCTAGACATTATCCACACGCAAATAAATCCCCATCATAATTATTGATACATTATTTTATAACAATGGTGAGGACTACTAAACAACTCTCCCTAGAACTTTCATTCCATACCCGACTCAGGCTGCGCATTATATATTCTCGCCTTTCCGAGAAGAAAAATGGAACAAAAAGAAAAGGGTGAGCTCGACTAGCCCAAGAAAGAATATTATGACTAAGATAATATACAACAAATTATCGTTAGTCTTCAACGAGGAAAAATATAATAGAATACAATAGACAACAAGTTTTAAATCAATATTCGCAATGAAATAATAATTCATTAGAAGAGTTAAGTAGAGAATGCAAACTACTATCTTCTATGTATGAATTTTAAAGTTCATCGCCTATTTTTATCCCGTAACATCAATCAATATATATCCGGGATCAAATATTCATCCTCGTGACTACTGAGCCAAGGACATTCACCAATTGGTCATGTTCATCTAAACACTGCTCATCTTTGCACTACGGCCAAAGATATTCATCGAAATCATTCATCTTTGCACTACGGGCCAAAGATATTCATCGAAATCATTCATCTTTGCTACGGTCCAAAGATATTCATCGAAATCATTCATCTTTTTTGCTGTGCCAAAGATATTCATCATAAATCATTCATCTTTTGCACTACAGTGCCAAAGATATTCAATAATATCATCATTTAAGATGAGGATGATGAAAAATATTTTTAAAGAAACGAATCCATTGAAACAAAATGACAAGGATTAAGGATTAAGGATTAGTACTTTGTTTTATCCACGTCCAAAAAATACCTCAAAAATAATCATAGTGGTGTAAAATTCAAGAATGATCAAAACATGGATACAATCAAAGCTAGTATCCGAGAATAGATATTTTGGACAAAAAAGAAGAAATTTCATTTTTCTATTGAATAGTGCTTGATTCGTGAATAGTGTAGTCAGATATCGTGAATAATTAATCGATACGTGAATAGTAACTCAAACACCAAAAGATAGAAATTTCACAAAAAACATCTTCACGCTTCATGAATAGTACTGTGAATAAGAACTCAGAATAGTAACTCATGAATAGTAACTCGTGAATAGTAACTCATGAATAAGAACTCCATGCATGAAAAAAAGTTCCAAATTTGATAAAAAGTTTCAACTAATATTTCAAAGATAATGATATTGAAGAAATAATATCATTTGAGAAGAAAATAACATCCCTTACCTCGAAAAGACAAGATTTCTTAGTTGAAACACAGGATATATAGGCTATGACTTGAACTTGCACCGTATAGCAATACTCAAAGTATACTCAAAATACTCACAAGAATACGCTCGATAATATAGAGAGAAAACTTCGATTTCGGTGTGATTTTCAATTGTAACCTAAGCACCTATTTATAGGAAATTGCTTAGAACACCAAAGCAGAAAATTTAATATAATAATATATTAGAATAGAGTTAGAAGGGGAGAGACGAGTAAATCCTTCACTAGTGTGTCCTACCTAAGCTTATTTGTTGGTTGGTCATAATATAGGGGTATTATGTGATTTGTTAATTTGTTTAATTAACCCTTGTTTTATGATAGTTTTTAGAATGGTCACGAGAATATTAACGATTGGAGTGAATGAGATCATGGAGACACCTCTAATCGCCAACCGTGATAATGTGATGTCAAAGAAGAAGGAATTAGAGATATCCATGTGGTGAGTGAAGAATTGATAGTTGCACCCTAGATAGTTGCAGAGGTAACAATGTGAGAGTGATGAAGAAGAGGAAGAAGAGGTACGAGAGAGAGAGTTTATTAGAGGTATTTTATGATCAAAATGTAGAATTGCAAAATCGTATTTATGAGTTAGAAGAGCAGTGAAGAATTGCAGGCGATCGTGGAGCAAAAGGATGCAACGATTCAAGCAGGTTACCCGATATGTGATGTTGAATGTAAGCACTCTTTGGCGAGTATAAGATGATAAAAGTTTGGAATCGAGTGAAAGAAGAAATAATCGAACGAGTGAGAATGAGTGATGCATGGGTAAAAGCCGCACGACGTTGATATTATGGAAAGAGATGTCCAATCTAAAAGAGAAGATTTAACGATGACGGTAAGACGCGTCATGACATCAAGGCACCAAAGAACAAATTCTGGGGAAGAGAACAATCGCCAGCTTAGATGCTACTGAGATGCGGAAATGAGGGACATATAAGGTCAAACTGCTCAAAGCCTTCTAAGGTATGTTTTAGTTGTGGAAAAGACGGTCACATAGTTCGATTTTGTCCTATAAGCGAAATCAAGTCCGGTTGGGACGTTGGCACCAGAAAGCGGATACAAAAAAAAGTCAAAGTCAACGATTCATCGGAAGAGCGTTTTTAAGTGACTTCTCAAAAGCAAGTAACCCGAACGGTTAGCACGGGTTAGTTAATTATAAATTCTTGCGAAGTTTATACCTTATTAGATACTGGTTCTACCCATTCTTTTATCTCTCTTGCTTGCGTTCAACGTTTGAACTTGACTACGGAGAAATTAGACTTTGACCTATCTGTGGAGACTCCGTTAAGAGAAACTTTTATTACATCCGTTGTTTAGAAATCTTGCTTGATTCAGGTTGGCACTATCACATTACCTGTTAACCTTATTTCTATAGAGATATTTGTTTTTGATGTGATTTTAAGGTTAACTACTCATCATGCCAAAATTGATTGCTTTCGTAAGGTTGTTAGTTTTCATATTCTTAAGCAACCTATTATTCGAATTCAAGCAACCAAACCATTGAAGTCAAACTCTTTCATATTAAATTATAAAGCCATTTGTTTATTGAAAACGAATGTCAAGCTTTCTTAGTCCATGTTATGGATTTGAATAAAGACACGTCGATTTGAATAATATTCTGTTGTTATTGATTTTTCCCGACGTATTTCTGAAGAATTTCTTGCCTACTCCCGGCGTGATATTGAATTTGTATCGACTTTAAATCCGTGACAAAACCCATTTCTAAAATCTCATATCGAATGGCTCCTATTGAACTTCGGGAGTTAAAAACCCAATCAGAAGTTGATACCCAGCCTTTATCCGGTGACTTCCTTTGTGGAATGTACCGAAGCCGACTCTCCATAGGGGACACCATATTCGCGCGATAGTAAACCGATAGGTGTCATTGTAACGTCTTTATCCAAGATTGGGATGTGAGTCACGATTGAGAACAACCTAAGTCGGTAATCGAAATATGTAGCTTTCTAGGCTTAGTTGGTTATTATCGAGATTCGTTAAAGGATATTCTCGAATCGCTATTCCATTAACGCAATTGACTCGTAGAGATACAAAATTCGAATGGAGCAAAAGAATGTGGGAAGAACTTGAAGAACTCAAGAGAGACTCATTTCAAAGACATGTTACGACCATGCCATCCCGGAAAAGCGAACGTGGTAGGTGACGTGTTGAGTAGAAGATCGTATACAAATCTGATAGTACGATATTGTCAAAGACTCATTTCAGATAATTTACAAATAATAGAGATGGAGATGAAAACTTTAGGTACCCACGTGATGATATACGAGTATAATCGACTTTAATCGATAAAGTTAAAGCTGTTCAAGCTACACACCGGAGCTGATGAATTTGAAGAAGAAGGTGCAAGAAGTTGTTATTTCAAAAACGAGAATCGGTGAGGTGAGGAAAACTCAAACCTTCGATTTATTAATCCATTTGAAATTCTCGATCGAATAGAACTGTGGCCTATGGACTCGCTTTTACCGCCAAGTATGACACGTGTTCATAACGTTTTCACGTATCGATGTTACGTAAATATGTGGACGACCCGAACCACGTCATTGAGTTAGAACCGGACAAGATAGCCGAAGACTTAACGTACGAGGAGGTACCTGTCAAGATCTTGGATAGGAAAGAGCATGTCCTATGTACCGAGGTTATACCACAAGTTAAAGTTTTGTGGAGAAACCATGCTATTGAGAAAATAACCTGGGAGTTGGAAACAAAAATGAAAGCGAGGTATTTTCATCTTTTCCAAACACCAGGTACGTACGTCAATTTCGAGGACGAAATTTCATAAGGAGGGGAGGTTGTAAGACCCCGAATTTTTTTTAAATAAAATGGAATTTCCTTTAATTATTATTTTGAAATAGTAAGGGTTGATGTGATTAATGTGGATAGTTATTGGTAAAATACGCAAATATTTTAAATAAGCAAGTGGTGATATAATATTCATTATTGTCGGGGAATATTCGTTTGGTCGTGGAATATTCGTACGACGGCGCAGCCATGTGTGGGCCCCATAACGGAAAGCGATTGGAGGAAGAAAACGACAAAAATAAGTTGTTTAAAAATAACGGCGTAGTTATTCTGGTTTACCTTTGTTGGAATACCCGTTGGTTAAAAACACGATGTCTGGCGTTATTACGCGATGGACACCGATCGGTATTGCACCAATTATTGATTCTTACGTAAGAAGGCACTACTCAATAATGGTTACAGTAATTACTGTTCAGTATTTTATTTTATTGATTCAATAATTGATGCGTTGATATTTTATATTGCTGTTGTTTCAATAATTGTCATTACACAGTATTTTTCATTATCGAACCAATAATTCATATTATCTGAATAATATTATTAGATAACATTATTGGCAATGTCTAGAAAGTTCATCAAGGAGAGGTTTGGTCACCTAATTGCAATTGCGCCAGAAGGAGAAATTCTTATTGGAAAGCCCCCTCTTTCCTGGGAACTGCCTGGTTGTCAATATTGTGATTCTGTAATATTATTTGTGAATAATTAATTATTGATTCATATGATGAGGAAAATATTGATTTTATGTGGATATAGACGGAGAAAATTTTTATAGTGACAATTGTTGAAAATTAATATTTTATCTTTTTCTGATAAAATAATTCATTTAAATATATTATTTTAATAATATATTAACGATGATATTTTTACGATGAATGTGGGATATATGAGTATATGTGGAGGAGGAGTATTTTTGTTACCAAAATGTTTAAAACATGTTAAACATGTCGGTTGGACCCCATTTATTAGTGAAATTTGATTATAACAGTAAAATCGCCCATTTGTGGATTTCGGTCAATTTTCTGTTTGGAATTTGGAAAAACTTTCTTCTGTAAAGTTGTAGAGAATTGAATTTCCTATAAAAAGTCGCGAGATTCAAATTTTCTGATAAAAGGACTATTTATTATGAATTATTGAAGTTCCAAAGCTCCGAAATAATTGATTTTTGGAAGTTTAAAATATTTAAAATATGAAAAACGTTTTTTTTGTTATTAGTGGGTCTAGCATGTGGTTTGAATTCAGATTTTCAGAATTCAAAGAGTGGGCGTAAGAATTTATATTTATATATTATTATATTAAATTTTCTGCTTTGGTGTTCTAAGCAATTTCCTATAAATAGGTGCTTAGGTTAGAATTGAAAATCACACCGAAATCAAGTTTTCTCTCTATATTATCGGTTTATTCTTGTGAGTATTTTGAGTATACTTTGAGTATTGCTATACTAAGGTGAAAGTTCAAGTCATAGCTTATATCCTGTGTTTCAACTAAATCTTGTCTTTCGAGGTAAGGATGTTATTTTCTTCTCAAATGATATTATTTCTTCAATATCATTATCTTTGAAATATTGGTTGGAATTTTTTATCAAATTTGGAACTTTTTCATGCTCTGGGTTTACTATTCATAAGTTACTATTCATGAGTTACTATTCATGAGTTACTATTCACGAGTTCTTATTCACGAGTACTATTCACGAAGCGTGAAGATGTTTTTTGTGAAATTTCTATCTTTTGGTGTCTGAGTTACTATTCACGTGATACGGCTTTATTCACGATATCTGACACTTTATTCACGAATACGGCCTATTCAATAGAAAATGAAATTTCTTCTTTTTGTCCAAAATATCTATTATGGATACTAGCTTTGATTGTATCCATGTTTTGATCATTCTTGAATTTTACACCACTATGATTATTTTTGAGGTATTTTTGGGCGTGGATAAAACAAAGTACTGAATCCTTAATCCTTAATCCTTGTCATTTTGTTTCACTTTGGATTCGCTTTTTTTAAAAATATTTTCATCATCCTCAGTCTTAAATAATGATATTATTGAATATCTTTGGCCTGTAGTGCAAAGATGAATGATTTATGATGAATATCTTTGGCCTGTAGTGCAAAGATGAATGATTTATGATGAATATCTTTGGCCCGTAGTGCAAAGATGAATGATTTCTGATGAATATCTTTGGCCCGTAGTGCAAAGATGAATGATTTCTGATGAATATCTTTGGCCCGTAGTGCAAAGATGAAATGTGTGTTTAGATGAACATGACCAATCGGTGAATGTCCTCGGCACAAAGTGCAAGGATGAATATTTGATCCCAGATATATATTGATTGATGTTACAGGGATAAAAATAGACGATGAACTTTAAAATTCATACATAGAAGATAGTAGTTTGCATTCTCTACTTAACTCTTCTAATGAATTATTATTTCCGCTGCGAATATTGATTTAAAACTTGTGGTCTATTGTATTCTATTAGATTTTTCCCTGTTGAAGACTAACGATAATTTTGTTGTATATTATCTTAGTCATAATATTCTTTACTGGGCTAGTCGAGCTCACCCTTTTCCTTTTTGTTCCATTTTTCTTCTCAGGAGGCGAGAATATAAATAAGTACGATGAGCCTCGGGTATGGAATGAAAGTTCTAGGGAGAGTTGTTTAGTAGTCCTCACCATTTTTGTAAAATGATGTATCAATAATTATGATGGGGATTTATTTGGGTATGTATATTGTCTAGAAGACAATAATTGTATTTAAACTCACAGTATATATGTTGTCGTATTTTGCACGACAAATGTATTAATAAAGTTGTAGTTATTTCTGTACCATGTATTTGGCGACTCAGAATGGGTTGGGTGGAATGGACCTATTTTGGGGCGTCACAAAATCTTGTATTTAAACTCACAGTTTATATGTTGTAATAATAAAGTTGTAGTTATTTCTGTACCATGTATTTGGCGACTCAGAATGGGTTGGATGGAATGGACCTATTTTGGGGGCGTCACATCTTGTATGTGTTAAATTGCATTGTTCAAGTTTAAAATAGTTTTAAAAGAAAACTTGAACATATTTTCTAAATATAGTTGCATCACATGAATGATTAGATTCTAGAGGATTAAGAGGTCATGTTACGTCGATAATATCCCTATACATGATCCTGATGTATTGAACATGTTGAACCTACTAGTAAGGTTACTAATGAAAATATGAACTTTGAACGAGAATGTGAACCTAATACGTTAAAAGATAGAATCTAACTTTTATGAGCATGTTTAATGATACTTTTAGTGTTGTTAAAGTATCATACCTATATGCCTACGTTGTTAAAAGTGTGAAATCAAGTTAGAACTAAATAAAGGATTTTTCAAAATAATAACTAGAATAGTTTCACATATGCATTATGAATACACACAAGAATGCCTAATATGAGTTTTATAACTATCATGTATGTTTAGAAAGCAAGCATGCTAGACCTTGTGGTTTCACGACCTTGAATGACCTTAAATTATTGGAATGATCGAACTTAGAACCATGTTATGCAAGAAGAAACCTAGATTGACTTGAGAAGCATGAAAAGACCTTAACACGATAAAATATATTGTATATGAATGTTGTGATCAAAACGGACAGAAACCACAAGGCAACAACTGAGTCTTGGCTTTTCGAGAGATCAGCAATTGGCAGGTCTAAACTTAGCCATAAGCGCAATTGCTACCCGATCTGGAATCTGAGTTTCTATAATCTGATTTTGACAGTTAACTTGTATGATATCTTTACTACCAGAAATGGTTTAAAATCTACTAATGCATGTGTATATGTGAGAACTAAGTAATAAGATAGTGTTTTCTTAGATAATGAAAGCTCATGAGTGAAAATACCTTAAATTTGAGCATTCTTAATTTGCTTATGAAATAACTAGATAATTGACTTCGTGATAAACCTATGAGCTGGTTTTGTGCCATATGTGCATACTTAAATCATGTCGAGCTTGATTAACGAATGTGTTATCTAATGAGCATCTTGTACATATAATACACTATAAATAGGATTCGAAAGTGTTGATTTATTAACGTGGATAAACTACGCTTAAGGCAAGTTCCTCTAACCTTACTCAAGTCTTTATTGAGAAAGTATCCTAAACTCTTTTTTTACTTTATTCAACGGATATAGTAAGCAAGTATCTTTACCTTTGCATTTTCTTTATGCAATGGACCTGAATAAGAAAGTTTCAGAATTATATTATTATTGTCCTAGAATATTAACCCTATTGTTATATATGTTATATCTAATCATTGATTATCAACATGGTATTATATTGTAATTCCGACATATGTATTTTGTTCGTTATTTTCTAAACATGGTTATACTGGTGTCCCAACTTGGATAGTCATTGTATTTAATCACATGTTGATATATATATATATATATATATATATATATATATATATATATATATATATATATATATATATATATATATATATATATACCTATTGATACCAATATGTATACGATAATAAAGAGTCATCCAAGCTATTTGACCCGGTTAGACACTGATTTAGAAATATCGTTGAATATGATAACACCTTCTTGTATCCAATCAAATTATTTTGATTTGGATTCCGAGACTAAAATATGAACATCCGATCAAGGAAAACTTTTATCGCCTAAAGGCGAGTGAACGATAATATCGTTCTTGCATGTAGTATTGATCAATACAGAGGGCATAACAGGTGATCACCCCAGTGCTCGTAAGTTATGACGGTTTCTTGGATGAAGTTCTGCTAAACCTATTCGAAAATTGAGAACAATGTTCATAGTATGTCACCTTAACCCTATTTATAGTCGAGACGTAGTTTCAAAAATTTGATAGAGAGTTGTTATGTTATTATTATAGGTTCGATTACTTCACAACCATTGATTCGTTGTAGAAGGGTAGTCTGAAAACATTTAATCCTTTCAGCTAATATTTATAATTGTTATTACTTGCTGGGCACTCAAATGCTCATCCTTGTTTAAATTAAATATTTTCAGTTAAGTATGACCAACCAGAGGGCTCTTCCAGGAACAAAGGGAAAGGAAAGCTGTCAGAATAAGTTTGTGTTATTTTATGTAATAGCTAGACTTAAATAAGATGATGTTATTTATTATCTATAATGTAATGAAATGTTTTAAGGTCGCGTAACTGGGATTTAGAAAACTCTGATATGTAAATTAAGCTTGATATTTATGACATTATTATTATTATTATTCCGCTCAAAGAAATGGTATCGTGAAGCACTGAATTCGGGATTCAAGAACCTGAATTTGGGGGCGTCACATGACTTGTGAAAGTACCAAATTTGGTAGTTAATTTGTAAACTAATCTATAAATTGAGCCTTTGATATGTTAATTCGGTAAGAAATGAAGAGAACGTAGTTCAAATGAGTTAAATTGGTGTAGAATTGTGATCACAGTGTTAATTTTTGTCAAGGATGTTAAAAATGGGGTTTTTGGTATAAAACATGAAATTCAAGGATTTAAATTTTCTGAAATTGTTATTTAATTGCTCTAAGTTAGTATATATGTGAGGAATCATGTTTGTATGAGTCCTATATCAATTGGGTGTGCTTAATTTACTATTTTGTGGGTGAAATTGATGATAGTTGGGCTAAAACAGCAGTCTTTATTACAATTTCATAGTTTAGCTGTCTGCGCTTTGACCATATGTATTGCTAGTCATCAAGCCGAAGCACGCAGCTTTACGTCTGTGGGTCCCGGACTTAAGTATAAATAGAATCGCGCTATACCCTACCTTCGGAGGCAATGATGTCTCATTATTACAGAGACTTTGAAAACCAATTGTAACTTGGTCTAATATTATGTTAATATGAGAAACATGTAATGAAGAGGTTAAAATAGAATTGTATCATGTAATTAGTAATTACAAAGTTGTAAAAGATTAGTAAGTTATTAAAGCGATACGTTGTGATGTATTGTAAACATGAATAGTGGATAAGTGTTCTGAAGTTAATACTTGTGATTTTTGAAATGCATATGGTTTATCTAAAAGTGAGTTCTATTTTGAGAAAGTGGATGTTAGTATCTAATAGATATTGTGATTCTGATACTATGTGTAGGTGAACGTGAGTTGTAAATTTATAGTTTACGCACGAGGCAAGTTCCTTACCCTAAACTTTAATTGAGCAAGTTCTTTTATTCTTAAACTTTATTTGAGCAAGCTTTAACCCTAACGTTATTCGAGCAAGTTTTGAATTCTAATCATTGTTGAGTTATTCTAACTTGTTTATAGTTAAGCAAGTTTCTTTAGTTTCAATCTTTTATAGTGAATGCAATTTCTTTAACTCTAATATCTAATATTGAGCTTTCATATTTCATTTACTTTGCACAAGTTATTATTATGTTGAGCAAGCTTTGTTTCCAGCTTGTTATCCGTTAAATGCATGTTTAGTAATTCAATTTCTAATTTGACAAGATCATAGCCTTAGCTTATTATTGTTCAAGCAAGGTTTATTATTTTATTCAATGCTTATGCTTTTAGTTATTTCCAAGCATGAGTTTAATGTATAGTTGGTTCACCTATGATCCTTAATCATTCCACATTATATTGTTATTGATCATTTATAGTGTTATTGAACTTTGATTGATTCAACTAATCCTTTAGTTGATGATCGTTAAACTCTAAATTACCCTTGAAGCTTATCTAAACCAAACTTTTTTTGGTGCAGACTTGTACTCTAAAACTGAGAAGAACAACCGTATTATAGGGGTACGCGATGCATTTAGATATTTGTGCACAATACATGGTACGAAGGGCTGATCACCCTAAGTATGTGAAGTCCGTACAGTATAACTGTTTAGGTTAAAGTTGAAAGATTACTTGTAACCTTGGACATAGTTCGTGGTCTTATGACTCTCAGATATATTTCATATTTGGATTCCAGTTTTTGGTTATCATGGACAGAGTATTATTCAGTTCTGATGAGCTTATTCATTGACAATTATTATTTTATTGTTATTCATTACTATTTCAAGTGAGCAATTATTTTGCTCACTCTTGCATAAATATAATTGTTGCAGCTAAGGTTGAGAAGGTCGATGAACCTACTTCTAGCAAAGGAAAGGGAAAAATGAGCAAGTGATGAAGATTTGTACTCTATTTAATGTCATGATGATAGAATTTATATTTAATGATGTGATGTAATTATTTTATTTCCACAATTGGTTTATGTTAAAGGTTAAATAACCTAGGAAATGTATTGGTTTAATGATGTAACCCTTTTAATGGGAGGATTTATGTTTTAAGTTTTATTATATTTGGGTAGTTAGTTATGAATGTATGAAAATCGAACACCAAGTTTTGTGGGAATGAAGTACCCAGATTTGGGGGTGTCACATGTTGATATCAAAGCCTTAGGTTATGAACCTTAAGTGGGGAAAGCCTTAGGAAGTAACCTTTGAAAAGATAGTGGTGATAAACTCTTATCCAGTTTTAAGAAAGAAGTAATAAAACACTTTATGTGCTTATGTGGTTGCAACCTATGTGCTCGTGAGTGTCGAGTATTAATGATTAGTAATTAAAAAACTAAAAAATTTTGTTGTTAAGATGGCTAATGTAGGAGAATCCAGTCAGACTAGATAGGAAAGATCCCAGATGCCTAGAGAGGAGGAGCCTCGAGATATTCAGATGGTTTGGGAACAACTACTGCCACGGGAATCATCTCCGTTGGTTACATTGGTTGAACAGGAGAGGTTACCTGATGAGGATGATGAGGTAGAGATGGACGAGGAGGACCCCGTAGAGCTGCCACAGTCGAATGAGGATGAGGAGGACGAGGAGGAAGAGCTTCCACAAAACTCGATCGATGCCCGTATGTACGATGAAGTATACGACCGCAATGTGGAACTTTAGGATAGAGTCGAGGAGTTGGAAGAGATAGTAGCCAAATAACATACCTCGATGGCGCAGAAGGACAACGAGATCCAGGATTTAGATGAACGTCTGAGTAATGTCGAAGGGAAGCTGATCCACACTGAAGGAGTGAATGAACAAATGACAGAGGAGATCACGGAAATGAAGAACAAGCTAAAAGAAGAGTCTACTAAGAGGGCAAGAGCCGAAGACGCATACGAGAATGCCTCTCAACGAGCCGGGGTAGTAGAGAGAGATGTACAAGTGAAGAAGATCAAGATGGAAGAAATGAATAGTGTTTTCAACACCGTGATCAATCGAGCTCAAGATCGAGTCATGTATTATTCGATCCAGTTCGAGATGTTGTCATCGTATATGTTAGATCGCCGAACAATGTTCCGTATTATGGAAGAGGAGCGTCGTAAGGCTATACAGTATTTTAGTAAGTAGTCACAAATGTAATTACTATGAGATTAATGAGTAAATAAGATGTAAATCCCAGGTATTATATAACCAATGGGATATGATGATGATGATGTTATCATGAAACTTTTGTAATTCAGGAAAGTGATGTAGATAGCAGGAATGCTATCATTATTATGTTTTAAAAGATGATGAATGAATAAAAGTTATTATTTATTCAAAATATTATATGTTATGTGAGCATTTTTTGATGTGCAAGTTAAATATATAATACCTAGAAGATTGAATAATAAACTAATGAGGCTAACAACAACAATGTTGAGGCTAACCTAGTTCAGCAGTTAGTGACGTTACTGACAGGTGCATTACAGAATCAACCACAGAATCAAGCTGCGGCATTTAAGGACTTCAAGGCGGTTGGGCCACCAGAATTTCGTGGGTCCATGAATCAAGTTGAGGCACAAACCTGGATCATGGAGATAGAGAAATTTTTTGATGTTGCTAGAGTATGTGAGAATCAAAAGACTGCTTTTGCAACATTAATGTTGAAAGCAGAGGCTAGTTATTGGTGGCAAGCAAATAAAACTCGAGGAGGTCAAGGGGTGATGACTTGGGATAGGTTTAAGGAGATATTTTTTGAGACTTATTTCCTAGAAAGTTCGAAGAATCAGATGGAGGTGAAGTTTTTAGAGCTGAAGCAGGGCTCAATGATGGTATCAGAGTATGCCATAAAATTTAACGAGTTGGCAAGGTTTGCGCCATATCAAGTCAACACAGATGAGCGCAAGGCTAATAGGTTTGAGCAGGGACTAAAACCCTGGTTGTATAGTAGGGTCTCCATGTTTCAGCTGAAGACATTTACAGCAGTACTGAAGAAGGCAATTCTCGCTGAGGGTGGAGGCGGGGCTGTAACGAAGTATAATCAAGAACAAAGAAAGAAGAAGAATGAGTGAGAAGTTAAAAATGGTGGTGGTAGTGGTGGAAATGGTAACAATAACCTGAAGAGAAAGTGGAATGCAAATATGGGTGCTGGAAACCAGTAGGGTAACCAGCAGGAGAAGAAGTTCAAAGCATGTGCTATATGCGGGAGGTTCCACACGGGCATGTGCTTAAGGGGGAAATGAGTATGCTTTAATTGTGGGCAAGAGGGTCACATTGCCCCAAATTGCAATCAACCCAAGAAGAATGTTTGCTACACCTGCGGGTCAAAGGATCATTTTTCTCGCGAGTGCTCTAAGAAGAAAGTTGGAGAGACAACGGGAAGCAAGGGAGGTAGCAGTGGAGGTACATTAACCATTGTTGGGCCAACATCATCAAACAGACCCACAGCCAGAACCTTCAACAAGATGGTGTAGGACGCAGTGCAATCAAAAGATGTCATGTCAGGTATTATTCCAATCAATGATATAAATGCATATGTATTATTTGATTCGGGTGTTACTTGCTCGTTCATATTTGATGAATTTGCTAAGAGGTTAGAATTACCTAGTGAAGAGTTGAATTTCCCTTTACACATAGAAATTGTGAATATGGAGGTAATTCCTGTTAAGTTCGTATACAAGAGTTGTAGGGTAAATATTAAGGAGAATGTTATGACAGTAGATTTAATCCCGATAAAACTTTGAGAGTTTGATGTTATATTGGGAATGGATTGACTATTCAATTATGGAGCGATAATTGATTGCCAAAAGAAATGTGTAAACCTTATGACTTCGTCAAAGGTAGTTTTCTGTGGTAGCAAATCGCCTAGACAAGTGAGATGTCTGACGATTATGCAGGCCAAGAAGTTGTTGAGTCAGGGTTATGTAGGGTACCTAGCTTACATAGTCGATACTCAAAAGAAGAAGGGTGTGAAACTGGAAGAGATACCAGTGGTTAGGGATTTTTTGGACGTGTTTCTGGAAGATTTGCAAGGACTTCCTCCTGACAAAGAGATTGAGTTCGTGATCGACTTAGAACCAGGAACTGCTCCAATATCGAAGGCCCCGTACCGGATGGCTTCGGTAGAGATAAAGGAACTGATGGTACAATTGTAAGAATTGTTAGATAAGAAGTATATTCAGCTGAGCGTATCACCGTGGAGAGCGCCGATGTTATTCGTGAAGAAGAAGGATGGGTCAATGCGTCTTTCTATTGATTATAGGGAACTAAACAAAGTCACTATTAAGAATAAATATTTGTTGCCAAGAATAGATGACTTGTTTGATCAATTGAAGGGTGCTAGATACTTCTCAAAAATATATTTGAGAAATGGGTATCATCAATTAAAAGTAAGGAAGGAGAATGTACCGAAGATGACATTCAGAACTCGGTACGGACATTACGAGTTTCTGGTAATGTTTTTTGGTTTGACAAACGCCCCTACTGCATTCATGGATTTGATGAACATAGTGTTTAAACCATTTTTAGATAAGTTTGTGGTGGTATTTATCGATGATATTTTGGTGTACTCTAAATCTCAATAAGAACACGTGGAACATTTACGTTTGACGCTGGAGACGCTAAGAAAAGAAACGTTATACGCAAAATTCTCTAAATATGAATTTTGGATGGAACGTGTACAATTTCTTGGGCATGTAATTGACAAATATTTAATTTCAGTGGATCCATCAAAAGTCAAAGCTGTGATAAATTGGGAACAACCAAGAACTCCATTAGAAGTTAGAAGTTTCACTAGTACAAAACTATAAAAAGACAACACTTAAAGAGGATGTTTTTATAAAAAATATTGTGGTGTTTTTTTTACAACGTTTTTTAACAAAATGTTGTAGATACATAAAAAAAATGTTATGTATTTATATGGGCTATTTTTGGTTTTAAATAGATAATATTTTTTTAAAAAAACGTTATGTATATAAAAAACACGGAGAAAAAAAAATGCGGAAGTGAATTTGAAATTAAAATAAAACACTCTCTTGTAGCCCAAAACCCTAGCCTCTCTTCTCTCTCACTCCCTACCTCCACAACCATCAGAAATGGCCATCGCCGCTGCTCTCCCCTGGTTTCGATTTAAACCCTTGAATCCGACATGACCACCGACGGCCCCGTCGCCACCAACTCGTTCCCTTTACCGGACGTCTTGAAGGCCCCAATCCGTCCGGATCTTGTCAATTCAGTCCACTGATTGTGTACGGGACTGAGGGCTCCAAGCTCGTGAAGGCCTTCCGCAACATCCCTGGTGTTGATATCGCGAATGTGGAGCTTCTCAATCTTTTGAAGCGTGCCCCTGGTGATCATCTTGGGAGGTTTATCATCTGGGCCAAGTCTGCCTTTGAGAAATTGGATTCCATTTATGGGTCTTTTGATAAGCCTTCTGAGAAGATGAGGGGATACGTCTTGCCTAGAGCGAAAATATTGAATGCTGATCTTGATACAGTCCATGTGTTGCAGTTTCTTGTCAGCTCCCACCCTTAACTTTACCAATTTAATACATTATCTTTGCTTTCTTTATGTATATTTTAGAACCCAATAATGGAATACCCATTGACTCTTGTGTGTCATATCTTCTTTATTAAAGTTTATGTGAATCCATGTCAGGGAATGAATTGCTGCTAGGACAGTAGCTGCCTACAATCTCTTTTGCTTCAATTGTCTGTAAGTACTATCAAATACCCTTTGAAATTCTATTGTTTTGTAGTTCAATTCCCCTTCTCAACCTTAATAATTATCAAGTATTCCATACTTACCATTTCTTGGGAGTATAATCTTAACCTAGGTTAGTCTGATAATATGAGGTAGTATGAAATTCTCATCTAAATTAGGGGTGTTCCTTGTTTTTGTCATCTTTGAGTATCTGCTTTAGTTTCTAGCTAATTTCATTTTATTTAGGGTACCTACCTTCTGTTTGACGCAGAAAATTGAACATCTTATTTCGTGTATAAGCTTATCACCACTTTACAGTTTGAGATATGAGTGTATTTTTTTTCTTCCGGCTTATGTGAAATTAGTTGTATTTCTAAACTCTTTCCTTTGTATTTGCTCCTTCCTTTCATTTTATTCGTATGGATTATGTTTATGTTTTCAGTATACAAATAAGTAATATTTGTGGCTATTGGGGTTTAGCTTTAGTTTCCTGAATTCATAGAATGGTCTTACGAGACTAAGAATTCTTCTGGTTTGATATACATAATAGAGGAAAGGGGAAATTAAAGATTGTTCTATTGCGGCAGTGAAATGGACTGGGTAGTCAAGCCATCATCTTGGGACTTGGCTGAATTAGATGGAGAAGATAACCACTGTATTTCCCTAACGGGATCCAATAGCTTAGGGGATGGGAATAATAGAGGAGGTTTCCTTAATGGTGAATGCTGATCTCGCTAGGATTATTAATTCAGATGAGGTTCAGAGTGTGGTGATGAGGTGAAGAGGGCTCCTATGAATAAGAACCCGCTGAAAAATCTGAACACTCTTTTGAAGCTGAACCCGTACGCTAAGACTGCTAGGAGGATGGCTCTTTTGGCTGAGGCGCAGCACGTAAAGGCTAAGAAGGAGAAGCTTGATAAGAAGAGGATGCCAGTGACAAAGGTATATTCTCTGAATTTTCAAGTTATTTAATTTATAGTTTATATGTATTTCATATGTATGATATGCATCTAAATTATAGTCATCTAGTTACCATTTGTTCTCTTCGAGGAAAAGCTTATTGGGATGACAAATCTGAAAAGCTGGGAAACTGGCTGAAAAAAGATGGCACCAGCTCTGATCAGTCCACCACGACATACAAGCAGCAGAACACAAGTAGTTCTAATATAGACAATATGGGTTCCAGGAAACATGAACTTGAACCACCTCCACGTGATGGGAATATTAATGAAATACTTGAGGTTGGTTATAATGTGGGCCTTTTCATTCATTAGTTAACTGAGTAGCTTTTTTAATGCATGTTGTGTTCAAATTTTTTATCCTGTTTTGACAATCTAGGAAGAAGAAGCACTAATTGCAGTCCATAGAAAAGAAATTGAAGATACGATGGAGATCGTTCGTGAAGTAAGTGATATGATATTTTTTTATTTGCAGATTGTGAAAGATTTTCATGTTCTGCTCAGGTGGCATGTTTTGAAAGATTTTATTCTGGTGCATGATAAGTCCTAGTGTCTACATCATACATTCCTGTTTTCCTACCAAAGAATGAATTGAGAATGGAGAAATTTTTACGTGTTTGGGAAAGTGCTCAACCTATTTTGCTGTTTGATGCAAGGAAATGAAACTGTTGGTTGAAGTGGACCAACCGGGAAGCCTCATTGACAACTATGTGACCCAACTAAGTTTAATGCTCTCACGTAAAGCAAGAAGTCTCATCAGCCTACAAGCGCGCCTTGCAAGGTTCCAACATCGACTAAAAGAACAGGAAATACTTAGTAGAAAGAGGGTGCCTCTCCCTTATCCATATTTTGATGGTAGAAAGAGTTTATATAATGCAGAGCCTCTCCCTTTAATTTCAAAAGAGTTCAAAATCATTCTTAATGATGAAGACGATGGCCAGGCAGTGCGAGGTATTTTTTATCAGGATTTTCTTCATTTGCTATTTTCATTTTCTTTAATCAACATTTTTTGCAATATGATATATTAATCGATTTAATTTGGTTTACTGGGTGCAGGAGAGAGAGGGAGGGAAATCAAAGTTGTCATCAAATTTGCTTCACGTGCTGACTTGCACCACTTGGAAATGGTTTTAAAGGGGAGGCAGGCTGATGTGCCTCAAGAAGCTCTTCAGGTTTTGGACATTGTTTTGCGAGAATTGCCTACTGCGAGGTATATACTTTAAAAACCATGCCTTCCGATCCACCTTCTGATGTCATTATTCAATTATCATTATCTTCCTATATTTATACTTTGGTGTTGACTTAGTTTGTTTTTGGCAATGGATATAGATACTCTCCTGTGGGTCGTTCATTTTATTCCCCTAATCTCCGACGAAGGCAACCATTGGGCGAGGGATTGGAATGTTGGCGTGGTTTCTATCAGAGTATCCGCCCAACGCAGATGGGATTGTCACTGAACATTGGTTTGTCTTGTGTATATTCCAAATTTTTTTGTTTCTTTAGTTTTTACCGCCAAGTATTCTCTCCTTACGATTTTGAACACTTGATGGAAGCAGTAATTGATTTTAAATTTTGATGATGCATATATGTCTTCCACTGCCTTTATTGAACCTCTGCCTGTTATAGACTTTGTCACACAACTTTTGAATATGGATGTTTCTTCTAGACCATTGTCAGATGCTGATCGTGTAAAGGTTTGATTCTGTTCCATAAATCTAGATAAGTTGTGGTTATATCTGTTCATTTTCTATGTCCTTTTATTGTTCAAGGTTGTTTTTGTATGGTTTCCCGTAGTAGTTAAGTTATTGGTATGGGTGTTGACATCTTTATTTATGTAGATGTGCCTCTCTAGACCTAGTATCCATCAACGTTAACAGCATGTTTGAATCGCTTAAATTTCAAATTTTGGCTCGTTAGTTTATTGTCTTCTTCTTTCCCCTCCCACATATTATAAAGAGAATATTGCTCAGAATTATTTTATAAACTTTTAAGTTATATTGTAGCAAACAAACCAAAAAACTCTTGAAGGTTCTGTATTTACTTGTTTTTCTGTGTAGGATTTCTAGGTTGTATAGTCAGTATCCAGGAATTACATTTTTTGGGCAGTACTCATTTGTTTGAGTGATTCTTCTGTTTAGGGCTTGTGGTACTTCGTAAGAAGGCCCTATGTTTTTTTGGTATATGGGAGTGAACATGGGTGCTGTCCCCGTTTGGACATCAAGTATATTTTTACTCATCAAAAAAAGAAAAAAGAAAAGAAAATTCGTTATCTGGGATCACCTTATTAATTGTTTTTTGGTTGAAATACTGAATCTCCTAAATGTGGATCTAACCTTGTATCATGTGCTCTGTAAAGTATTTTGCCGTACGGGCACTTGGGTGCATGGTAAATTTTTTTTTGAATAAATGGTGCGTGGTAAACAACTTTCATGATGGTAGTAGCAAAATGTTTAGCAATTAGCATCTTGTTTGAATTGTCTCTCCTATTTACTTATTAAAAACTCTTTATTTTTCTTCAAATTTGTATCCATGCCTGATTTTAATTTAAAAATTTTCCCCTGTTTCTTTCAGGGGCCATTTCGGTTTCTGGATTCTTTGCTGCATCTTGCAGTTTGCCCTTTGATTATGTCAAAACCCAAATACAGAAGATGCAACCTGATGCTCAGGGGAAATATCCATACACATGTTCTTTAGATTGTGCAATGAAAACCCTGAAGGCAGGAGGCCCCTTCAAGTTTTATACAGGATTCTCAGTATATTGTGTTAGGATTGCCCCTCATGTCATGGTACTTTCTCTCCCTCAGCTCATACTCCTGTGTGCTTAAACACCACACACGTGTCCAAATTATATGCACTTGACTTTTCTTATTGCTAAATGACATATTTTGCAGATGACATGGATATTCCTTAACCAAATTCAGAAACTGGAGAAATCTGTCGGTTTATAGAATTTTGAGAAAGCGAGATCTGCATTTTGAGTTGAGCTCTATCAGAATAATACTTTGGTTGTGTTGTACTTTTTGGTTTTTAGTAACTTCACAACCTAAAGTCAAAACGGTTGTCTCAGAAGATTATTTACAGTGACTGATAAAACTATTGTACTGAACTATGATCTATGTTTTGTGTGTTGTACTTGAGTTAATATTGCTAGCAAATTGAAGAAAATGAGAAATCTTGAATGTGTACGACAGGAGTTTTCAGGTCTCACGCATTATTGAATAAGCTTCTTTCTTTTGTTTTTGTTCTTTTTATTGCTGATATTGTATTATAAAGGCCATGACTAGCAAGTATGATTTTGAACTATAGGTGAACCACAACTATTACAACATCATGTATTACAAAATTTTAAAGTCAAATTACAATATTTTAAAAACATTCTATAAAGTAGTCTAAATAGATGACACTTTATAAACGTTGTATAAATGAGTTTAAATGTTGTTTGATGTATCAAACTACAACATTTTAAGCAGAAAACGTTGTGGAATCATACCATTTACAACGTTTTTAAGCATCTAATAATTTTTTGAAACCAAATCTACAACGTTTTTTAGAAAAAAAAACATTTTATAATGTGTTAAAATACAACATTTTAAAAACGTTGTATAAAAGGTGTCAAATAGATGACACCCTTAAATACGACATTTCTGAGATAGCAACCACAACATTTTTTACGCGTTATCTATTTACTGTTTTGTAGTAGTGTTTCTTGGGATTGGCAGATTATTATAGACGGTTTATTCAGGATTTTTTCAAGATTGCCACTCCGTTGACAAATTTGACGAGAAAATTTGTAAAATTTGTTTGGACGGAAAAGTGTGAAAAGAATTTTACAGAATTGAAGAAGCGGCTCAGTGTGGCACCTGTGTTTTCATACTAGATAATTCAGGAAACTTTTTGGTGTATAGAGATGCCTCACATAAAGGATTACGAGAAAGGGTATCCAACTCATGATTTAGAGTTGGCTGCGGTGGTATTTGCTCTGAAGATATGGAGTCACTATCTGTATGGAGAGAAATGTAAGATATATACGGACCATAAGAGTCTGAAGTATATCTTCACACAGAAGGGCTTGAACATGCGTCAAAGGAGATGGATAGAATTAATAAAAGATTATGATTGTGAGATCTTTTATCATCCGGGAAAAGCAAATGTGGTTGCAGATGCCTTGAGTAGGAAGGGCCGTGAGAAGTTGATGTTGTTAACCAACCAGAAGGAACTTATTTCAGCAATGGCAAGATTAGAACTGGAAATAAAATTTTCAAAAGAATCCGATGAACGACTATTCCAGATAGAAGCTAGTCCAACTTTGGTGGACAAGGTAAAGAATGTTCAACTACAAGATGAAGAATGCAGAATAATAAAGGAAAGTATGGTCGATGGTGGTGAGGTGAAGTATAAGGTTGATACCGAAGGAGTGCTAAGATTCGAGGGACGAATTTGGGTTCCAGTAGTACCGGATATTAAAGAAGAAATCTTAACAGAGGCTCATAACTCAAGATATTCGATTCATCCGGGAAGTATGAAAATGTATCAAGATTTGCGGCGACATTTTTGGTGGCCAAATATGAAAAGAGACGTTGCAGAATATGTTGCGAAATGCTTGACATGCGAGAGATTAAAGGTCGAGCATCAGAGACAAAGCAGATTACTTTAACCGTTGGAAATACTGGAATTAAAGTGGGAGCATATCAAAATGGATTTTGTGGTAGGTCTTCCAATAAATTAGAAAGGATACGATGCGATATGGGTAATAATGGACAGATTAACGAAATCAGCACACTTTTTGCTAATAAAGATTAGATTTAATCTCGACCAGCTGGCAAAACTGTACGTTAAGGAGATCGTCTCAAGACATGGAATTCCAGTGTCAATTGTATCAGACAGAGATCCGAGATTCACATCAAACTTCTGGAAGAGACTACAAGAATGCATGGGAACACAATTGAGAATGAGTACGGCATACCATCCGCAAACCGATGGTCAAAGAGAACGAACAATCCGGACGTTAGAAGATATGCTTAGAGCATGCATCATAGATTTCAAAGGGAATTGGGACAATCATCTATCATTGGTAGAATTTTCCTATAACATCAGTTACCATGCAAGCATTGACATGCCACCATACATGGCATTATACGACAGGAAATGCAGAACTCCACTATGCTGGGATGAAGTTGGTGAACGTCAAATATTAGGACCGGAACTAGTAAAATAGACCGCTGAAATTATCAAACTCATCATAGCAAGACTGGTAGCTGCTAAAGATAGATAGAAGAAGTACGCTGATCAACACAGACAAGATCGTAAATTTGACGTAGGAAATTTTGTTTTTCTGAAAGTTTCTCCTTGGAAGGGGAAAATTCGTTTTGGCAATAAAGGAAAGCTAAGCCCAAGGTTTATTGGACCTTTTGAGATACTGCGAAGAGTGGGAGAAGTGGCTTACGAGATAGCTTTACCTCCAGAGTTGGAGCATGTTCACAACGTTTTTCATGTGTTGGTGTTGCGACCGTATAAACCCGATTACAAACATGTGATCGAGTATGAACCGTTGCAGTTCATTAAAGATTTGTCTTATGAAGTGGTTCCTATGGAGATAGTCAACAAGAAAGAACAAGTGCTCAGGAATAAGGTGATACCTTCTGTGAAGGTGATATGGAGAAACCAGAATGTCGAAGAGGCAACGTGGGAACTCGAAAATGAAATGATGAAGAACTACCCTGCGTTAGTTGTTTAATCTATGTCTTCGATTCTGGGGACATAATCTTTGTACGGAGGGAAGAATGTGACGAATGAGTTGTGATTCGACGACAGAATCCTTGTAAGGAGGGAATGATGTAACAATCCAAGATTTTATTTTTAATTTAAAATATTTCTTAAATTAAATAAATATTTTATTGGTGTAGTTGTTGTTTGTAGATATTTATGAATTAAATTTATTAGATAATACTCTAATTTAATTTAATAGTTAGAGAGTTGTGAAAGATTACATGAATTGCTATGTTGTTGTTTTAATTTAATAATAAAAGTGAGATGTTAATTTATTAAATAAAATTATAATGAGATTATAATTTTGTGATAATTGAATTAAGTGGAAAATTTATTTAGTGTGTTAATTGGATATGGAAATCTAAATAAATAATATGGGACTATAAACTATAGTGTAAATAATTTATTAAAATAAAGTAAAGTAGTTTTAAAATGGATTTGCCCAAACAATGCATAAAGATATTAAGTCTTTATTTTAAAGTGTTTTGCCAAACAAAGCCTTGTGGCTTTTGAATTTTAAATTTGAATTAAAATAATAAATAAATAAAATAAATAAAAATATTAAAAAAATATATTAAATTTTGGTAACTGATAACTTATTATTATATTTATTATAACGTCGATTTTGGGACGTTTGGGATTATGCGTTGTATGTACTTTATTTTGTTTATGTGAAAAAGGAGTTGGCTTATATTGAAACTGAGAAAGAAGAATGAGGTTTACAGAAAAGTTTGAGGGAGAGAATAGAGAGAGTTTGAGAGGAAAAGTCTTGTGATTCTAAAATAATTTCTGTGTTTTAGCAAGGATTGTCAAGCAATTGAAGGTATTATTCAAATACCTTAATATTATATATATGATTATTCTATATTCACGAGTTTTCAATTTTTCTTGAATGGTTGTTATAAATAGAATTATTGTAATTATATGTATTTGTGATGTTAGAAGTAGCATTTAGACAAGAATTAGTGGGCTAATTACGTTTAAAAAGGAAGAAAATTGTTTATAGTGCATGTTTATATATATGGCTTGTGAAAGTACCAAATTTGGTAGTTAATTTGTAAACTAATCTGTAAATTGAGCAGCCTTGCATATGTTAATTCGGCAAATTGAATTCACATTGTTAAATTGGTGTAGAATTGTGATCCCATTGTTAATTTTTGTCAAGGATGTTAAAAATGAGGTTTTTGGTATAAAACATGGAATTCAAGGATTTAAATTTTCTGAAATTGTTTTTTAATTGTTCTAAGTTAGTATATATGTGAGGAATCATGTTTGCATGAGTCCTATATCAATTGGGTGTGCTTAATTTACTGTTTTGTGGGTGAAAGTCGTGATAGTTGGGCTAAAATAGAAATCTTTATTCATCACGTAGTTTTTGTCTGCAAGACCAAATAAGCAATTGCTGCTTGGTGTCAAAGCTAAAAACTACAAGCAATTGCCTTTGATCCCAAGCATAATTATGGCGCAACTGCGCCATACCCTGTTCAGAGGCAGTGATGTCTATTACTTCTGAAGACTTTGAAAACCTATTGTAACTTAGTCTAATATTATGTTATTGTGAGAAACATGTAATGAAGAGGTTAAAACAGAATTGTATCATATAATTAGTAATTACGAAGTTGGTAAAAGATTAGTAAGTTTTGAAAGCTATACGTTGTGATTTATTGTAAACATGAATAATGGATAAGTGTTTTGAAGTTAATACTTATGATTTTTGAAATGCATATGGTTTATCTAAAAGTGAGTTCTATTTTGAGAAAGTGGATGTTAGTATATCTAATAGATATTGTGATTCTAATACTATGTGTTGGTGAACGTGAGTTATAAATTTATTGCTTACGCACGAGGGAAGTTCCTTACCCTAAACTTTAATTGAGCAAGTTCTTTTATTCTTAAACTTTGGTTGAGCAAGCTTTAACCCTAAAGTTATTCGAGCAAGTTTTGAATTCTAATCATTGTTGAGTTATTCAAACTTGTTTATAGTTAAGCAAGTTTCTTTAGTTTCAATCTTTTATAGTGAATGCAATTTCTTTAACTCTAATATCTAATATTGAGCTTTCATATTTCATTTACTTTGCACAAGTTATTATTATGTGGAGCAAGCTTTGTTTCCAGCTTGTTATCCGTTAAATGCATGTTTAGTAATTCAATTTCTAATTTGACAAGATCATAGCCTTAGCTTATTATTGTTCAAGCAAGGTTTATTGTTTTATTCAATGCTTATGCTTTTAGTTATTTCCAAGCATGAGTTTAATGTATAGTTGGTTCACCTATGATCCTTAATCATTCCACATTATATTGTTATTGATCATTTATAGTGTTATTGAACTTTGATTGATTCAACTAATCCTTTAGTTGATGATCGTTAAACTCTAAATTACCTTGAAGCTTATCCAAACCAAACTTTTTTGGTGCGGACTTGTACTCTAAAACCGAAGAACAACCTATTATAGGGTGCACGCGATGCATTTAGATATTTGTGCACAATACATGATATGAAGAGGTGATCACCCTAAGTGCGTGAAGTCCGTCTGATATAGATAACCGCTTAGGTTAAAATTGAAAGATTACTTGTAACCTTGGACATAGTTAAATGGTCTTATGACTCTCGATATATTTCATATTTGGATTCCAGTTTTTGGTTATCATGGATAGAGTATTATTCAGTTCTGATGAGCTTATTCATTGACAATTATTATTTTATTGTTATTCATTGCTATTTTAAGTGAGCAATTGTTTTGCTCACTCTTGCATAAATATAATGTGACACCCCCAAATCCGGGTACTTCAATTCCACGGGATTTGGTGTTCACTGTACAAATATCATCTATCTATCTACCCATAATAAATGCAAACCATGCAATAGATAGAAATAATAATAAATCTCCCTTATGGGGTTACATCAACTACATAATAAATACAATCTCAAAGTTACTCTAACCTTAAACATCATCTGGAATCATAAACAATTAAGTCTTAAACAACATCATTAACTTAAGTCTTAAACAAATACATCATCATATAAAACAACAAGTCTTCATCATCACTTGTTAACCTTGCCCTTGCCTTTACTAGTAGAAGGTTAAATTGGTTCTTTCGTTCTTAATCGTAATGTTATTATTACGCAAGAGTGAGCACAAATGCCCACAAGTATAACAATGAAATAACAATTATAATAACATGCGAGTGAATCAAAGACATCCGAATAAAAGCTCAACTTTTGAATCAAGAATGAATAACAAGAATCAAAAGATTTACGAGGGTCATAAGACCTTGAACTATGTCCTAGGTTATCAAGGGTTATACTTGAAACCTTTAACGATCGTAAGACTATGGACCTTTCTACTGCGTATTTGGGGGATCGACCACTTAGTACCATCATGCACAATATCTTAACGCTTAACGCATAAGTAAATCCCTTTGCGGGGTTGTTCATCTCAATTTGACATTCGAGTCCGCACTCAAAGGAAGTTTGGTTTGGATAATTCATCAAGGGTTACAAATTTAGAACGCTTTCATCAACTATGGACTAGTCAAATCAATAAGGGTTCGCTTAGTCTAATAAGGTTCAATAATAATGATATTCAAATTGAATAATAATCTCGTGAAGTATACAATAGAACAATTATTGTATAAGCTGAATCATGCTTTGAAAAGATAATCAATCTTTAATATAACATTTAAACTTGAATAATAGTAATGATAATTTACTCGAGGTAAATAATAAACTTGAACAATAATGACAAGTAGGGTTAGAAACTTGCCTCGCATGTAGGCTAAACGATTACTACTTAGTTCCACAAATCCTACACACATACCATATGTATTCACGACATTCATTAGTTACATTTTCACTTAATTTTTTTAATATAAACTCTACTTTATTTAACAAATCATTACCCTTCTAATTTAATTACTTAATTAAATTAGAATATTTTATTCTCTTACTATTATTACACTCGAATAAATTATTTCATAATAATTTCCATCGAATATTTATTTTATTCCATAAACATCTCAATTAAAATATTTACTTTATTTTATAAATATTTTAATAATAATTTTATCGAATATTTATTTTATTCCATAAATATCTCAATTAAAATATTTAATTTATTTTATAAATATTTTAATAATAATTTTCATCAAATATTTATTTTATTCCATAATATCTCAATTAAAATATTTAATTTATTTTATAAATATTTTAATAATAATTTTCATCGAATATTTATTTTATTCCATAAATATCTCAATTAAAATATTTAATTTATTTTATAAATATTTTAATAATAATTTTCATCGAATATTTATTTTATTTATTTTATTTTATTTTATTTTTTGATCACGAAAGTGGTAATATAGTTTAGTAACGCTTCACTGTGGGCGAGTTACCGAGCTCATTTTTCTGCAGATTCTGCAGCTCATTCTGCTCATTATTGAATATAACAAGGCCAAAAATCAATCACACGTAAAATTATACATGAATATGGCCATAACTTCCAATTAGTTATTTTTACACGAATTTAGACTTACCCAATCATTGTAATACATATATAATCATTACTTAACCCATCTAGCATGATTTTTAACAAGTTATAACACATAATTTGCAAAATCAACACATTTACTTTCACTGTTCTTGATGTTCTTGAAGGTTTTGAAAATAAAAAAAATGATAATTGTCACTACGGATTCGTTATAACACCGAATCCGTTTATTTAAACTTTGGTCTCTTCGTATCAACATGCATAACAACATACGAATGTAAAATTTAGGGATAATATACGTTCAATACATGAAATATCACGTATAAGGCCATATATTAAAACCCAAACTCAGAAATTTTGAAATAGCAATTCATAGTATTATGAAACCGATGACATGATAATTCACATAATATATATATAATCAAATACGATTTGATATATCTTAACCCATATATAAACTCATAATCAAACCCTTTTTCAATTACAGTAGATTTTATAAAATATATGAAAGCCATTTTATAAAAACTAAATGACGTAACTTTAAAATTTGGGAAGAAGGATTACCTTTGAATACTCGCTTAGATTACACAGGTGACAATAATTCCCAATTTCTCACACTTTTTCACCTTTAATCATAGTATTCGCAATCTCTCTCAAAGTTTTCAAACTCTCTCTACCTCTCTGCTTTTTCCAGACTTAGAATAATAATAATAAAAGAAGACGTAATATAACAGAGGAGAAGAGAATCGATGCAGCGTAATGGTCGATTAACCCAAACATGGGTAACTGCATCCAACCACTACTAGGGCCTTGTTTGGCAACCCTTAATTGATTCAAAGTCATTTAATTTAATAAAGCTTTATCATATAGTTTGAAAATGGCACATTCCTTATAAAATAAATCCAATATTTTATTTAATATATTTTAAATAAAATATAATAATTTCTCATAAATTCACATAGTCACATAAATAATTTTCTCATTAATAAATAATGTCAAATTATTAATTCTCTAATTAATAATTAAATTAATTAAAATACCAATATGCTTATTAAATATTTCTTTTAATACAATAAGCTCACATAATCACATACTTTGATAATAAAAACTCTCTACATTAATTTAATAAATGTAACACATATAATTAAATTAATCTACCACAATTGCGTCAATTAATTATTTAATCTAATAATTAAATCATCAAAAAATATTTATTTAATTCAATAAATATTAAAATTAATTACAAAATTCTCGTTCGTCACATATAATTATTGCAGCTAAGGTTGAGAAGGTCGATGAACCTACTACTAGCAAAGGAAAAGGAAAAATGAGCAAGTGATGAATATTTGTACTTTATTTAATGTCATGATGATAGACTTTATATTTAATGATGTGATGTAATTATTTTATTTCCGCACTTGATTTATGTTAAAGGTTAGATAACCTGGGAAACGTATTGGTTTAATGATGTAACCCTTTTAATGGGAGGATTTATATTTTAAGTTTTATTATATTTGGGTAGTTAGTTATAAATGTATGGAAACACCAAGTCTTGCGGGAATGAAGTACCCAGATTTGGGGGTGTCACAGGTTGGTATCAAAGCCTTAGGTTATGAACCTTAGGTGGGGAAAGCCTTAGGAAGTAACCTTTGAAAAGATTGTGGTGATAAACTCTTATCGAGTTTTAAGAAAGAAGTAATAAAACACTTTATGTCCTTATGTGGTTGCAACCTATGTGCTCGTGAGTGTCGAGTATTAATGATTAGTAATTAAAAAATATAAAAATTTTGTTGTCAAGATGGCTAATGTAGGAGAATCCAGTCAGACTAGATAGGAAGGATCCCAAATGCCTAGAGAGGAGGAGCCTCGAGATATTCAGGTGGTTTGGGAACAACTACTGCCACGGGAATCATCTCCGTTGGTTACATTAGTTGAGCAGGAGAGGTTACCTGATGAGGATGATGAGGTAGAGACGGACGAGGAGGACCCCGTAGAGCTGCCACAGTCGAATGAGGATGAGGAGGACGAGGAGGAAGAGCTTCCACTAAACTCGATCGATGCCCGTATGTACGATGAAGTATACGACCGCAATGTGGAACTTTAGGATAGAGTCGAGGAGTTGGAAGAGATAGTAGCCGAACAACATACCTCAATGGCGCAGAAGGACAACGAGATCCGTGGATTTAGATGAACGTCGAGTAATGTCGAAGGAAGTCGATCCACAATCAAGGAGCGAATGAGAAAATGACGGAGAGGAGATCGCAGAATCAAGAACAAGTTTGAAAGAAGAGTCTACTAAGAGGGTAAGAGATGAAGACGATACGAGAATGCTTCTCAACGAAAGGGGTAGCAGAGAGAGATGTACAAGTGAAGATGATTAAGATGGAAGAGATGAATAGTATTTTCAACACCGTGATCAATCGAGTTCAAGATCGAGTCATGTATTATCCGATCCTGTTCGAGATGCTGCCATCGTATATGTTAGATCGCCGAACAATGTTCCGTATTATGGAAGAGGAGCGTCGTAAGGCTATGCAGTATTTTAGTAGGTAGTCACAAATGTAATTACTATGAGATTAATGAGTAAATAAGATGTAAATCCCGGGTATTATATAACCAATGGGATATGATGATGATGATGTTATCATGAAACTTTTGTAGTTCAGGAAAATGATGTTGATAGAAGGAATGCTATCATTATTATGTTTTAAAAGATGATGGATGAATAAAAGTTATTGTTTATTCAAGATATTGTGTGTTATGTGAGGATTTTGTGATGTGCAAGTTAAATATATAATATCTAGAAGATTGAATAATAAACTAATGAGTATATTTTAACAAAAAATGCCTCCAAGACGTCAACCACGACAAAGAACCCCTGAGGGATCTACCAATAACAACAATGTTGAGGCTAACCCAATTCAGCAGTTAGTGACGTTACTAACGGGTGCATTACAGAATCAGCCATAGAATCAAGCTGCGACATTTAAGGACTTCAAGGCGGTGTGGCCACCAGGATTCTGTGGGTCCATGAATCGAGTTGAGGCGCAAACCTGGATCATGGAGATAGAGAAAGTTTTCGAAGTTGCTAGAGTATATGAGAATCAGAAGACTACTTTTGCAACATTTATGTTGAAAGAAGAGGTTAGTTATTGGTGGCAAACAAATACAACTCGAGAAGGTCAAGGGGTGATGAATTGGGATAGGTTTAAGGAGATATTTTTCGAGACTTATTTCCCAGAAAGTTTGAAGAATCAGATGGAGGTGCAGTTTTTAGAGCTAAAGTAGGGCTCAATGACGGTATCAGAGTATGTCGCAAAATTTAACGAGTTGGCAAGGTTTGCGCCATATCTAGTCAACACAGATGAGCGCAAGGATAATAGGTTTGAGCAGGGACTGAAACCCTGGTTGTACAGTAGGTTCTCCATGTTTCAACTGAAGACATTTACAACAGTACTGGAGAAGGCAATTCTCGCTGAGGGTGGAGGCGAGGCTATAATGAAGTATAGTCAAGAATAAAGAAAGAAGAAGAATAAGGAAGAAGTTAAGAATGGTGGTGGTAGTGGTGGAACTGAAGAGAAAGTGGAATGCAAATGTAGGTGCTGGAAACCAGTAGGGTAACCAGCAGAAGAAGAAGTTAGAAGCATGTGCTATATGCGGGAGGTTCCACACGGGCATGTGCTTAAGGGGGAAACGAGTATGCTTTAATTGTGGCCAAGAGGGTCACATTGCCCTAAATTGCAATCAACCCAAGAAGAATGTTTGCTACACATGCGGGTCAAAGGATCATTTTTCTCGCGAGTGCCCTAAGAAGAAAGCTGGAGAGACAATGGGAAGTAAGGGAGGTAGCAGTGGAGGTACATTGACCATTGCTGGGCCAACATCATCAAACAGACCTACAGCCAGGACCTTCAACATGACGGTGCAGGACACGGTGCAATCAAAAGATGTAGTGTCAGGTATTATCTCAATCAATGATATAAATGCATATGTATTATTTGATTCGGGTGCTACTTGTTCGTTCATATCTGATGAATTTGCTAAGAGGTTAGAATTACCTAGTGAAGAGTTGAATTTTCCTTTACACATAGAAATTGTAAATATGGAGGTAATTCCTGTTAAGTTCGTATACAAGAGTTGTAGGGTAAATATTAAGGGGAATGTTATGAAAGTAGATTTAATCCAGATAAAACTTGGAGAGTTTGATATTATATTGAGATGGATTGACTATTCAATTATGGAGCGATAATTGATTGCCAAAAGAAATGTGTAAACCTTATGACTCCGTCAAAGGTAGTTTTCTATGGTAGCAAATCGCCTAGACAAGCGAGATGTCTGACGATTATGCAGACAAAGAAGTTGTTGAGTTAGGGTTGTGTAGGGTACCTAGCATACATAGTCGATACTCAAAAGAAGAAGGGTGTGAAACTGGAAGAGATACAAGTGGTTAAGGATTTTGTGGACGTGTTTCCGGAAGATTTGCCAGGACTTCCGCCTGACAGAGAGATTTAGTTCGTGATCGACTTAGCGCCAGGAACTGCTCCAATATTGAAGGTCCCATACCGGATGGCTTCGGTAGAGATGAAGGAACTGATGGTACAATTACAAGAACTGTTAGATAAGAAGTATATTCAGCTGAGCGTATCACCGTGAGGAGCGCCAGTGTTATTCATGAAGAAGAAGGATGGGTCAATGCGTCTTTGTATTGAATATAGGGAACTAAACAAAGTCACTATTAAGAATAAATATCCGTTGCCAAGAATAGATGTCTTGTTTGATCAATTAAAGGGTGCTAGACACTTCTCGAAAATAGATTTGAGAAGTGGGTATCATCAATTGAAAGTAAGGAAGGAGGATGTACCGAAGACGACATTCAGAACTCGGTATGGACATTACGAGTTTCTGGTAATGTCTTTTGGTTTGACAAACGCCCCTAGTGCATTCATGGATTTGATGAACATGGTGTTTAAACAATTTTTAGATAAGTTTGTGGTGGTATTTTATCGATGATATTTTGGTGTACTCCAAATCTCAAGAAGAACACGTGGAAGATTTACGTTTGACGCTGGAGACGCTAAGAAAAGAAAAGTTGTACGCAAAATTCTCTAAATGTGAATTTTGGATGGAACGTGTATAATTTCTTGGGCATGTAATAGACAAAGATTTAATTTCAGTGGATCCATCAAAAGTCAAAGTTGTGATAAATTGGGAACAACCAAGAACTCTGAAGTTAGAAGTTTCACTAGTACAAAACCATAAAAAGACAACACTTAAAAGATGTTTTTTTATAAAAAAACGTTGTGGTGTTTTTTTACAATATTTTTTAACAAAATATTGTAGATACATATGAAAAAACGTTATGTATTTATAAGTGTAATTTTTGGTTTTAAAAAGATAACATTTAAAAAAAAAACTTTATCTATGTAAAAAACACGGAGCAAAAAAAACGCGAAAGTGAATTTGAAATTAAAATAAAACGCCAGACACTCTCTTGTAGCCCAAAACCCTGGCCTCTCCTCTCTCACTCCCTACCTCCACAACCATCAGAAATGGCCGCCGCCGCTGCTCGCCCCCTGGTTTCGATTCAAACCCTGAATCCGACATGGCCACCGACGGCCCCACCGCCACCAACTTTTTCCCTTTACCGGACGTCTTGAAGGCCCCACTCCGTCCTGATCTCGTCAATTTAGTACACTGATTGTGTACGGAACTGAGGGCTCCAAGCTCGTGAAGGCCTTCCGCAACATCCCTGGTGTTGATATCGCGAATGTGGAGCTTCTCAATCTTTTGAAGCTTGTCCCTGGTGGTCATCTTGGGAGGTTTATCATCTGGGCCAAGTATGCCTTTGAGAAATTGGATTCCATTTATGGGTCTTTTGATAAGCCTTCTGAGAAGAAGAGGGGATACGTGTTGTCTAGAACGAAAATGGTGAATGCTGATCTTGATACAGTCCATGTGTTGCAATTTCTTTTTAGCTCCCACCCTTAACTTTACCAATATAATACATTATCCTTACTTTCTTTATGTATATTTTAGAACCCAATAATGGAATACCCATTGACTCTTGTGTGTCATATCTTCTTTATTAAAGTTTATGTGAATCCATGTCAGGGAATGAATTGCTGCTAAAACAGTAGCTGCCTACAATCTATTTTGCTTCAATTGTCTGTAAGTACTATCAAATACCCTTTGAAATTCTATTGTTTTGCTGTTCAATTCCCCTTCTCAACCTTAATAATTATCAAGTATTCCATACTTACCATTTCTTGGGATTATAATCCTAACCTAGGTTAGTCTGATAATATGAGGTAGTATGAAATTCTCATCTAAATTAGGGGTGTTCCTTGTTTGTGTCATCTTTGAGTAACTGCTTTAGTTTCTAGCTAATATCATTTTATTTAGGGTACCTACCTTTTGTTTGACGCAGAAAATTGAACATCTTATTTCGTGTATAAGCTTATCACCACTTTACAATTTGAGATAGGAGTGTATTTTTTTTCTTCCGGCTTATGTGAAATTAGTTGTATTTCTAAACTCTTTCCTTTGTATTTGCTCATTCCTTTCATTTTATTCGTATGGATTATGTTTATGTTTTCAGTATACAAATAAGTAATATTTGTGGCTATTGGGGTTTAGCTTTAGTTTCCTGAATTCATATAATGGTCTTACGAGACTTAAGAATTCTTCTGGTTTGATATACATAATAGAAGAAATGGAAATTAAAGATTGTTCTATTACGGTAGTTAAATGGACTGGGTAGTCAAGCCATCATCTTGGGACTTGTCTGAATTAGATGGAGAAGATAACCACTGTATTGCCCTAACTGGATCCAATAGCTTAGGGGATGGGAAGAATATAGGAGGTTTCCTTAATGGTGAATGCTGATCTCGCTAGGATTATTAATTCAGATGAGGTTCAGAGTGTGGTGATGCCTATTAAAAAGGAGGTGAAGAGGGCTCCTATGAATAAGAACCCGCTGAAAAATCTGAACACTCTTTTGAAGCTGAACCCGTACGCTAAGACTGCTAGGAGGATGGCTCTTTTGGCTGAGGCGCATTGCGTAAAGGCTAAGAAGGAGAAGCTTAATAAGAAGAGGATGCCAGTGACAAAGGTATATTCTCTGAATTTTCAAGTTATTTTACTTTGTAGTTTATATGTATTTCATATGTATGATATGCATCTAAATTATAGGCATCTAGTTACCATTTGTTCTCTTCGAGGAAAAGCTTATTGGGATGACAAATCTGAAAAGCTGGGAAACTGGCTGAAGAAAGATGGCACCAACTCTGATCATTCCACCACGACATACAAGTAGCAGAGCACAAGTAGTTCTAATATAGACAATATGGGCTCCAGGCAACATGAACTTGAACCACCTCCACGTGATGGAAATATTAATGAAATACTTGAGGTTGGTTATAATGTGGGCCTTTTCATTCATTAGTTAACTGAGTAGCTTTTTTGATGCATGTTGTGTTCAAATTTTTTATCCTGTTTTGACAATCTAGGAAGAAGAAGCACTAATTGCAGCCCATAGAAAAGAAATTGAAGATATGATGGAGATCGTTCGTAAAGTAAGTGATATGATATTTTCTTGTTAGCAGATTGTGAAAGATTTTCATGTTCTGCTGAGGTGGCATGTTTTGAAAGATTTTATTCTGGTGCATGATAAGTCCTAGTTTCTACATCATACATTCCCGTTTTCCTACCAAAGAATGAATTGAGAAGGGAGAAGTTTTTACGTGTTTGGGAAAGTGCTCAACCTATTTTGCTTGTTGATGCAAGGAAATGAAACTGTTGGTTGAAGTGGACCGACCGGGAAGCCTCATTGACAACTACCCAACTAAGTTTCGTGCTCTCACGTAAAGCAGGAAGTCTCGTCAGCCTACAAGCGCGCCTTGCAAGGTTTCAACATCGACTAAAAGAACAGGAAATACTTAGTAGGAAGAGGGTGCCTCTCCCTTATCCATAATTTGATGGTAGAAAGAGTTTATATACCACAGGGCCTCTCCCTTTTATTTCAAAAGAGTTCAAAATCATTCTCAGTGATGAAGATGATGGATCAGGCAGTGCGAGGTATTTTTTATCCGGATTTTCTTCATTTGCTGTTTTCACTTTCTTTAATCAACTTTTTTTGCAATATGATCTATTAATCGATTTAATTTGGTTTACTGGGTGCAGGAGAGAGAGGGAATTCAAAGTTGTCATCAAATTTGCTTCACGTGCTAACTTGTACCACTTGGAAATGTTTTTAAAGGGGAGGCAGGCTGATGTGCCTCAAGAAGCTCTTCAGGTTTTGGACATTGTTTTGCGGGAATTGCCTACTACGAGGTATAGACTTTAAAAACCATGCCTTCCGATCCACCTTCTGATGTCATTATTCAATTATCATTATCTTCCTATATTTATACTTTGGTGTTGACTTGGTTGGTTTTTGGCAATGGATATAGATACTCTCCTGTGGGTCGTTCATTTTATTCCCTTGATCTCGGACGAAGGCAGCCATTGGGCGAGGGATTGGAATGTTGGCGTGGTTTCTATCAGAGTATCCGCCCAACACAGATGGGATTGTCACTGAACATTGGTTTGTCTTGTGCATATTCCAGATTTTTTTTGTTTCTTTAGTTTTTACCCTCAAGTTTTCTCTCCTTACGATTTTTAACACTTGATGGAAGCAGTAATTGATTTTATACTTTTGATGATGCATATATATCTTCCGCTTCCTTTATTGAACCACTGCCTGTTATAGACTTTGTCACACAACTTTTGAATAGGGATGTTTCTTCTAGACCATTGTCAGATGCTGATCGTGTAAAGGTTTGATTCTGTTCCATAAATCTAGATAAGAAGTTGTTATATCTGTTCATTGTCTATGTCCTATTATTGTTCAAGGTTGTTTTTTATGGTTTCCCCTAGTAGTTAAGTTATTGGTATGGGTGTTGACATCTTTATTTATGTAGATGTGCCTCTCTAGACCTAGTATCCATCAACGTTAACAGCATGTTTGAAGCGCTTAAATTTCAAATTTTGGCTGGATTAGTTTATTGTCTTCTTCTTTCCCCTCCCACATATTATAAAGAGAATATTGCTCAGAATTATTTTATAAACTTTTAAGTTATATTGTAGCAAACAAACCAAAAAACTCTTGAAGGTTATGTATTTACTTATTTTTCTGTGTAGGATTTCTAGGTTGTATAGTCAGTATCCAGGAATTACATTTTTTGGGCAGTACTCGTTTGGTTGAGTGATTCTTCTGTTTAGGGCTTGTGGTACTTCGTAAGCAGGCCCTATGTTTTTTTGGTATATGGGAGTGAACATGGGTGCTGTCCCCGTTTGGACATCTAGTATATTTTTACTCATCAAAAAAAGAAAAAGAAAAGAAAAGTCGATATCTGGTATCACTTTATTAATTGTTTTTTGGTTGAAATACTGAATCTCCTAAATGTGGTTCTAACCTTGTATCATGTGCTCTATTAAAGTATTTTGCCGTACGGGCACTTGGGTGCGGTAAACATCCCTTTTTTGAATAAATGGTGCGTGGTAAACAACTTTCATGATGGTAGTAGCAAAATGTTTAGCAATTAGCATCTTGTTTGAATTGTCTCTCCTATTTACTTATTAAAAACTCTTTATTTTTCTTTAAATTTGTATGCATGCCTGATTTTAATTTAAAAAATTTCCCCTGTTTCTTTCAGGGGCCAGTTCGGTATCTGGATTCTTTGCTGCAACTTGCAGTTTGCCCTTTGATTATGTCAAAACCCAAATACAGAAGATGCAACCTGATGCTCAGGGGAAATATCCATACACAGGTTCTTTAGATTGTGCAATGAAAACCCTGAAGGCAGGAGGCCCCTTCAAGTTTTACACAGGATTCCCAGTATATTGTGTTAGGATTGCCCCTCATGTCATGGTACTTTCTCTCCCTCCCTGTCAGTCATACTCCTGTGTGCTTAAACACCACACGTGTCCAAATTATATGCACTTGACTTAATTTCTTATTGCTAAATGACATATTTTGCAGATGACATGGATATTCCTTAACCAAATACAGAAACTGGAGAAATCCGCCGGGTTATAGAATTTTGAGAAAGCGAGATCTGCATTTTGAGTTGAGCTCTATCTGAATAATACTTTGGTTGTGTTGTACTTTTTGGTTTTTAGTAACTTCACAACCTTAAGTCAAAACGGTTGCCTCAGAAAATTATTTACAGTGATTGATAAAACTATTGTACTGAACTATGATCTATATTTTGTGTGCTGTACATGAGTTAATATTGCTAGCAAATTGAAGAAAATGAGAAATCTTGAATGTGTACGACAGGAGTTTTTAGATCTCACGCATTATTGAATAAGCTTCTTTATTTTGTTTATGTTCTTTTTATTGCTGATATTGTAAGATAAAGGCCATGACTAACAAGTATGATTTTGAACTATAGGTGAATCACAACTATTACAATATCATATATTACAACATTTTAAAGTCAAATTATAATATTTTTAAAATATTGTATAAAGTAGTCTAAATAGATGACACTTTATAAACGTTGTATAAATAAGTCTAAACGTTGTTTGATGTATCAAACCACAAAATTTTAAGCTAGAAAACGTTGTGGAATCATACTATCTACAACATTTTCAAGCATCTAATAATTTTTGGAAAACAAATCTATAACATTTTTTAGAAAAAAACGTTGTATAATGTGTCAAATTACAACGTTGTAAAAATGTTGTATAAAGGGTGTCAAATAGATGACACCCTTAAATACGACGTTTCTGAGATAACAATCTTAACATTTTTTACACGTTATCTATTTAATGTTTTATAGTAGTGTTTCTTGGGATTGACAGGTTATTACAGACAGTTTATTCAGGATTTTTCCAAGATTGCCACTCCGTTGACAAATTTGACGAAAAAATCTGTAAAATTTGTTTAGATAAAAAAGTGTGAAGAGATTTTTACGGAATTGAAGAAGCGGCTCAGTGTGGCACTTGTGTTTTCATTACCAGATAATACAGGAAATTTTGTGGTGAATAGCGATGCATCACATAAAGGATTAGGTTGTGTCCTTATGCAGAACGGTAAAGTTATTGCGTATGCATCAAGGCAACTGAAGGATTACGAGAAAGGGTATCTGATTCATGATTTAGAGTTGGTTGCGGTAGTATTTGCTCTGAAGATATGGAGTCACTATCTGTATGGAGAGAAATGTGAGATATACACGGACCATAAGAGTCTGAAGTATATTTTCACACAGAAGGACTTGAACATGCGTCAAAGGAGATGGATGGAATTAATAAAAGATTATGATTGTGAGATCTTTTATCATCCGGAAAAAGCAAATGTGGTTGCAAATGCCTTGAGTAGGAAGGGCCGTGAGAAGTTGATGTTGTTAACCAACCAGGAAGAACTTATTTCAGCAATGGCAAAATTAGAACTGGAAATAAAATTTTCAAAAGAATCCGATGAACGACTATTCCAGATAGAAGCTAGTCCCAACTTTGGTGGACAAGGTAGAGAATGTTCAACTACAAGATGAAGAATGCAGAAAAATAAAGGAAAGTATGGTCGATGGTGGTGAGGTGAAGTACAAGGTTGATACCGAAGGAGTGCTAAGATTCGAGGGACGAATTTGGGTTCCAGTAGTACTGGATATTAAAGAAGAAATCTTAACAGAGGCTCATAACTCAAGATATTCGATTTATCCGGGAAGTATGAAAATGTATCAAGATTTGCGGCGACATTTTTGGTGGCCAAATATGAAAAGAGACGTTGCAGAATGTGTTGCGAAATGCTTGACATGTCAGATAGTAAAGGCCGAGCATCAGAGACCAAGCAGATTACTTCAACCGTTGGAAATACCGGAATAGAAGTAGGAGCATATCACAATGGATTTTGTGGTAGGTCTTCCAATGACTCAGAAAGGATACAATGCGATATGGGTAATAATGGACATATTAACAAAATCAGCACACTTTTTGCCAATAAAGATTAGATTTAATCTCGATCAGCTAGCAAAACTGTACGTTAAGGAGATCGTCTCAAGACATGGAATTCTAGGGTCAAATGTATCAGACAGAGATCTGAGATTCACATCAAACTTTTGAAAGAAACTACAAGAATGCATGGGAACACAATTGAGAATGAGTACGGCATACCATCCGCAAACCGATGGTCAAAGCGAACGAACAATCCAGACGTTAGAAGATATGCTTAGAGCATGCATCATGGATTTCAAAGAGAACTGGGACGATCATCTATCATTGACCACGCAAGCATTGGCATGCCACCATACATGGCATTATACGACAGGAAATGCAGAACTTCACTATGCTGGGATGAAGTTGGTGAACGTCAAATATTAGGACCGAAATTGGTACAACAGACCGCTGAAATTATCAAACTCATCATAGCAAGACTGGTAGCTGCTAAAGATAGATAGAAGAAGTACGCTGATCAACACAGACAAGATCGTAAATTTGACGTAGGAAATTTCGTTTTACTGAAAGTTTTTCCTTGGAAGGAAAAAATTCATTTTGGCAAGAAAGGAAAGCTAAGCCAAAGCTTTATTGGACCTTTCGAGATACTGTGGATAGTGGGAGAAGTGGCTTACGAGGTAGCTTTACCTCCAGAGTTGGAGCATGTTCACAACGTTTTTCATGTGTCGGTGTTACGATCGTATAAACCCGATTACAAACATGTGATCGAGTATGAACCATTGCAGTTCCGTAAAGATTTGTCTTATGAAGTGGTTCCTATGGAGATAATCGACAAGAAAGAATAAGTGCTCACGAATAAGGTGATACCTTCTGTTAAGGTGATATGGAGAAACCACAATGTCGAAGAGGCTACGTGGGAACTCAAAAATGAAATGATGAAGAACTACCCTGAGTTATGTGTTTAATCCATGTCTTTGATTCTGGGGACATAATCTTTGTAAGGAGGGAAGAATGTGACGAATGAGTTGTGATTCTGAGGACAGAATCCTTGTAAGAAGGGAAGGATGAAACAATCCAAGATTTTATTTGTAATTTAAAATATTTCTTAAATTAAATAAATATTTTATTGGTGTAGTTGTTGTTTGTAGATATTTGTGAATTAAATTTATTAGATAATGCTCTAATTTAATTTAATAGTTAGAGAGTTGTAAAAGATTACATGAATTGCTATATTGTTATTTTAATTTAATAATAAAAGTGAGATGTTAATTTATTAAATAAAATTATAATGAGATTATAATTTTGTGATAATTGAATTAAGTGGAAAATTTATTTAGTGTGTTAATTGGATATGGAAATCTAAATAAATAATATGGGACTATAAACTATAGTGTAAAGAATTTATTAAAATAAAGTAAAGTAGTTTTAAAATGGATTTGCCCAAACAATGCATACAGATATTAAGTCTTTATTTTTTAAAGTATTTTGCCAAACAAAGCCTTGTGACTTTTGAATTTTAAATTTGAATTAAAATAATAAATAAATAAAATAAATAAAAATATAAATAATATATATTAAATTTTGGTAACTGATAACTTATTATTATATTTATTATAACGTCAATTTTGGGACGTTTGGGATTATGCGTTGTATGTACTTTATTTTGTTTACGTGAAAAAAGAGTTGGCTTATATTGAAACTGAGAAAGAAGGAGGTTTACAAAAAAGTTTGAGGGAGAGAATAGAGAGAGTTTGAGAGGAAAAGTCTTGTGATTCTAAAACAATTTCTGTGTTTTAGCATGAATTGTTCAAGCAATTGAAGGTATTATTCAAATACCTTAATATTATATATATGATTAATCTATATTCACGAGTTTTCAATTTTCTATGAATTCAATTTTTCTTGAATGATTGTTATAAATATAATTATTGTATTTATATGTATTTGTGATAGAACTAGCATTTAGACAAGAATTAGTGTGCTAATTACGTTTAAAAAGGAAGAAAATTGTTTATAGTGCATGTTTATATATATGGCTTGTGAAAATACCAAATTTGATAGTTAATTTGTAAACTAATCTGTAAATTGAGTCTTGGATATGTTAATTCGGTAAGAAACGAAGAGAACGTAGTTTGAATGAGTTAAATTGGTGTAGAACTGTGATCAAAGTGTTAATTTTTGTCAAGGATGTTAAAAATAGAGTTTTTGGTATAAAACATGGAATTCAAGGATTTAAATTTTCTGAAATTGTTATTTAATTGTTCTAAGTTAGTATATATGTGAGGAATCATGTTTGTATGAGTCCTATATCAATTGGGTGTGCTTAATTTACTGTTTTGTGGGTGAAATTCGTGATAGTTGGGCTAAAACAGAGTACTATTATAGACTTTGTAGTTTCTGTCTGTGTACCAACGCAATTGCTACCGGTGTTAAGGCTGAAAACCAGTAATTGCTACCGGGTCCTGTGCTTAAGTATGGTGCAACTGCGATATACCCTGTTCAGAGGTAGTGATGTCTGTTACTTCTGCAGACTTTGAAAACCTATTGTAACTTAGTCTAATATTATGTTAATGTGAGAAACATGTAATGAAGAGGATAAAACAGAATTGTATCATGTAATTAGTAATTACAAAGTTGTAAAAGATTAGTAAGTTATTAAAGCGATACGTTGTGATTTATTGTAAACATGAATAGTGGATAAGTGTTCTGAAGTTAATACTTGTAATTTTTGAATTGCATATGGTTTATCTAAAAGTGAGTTCTATTTTGAGAAAGTGGATGTTAGTATATCTAATAGATATTGTGATTCTGATACTATGTGTAGGTGAACGTGAGTTGTAAATTTATAGTTTACGCACGAGGGAAGTTCCTTACCCTAAACTTTAATTGAGCAAGTTCTTTTATTCTTAAACTTTATTTGAGCAAGCTTTAACCCTAACGTTATTCGAGCAAGTTTTGAATTCTAATCATTGTTGAGTTATTCTAACTTGTTTATAGTTAAGCAAGTTTCTTTAGTTTTAATCTTTTATAGTGAATGCAATTTCTTTAACTCTAATCTCTAATATTGAGCTTTCATATTTCATTTACTTTGCACAAGTAATTATTATGTTGAACAAGCTTTGTTTCTAGCTTGTTATCAGTTAAATGCATGTTTAGTAATTCAATTTCTTATTTGACAAGATCATAGCCTTAGCTTATTATTGTTCAAGCAAGGTTTATTGTTTTATTCAATGCTTATGCTTTTAGTTATTTCCAAGCATGAGTTTAATGTATAGGTTGTTCACCTATGATCCTTCATCATTCCACATTATATCATTATTGATCATTTATAGTGTTATTGAACTTTGATTGATTCAACTAATCCTTTAGTTGAGGATCGTTAAACTCTAAATTACCTTTGAAGCTTATCCAAATCAAACTTTTTTGGGTGCAAACTTGTACTCTAAAACTGAGAAAAACAACCCTATTATAGGGGTACGCGATGCATTTAAATGTTTGTGCACAATACATGGTACGAAGGGCTGATCACCCTAAGTACGTGAAGTCCGTACAGTATAACTATTTAGTTTAAAGTTGAAAGATTACTTATAACTTTGGACATAGTTCGTGGGCTTATGACCCTCAGATATATTTCATATTTGGATTCCAGTTTTTGGTTATCATTGAGAGAGTATTATTCAGTTCTGATGAGCTTATTCATTAACAATTATTATTTTATTGTCTTTCATTGCTATTTTAAGTGAGCAATTATTTTGCTCACTCTTGCATAAATATAATTGTTGCAGCTAAGGTTGAGAAGGTCGATCAACCAACTACTAGCAAAGGAAAGGAAAAAATGAGCAAGTGATGAAGATTTGTACTCTATTTAATGTCACGATGATAGACTTTATATTTAATGATGTGATGTAATTATTTTATTTCCGCACTTGGTTTATGTTAAAGGTTAGATAACATGGGAAACGTATTGGTTTAATGATGTAACCCTTTTAATGGGAGGATTTATGTTTTAAGTTTTATTATATTTGGGTAGTTAGTTATGAATGTATGGAAAGTGAACACCAAGTCTTGTGGGAATGAAGTGCCCAGATTTGGGGGTGTCACAGGTTGGTATCAAAGCCTTAGGTTATGAACCTTAGGTGGGGAAAGCCTTAGGAAGTAACCTTTGAAAAGATAGTGGTCATAAACTCTTATCGAGTTTTAAGAAAGAAGTAATAAAACACTTTATGTGCTTATGTGGTTGCAACCTATGTGCTCGTGAGTGTCGAGTATTAATGATTAGTAATTAAAAAACTTAAAAATTTTGTTGTCAAGATGGCTAATGTAGGAGAATTCAGTCAGGCTAGAGAGGAAGGATCCTAGATGCCTAGAGAGGAGGAGCCTCGAGATATTCAGGTGGTTTGGGAACAACTACTACCACGGGAATCATCTCCGTTGGTTACAGTGGTTGAGCAAGAGAGGTTACCTGATGAGGATTATAAGGTAAAGACGGACGAGGAGGACCCTGTAGAGCTGCCACATACGAATGAGGATGAGGAGGACGAGGATGAAGTGCTTCTACTAAACTCGATCGTTGCCCGTATGTACGAAGAAGTATACGACCGCAATGTGGAACTTCAGGATAGAGTTGAGGAGTTGGAAGAGATATTAGCTGAACAACAGACCTCAATGGCGCAGAAGGACAACGAGATCCAGGATCTAGATGAACGTTTGAGTAATGTCGAAGGGAAGCTGATCCACACTGAAGGAGCGAATGAGAAAATGACAGAGGAGATCGCAGAACTGAAGAACAAGCTGAAAGAAGAGTCTACTAAGAGGGTAAGAGACGAAGACGCATATGAGAATGCTTCTCAACGAGCCGGGGTAGCAGAGAGAGATGTACAAGTGAAGATGATTAAGATGGAAGAGATGAATAGTATTTTCAACACCGTGATCAATCGAGTTCAAGATCGAGTCATGTATTATCCGATCCTGTTCGAGATGCTGCCATCGTATATGTTAGATCGCCGAACAATGTTCCGTATTATGGAAGAGGAGCGTCGTAAGGCTATGCAGTATTTTAGTAGGTAGTCACAAATGTAATTACTATGAGATTAATGAGTAAATAAGATGTAAATCCCGGGTATTATATAACCAATGGGATATGATGATGATGATGATGATGATGTTATCATGAAACTTTTGTAGTTCAGGAAAGTGATGTTGATAGAAGGAATGCTATCATTATTATGTTTTAAAAGATGATGAATGAATAAAAGTTATTGTTTATTCAAGATATTGTGTGTTATGTGAGGATTTTGTGATGTGCAAGTTAAATATATAATATCTAGAAGATTGAATAATAAACTAATGAATATATTTTAACAGAAAATGCCTCCAAGACGTCAACCACGACAAAGAACCCCTGTGGGATCTACCAATAACAACAATGCTGAGGCTAACCTAGTTCCACAGTTAGTGACGTTACTGACGGGTGCATTACAGTCCACTGAAGAACACGTGGAACATTTACGTTTGACACTGGAGACGCTAAGAAAAGAAAAGTTGTACGCAAAATTCTCTAAATGTGAATTTTGGATGGAACGTGTATAATTTTTTGGGCATGTAATTGACAAAGATTTAATTTTAGTGGATCCATTAAATGTCAAAGCTGTAATAAATTGGGAACAACCAAGAACTCCATTAGAAGTAAGAAGTTTCACTAGTACAAAACTGTAAAAATACAACAGTTAAAAGATGACGTTTTTATCAAAAATGTTGTGGTGTTTTTTACAATATTTTTTATCAAAACATTGTAGATACATATAAAAAACCGTTATAAAAAACCGTTATGTATTTATAAGGGAATTTTCTTATTTTAAATAGATATTATTTTAAAAAAAAAAACGTTATCTATGTAAAAAAACACGGAGAAAAAAAAAACGCAGTAGTGAATTTGAAATTAAAATAAAACGCCAGATACTCTCTTGTAGCCCAAAACCCTAGCCTCTCTTCTCTCTCACTCCCTACCTCCACAACCATCAGAAATGGCCGCCGCCGCTGCTCGCCCCCTGGTTTCGATTCAAACCCTTGAATCTGACATGGCCACCGACGGCCCCGCCGCCACCAACTCCCTCCCTTTACCGGACGTCTTGAAGGCCCCAATCCGTCCCGATCTCGTCAATTCAATCCACTGATTGTGTACGGGACTGAGGGCTCTAAGCTCGTGAAGGCCTTCCGCAACATCCCTGGTGTTGATATCGCGAATGTAGAGCTTCTCAATCTTTTGAAGCTTGCCCCTGGTGGTCATCTTGGGAGGTTTATCATCTAGGCCAAGTCTGCCTTTGAGAAATTGGATTCCATTTATGGGTCTTTTGATATGCCTTCTGAGAAGAAGAGGGGATTCGTGCTGCCTAGAGCGAAAATGGTGAATGTTGATCTTGATACAGTCCATGTGTTGCAGTTTCTTTTCATCTCCCACCCTTAACTTTACCAATTTAATACATTATCTTTACTTTCTTTATGTATATTTTAGAACCCAATAGTGGAATACCCATTGACTCTTGTGTGTCATATCTTATTTATTAAAGTTTATGTGAATCCATGTCAGGGAATGAATTGCTGCTAGGACAGTAGCTGCTAGGACAGTAGCTGCCTACAATCTCTTTTGCTTCAATTGTCTGTAAGTACTATCAAATACCCTTTGAAATTCTATTGTTTTGCTGTTCAATTCCACTTCTCAACCTTAATAATTATCAAGTATTCCATACTTACCATTTCCTGGGAGTATAATCTTAACCTAGGTTAGTCTGATAATATGAGGTAGTATGAAATTCTCATCTAAATTAAGGGTATTCTTTGTTTGTTTCATCTTTGAGTAACTGCTTTAGTTTCTAGCTAATCTCATTTTATTTAGAGTAACTACCTTCTGTTTGACGCAGAAAATTGAACATCAAATTTCGTGTATAAGCTTATCACAACTTTACAATTTGAGATAGGAGTGTATTTTTTTTCTCTTCCAGCTTATGTGAAATTAGTTGTATTTCTAAACTCTTTCCTTTGTATTTGCTCCTTCCTTTCATTTTATTCATATGGATTATGTTTATGTTTTCAGTATACAAATAAATAATTTTTGTGGCTATTGGGGTTTAGCTTTAGTTTCCTGAATTCATATAATGGTCTTACGAGACTAAGAATTCTTCTGGTTCGATATACATAATAGAGGAAAGGGGAAATTAAAGATTGTTCTATTGCGGCAGTGAAATGGACTGGGTAGTCAAGCCATCATCTTGGGACTTGGCTGAATTAGATGGAGAAGATAACCACTGTATTGCCCTAAGTGGATCCAATAGCTTAGGGGATGGGAAGAATAGAGGAGGTTTCCTTAACGGTGAATGCTGATCTCGCTAGGATTATTAATTCAGATGAGGTTCAGAGTGTGGTGAGGCCTATTAAAAAGGAGGTGAAGAGGGCTCCTATGAAGAAGAACCTGTTGAAAAATCTGAACACTCTTTTGAAGCTGAACCCGTACGCTAAGACTGCTAGAAGGATGGCTCTTTTGGATGAGGCGCATCGTGTAAAGGCTAAGAAGGAGAAGCTTGATAAGAAGAGGATGCCAGTGACAAAGGTATATTCTCTGAATTTTCAAGTTATTTTGCTTTGTAGTTTATATGTATTTCATATGTATGATATGCATCCAAATTATAGGCATCTAGTTACCATTTGTTCTCCCATTTGTTCTCCTCGAGGAAAAGCTTATAGGGATGACAAATCTGAAAAGCTGGGAAACTGGCTGAAGAAAGATGGCACTGGCTCTGATCAGTCCACCACGACATACAAGCAGCAGAACACAAGTAGTTCTAATATAGACAATATGGGTTCCAGGCAACATGAACTTGAACCACCTCAACGTGATGGGAATATTAATGAAATACTTGAGGTTGGTTATAATGTGGGCCTTTTCATTCATTAGTTAACTAAGTAGCTTTTTTGATGCATGTTGTGTTCAAATTTTTTATCCTATTGTGACTATCTAAGAAGAAGAAGCACTAATTGCAGCCCATAGAAAAGAAATTGAAGATACGATGGAGATCGTTCGTGAAGTAAGTGATATGATATTTTCTTGTTAGCAGATTGTGAAAGATTTTCATGTTCTGCTCAGGTGGCATGTTCTGAAAGATTTTATTCTGGTGCATGATAAGTCCTAGTGTCTACATTATACATTCCTGTTTTCCTACCAAAGAATGAATTGAGAAGGGAGAAATTTTTACGTTTTTGGGAAAGTGCTCAACCTATTTTGCTTGTTGATGCAAGGAAATGAAACTGTTGGCTGAAGTGGACCAACCGGGAAGCCTCATTGACAACTATGTGACCCAACTAAGTTTTGTGCTCTCACATAAAGCAGGAAGTCTCATCAGCCTACAAGCGCGCCTTGCAAGGTTTCAACATCGACTAAAAGAATAGGAAATACTTAGTAGGAAGAGGGTGCCTCTCCCTTATCCGTAATTTGATGGTAGAAAGAGTTTATATACCGCAGGGCCTCTCCCTTTTATTTCAAAAGAGTTCAAAATCATTCTCAGTGATGAAGACGATGGATCAGGCAGTGCAAGGTATTTTTTATCAGGATTTTCTTCATTTGCTGTTTTCACTTTCTTTAATCAACTTTTTTTGCAATATGATCTATTAATCGATTTAATTTGGTTTACTTGGTGCAGGAGAGAGAGAGGGAATTCAAAGTTGTCATCAAATTTGCTTCACGTGCTGACTTGCACCACTTGGAAATGTTTTTAAAGAGGAGGCAGGCTGATGTGCCTCAAGAAGCTCTTCAGGTTTTGGACATTTTTTTGCGAGAATTGCCTACTGCGAGGTATAGACTTTAAAAACCATGCCTTCTGATCCACCTTCTGATGTCATTATTCAATTATCATTATCTTCCTATATTTATACTTTGGTGTTGACTTGGTTGGTTTTTGGCAATGGATATAGATACTTTCCTGTGGGTCGTTCATTTTATTCCCTTGATCTCGGACGAAGGCAGCCATTGGGCGAGGGATTGGAATGTTGGCGTGGTTTCTATCAGAGTATCCGCCCAACACAGATGGGATTGTCACTGAACATTGGTTTGTCTTGTGCATATTCCAGATTTTTTTTGTTTCTTTAGTTTTTACCCTCAAGTTTTCTCTCCTTACGATTTTGAACACTTGATGGAAGCAGTAATTGATTTTATACTTTTGATGATGCATATATATCTTCCACTTCCTTTATTGAACCACTGCCTGTTATAGACTTTGTCACACAACTTTTGAATAGGGATGTTTCTTCTAGACCATTGTCAGATGCTGATCGTGTAAAGGTTTGATTCTGTTCCATAAATCTAGATAAGTTGTGGTTATATCTGTTCATTGTCTATGTCCTTTTATTGTTCAAGGTTGTTTTTATGGTTTCCCCTAGTAGTTAACTTATTGGTCTGGGTGTTGACATCTTTATTTATGTAGATGTGCCTCTCTAGACCTAGTATCCATCAACGTTAACATGTTTGAATCGCTTAAATTTCAAATTTTGGCTCGATTAGTTTATTGTCTTCTTCTTTCCCCTCCCATATATTATAAAGAGAATATTGCTCAGAATTATTTTATAAACTTTTAAGTTATATTGTAGCAAACAAACCATATTGCTCAGAATTATTTTATAAACTTTTAAGTTATATTGTAGCAAACAAACCAAAAAACTCTTTAAGGTTTTGTATTTACTTGTTTTTCTATTTTGGATTTCTAGGTTGTATAGTCAGTATCCATGAATTACATTTTTTGGACAGTACTCGTTTGGTTGAGTGATTCTTATGTTTAGGGCTTGTGGTACTTCGTAAGCAGGCCTTATGTTTTTTTGGTATATGGGAGTGAACATGGGTGCTGTCCCCGTTTGAACATCAAGTATATTTTCTCATCAAAAAAAGAAAATGAAAAAAAAAGTCAATATCTGGGATCACTTTATTAATTGTTTTTTGGTTGAAATATTGAATCTCCTAAATGTGGTTCTAACCTAGTATCATGTGCTCTGTTAAAGTATTTTGCCGTACGGGCACTTGGGTGCATGGTAAACATCCCTTTTTTTGAATAAATGGTGCGTGGTAAGCAACTTTCATGATGGTAGTAGAAAAATGTTTAGCAATTAGCATCTTGTTTGAATTGTCTCTCCTATTTACTTATTAAAACTCTTAATTTTTCTTCAAATTTGTATCATGCCTGATTTTAATTTAAAAATTTTCCCCTGTTTCTTTCAGGGGCCAGTTCGGTATCTAGATTCTTTGTTGCAGCTTGCAGTTTGTTCTTTCATTATGTTAAAATCTGTAATGCCCCCAAATTCAGGTACTTGAAATCCAAACTCGGTGCTTCACGATACCATATCTATGAGCGGAATAATAATAATAATAATAATAATAATAATATAAATATCAAACTTAATTTACATATCAGTGTATTCTCAAGTACGCAACCTTTCAGTGTATTCTCAAGTACGCAACCTTTAAACATTCATTACAATACATGATAGATAATATATATCATCCTTATCTTAATAAAACCAAATTATTACATAATATATTGCATAACACTCATTCAACAACTTTCCCTTTTCCTTTGTTCTTGGCAGACACCCCTGGTTGTTCACACTTAGTTGAAAACATTTAAATTAAGCAAGGATGAGCATTTGAGTGCCCAACAAGTAAAAACAATTATAAATATTAGCTGAAAGGATTAAATGTTTTCTTTGTACGACACTTCTACAACGAATCAATAGTTGTGAAGTAAACTGCACCAATAGTAACTTACATGCACCAATATCAATTTTTTTTGAAATTACGTACTGACTATAACTGGGGATTAGTCGACAGACTGAATATTATTTTCTATTTTCGAAAAGGTTAAACAGAACTTCATCTGCAAACCGTCATAATTTACATGCACGGGGGTGATCAGCCCGTTATGACCTGTATTGATAAATACTATATGCAATAATGATATTATCGTTCATCTGATCCGCCTTTGGCACATAAAATTTTTTCCATGTACGAGATGTTCATACTTAGTCGGGAATTCAAACTAAAACAATTCGGTTGGATATAAGTAAGGTTTTATCTTGTTCAACAATAATTTATAAGTGAACAATATATATACTGGAAATTAATAAATGTGTATCAACATGTGACTAAATACAATGATTATCCAAGTGGGGACACTTGTATAACCATATATAGAAATTAACGAACAGAATATATATCTGAATTACAATATAATACCATGTTGATAATCAATGATCGGATATAATATATATAACAATAGGGTTAATAATCTGGTACAATAGTAATATAATTCTGAGACTTTCTTACTTGTGTCCATTGCATAAAGTAAATGCAAAGGTAGGATACTTGCATGGTCTGCTGCTTACAATACACAACTTAGTTTTATCTTTTATATAGCAACCTATCAATAATAAGTTCATTTTACTGATTAGAATAACATATCGTATCACATAATGCTGTTTATTACAGTCAGCACATAACCTAATCACAATGTCACACATGTTTAACAATCATTGGATCACAAACACGTATCTAATCAAATTATCTAAGTTTAGATCAATTTCTGAAACATGTCGGCGTACCGATAGCTTTATCGGGTAATTATCGAGTCTAAGACTATCCTGTAGTTCAATATAACTTGAACAGTGGTCAAATTATTTTAAATGATTTATAATAGTTTTAATTAATTATTATAATTTATCATGATTTTTCAAACACCGAAATCATTATTAAATAATTTAAATATTAAATATCTTTATTATCATTTATATTTAATTAATATTAAACTATTAATAAAACCATTGTCAAAATATTAAAGTTATTTATAATAACTCAAAATATTTTAAAAGTACTAATATTACCCTTAAATGATCTTTAAAACATTTAAAATTATTTTTAAACAATTACCATTAATATTTAAATATTAATATATTATTTATCCAAATATTAAAAGTCATTAATTATAATTTAAATTTTTTTAATTCATTTATATCCTTTTTAAATGATTTTTAAATATTTAAAATCATTTTAAAAATATTTATTTAATATAATTATTAAATAAATTTAATATTATTAATATTAAATTAATATCATTAATATTACATTATTAATGAAATTATGCTTTAAATATTAAAAGTTATATTTTATAACTTAAAATATCTTTAAACACTTTATTTTCATTTAAAATGATTTTAATAATATTAAAATTATTTTTAAACTAATTTATTTAATATAATTATTAAATAAATTTAATATCATTAATAAATAAATAATTAATAAAATTTACCTTTAAATATTGAAAGTTATATTTTATAACTTAAAATATTTTTAAACTCTTTATTTTCATTTAAAATGATTTTTCTAATATTAAAATTATTTTTAAATTAATTTAATTAATATAATTATTAAATAAATCTAATATCATTAATATTAAATAATTAATAAAATTTGCTTTAAAATATTAAAAGTTATATTTTATAACTTAAAATATTTTTAAATACCTTATTATCATTTAAAATAATTTTTAATATAATAAAATTATTTTTAATTAATTTATTTAATACATTTCTTAAATAAATTAAATATCAATAATATTTAAAGAAATAATAATATTTATGAAAAATATTTCATATTATTAAAAGTTAATTTTTATAACTTAAAATAATTTTTAAAATAATTTTTGTAATTTTAAAAAACTAATTACTATTTTTAAATAATTTTCGGAAATTAAATTAATTAAAATTACACAGTCTGTTGCTAAAGGTACCTATATAGTGACAAAACTGTAACTTCAGCAAACCCAGACATTCAAAGGCAGTTTCGACTTGCCTACTTTGACCAAGTGTAAAACAATGTGTAATGTGTTTCTGGGAATATGATAATGGTTGGGTGTTATAGTACTAATGCAACACTACATGATTTCAAGCATATTAATATTATCGATCTAGGAAGTAACAACCCATATCACTTAGTTAGACTACAAACAACATGTTTTAACATAAAATCATAACATCAAACATATTGATCAAGATCAGATTTCTAGTTTAGGGTTTATACCTCACTTTGAAAAATTTGGATTTTAGGCTTCTGATCTGTTAAAGGAAATCACGTGGCTTGATTATGTGACTGATATACTTATAATTTTCGTTGTTTTTTTGAGTTGAGAGAGATTGATTGAGGGTTTGTACAAAAATGAGCTAACAAATACAATTCTCTCTCTCTCAAGTCTTAGATACATGAATTGGCTGATGTTGCTTGATTTGCTAGAGATTTAATCACATGGGGTTGGTTAGAGTTGGTAAACAACTTTATATTTTGGCAAGATACACAAGCAAGCTTATAAAGAATGGGCATAAGGGTATTTTTGTCAATTTCATAGAAATTTTAATGGCATTCTTGACAAACTAATCTAACTCTTAGGGTCTAACCCTTAGTGTTTATTAGGGTTTAACCCTAAGGCTTTAGAATTTTAGTTTCTAGGATTTCCATTTAGGGTTAAAAATAAACATTTTAGTTTCTAAATTATAAATTAGGGTTTCTAAATTGATTTAGGTTTCCTAATTACATTACGTTATCTAATTACATTATACAGGAACATTAGGGTTTAAAATTAGTAATTAGGGTTACCTAATCAATTAGGGTTACTAATTACTTAAAATAAAAATTTTAGGTTTAAATATTTACTAATTATAATTAAGCTTGCTAAATTTAGCAATTAGGGTTTACAATTAGTAATTAGGTTTTATAATTACTAATTAGGGTTACCTAATATAGAAATTAGGGTTTCTAAATATTAATTTGGGGTTTTCAATTAGAAAATTAAGGTTTCTAATTTTACGATTAGGGTTTCCAACAATATTGAGGGTTTTTCCTAATTAATAGTACAATTCTAACACTTGTTATAATCACATTAACACAATTTTTGAGCGTTCTTAAACTCCGATTTGACTTTCAAATCACAGTACTACTAGGTTTTCTACTAGTATATCATAATTGACCGACCATTGTCAGTCTATACATACAGTACACATTTATAACACTGAAAAATTCAAAATATAATTAATATTATATTATTATTCTCATTCATTGATAAAAATCCAAAATTAGGGTTTGAATTCCATATCTGATTTATCTTTCATATTTAACATTATTAATTAAGTTAAAATAATTAACTTAATTAATCTAGCATAAATTCATATAATAAAATAAATTAATTATTATAATAATTCTAATAATCATTTCTTATATTATTTAAATAATATATAATTATATTTTTATAGAAAATAAATAATAAAGATATTTTTACAATAAAATTAATTATTATAAGAATATAGTTTATAATAGTCGACAATTCTAAAGTAAAATTATTTATAATTATTCATGTAATAAATATATTTTTATTTATCACATAAATACATACTGTGACGCCCCTAAAACAGGTATACATCACCTATTCTGAGTCGCCAAATACATGGTACAGAATACAAATACTACTTAATAATACAACTATCGTGTACAATACGTCAAAACATAAACTGTGAGTTTGAATACAAATATTGTCTATTAGAGAGTATACAAACTCAAAAGGAGTCCTCATTACAATTATTATCACACTATTTCACAAAATAGTGAGGACTACTAATTCAAACATCTAGGACCATCACTCTGTTCTCCGACTAGTCCCAGCTACGTTCTCATTTCCTGAAGAGAACAGTAAAAGAAAAGGATGAGCTCAACTAGTCCAGTAAGAAATATTATGACTAAGATAATGCAGAATAAATTATCATTAGCCTTAAACAGTGTTAAACTGATACAATATAACAAACTTCAATTTTAACTACAGCGGAACAAACAATCCATTAAAAGAGTCAAGTAGAGAGTAAAATCTACTATCTTTTATGATTTAAAAGGTTTTTCATCACTTTTATCATTGGACTCACTTTTAATAAATAATCCACATCATCGAATCACCCCTGCACTACGGCCAAGGATATTCTTTAGTATCACGACCACTAATTATTCATGCACTACTACGGCTAAAGATAATCATGTTTTCATCAATCTGCTCGATCATGCCATAAAATAATTCATCTTTGCACCTCGGTCAAGAGAATCAATAGCCATAATCATACCAAAAAGCGTCCATCAATGCACTACGCCAATGATGATTTTTTCCATATCATTTGTAACATTACTACTCATGATTACAATCGACTAATCTCTCGTCATAATCATATCAAGTCCATCTACGCACTACAAAAGCCACGTATTGACTTTCAACAAAATATAAGAATGATGATGATGACAATGATATAGGAATTCAATAAAACAAGTTCAAGAATTAATTTATCCAGGAACTAATAACGTCTAAATTGTCAACATGATATTGCTTTGTAGAGTAAAATTCAAGAATGCTCAGAAGAATATTTTCATGAAAAGATACTGGATGAAGCGCAAATATCAAGGATATTCCACTAATTTCATGGAGTATGAAAGTCAAAGTTTTAACCAGCTGAGTATAATAAAGAATGGAATAACAAAAGAAATCACCATGCATGCGGTACTTCACATAGATATGTTATTCCAACAGAATAATAATTAATGGAACCAGGTCATGCGTAAAGCACAGACATGATGTTCCAACAGAATAATAAAGAACGGAATAATAACAGAAATCACAATGCATGCGGTACTTCGCATAGATAGGTTATTCCAACAGAATACTAATAACGATGGAACTAGGTCCCACAGAAAAAGCGCATGAATAGGATATTCCAAATGTAATAATAATAAAGATTTAAATTGAAACCCCCAGAAACGCATGCATAAGATATTCCAAGAATAATAATAAAGATTTTAATCAGTCCAGCGTAAAACGCACAGATAGGATATTCCAATAGAATAATAAAGAATGTAATAACAGAAGAATTTCACCAAGTATAGGGTAGCCTGCGTATACAGGTTATTCCAATAGAATAATAAAGAATGGAATAATAGAAGTTCTTTTCATGGATAAGAAAGAAATAATACTCCATACCTTGGAAAAACTGGATACTGGAATAGTGAGGTAGCAGACTTCTCTTCTTCTCTCTATAATAATCGCTCTAAAGTTTTTGTGAATTGGTGAGAAATGAAGGAAGAATGTGCTTCTATTTATAGGAAAATATAGTTTTGATAATTGCACGTTTTGGGGCTCAAAAATTACAAAGACAATACCTCCAACTTTTCTTTCATTTTAATTTAGTCCTCGCAAGTATTATCAATCTTGTACCAACTCCCTAATAGTAAATCATGTGAATCAATAGTACAATCATGTGAATCAATAAATACAATCATGTGAATAAATAGTATAATCTTGTGAAAAATTAATTACGAAGATAAGACCTTCAACTATACCTCAATTTTTAACTTAGTCATGCAAGTATTATCAATCTTGCACCACCACCCCTAAATAGTATAAGAATGTGAATCAATAGTACCTCGTGAATAGTAATTACGTGAATAGTAACTCGTGAATAAGACTCGACATGAAAAGTGCTCCTAATAATACGAAAGTGAACAATATAACCTCCGCACATCAATTATAATCGAAATAAATGTCAATTTTCACTAACACTAATAATTCCAATACAATGGAACAATCAATTTCATCTTTAATCAACACAACTTATTCATCATTAATATTATAACTCACAATATTTAACAACCAGTCATTCCCGTGAAAGAGGGGGCTTTTCCGATATAAAATTTCTCTTTATCATGGCCTAAATTAGGTGACCAAACCTCTCCTCGATGTAACTTCTGACATTGTCAATATTGCAAATAATAATATGAATAACTTTGTCGTCCTCAATTATTGATATAATAACAATAAATATTATGCAGATGATATCGCTTGTAATAATTGAATCAATAATATGAGAGATATGATGCAACAATTCTCGTAGCAATAATCGAGTATAACTCGAGTGACTTCTTACGTAAGCATCAATAATTAATACCGTGTATTCTTACTACGCAACCACGCCAGACATCAGCATTTTTACTACTAATGGGTAGTTCAACAGTTTTAACGGTAACACTTTCGCCCTTATTTTTATAAAAAGATAATTCTGTCGTTTTCTAACTAAGACAATACTTCCGTTGTGGGGTCCACTAATGATTGTGTCGTCGTACGGATATTCTCCGACAAAAAAAATATTTTCCGACCAAACAAATATTTTATAACAACTTGCATACTTTGCAAAATTTATAAATACTACCCACAACTATAACATTATATCAAATCCACTCCATAATATAAAAATAAAAAATTTATTTCGAGAAAATTAAATATTTATTCATAAAATCTGGGGTTTCACACATACACTTTGACTTATACATATTCCCCATATTTATTTTAATAAATAACATAAAAAAAAATTATACGCAAAATTTCTGATTTAATTATATAGAAAATCTTGAGTTATTACATTCACCCTCCCTTATAAAGATTTCGTCCTCGGAATCACCGTTTTAAAACTTTTACATACAAGGGTACATAGCATACATAATCATTGCAAGTAGATCTCGATCATAATTGATCGAATCGATCTTTAACTATTCAGCATAAAGTTTGTCTATCTGATTGGACGGAAATTTGATTTTTAAAAGAACTTAAATTCCTCCTTCAAAATTTCTTTATAAAATAATTTACTATATATAGGAAAATCATGTATAATAAAATAAAAGTTGTACGAATAATACCTGGAGTTGCACCACCAGCTGTCACCGTATCCTGGATCGTCATGTTGATGACCCTTGCTGTTAATTTTGTTGGCTTACTTGATGACGTTGGTCCTGTGATCGCCAGAGTCTCGCTGTCCTTCCCCGTGTTCACGCTTCCAGCCTCCATTCTCCTTTTTGGACAATCCTTCACCTTGTGCTCCATTGACCAATATATAAAATAATCAGTGTTTATCCTTGGATTGGGGCAGTTGGGAGAGATATGGCCCTCCTGCCCGCACTTATATCATACAAACATACCCTTCAGACATTCCTTAGTATGGTTCTTTCCACAATTCTAACACGGCACCACCTGCTTCTTTACACCTTCTTGTTATACCTGGACATTTCCAAAATAGTTCCCCTTTCTTTTTCCATTTCCACCCCTACCCCCACTAATAGTTTCCACCTTCCCAGCTCATTCGACCTTACCTTTGTTCTTTCTTTCCTTGTTGTAGAGGCTCATGGCCTCACTCCCCTCCTCAGCTATAATAGCTTTTCTAATGAGTGCTGCAAATGTAGGAATCTGCAACACCGCCACTGTAAGGGCCCCGAATCCGAGGTCCCGAATCACCGTGGATCCGGTTCGATCATTCTATACAACTATTACTATTTGCGGAAGATATAAACATAAATTGTTTATACATTAAACTTACACACTATTTTCCAAGGTCGAGTAAACTTAACTTATACACAATACATAACTTATTAACTTACAATAACATTAATATATAATACTTATACAAATCTAATCGTGCACATTAAATTTAAGCTGGAACTGTCTTTAACCTTTCCTTGTATCCGAAGCATTCGCCTTAATCTGCAATGTTTATCATGATATAGCAAGAGTGAGCATAAGGATTGCCCAACAAGTTTAAGTTCAATAATATAATGATATATAATGATTGAATGAGTCTGAATAATAAGCTGGCTATAATTCAACAATATAATTGTGAACTAGCAGGAATAAACTTTTGACTGAACAAGTATTATACTTGAACAAATATATCTGAACCACCTGATAATGAAGGTGATCAGCCTTTCATACCTGACTTATACATGCAATATGTACAGAGTACAATTCATGGCAACCAACAATGATTAAGCATAAGCTTATCCGAATGAAACACTCTTAGTAGAGTTAAGTAAAAACAAACTTGCCTGAACCGTTGATTACCGCTACGCAATTTATAAAGCTTTATCTGAACCTAATATATAAATAATATCGATTGCTAAGTTAGAATAATATCATCACATTTTATAAAATAACCTAAACACATTACACATAACGCATAACCCTATCAGTCTACAACACACATAGGACTCGGTATCAAGTCAAACTATTGCGGTTTGAGTTGAACCCGACATAAATCTGACATCCCGATGGTCTAGTCGGACAATTCACGAGTTGAAGTTCAATTAAACTCTGTATAAACGCTTAACCATTATCTAAGATAATTTATTAACAGTCGAAATATTTTTCGTAAGTTCGTAATAATTTTTAAATAATTATTATCATTTTATCGTGTATTTTCAATCATTAAAATTGTATTTAAATGAATTAAATACCTCATAATTTCATTATCATTAATATTTATTTAATACTAAATATTAATGAAAATCATAACATAATATTATAATATAATTATAATATATCAAAGTATTTTTAATACCTTAAAATCATTTTAAACTCATTAAATTCATTATCTTGTAATTGCTTTTAATATTAAAATATTAATATTTTCATGACAAAATATCAAAAGTTATATTTTATAACTTAATATTTTTATATCACTTAAATCATTTTTATATGATTTTTAAATCAAGAATTTATTTTTCTATAATTTATTTAATATATTTATTAAATAAACTAATTATCATTAATATTAATTAATTAATAAAATTCATCACAAAATATTAAAAGTCAAAGAAAATATCTTTAAATATTTTTTTTATACATTAATATTATTTTTCATGTATTAAAATCATTTTTAAATAATTTATTTAATATTATAATTAAATAAATTAAATTCCATTTATATTCCAAAAATATTAAATATTTATGAAATATACTCAAAATAATTAAAAATCATTTTTCAGACTTTAAAATATTTTTTTGAAATTTATTTAATATTTTTAATAATTAAAAACTATTTTTATCTATTTTTAAATAATTTTCGGAAAAATCAAAAATTAAATAAATAGAAACCGTCGCTAAAGGACCCTATAGCGACAAATCCGTCGCTATAGGTGTTCTTGGTGTTCTTGCTCAAGCCCAGAAAACCCATGTCAGTCATCGAGGGGCTTAGTTTGACCACATTTAAATTAGTGTTCTTGATGATGTCTTGGTACCTAATGGTGTTAGGATGGTAGTAGGGATGTAATATTACAACCACAACCAATATTCATGGTCAGAACATATCACAAGCGAGAGATTCAAGCCATCAAAGTCTTGTCAGAGACTGTTCTTCATTTTCTGGGTTACTCAGAAATGAAGAATAGCTCTCGGTGCCTATTTTGAATCCTTGTAGTTTGTATCCTGGGTCTATATTGTATGATCTATCGGTTCATATATGTAGACCACATGTCAAAGTTTAACAACAAATCATCATATTAACTTAACAACATCCAAACCGTAAGATCTAAGCCGGTCAAAAGCTTGTCAGAGATCCGGTTCTTGAAGATCTGGGTTACCCAGATTCTTCATTCGGCGAGTAGGTCAACGCTATTTTGACCAATGATTTCTATGATTCTGTTACGGATTTTGGTGCTCTAAAGGCATGAGTATGTAGTCCTTATACCTGTCTACAATATCTAACCAACAACATGGCCAAAACAACAAACATAAGCAAGATCAGAGGTCTACAAAATTTGTCAGAAACTTTCTGGAAAAATCTGGGCTGCCTAGATTCCAGACTTCGCGATGGGTCAACGCTGTTTGACCAACAATAACTCTCGATCTACACATGATCTGCACTTTATTAAAGTTCCAGATCCAAGACCTTATAACATAAAACAAGTAGAAAATCTTAAAAGACAAAAATAACTAACAAGACAGGATCTATGAGACCTGACATTTGACTGTCAGACATCATTTTTTCAGATTTCCAAATTTGATAAATCTTTAAATTCGAGCATCAAAATGATATGGATCTATACGTTGATATCCTTTGAATTCATATATATTGTTGATCTATATTGAACTATCCTTTAATATTCCAAAGATTGGATTGAGAATTGTTGATACTCATTGTTTATGATATTATTCTAATACCCTGAACTATCTTGGAGACTATATTGTGATATTTCAACCTTGTGATATTATATTCTTCACCTTATTGTATATTACTTGCTGGGCAATTTGTACTCATTCTTGCTTATTTAAAACCTTTCGCCATAGGCTTAACAGTGAAGTTCTCTCTGGAAAGACAAGGGCAAGGGCAAGGCTACCGACTAGCTTGTCCCTTTATGTTTAAGTCTATTATGTTGTATTAAGACTATTTTCAGACTATGTTTTAGCTTAAGAAAGATTATGTAATAAGTCTTTATTCGATATTATTATGTAATCTATTAAGTACTGTAGGTTGCAAGACTTTGGGGAATAAATATAATAAATCATTGTATATTATTCTAAATTAGATTTTTCGTTGTGAATGTGTGATTTTAGTTATTATGGTATTACTTTGAGCACGTGACGAACTAAATTCTAGTGACCAAGTGGCGGTCCAAATTTGGGGGCATCACAATGCCTGAACCCATGGGTATGCCAACGCGAAGGAGACTATGAGTGGGTTGTCTTACGTTCAGGGTATTCAAGTGGATTATCGCCCACATGTGATTAGAGGAGTGTTCAATTTACTTGCCCCACCGACTGGACATGCCAACTAGGTAGAGGCTGTAAGGTTTGAAACCAACTTAGACATTGTCATAGTTAACTTATGTGTACTATGTGATGCCCCCAAAATAGGCCCACACAACCCATTCTGAGTCGCCAGATATCACACTACAGAAATCAAATACGAACTTCATTTATACAACTGTTGAATTGTCGTGCAGAGTATAACAACACATAAGCTTTGAGTTTTAATACAAATATATGTAACTCTCATGGTGCCTCGACCACAATACGTTACAATGGTACTTTACATAAAAGTACAATCAATAACTGTTTTAGAAATTAAAATCTTTAGAAAATGCTCAAGGAAACCTTCGTACATGGGAGACCATGCATCTAAGTTATGATAGATATCATATGACTCAAGAATTATCCTTGGTTGACCCAATAGACCCAAAGAAAAAAGAGAAGATTACTATTATGTTCTTTCCAATGGTGAGTCTTCTCTTGACATATATTTATCTCCATTATCTCCAATTGAGAATTATATTTCAACCAAACTCCGAGATTATATAGGTAGTGCTCCTAGATATAATCAGCAAGTGCATGTGCACAACCCTGTCTTATGATAACACGTAGTCATCTGTCATTAGACATCTTATATGATAGTGGCAAAAACGCTCTTCCAAATTTGGGTTCACCTCACCCTATTCAGTTCACCAAAATCAACAGTTAAAATGACGTATAAAATACGACACACTTATCTATAATTCTCAAAAAAATTATTTCCACACTATTTTAGGGGAAACCTCAACAAATTTATGTACCATCGCTCTATTCCCCTCACTACCTCTGTCAGTCTCCAAATACACTCTTATTACCTAAAAAGAATTGTTAAGCAAAAAGGGTGAGCACAACTAGCCCAGTAAAAAATATCATGACTAAAGATTATTAAATTATCAATAGCCTTCTTCAATAATAAATTAGAGATTTCGAACATATGGTAGATGATAAAACTTTTCAACCATAGTGGCAGCGTAACGAGCGATCCATTAGAAGAGTCAAATAGACCATAAAGTCTATTATCTTCTCCATGTTAAAAGTCCACCAACAATGTCTTATCCCTGTAACTTCAATCAACAATTCTTGTCCACAATCATGTGAATAACTCATAATCATAATTATGGTTCTAAATTCCTCTTCGCATCCAGGACGAAGATAATTTTCATCACATGTCTTTACCTGAAACATCAAAGATCGTGGTTATACCAAATCATAGTTCATGTTCATAATCATACTAATAAATTCATCTTTGCACTACGGGCCAAAGATATTCATCAACAGTTCATATTTGCACTATAGACCAAAGATATTCAACAACAAATCATCTTTGCACTACGGCCAAATATATTCAACAACAATTCATATTTGCACTACATGCCAAAGATATTCAACAACAGGTCATCTTTGCACTACGGGCCAATGATATTAATATTTCAAAGATATATATATATATATATATATATATATAATCATTTCTGAATTTATATAAACAATAATTATAACCATGTTGATCAATTCACCTTTTCACTTAAGCTAAAGATATTCAATTATAAATTCAATGGTCATGATCATACCAGTCAATAATTCATCTTTGCACTACTGGCCAAAGAGAACCCATAGTCACGATCATACCAATAATCTACCCATCTTTACACTTAAGTCAGAGAAATTTCATCACCAAGATTATAAAAATGTTATATATGATAATAAAAATAATATGATCAAAACATGGATTTAATTTCAAGAGTAAGATTCATAAATCAACGATAATTTGGTTAGAAAAAGAACACAATTTTATTAGTACCCCGTGAATACTAACTCTTGAAGTAACTCGTGAATAGTAACTCGTATTCGTAAATAGTATCGTATACGTGAATAGTACTCATGAATAGTACTCCGTGAATAGTACTCATAAAAGAAAAATCCAAAAGAAAACGATATTCCATGACAAGTACAAAAGAAATGATATCCCATACAAATATAATAGAATACACGAAACTGCAAATGGATTTTCACCCGCTATGCGGTAATCCATGTAGACAGATCATTTGCATAATTTAATAAAGAATGAATACGAAGGGTCATTCACCATGCGTGCGGTAGTCCGCGTAGACAGGTTATTCCAACAGAATAATAAAGAATAGAATAACAGAAGAATTTCAAAGATGCATGCAGTAGTCCGCGAGAGCAGTTATTCCAATGTAATAATAAAAATGGAATAACAAAAGAATTTCACCATGCATGCGGTAGTCCGCATGCGGTAGTCCGCGTAGACAGGTTATTCCAACAGAATAATAAAGAATGAAATAACAACCCTTACGAGTATTGAAAGAAAATAACTCTCTTCATTAATACGAAAGAAATAATACCCCTTACGAATATTAAACTAAAATAATATTCATACGAATACAAAAAATAATTTCTCTTCAGAATATGAAATAAATAATACCCCTTACCTCAGAAGAAGATTGGATACTGGAATAGTGAAGTAGCAGACTTCTCTTCTTCTTTCTCTTTTAGCTTCTCTCTCTATAGCTTCTCTTTCTATAATTGCTCTTTTTAGTCTTAGTGAATTGGTGAGAATGAAGGAAGAATGAACTTCTATTTATAGGAAAATATAGTTTCGATAATTTCACGTTTTGGGCCTCAAAATATTAGAGTATAATACCTTCATCTTTTCTTTCATTTTTAATTTAGTCATGCAAGTATTATCAAACTTGCACCACCTCCCCTAATAGTACATCATGTGAATCAATAGTTTTATAAATGTGAAAAAAATAATTATAGTATAGTACCTTCATCTATACCTCCATTTTTAATTTAGTCATGCAAGTATTATCAATCTTGCACCACCTCCTCTAATAGTACATGCATTTGAATCAATAGTACACACATGTGAATAAATAGTTATAAGCATTTGAATTAATAGCAATTGATTACCCATTTATCCGATTAATTACCCGATTGGTCAATATAACCTCCAGACATCAATTATTATCGGAATAGATGTCGATTTCCACTAACACTAATAATCCACACACAATGGAAATATCAATTTCATCTTTAATCAACACGAACTTATTCATCAATAATATTATAACTCACAATATTGAACAACAAGATTATTCCCAAGAAATAGGGGGCTTTCTGATAAGGATTTCTCCCTATAGGCGCGCAATTAGGTGACCAAACCTCTCCTCGACAGAACTTTCTAGACATCGTCCATATTGGAAATAATAATATGAATAAATTTGTCGTCTCAATTATTGATTTAATAATATAAAATATTATGCAGATGATACTGTGACAATAATTGAATCAATAATATGAGAGATATGATGCAACAATTAATTTAGCAATAATTGAGTATAACTGAGTGACTTCTCACGTAAGCATCAATAATCAATACCGTGTGCTACTATGCAACCACGCGTATTACTGTACTTTTATCGCCGATTATTTTATGATAACTTGCTTACTTTGAAAAAATTTCACATATCACCCTTAACTTTAACCTTTTATCAATTTAACCATTTACTAAATAGAATAATAATTATAGGAAAATTAATACTTTCATTTCATAAAATTCGGGATCTCACAATCTCCCATCCTTATGAAATTTTGCCCTTGAAATTTACGTACCTGGTATGCTGAAGAGATGAGAATACCTTGCTTTCTTTTTTTATTGTACCTTCCCTGTTATTTCCTCTGTATCATGATTTTTCCATTGCTCATACCCTGTATTTCAGATATCATTCTATAATATATCTTCAAAACAAAGGTTAATTGACATATCACAATTTGTCAACTTATCTAGTAAAATATTTCAGCTTAGGTAAGTCACACACTAGTGAAGTATATTACTCGTCTCTCCCCTTCTAGTTCTAGACTCATATCTCCGTCAGCAACCATATCCCTAAGCTCTGATACCATTTTTGATGCCCCCAAAATAGGTCCACACGACCCATTCTGAGTCGCCATATATCACACTACAAAAATCAAATACAAACTAAATTTATACAACTGTTGAAATGTCGTGCAGAGTACAACAACACATAAGCTGTGAGTTTTAATACAAATATATGTAACTCTCACGGTGCCTTAACCACAACACCTTACAACGGTACTTAAATAAAAGTACAATCAATAACTATTTTAGAAATTAAAATCTTTGGAAATTACTCAAGGAAACCTTCGTACATGGGAGGCCATGCATCTAAGTTATGATAGATATCATATGACTCGAGAATTATCCTTGGTTGACCCAATAGACCCCAAAGAAAAATGAGAAGATTACTATCATGTTCTTTCCAATGGTGAGTCTTCTCTTGACATATATTTATCTCCATTATCTCCAATTGAGAATTATATTTCAACAAAACTCCGAGATTATATAGGTAGTGCTCATAGATATAATCAGCAAGTGCATGTGCATAACCCTATCTTATGATAACTCAAAGTCGTCTATCATTAGACATCTTATATGATAGTGGAAAAAATGCTCTTCCAAAGTTGGGTTCACCTCACCCTATTCGGTTCACCAAAATCAACAATTAAAATGACGTATAAAATACGACACACTTATCTATAATTCTCAATAAAATTATTTCTATTCTATTTTAGGTGAAACCTCAACTGCTATAGACCATCGTTCTATTCCCCTATTACCCCCGCTCGACCCAGCTACATTCTTATTACCTGAAAGGAATTATGAAGCAAAAGGGTGAGCACAACTAGCCCTGTAAAGACTATCATGACTAAAGATAATTAAATTATCAATAGCCTTCTTCAATAATAAATCAAAGATTTAGAACATATGGTAGATGATAAAACTTTTCAACTATAGTGGCAGCGGAACGAGCAATCCATTAGAAGAGTCAAAATATACAATAAAGTCTATTATCCTCTCCATGTTAAAAGTCCACCAACACTGTCTTATCCATGTGACATCAATCAATAATTCATGTCCACAATCATATGAATAACTCATAATCATAATTGTGGTTCTAAATTCCTCTTTGCATCCATGAAGAAGATAATTTTCATCACCTGTCTTTACCTGAAACATCAAAGATTGTGGTTATACCAAATCACAGTTCATATTCATAATCATACTAATAAATTCATCTTTACACTACGGGCCAAATATATTCATCAACAGTTCATCTTTGTACTACAGGCCAAAGATATTCAACAATAGGTCATCTTTGCACTACGGCCAAAGATATTTAACAACAATTCATCTTTGCACTACATGCCAAAGATATTCAACAACGTGTCATCTTTGCACTAAGGGCCAAAGATATTAATATCTCAAAGATATATATATATATATATATATATAATTATTTCAGAATTTATATAAACAATAATTATAACCATGTTGATCAATTCACCTTTTCACTTAAGCTAAAGATATTCAATTATAAATTCAATGGTTATGATCATACCAGTCAACAATTCATCTTTTCACTACTGGCTTTCATTCATTTGGGACAATGAATATTATAGGTTTTGGGGTATTGGGTGTTTAGTGTAGTGTAGAGCATATAGTTTAAGTTGCATCATTTTATTCATGTTTAGTATAATTTTTGCTGGTTTATGTGTTAGTTTAATATTTGCAGAAATTATTTGCATTTTCTTGTTTATTCTTTGTTTTAGTTTATCTGTTTAGTTGCATAATCTCAAGTATCTAGTTAGTGGAATTTTAGTTTAGCCAATGATGTATTAGAAATTTGATGGATTCTTGAATTTGGTTGATAGTTGAGCTTAGTTATAATGTTATATATGATTTGATCCATGCTTGTTGTTTAGATGATATCGGTTAACACATAAGTGTTCATGTTTGCTTGTTGGTAAAAGAATAACTTGTTTGCTGCTGAGTAGAAAATGTTGCTTTTAAAGATAGAAATGTGTAGGAAGTGGACATAGACTACGAAAACACTGAAAATCAAATTTTGGGAACACATGGGTATGCTTTCTATATAAAAGAAAAAAGAAAAAAGAGAAAAATATGAAAAATTACCGTGGCTAGTCTTGTTTCGGGACCTTTGTTACTTGAGCAAGTACGCCCGAGGGGATTTTCTTTACACCTAGCGCCCTAAGGTCTTTTATGGCCTGGGAGTCATTGGTTGAAAGCTCACTAAGGAGTAGCATTGTTAGCCTAATGGAATAAGGCATTGCATAGTCATGGGAAAAAAAGAAAAGAAATCAATAAACATCGCGAGAAAGTGCGAAAATCGCTCTCGTGAGTAAAAATAAAGTAGAATAAAACTATTGTTGAACCTTAGTTTGTATCGTTGTGTTGGAGTTGTTGTTGTTTCATTTGTATACGTAGTTCTTGATTTAAACTTCAATTTTATTTATGAAGCAGTATAACATGTGTAGTCTTTGCCTTTGTCAAGCTTATTAGTGATCACATCACACACACACGACATCTTTATAGCAGGCTTGGATTATTTGATTGTATGGTGTTATGTATATAGCTTGATTTGATACTTTATTCTTGAATCTAGATTATTCTTTGAGGCACACTTGATTGGAATTATAGTATGGCTGGAAATCTTGGGACTCACTTGCATTATAGTGTAGTTTGAATAGCATGTAGTTGCATTATTTATTTTATTTTTATGTGTATTGCTTGAGGGCAAGCAATAGTTCAAGTTTGGGGGTATTTGATAACTAGGTTTTATACATACTTATTGGGTACCAACTCACTAGAATTCTGCTCAAATCAAGTATTTTTTGGTATGTTTTATTTGCTTTTTGTGTTTGTTTTGTAGTGTGCATACTTGGGACTCCTAAAGCATCATAAGGCATGGAATGGCATTGGAATGGAAATGTCAAGGCAAGGATAGTTAAAAGAACTTGGATGTGACCAAAAGAAGAAGTAAGAAGTGAAGAAGAAATAAAGAAAGCAAGCAGCAAATAGAAGAATTCTAGCAGACAACAAGCAGCAGCAGCGCAGCCGCGCTGCCATCAATGCTTAACATGGCGCGACCGCGCCGTAGGAAATACTGAGGCATGTCAAGCTACCGCGCGGTCGCGCCCCATTATCAAAGGACATGGCGCGTGCATACCATGTACTCGGCAAGAAAGACTACAGGGCGCCCGCGCCCGAAAACCCTCTTATCATCGCGCGGTTCCGTCGATCTTAATTATTTTAAAATGCTAACTTTTGTAATTTGAAAAGCTAGAGCTTGCTTGTTTTCTTTTAGACGATATGGCTGGTTACCAGAGACGAATTATTCATTCTATTATTCAGTTTTTATTACTATTATTAGGGTTTGCGACTCTAGAGAGAGTTCATAGCATTTTCTATATTATTTTGAGCTTCTCTCTCTAGATTATCGATTGTAGATATTGGGTTTGAATTTGTTGATGAATGTTGATTTGAACAAGCTTGGAAACAAACTTTGAAGCAAGGTTTAATAAATTTGATTCCTTATTTCCCATATATCTCTTGGTTTCATTGTTCATTTCTACGTTTTGCTTCAATCCCATAATGGCTATTGATTCAGAAATGAACTAACTTCCATTATGGGATTCTAATGGATTTTAATGCGTAGTCTATACGTGTATGCCTGATTGTGATGGTGATGTTTAATATGGGATTGCCCTGCATGGTTGTGCTAAAATATTGAATGATTGATCACCATTCACACTAACTACTATTATGGAATTAAAAAATGAAATAGAAGTATAGATTAGACCATGTTGGCATATGTTCATGAGACTTATTCATATTAGGTTTTGTGATTCGTGACCCAGATAGGAATATACCGGTTCACCATGTGTAGTCAATGAGAACTTGTACTTAATTTATTGTTTCTTATAATTCACATAGACATATAGTGACTTAGGTAATTTTGATGCTTACATGAATTCTATCAATTTGTGGTTTTTATGTGATTTGGACATAGTACATCGAAAGATGGTTATGTTTTACTTTTGTGCTCTCGACTAGCTGTCCATATTAAATAATTAGACATAACGGAAGGCATGCATTTTGGATAAAGCATTAAATGAAATTAGGATCCCATATCTCTCCAATTTGATTACCTTACTTTTAGTAATTAGTATTATTGTGTGAACAATTAATTAATCTAGATATCAAATTATTTATCCATTGATCGTTTGAGCATACATTAATAGTGATAAGGTTGTTTCATGATAGTGTAGATTTATTCACCTTTCTCCGTGGGTTCAACACTTTCTTACTCTGTACTACTTGTTGACCAGTGTATACTTGCATGAGTTAGAGTCCATTTTGTTAAACCAAAAATGAGGCAACACAACCGGAGGTAGACCCGCGGCTCCTCGGTCTATAAATAGAGGGCTTGGGGTGGCCATTTTAAGAAGAAAAAAAGCGAGGAAACCCTGTCCATTTCAGTTCATAAACACATCTAGAGTGCTCTAAACTGAGTGATTCTTCTTTCTAAACACTTGTAAGCTCGTGTTTTGCTACATACTGAAATTTAACTGGTGGAAACTGAGTTTTCAGGAGTCAAAAGCTATCTGAAGTCGTCTTGGCAGCCCACTGTAAGATATATCAGATTTTTAAGCTTTTTCTCACTTCTTTATATATATATACGTATATATATATATATATATATAATTACTTATATATATATTATTATCGAACTATGCTTCGATTGAGCCCAAATATAATATTCGGAGCGCTTACTACTTTTACATATATAAATACTTATATATATATATATATATATATATATATATATATATATATATATATATATATATATATGGAGAGGATCAAAGCATTCTCCTTAAATAGCACTCTCCTTAAATACGAAGTCTTTTATCAAAAGCATGGCATTTTTTGGAGATATGCGATGGCATTGTATGTACAAAATGCCATGGCATTGTATTTAAAAAATGCGCTGCTTTGATAAAAGAGTGCTATTTAAGGAAAGTGCTATTTAAGGAGAGTGTTTTGATCCGCTTCATATATATATATATATATATATATATATATATATATATATATATATAGGCTTGATCAGTCCGGACTCCGGACCAGGACAAAAATCCTGACCTTTTTTTAAAAAAAACTAAAAAAATAAATAAAATTATGGAATTAAAATTTTTTCATATCATACGTGTTTTTTTCGTGATTTGGTACGATATAACAAAACATGTATATGCAATTCTGCAAACTGTACCACCATTTTTTGGTATATCTATCCAAATCAAGCCCAAAACATTCTATTATGGAAAAATTTCAGTTCCATAAAATATTCATTATTTATTTTAGTTGTTTTAGAAAATAAAATTAAAATAAAATAAAAAATGGTCGGTTTTTTATCAGGTCCGGACTCCCGGACCTGATCCATTATATATATATATATATGTATATATATATATATATATGTATATATATATATATCTTGTTATCGAGCTTTGTTCGGTGGAGCCTGGATATACATCTGGTGTGTTTACTGCTTTTATATATATATATTGTAAGACCCCGAATTTTATGAAATAAAAATATTAAATTTTTCTTATAATTACTATTCATGAGTTACTATTCATGAGTTACTATTCATGAGTTACTATTCATGAGTTACTATTCACGAGTTACTATTCACGAGTACTATTCACGAAGCATGATTTTTTTTTACGTAAGAAGGCACTACTCAATAATTGTTACAGTAATTACTGTTCAATATTTTATTTTATTGATTCAATAATTGCTACGTTGATATTTTATATTACCGTTGTTTCAATAATAGTCACTACACAGTATTTTCCATTATCGAAGCAATAATTAATATTATCTGAATAATATTATTAGATAACATTATTGGCAATGTCTAGAAAGTTCTGTCTAAGGAGAGGTTTGGTCACCTAATTGCGCTGCCAAGATGGAGAAATTCTTATTGGAAAGCCTCTTTTCTTAGAACTACCGTCATAAGATCTTGTGATTCTCAGAATATTATTTATGAATAATTAATTATTGATTTATATGATAAGAAAAATATTCATTTTATGTGGATATAGATGGAGAAATTTTTTTAATGTGACATTTGTTGAAAATTGGTATTTTATCTTTTTCGATAAAATAATTCATTTAATATATTATTATATTATAATAATATAATAATGGTGATATTTTTACAATAAATGTGTGATATATGAGTAAATGAAGAGGAAGAGTATTTGTGTTACTAAAAATATTTAAAACATGTTAAACATGTTTGTGGGCCCGTTTCTTGACTGAAATTTGATTATAGCCTGTAAAATCGTCCGTATGTGGATTTCGGTCAATTTCTGTTTGGAATTTGGAAAAACTTAAACTTTCAAAGTTGTAGAGAATTGAATTTCCTATGGAAGAACATAAGATTCGAATTTTTCTGATAAAAGGGCTATTTATTATGAATTATTGAAGTTCCGGAATAATTGATTTTTGGAGTTTTAAATATTTTTTTTAAGAAAAACATGTTTTGTGTGATTGATGAGCCCCACATGTGTTGCAAAATGTGCTGAATTCAGAAGTCTAAGTTTGCGTAGGAAATTTTTTATTATATATTAATATTTTATTAAATTTTCTGCTTTGATGTTCTAAGCAATTTCCTATAAATAGGGTGCTTAGGTTAGAATTGAAAATCACACCAGAAACTGAAGTTTTCTCTCTCTATATTATCGAGCGTATTTTGTGAGTATTTAGATATCTTGAGTGTTGCTATACGGTACAAGTTCGTTCAACGTTATATCCGACATACCAGTACTGCTCTTTTGAGGTAAGGGATAGTAAGGGATATTGTCGTTAGTATGTAAGGGTTATTATGTTTTTGAATTTTGAAATTTTTCTGAACCTTCAAAAATTCTGAAAAAATTTGAAATGATATTTTGATGAGTTTTGTAGATTGTATCCAAAAATGACGATTTTTGGATGTATAGATTAGGAGTTATGGATTTTATGAGAAAAGACTATTTTAAAAGTAACCACTTATAACTCCTTGTGATTAACTCCAAAATTGATGAAATATTTATTGGGAGTACATCTATATAATATTAGTATACTCTGTAAATTTCGGAATTTTTGGATAAAAGTACAATTATGATAAATGTTTGAATATTCGGTGGTTTTGGCCATGTGAAAAATTGTAAATGAATTTTAAAAATTCTGAGAAAAATATATGTTTAATATGGGACTATATTATGCTAAATCCCAGAAAAGAAATATTTTTGGAACTGATTTGGTATTTTTTATGAAAATATTCTAGTTATGAGTAAATGAATTAAATATGTTATGTGAATTAAAAAATTTGGAAAATAGGATTTTATGGCTTAAGAATCCTATATAAGGTATATGCAGATTTTTGATGAGGGTTTTGGTTATTGGTGATGAAATCTTTTGAGTTTGGCATTTTAGAATGATTAAATGCATTAATTAGTAAAGTATAAACAATTAAAATAAATTATTTATAAGTTTAATAAATGATTAAGATATTGTGGTAATATTAATAATATTAGATTATGAGATTATTAAGTGATTTATAACATTTGGATTAAGGTGTTATGAAATCATTGATTTATGAATCTTGCTCTTGAAATTAAATGTAGTTGTTGATCCTATTATTTTTATTATCATATATAACATTTTTATAATCCTGGTGATGGAATTTCTCTTTGACTTGAGTGTAAAGATGGGTAAAGTATTGGTATGATCGTGACTATGGGTTCTCTTTGGCCAATAGTGCAAAGTTGAATTGTTGACTAGTATGATCATGACCATTGAATTTACAATGGAATATTTTTAGCTTAAGTGGAAGCTAAATTGATCAACATGGTTATAATTATGGTTTATATAAATTCTGAAATGATTATGTATTTCTTTGAGATATAAATGTCTTTGGCCTGTAGTACAAAGATGACCTGTTGTTGAATATCTTTGGCCTGTAGTGCAAAGATGAACTGTTGATGAATATCTTTGGCCCGTAGTGCAAAGATGAATTTATTAGTATGATTATGAACAGGAACTGTGATTTGGTATAACCATGATCTTTGATGTTTCAGATAAAGATAGGTGATGAAAATTATCTTCGTCTTGGATGCGAAGAGGAATTTAGAATCACAATTATGATTATGAGTTATTCATATGATTATGGAAAGGAACTGTTGATTGATGTTATAGGGATAAAACATTGTTGGTAGACTTTTAACGTGGAGAAGATAATAGACTTTATAGTCTATTTGACTCTTCTAATGGATTGCTCGTTCCGCTGCAACTATGGTTGAAAATTTTATCATCTACCATATGTTCTAAATCTCTGATTTATTACTGATGAAGTCTATTGATAATGTAATTATCTTTAGTCATGATATTCTTTACTGGGCTAGTTGTGCTCACCCTTTTTGCTTCACAATTCCTTTCAGGTAATAAGAGTGTAGCTGGGTCGAGCGGGGATAACAGGGGAATAGTGTGATGGTTCTAAGATGCATCAAAGTTTCTCAACACATTATAAAAGCGGCATGACATACAATATATAATTGTATTGAGGACCTAAGATGTGTGTGTCGTATATTATACGTCACTTAATAATTGATTTTGGTGAACAACAATAGGGTGAGGCGAACCCCACTTTGGAAGGGTGTTTTGTCACTATCATACAAGATGTATAATGACATACAACCTCGCGTTATCATAAGACAGGGTTGTGCAAACCCACTCGCTGAGTATATCTCTGAAAGCACTACCTATATGATCTTGGAGTTTATTTGAAACATAATGTTCAATTACGTATGTGTGGAGATAGTAATATGTCAAGAGAAGACTCACCATTGGAAGGACCATGATAGTAACCTTCTCATTTTTCTTTGGGGTCTATTGGGTCAACCAAGGATAATTCTGTGGGCATATGATATCTATCATGACTTAGATTCATGGCCTCCTATGTACGAAGGTTTCCTTGAGCACTTCCCAAAGATTTTATTTTCTAAAACAGTTCTAGATTGTACCTTTATGTAAGGTATCACTGTGAGGTGTTGTCCATAGTTGGGACATGAGTCATAGTTGGTATTAAAACTCATAGTATATATGTTGTTGTATTTTGCACGATAATTGTAGTAATAAAGTTGTAGTTGTTTTCTGTATCATGTATTTGGCAACTCAGAATAGGTTGGATGGATTGGACCTATTTTGCGGGTGTCACACACACACACACACACACATATATATATATATTTAAATTTCTTTCAGGCATGGAGTTCTCTTTGTGGCCTTTTACCGCTTTTATATACACACACACACACATATATATATATATATATATATATATATATATTTACATTTTGAGTCCTGCATGGAGTCTACTTCGTGGCAATTGATCCCTTATATATATATATATATATTTACAACTTTTATATATATATAATTGTTATTCAGCCTCAAGGCTAGATTTGTTTAAATCTGACCACTTTTCCATTTAACCGGTTCATGGTGACTAAACTGGAACCGTTAAAGCTGGAATGCTTTAGATTTATTCAAATCTTGTTCTTTTTCTATCTTTTATTTTCCTGCGGGTTAGATTTGCGTAAATATGGCTATTTCTCACTTTAATCGGTTCATGGTGACTAAATTGGAACCGTTGAAACTGGAATGCTTAAATTTATTCAAATCTAGTCCGTTTTCTAGCTTTTGTACATATTACTTTATTATGTGAGCCTAGGAATCATGTGATCACAAATTTAGTCTTTGAATCTAGATTCGGTTCCCGTGATGGACATTTTCAGCTGCAGCCAGCTTGTAAATTATTCACGGTGTCTTAATTTCCTTAGATGGCTCTCATGCCCACAAGGAGTTCGACGCTTCTACGTATCTTATTTTCTCGAAGATGCTTCACATCTCGTAAATAAAAGCAATCAAGCCAAACACATAATAAAATGGAAGTATCAAATGCCTCAATTACTATTGAGCACAAGGGTTTGAAAACCTATTTTACAAAACATCATTGTCATATCTCGTTAAAATTGGACTTTTATACAAAAGTCAAACCCTTTGTATATAGGTGCAAACGAGGCATAGCATTACTTCCAGACAACTGCTCATATACCTACATACACACACATTCAGATAAAAGTTTAAATTGAAAAGTGGTGGTAACTGTGTTATCACGGAAGTTGGAGGGTGCCTAACACATTCCCTCCGCTTAATCAAGCCTCCGGACCCTAACGAATTTCGGTTTTTGAGACTAGTTAAATAGTGTCACATCACTAAGTCTATGTGCAAAACTTTTCTCGATTGAGTTTGTGCAACCATTTAAAAATATCAATTAGCGACTCTTACAGTCAAATCGTCGACATATACATGTCGGACCTTGTCAAACTTGTTTTTTCAAACAAATCTCACCTAACATGAGAACACAAAAATACAAGAACGTAAAAGGACAAATAAAAATCCTGACGTCGACAGGTGGCGACTTTGCTGGGGACACCAATAAGAGGGCTTAAGTCGTAATTTAAAACTTTTCAAAAGTTTTATCTGCTTATGTGTGGATGTTACATTTACATTTGAATGAATGTGTACTATTGCTTTACTCACTGCACTTAGTGCTTCGCACCATATCTGCCTATAATATTAGTGCTTCGTACTTGTCATCATTTCAATACGGTGAGACATGATGTATGTCAATATATGTTGTGTGGTCCCTCCATCAGGAGGCTATCCCGTCTGTGTTTGATTACTGGACTCGTCGGGAGACTTATTCCATGAGGCTTAGGAAAGGCACCACCTAGATTCGCTTTAGTTGAAATATTGTATTAACTTCCCATCGAGTAAATTGCTATGATCTGGGAACCATCTTGCTTAAAAACTACGAGAGTAAACTAAGATAGGTCAACCTTTGATAAACCAAACGCGAAGGGATGTCTCTGTGACAGCCCCAAATCCGGGTTACCTGACCCCCAAGTTTTGTGCTCACGATCCATAATATAATAACATTTAACTACCCATTTAATTTATAAATAAGAACATACACTTCATTAACTGATATAGTTAATACATTACCCCAAGTTCTCTAACCTTAACATTACAAACATACCCTTTAGTTACACAAAAAGGGTTCATAAATACAACATAATAATAATATTTATAAAACTATGTTATCACTATGCCTTTGCCTTTGTTCTTCATAGCACCTCCTGCCACTTCGTCCCTAGCTAAAAAGTTTTATTTAGTTAAGATATACAATGAATGTATAAGTATTAGAATAATAGACTATCTATTTTGATAGAATGACACCAAAGTTCGGGAAACTTTGAAATAGCTGATCAAATTCTCTAATTACTAACAAGTCATCTCACAATCTATGGAACACAATAATTTGATAACGAAAGAGTACAACGCTTTCAAAGTTTCTACGATACTCTATTGAATAATTAAGAATCAATTCTATGCAATAACAAAGTGGAATGTTTTCCAAATTTATGTTGAGCGATCCATTGGATCTAGAACTTATCTTCTCGGGTATCTATCAAAGACTTACTTTTATATATACGCAGGTGTATTAGATAACCATAAAGATTAAATCATACCCCTCTGCAAGTATAAGAAGTGATCAGCTTTATTATACCCTATATTATGCATAATACTTAACAGTGCGCAATGTCCGAATATATGACCTAAAATGTTCCCTTTATATAAAAGGTTGTTCTTCTCAGTCTTTGAATTAGAATTTGATTTAACAACGAAATGCAATGATTTGATTATCTAATCACTTCTCTTCTCTTCTCAAACCTATTTTTGCTTTTTCGATCTAGCCGAAACAACTGGCATTGATCTATCAATAATAATTGAATTCTCTTCTCTTCTCTTCTTGAACCTATCAAGTTCTACCAAATGTTCGTCTAGCCAAAACAATTAACTAAGACATGTTTCAATACGATTAAACAATAGACATAATTTAACTGTACTATTTGAAATCAATAATAGCTTCTACAAATGTGAATATCCAACAACAGTTATTCTATAAGTATATTCTTAGAATCACTAATTCAATTTGAATTAATAAACATGCACTAACTGCGAATTATCAACAATAAATTCTTGGACGTGGTCTAATCAACAATAATTAACCACTATAATAATTGAATAAATATAACTCAAGGTTGAGTTAGGAAACTTGCCTTCCGCGTTGATTACTGCTACACAATATACTTCTCCGCGTTTGAAAGACCTATAATCACAATATCGGTCTTAAAATTAGCACAATAATTCACAACACGCATCACTGTATTTTACAGTCAAACTTCTCCTAGGCACATTACCACATAGCCACATTAGTGTTTATAACATATATAAACACTTATCAAGTCTAACTAGTTCTATGCAGTTTGACTTTAGTCTATTCTCGTTCGTCACGGTATCCGGCTAACCAACAACAGCTTATTGTCAATTAAATTTGGTTTCTAAGCTTCAATATTATTTTAGATTAATCTTTTATACAACGACCTATCAGTAATAAGATCATTCGTTCGATTAGAAATAATATATCATAACACATAACACTATCTATTGCAGTCAGCACATAACCTAATCACTTTGTCACATATATCTAACAATTATTGATTCACTAACAAACACATATCTAATCGGTTTATCTAAGTCCGAGATCAATTTCAAAATATTTCGTTGTCTGACTGGCTTTATCGGGTAAATATCGAGTCTAAGACTCTATCGTGTAGTTCAATAGTCATTTAGATATTTTAAATATCGAGACATATTATTATTTTTCATAGCCTTATAATAATTTTAAATAATTATTATACTTTATCATTAATTTTCAAACAGAAATCATTATTAAATGATTTAAATATTAACTAATTCTATTATCATTAATATTTAATTAATATTAAACTATTAATGAAACCATTACTAAAATATTAAAGTTATGTATAATAACTCAAAATATTTTTAAAGTATTAATATTACCCTTAAATGATTTTTAAAACATTTAAAATCATTTTAAATAATTACTATTAATATTAGAATATTAATTTATTATTTATCAAAATATTAAAAGTCATTAATGATAACTTAAAATATTTTTAATTCATTTATTTCCCTTTTAAATGATTTTTAATTCAATAAAACCATTTTTAAACTATTTATTTAATATACTTATTAAATAAACTTAATATCATTAATATTAAATTATTGATGAAATTTACCTTTAAATATCAAAAGTTATATTTTATAACTTCAAATATTTTTAAACTATTTATTTTCATTTAAAATGATTTTTATAATATTAAAATCATTTTTAATTAATTTATTAATATCATTGCTAATATCATTAATATTTAATAATTAGTGAAACTTATCTTAAAATATTAAAAGTTATGTTTTATAACTTCAAATATTATTAAATACCTTATTCTTATTTAAAATGATTTTTAATAAAATAAAATCATTTTTAATTAATTTATTTAATACATTTATTAAATAATTTAAATACCAATAATATCCAAATAAATATTAATATTTATGAAAAATATGTCAAATTATTAAAAGTTAATTTTATAACTTAAAATAATTTTTAAACTGATTTTATAATTTTTAGAATTTATTTCTATTTTAATGTATTTTTCGGAATTTATAAAACAAAAATAATTATATCCGTCGCTAAAGGCTTTAGCGACAGTTTCTGTCGCAATAGGTGTTCTTGAGGCTCAGAACACTGATAGCCAGTTCTCAAGGGTACCTCCTTTGACCATCTTTAATTCGTTATGTGTAGTGTTTCTAGGCTAGCTATAACTTGGATGTTGTAGTACTAGTGTCTAACTATATGTTACAACAATAATCATAACAATACAACTTAAAACGAATGAGATATGGGTTTGCAAAGTAATTGTCAGATCTGTAGTCGAACTACATCACAATCGCCAGATCTAAGTCGGTCAAACCCTGTCAGAACCGTGTTCTTGATTTTCTGGAAATTCCAGAAAACGCATATCATGTTCATACTACCTACTTTAATTCGGCTCAAGATTTTGATCCTATTCGTCATTTAGGTGATATCAAGGTTTTAATATGTAGCCCATAAAACATATTATAACATGGATACAACAACACAAACAATTCACATAACGCAAGAGAGATTGGGACTCATGAACAAACCGCCGGACCCATATGGGTAACTTCTGGGTTACCCGAAATGTAAGCTTAACTGGCCAACGCATTTTTGACCGATTACTACATCCGATCCTTTGTTTTCCAAGGTTTGAGAGTGTCTTTGGACTTGAAGTCCTCATGACAGAGAGAGAGATCCATTACACCAAGGCAAAAAAACAACAACAAAATAACAATCTATGACACTTGTCAAACATGGTCGAAAAATCGTTTTCTTCATATTTTCCGAAATTCCCGAAATCAAAATCGTGGACGAGGGCCAAGTTTGACCATCCTCTAAGTTCGATCAATTGATTATTTAAAGGATCAAAAGTAACCAATATAAATTACATAAGATAGGATATAACCTGGATACTATAACATCATCAAATGATTTACAAACTGACAGATCTAAGCCTTCCAAAACATTGTCGAATGACGAAAAAAGCTTTACGGGTTGCCCGAGAATTAGTAAAGTCATGGTCATTCAACGACCTTTGACCATCAATAACTTTCCTCTCTATAATCGATCCGACTCAATCAAGTTCCAGATTCAAGATCTAATAGCATACTACGTGTTTAAACATTTAAACCACAAAAACACATAACATAGAAGGATCTATGAGGACTGACATTTGACTGTCAGACTCCAAAAACAAAATTTCCAGATTTAGAAAGTCATCAAATCCGAGCCTCTAGATGTTATGGGTTTAACATCTAGCAACCCAGATCATTGATTAACACCTCATACAACATATTTAACACAAAAAAATTACATCTAACATACGATCATAAGATTTTCGAAGTTTTAGGGTTTGCACCTTAATGCTCCAATTCTGATTTCTATGCTTTTGATTTAATGTTGGTGTTCGTGGGGCTCGATTGGGGACTGATATTAGTAATGAAATTCGTAGGTTTGGGCTTGAGAGAGAATGGCTAGGAGTGGGTTGCACAAATATGAGTAAAAATGCACTTTCTCTCTCTTGAATTCTATATAAACAACATGTATGAAATGTATTGGATGATCACATGGCTGAGATTGTAGCTTGTAGGTTCATAGTTAGATAGACTAGGGTGGCTAGAAGATATTGATAAGATTTGTCTAGCAATAATGCATGAATGGGACAAAAAGGGTATTTTTGTAATTTTTTTATAATCTCAAGGGTATTCTTGTCCAAGGTGCTTGAATCTAGGGTTTAATCACTAGATTTTGTATCTTAAAGTTTCCCAAATAATTGCTAGGGTTTGGATAATTAAAAATTAAAGTGTAATAAAAATTTAATTTTTCACCCACTAATTAAATTAGGGTTTTTAATAAAAATTAGGGTTTGAATAATTAGGGTTCCTTAATTATCATTAGGTTTCCTAAATTAATATTTCAATTTATTAAAATAATAATTAGGGTTTATAATTTTAGTAATTAGGGTTCCTAATTAGCAATTAGGGTTTCTAATTTTAAATTAGGGCTTTCAAATATTAATTAGGGTTTTATCTAATTAACATTAATTCTATAATATGCACATAATTCATATAACACAATTTCTGACCGATCTAAATTTCCTGTTTTAAATTTCCAATCATGGTTTATGACAGTAATACTAGGGTTTGTTGTCATACATCATAATTGACTACCCATTAACAATCTACATATATACTGTATATATTTATAACACCGAAAAATAATATTATACTTAATATAATATTATTATTCTCATTCATAGCTCAAAATCCAAAATTAGGGTTTGGATTTTATATCTGGTTTATCTTTCATATATAACATTATTAATTAAGTTAAAATAATTAACATAATAATCAACTAAAATTCATATAATAAAATAGTAATTATAATAATTCCAATAATCATTTCATATATTATTTAAATAATATAAAAATCAAATTTTCATAGAAAATAAATAATAAAGACATTTCTTATAATTAGCAATAATTCTAAAATAAAATTATTTGAAATTATTCATGTAATAAATAAATTTTATTTATCACATATATACATACACATTACTTGACACATATTCTCATCTTTAAAAAAATTAATATGCAAAATTTCTTATTTATTTATATAGAAAATATTCAGTTATTACATTCACCTCTCCTTATAAGGATTCCGTCCCCTAATCACCGTTTTAAAACTCATACTTACAATGGTACATAGTATACATAGTCATTTCAAATAAATCTCGATCAGATTTGATCGAACCGATCTATAACTATTCAACATAATGCTTGTCTATCTTATTAAACGAAAGTTCGATTGCTAAGAGAACTCAAATTCCTTCTTCAAAATATTTTTATAAAATAATTTATTATATATTTAAAAATCATATATATCAAAATATAAAAGTTATAATGAATAATACACAGAGTTGCATTCTCAAATTTACTCTGATATCTTTGACCATCATATTGAAAACTCTTGCGGTTGATTCTGTTGGTTTGTTTGTTGAAGTAGGTTCCGTTGTCACTAGAGTCCCGCTGCCTTTTCCTTTACTCGCGCTCCCTGTATCCCTCCCTTTTCTACGGTCTTTCACCTTATGCTCCGTTGATCCACATCTGAAACACCTCTTGTTCATCCTTGGATTGGGGCAGTTAGGAGAGATATGTCCCTCCTGTAAGACCCCAAATTATTAATAAATGAAATTTAATTTCCTATATTTATCATTTTGAAATAGTAAGGGTTTATTTGATTAATGTGGTTAGTTATGGGTAAAATGCGCAAATATTTCAAATAAGCAAGTGGTTATAAAATACTCATTGTTGTCGAGAGAATATTCGTTTGGTCGTGGAATATTCTTGTTGTGTTGAGAATATTCGTGCGACCAAGCGACCTTCTTTGTGTGGGCCCCATAACTGAAAGCGATTGGATGAATAAAACGACAAGTATAAGTTGTTTATAAATAACGGGCGTAGTTATTACAGATTATCTTCATGTTGAATACCCGGTGGTTAAAACACGATGTCGCGTTGTTGTTGCACAAGAAGCACCAGTATTGTACCAATTATTAATTCTTACGTAAAAAGGCACTACTCAATAATTGTTACAGTAATTACAGTTCAGTATTTTATTTTATTGATTCAATAATTTCTACGTTGATATTTTATATTATTTATTATTTCAATAATTGTCACTACACAATTTTTCTATTATCTAGAGCAATAATTCATATTATCTGAATAATATTATTAGATAACATTATTGGCAATGTCTAGAAAGTTCTGTCTAAGGAGAGGTTTGGTCAACTAATTGCATGGCCAAGAAGAAGAAATTCTTATTGAAAGCCCCTCTTCCCGGAGCTACACGTTGTTAGTATTGTGATTCTGTAATATTATTTGTGAATAATTAATTATTGATTTATATGATGAGGAAAATATTGATTTTATGTGGATATAGATGGAAAAAATTTTTAAAGTGACAATTGTTAAAAAATTGATATTTTATCTTTTCTGATAAAATAATATTTTATTATATTATTATAATATAATAATGGTGATATTTTTACAATGAATGTGGGATATATGAGTATATGAGTATGAAGAGTTTTTTTGTTGCAAAAGTTGTTTACAACATGTTAAACATGTTGGTGGACCCATTTCTTGACTGAAATTTGATTATAGCCTGTAAAATCGTCCGTATTTGGATTTCGGTCAATTTCTGTTTGGAATTTGGAAATACTTTCTTCTGTAAAGTTGTAGAGAATTAAATTTCCTATGAAAACATGGGAGATTCGAATTTTCTGATAAAAGGGTTATTTATTATGAATTATTGAAGTTCTGAAGTTCTGAAATAATTAATTTTTGAAAGTTTTAATTATTTTTTTATATGAAAAACATTTTTGTAATTAATTGTGGGTCTTGCATGTGATGTAGTTGCTGAATTCAGATTCAAGAAGTGGGCGTAGGAAATTTGTTTATATATAATATTATTATATTAAATTTTCTACTTTGGTGTTCTAAGCAATTTCCTATAAATAGGGTGCTTAGGTTAGAATTGAAAATCACACCAGAAACTAAAGTTTTCTTTCTCTTTCTCTCTATATAATATCGAACGTATTTTGTGAGTATTTTAGTACTTTGAGTATTGCTATACGGTGCAAGTTCTTTCAGAACTATATCCAGTATTCGGTCAATAAGTCTTTTTTTTTGAGGTCGTGGATGTTATTTTATTCAAAATGATATTATTTTTCTTCAATATCATTATGCCAAAATATTTGTTGGAAATTTTATCAAATTTGGAACTTTTTCATGTCTAAGTTACTATCCATGAGTTACTATTCACGAGTTACTATTCATGAGTTACTATTCACGAGTACTATTCACGAAGCATTATGATTTTTTTTTTGTGAAATTTCTATCTTTTAGTGTAATGAGTTACTATTCACGATATCTGACTATTCACGTATATCTGACACTTATTCACGAATACAACACTATTCACGTAAAAATTAAATTTTCTTTTATGTGTCCAAGATCGTCATTATTATGATTCCTATCTTGGATTGGATCTATGTTTTGGTCTTCATTCTTGAATTTTACTCCACTTTGGTTATTTATGAAGTATTTTGAACTTGGATTGTTTAAAATACGACTCCTTAATATTTGTTCTTTTGTTTCACTTTGGATTCATTTTCTTTAAAATATTTTTCATCATCAGGTCTAAATGATGATATAATCGAATATCTTTGGCCCGTGAGTGCAAGATGAATGATTTTATGATGAATATCTTTGCCCGTGAGTGCAAAGATGAACAGGTGTTTAGATGAACATGACCAACTGATGAATATCTTTGGCATGTAGTGCAAAGATGAATATTTGATTTATGATGTATATTGATTGATGTTACAGGCATAAAATATCAATGATGGACTTTTAAATTCGTAGATGATAGTAGATTTCATTCTCTACTTAACTCTTCTAATGAATTGTTGTTTCCGCTGTAATTGTTGATCTAAAACTTGTTGTCTATTGTATTCTATCAGATTTCATTCTCTACAGTTTATGTGTTGTCATATTTTGCACGATAATTGTATTAATGAAATTGTAGTTGTTTCTGTACCATGTATTTGGCACTTCGTAATGGGTGATGTATACCTATTTTGGGGGCGTCATAGTTGATATCGTAGCTTAGGATATGATCTCCAAGCGGAGATCGGGGAATAGAACTAGGAGGGAGAAACGAGTAAATCCTTCCTAGTCATCCTACCTAAGCTTATTTGTTGGCTCTGGTCATAATATAGGGTATTATGTGATTTGTTAATTTGTTTAATTAACCTTGTTTTATGTCGATTTAAGAATGTCGATGAGAATGTTAAAAGTGGAGTAAATGAGACCGTGGAGACACCTTTGCTCACCAACGAGGAGAACGCGTAACAACAGTGGGCAATGTTCCTCCCGTGAACAACACCACCTTTGAAAGCGATGACGAATGATGGTATGTTTAGGAACTTTCTAGAATTCATGCAAAACCAAACGAGAAAGACTCTTCGCTCAAAATGCAGTGTGGAAAAAGCGGCAACTCACGGATGGTCACCACTAAGCGATTCAAGGAGTTAGGACCGCTTGAGTTTTTGGGAAAACCGTAACCACTTACTTACGCGAGACGTGGATAAAGCGAGATCACTAAGATATTTGATGTCTTGGGATGCTCGGGGGCAAAAGGTTCCTTTTGCCACTTTCATGTTACGAGGAGAGGCAGATTATTGGTGGGAATCCATAAAGCGTACTCAACCTACCGCACTGAAGATGTCTTGAAAGTATTCGTCACATGAAGGAAGTAGAGTTCATCAAGATGGAGCAAAACAATATGAACGTGTCGCAGTACGAAGCTAAGTTTGCCAAGTTGTCCCGATTTGCATCCCATTTGGTTGATAATGAGGAGAGAATGACGCGAATGTTTCTACGAGGTTTGAAACCCAAAATACGTCAATACCTCATTTCTCACAAACTTTGTTTATATTCGATGTTGTGAATAGGGCTCGATTATTGGGCGCGATAATGAGTTAGCTCAATCAAGAATAATGACCAATAACTTTCGATGATGATAATCGTCCAAATGGCGTTCAGTTATCTAATAATGATAACCATCGTGGAGGAAATTATCATGCCGTAAATGGTAACCACTTGATTAGGTAATCATGGCCAAGGTAATAGAAGAAATAACTCAAGTGGAAATTTCAAGAAGAGAAGATTTAACAATGACGGGAAGATGTCAGCACCAACACCAGCAACGAATTTTAGAGGAGGAGAAAGATCGCCAGTTAGATGCTACAGATGCGGAGAAGTGGGACACATAAGTCCAAATTGTTCACAACCTTCTAAGGTATGCTATAATTGTGGAAAAGAAGGTCATATCGCTCGAGATTATGCGGTGAATGAAACCCACCCAATGGGATGGTGACTCAAAAGGCTTTCCCGGAAAAGTCAAAGTCAATCTTCCTGGAAGAAGCGTTTATCGTGGTGAGTCGAATGCGAGAACCCGAACGGGTTAGCACGGGTTAGTTAATTATAAATTCTTACAAAGTTTATACCTTATTAGAATCTAGGTTCTACCCATTCATTTATCTCTCCGCTTATACTCAACGCTTAAACTTGACTCCAGAGAAAATTAGACTTTGACTTATCTGTTGAAACTCCATTATGAGAAACTTTCGTTACATCCACTGTTTATAAATCTTGGTTGATCCAAGTTGGCACCATCACATTACCTGTTGACCTTATTTCTTTAAAGATACTTGCTTTTGATGTGATTTTGGGGATTGATTGATTAACTACTCATCATGCCAAAAATTGATTGCTTTCGTAGGGTTGTTAGTTTTTATATTCCTAAGCAACCTGTTATTCGAATTCAAGCAACCAAACCATTGAAGTCAAACACTTTCATATCAAGCCATAAAGTCATTCGTTTATTGAAAAACGGATGTCAAGTTTTCTTAGCCCATGTTATGGACTTGAACAAAAATATGTCAGATTTGAATGATATTTCTATTGTTAGTAAATTTTCTGATGTATTTCCTGAAGAATTTCTTGGCTTACTCCCAAAGTGTGATATTGAATTTTGTATCAACTTTGAACCCGGTACAAAACCCATTTCTAAAATCTCATGGCTCCTATTGAACTTTAGGAGTAAAAAATTCAACTATAGAAGTTTGTACCCGAGCCTTTATCTGGTGACTTCCTTTGTGGAATGCACTGAAGCCAAACTCTTCGTAGGGGATGCCATATTTGTGTTATAGTAAACTGATAGGTACTATTGTGACGTGTTATCCAAGATTGAGATATGAGTCATAGTTGAGAGCAACCTAAGTCAGTAATCGAAATACTTAGCTTTCTAGGCTTAGTTGGTTATTATCAGAGATTCGTGGAAAGATTTTCTCGAATCACTACTCCATTAACTCAGCTGACTCGTAGAGATACAAAATTTGAATGGAGCGAGGAATAGGAAAAGAGCTTCCAAGAACTCAACATGCGGCAACGACGTTGGCTCGAGCTGTTGAAAGATTACGACCATACCATTCAATACCATCTTGGAAAAAAAACGAACATGGTAGCTGACGCGTTGAGTAAAAGATCGTATGCGTTTATGAGTGCGATATTGTTAACACAAAGACCCATTTCGTATGACTTACAGAAGATGGAGATAGAGTTAAAGATTCCAAGAACCTGCGTGAAGATAACGAATATATGATTAGAATCGACTTTAATCGATAAATTTAAAGATGCTCAAGCTACAGACTTGGAGTTGATGAATATGAAGAAGAAGATGCAAGAAGTCGTTATTCCAAAAGCGAGAATCGGCGATGTGAGGAAAGCTCAAACCTTCGATTTATTAGTCCATTTGAAATCCTCGATCGAATAGGAACTGTGGCCTATAGACTCGTTTTACCGCCAAGTATGACGCGTGTTCATAATGTTTTTCACGTATCGATGTTACGTAAATATGTGGACGACCCGAACCACATTATTGAGTTAGAACCAGACGAGATAGCAGAAGATATAACGTACGAGGAGGAAGGTCATACCATAAGTTAAAGTTTTGTGGAGAAACCATGCTATTGAGGAAATGACCTGGGAGTTGAAAACAAAAATGAAAGCGAGGTATCCTCATTTTTTCGAAACACCAGGTACGTACGTCAATTTCGAGGACGAAATTTCATAAGGAGGGGAGGTTGTAAGACCCCAAATTATTAATAAATGAAATTTAATTTCCTCTATTTATCATTTTGAAATAGTAAGGGTTGATTTGATTAATGTGGTTAGTTATGGGTAAAATGCGCAAATATTTCAAATAAGCAAGTGGTTATAAAATACTCATTGTTGTCGGAGAATATTCGTTTGTTCGTAGAATATTCTTCTTTGTCGAGAATATTCGTGATGCGGCCAAGTAGCGACCTTGTGTGGGCTCCATAACGGAATGCGATTGGATGAAGAAAACGACAAGTATAAGTTGTTTATAAATAACGACGTAGTTATTCTGAATTAATCTTGTTGGAATACCCGGTGGTTAAAACACAAGATGTCTGGCGTTGTTGCACAAGAAGACACGATATTGCACCAATTATTGATTCTTACGTAAGAAGGCACTACTCAATAATTGTTACGGTAATTCTTGCTTCAAGATTTTATTTTATTGATTCAATAATTTCTACGTTGATATTTTATATTACCGTTGTTTCAATAATTGTCACTACACAAGATTTTCCATTATCAGAGCAATAATTCATATTATCCTGAATAATATTATTAGATAACATTATTGGCAATGTCTAGAAAGTTACGCTAAGGAGAGGTTTGGTCACCTAATTGCGGCCAATAAGGAGAAATTCTTATTGAAAGCCCTCTTCACTGAGAACAACTACGGTTATCGATGTTGTGATTTTGTAATATTATTTATGAATAATTAATTATTGATTTATATGATGAGGAAAATATTGATTTTATGTGGATATAGATGGAGAAAATTTTTAAAGTGACAATTGTTAAAAAAATTAATATTTTATCTTTTCTGATAAAATAATATTTTATTATATTATTATAATATAATAATGGTGATATTTTTACAATGAATGTGGGATATATGAGTATATGAGGAGGAAGCATATTTTTGTTGCAAAAGTTGTTTAAAACATGTTAAACATGTTAGTGGACACATTTCTTGACTGAAATTTGATTATAGCCTGTAAAATCATTCGTATATGGATTTCGGTCAATTTCTGTTTGGAATATGGAAATACTTTCTTCTGCAAAGTTGTAGAGAATTGAATTTCCTATAAAAACACTCGAAATTCGAATTTTCTGATAAAAGGGCTATTTATTATGAATTATTGAAGTTCCGAAATAATTGATTTTTGGAAGTTTTAATTATTTTTTTATATGAAAAATGTTTTTGTCATTAATTGTGGGTCTTGCATGTAATGAAGTTGCTGAATTCAGATTCAAGAAGTGGGCGTAGGAAATTTGTGTATATATAATATTATTATATTAAATTTTCTGCTTTGGTGTTCTAAGCAATTTCCTATAAATAGGGTGCTTAGGTTAGAATTAAAAATCACACCAGAAACTAAAGTTTTCTCTCTCTTTCTCTCTCTATAATATCGAACGTATTTTGTGAGTATTTTAGTACTTTGAGTATTGTTATACGGTGCAAGTTCTTTCAGCACTATATCCAGTATTCTAGTCAAAAGTACTGTTTTTGCAAGGTAAGGGATGTTATTTTATTCGAAAATGATATTATTTCTTCAATATCATTATGCCAAAATATTGGTTGGAAATTTTTATCAAATTTGGAACTTTTTCATGTCGGGGTTACTATTCATGAGTTACTATTCACGAGTTACTATTCATGAATTATTATTCACGAGTTACTATTCACGAGTAATATTCACGAAGCATGACAATTTTTTTTGTGAAATTTCTATCTTTTAGTGTCGGAGTTACTATTCACGTATACAGCACTATTCACGTATACAGTTACTATTCACGTATACAACACTATTCACGAGTTACAATTTGTTTCACTGGATTCGTTTTCTTTAAAAAAAAAATTTCATCATCCTCAGTCCTAAATGATGATATAACTGAATATCTTTGGGCTGTAGTGCAAAGATGAATGATTTTATGATGAATATCTTTGGCCCGTAGTGCAAAGATGAACAGGTGTTTAGATGAACATGACCAACTGATGAATATCTTTGGCATGTAGTGCAAAGATGAATATTTGATTTATGATGTATATTGATTGATGTTACAAGCATAAAATATCAATGATGGACTTTTAAATTCATAGATGATAGTAGATTTCATTCTCTACTTAACTCTTCTAATGAATTGTTGTTTCCGCTGCAGTTGTTGATCTAAAACTTGTTGTCTATTGTATTCTATTAGATTTTTCCCTGTTGAAGACTAAGGATAATTTGTTGTACATTATCTTAGTCATAATATTCTTTACTGTGCTAGTTGAGCTCACCCTTTTCCTTTTTGTTCCATTTTTCTTCTCAGGAGACGAGAATATAACGGGAACTAGTCGGGGTGTGGAGTAATTGTTCAAGACAGTTTTTTTAGTAGTCTTCACTATTTTGTAAAATAGTGTATCAATAATTGTAATGAGGACAATTGTATTAATGAAGTTGTAGTTGTTTTTGTAGCATGTATTTGGCGACTTAGAATGGGTGATGTATACCTATTTTGGGGGCGTCACACCTCATGCCCACACTTGTAACACACAAACTTACCCTTAAGACACTCTCCCGAGTGATTCTTTCCACAATCCCCACACTGCACAACCTGTTTCTTTCCACCTTCTGGCCTACTTCTGGTATTCCCGAAATTATCTCCTTTTCTTTTCCCAGTCTTACTGCCTCTATTTTCTTCTCCGGCTCTAGCTTGATTTGCTTCCCACCAAAAATTCGTCTCCCCTTTCATCGTATAAGTGACAAAAGCTGTCTTTTGCCCATCCGTTACTCTAGCTGTCACAAACATCTCTACAGGGTCAGTTGATCCTCTAAATCCTGGTGGTTCGATTGCCTTGAAGTCTTTGAAGTTTGTCGATCGATTATTTGGTCGATTTCCCTACCGGTGATCCATTCTGCATAGCTTGAGCGTCTATATTCACAAAATTTTATGTTCGATCCGGTTTTGTCCTCCAGCTTTGTTGATAGGTTCTTCTGCCTTTTGGTTTCGTTTACGTCTTGGCGGCATTATCTGATTAAATAAAATCATGTTCATCCAACTAATCCCATCGTACTTTTCATAGCATAACACATACTGCTTTAAACATCTGCTATCCCCTTTGTGACATAAAAGTCGGGAATCGCTGCCATAACTTATACAAAAGTTGAGAATATTACTTTACACAGATAGACTTATCGTATACTCATCATAGAATCATACATATTCAAATAACACTAACACTACTCATTTCATACGCCTTCACTAAGGATCAATTGCTTAACATTCTATATATTTCTATTATCCTCAATAATCCATTCTCACATAACTATACCTAGTTCATCAAACCTTCCACACATTATGAGTTTAAGAACTCACCACAAACATATGAGTTTAAGAACTCGAGCTTGATCTTCTATCCTGTAACTATACTCTACCTATCAGTCATACTATCATTTCTGGGTCCGGTACCACACTTTCCTGTATAATCACCTTATTGAGGTAGCTTTCAATGTGAGCTTCTATTTCACTATTGGCTTTGATATTGGTTCTAAGCATGGAGGTCGACTCCTTCTTTACGACACGAGGGTATGTTAATCCTTATCTCACATAACATCTACACACTAACTATCTTGATTAACATATAGTATATACACACAATAATTAATAATTTTATATAAGTTATCTTTTATTTTGTTTAATGATGAATTTATTCAATTCATCTCCTTTTAAACTCTATATAAGTTATTTATATTTTCAACGTTTCCCTCTGTTCTAAGGTTATAGCCTAAGGTCGATCCCACCTAAGGTTTCTAACCCTAAAGCTGTGATACCAACCTGTGACGCCCCCAAATCTGGGTACTTGAAACCCGAACTCGGTGCTTCACGATACCATTTCTATAAACTGAATAATGCTAATAATAATAACAATAATAAAAAGTTCAAACTTAATTTATATATATCAAAGTCTAATCCCAAGTACGTAACCTTTAATACAATACATTACATGATAGATAATAAATATCATTGTCTTAATAAGCTATAACTATTACACAACATAATATAAATCTCATTCAAATAATTTTCCTTTCCCCTTGTTCTTGCCTAAACCTTCTGGTTGATCATATTTAACTGAAAACATTTAAATTTAAAGCAAGAATGAGCATTGATTGCCCAAATAAGTAATAACAACAATATATATTAGTCAAAAGAATTAAATATTTTCTTTGAAAGACACTTCTACAACGAATCAACAACATTGTGAAGTAAAATTTGAACCAATAATAACAACATATCACTTCCATATGTAATCTTTGAAACTACGTATAGACTATAACTGGAGATCAGTCGACAGACTATGAACATTGTTTTTCATTTTTCGCTAGGGTTTAGCATAACTTCATCCGCAAACCGTCATAACTTACGGGCGCGAGGGTGATCATCCCAATGTGCCCTGTATTGATCAACACTACATGCAAGAACGATATTATCGCTCACTCTATCCACCTTAGGTACACAAAAGTTTTCCCATATTCGGGATATTCATACTTAGTCGGGAATCCGAACCAAAACAATCTGGTTGGATACAATAATGTTTTATCTTATTCAACAATATTTTTATGTCTAGCTGAATCAAATAGCTTAGACGGCTTTTAAGTCAACGTATACATACTTGAAATCAATAAGTATGTATCAACATATGATTAAATACTATGGTTATCCAAGTGGGGACACTTGTCTAACCCTATATACTGAATTAACGAATGTAATAAATATCCAATTATACAATAATACAATGATCGGATAATGTAAGAACTTGTATGAATACAAAGATTGGATACATAATGAATAATAATAGAGTTAATAATCTAGCACAATAATAATATAATTCTGAAACTTTCTTACTCATGTCAATTGCATAAAGGAAATGCAAAGGTAGGATACTTACACAATGTACATAATAGATCAGATACTTGCTGAATAATAATTGGAGTAAGTTTACGAAACTTGCATAACATGATATACATGTTTGCACGAAATAAAAATAGTGCATAAGGTTTAGATATCATTTCACATCGTTGCTTTACAATAACGCAACTTAGATTAATCTTTTATACAGCGACCTATCAGTAATAAGATCATTCGTTCGAGTAGAAATAATATATCGTAGATGAACAATCGCCTATTGCGATTGAGACATAACCTAATCACTTTGTCACATATATCTAACAATTATTGATTCACTAATAAACACATATCTAGTCAGTTTATCTAAGTCCAGATCAATTTCTGAAATACTTCGTTGTACCGACGGCTTTATCGGGTAAATATCGAGTCTAAGACTTTATCGTGTAGTTCAATAGTCGTTTAGATATTTTAAATATCAGACATATTATTTTTCATAGCCTTATAATAATTTTTAAATAATTATTATACTTTATCATTAATTTTCAAACACCAAATCATTATTAAATGATTTAAATATTAACTAATTCTATTATCATTAATATTTAATTAATATTAAACTATTAATGAAACCATTGCAAAAATATTAAAGTTATGTATAATAACTCAAAATATTTTTAAAGTATTAATATTACCCTTAAATGATTTTTAAAACATTTAAAATCATTTTTAAATAATTACTATTAATATTAGAATATTAATTTATTATTTATCAAAATATTAAAAGTTATTAATGATAACTTAAAATATTTTTAATTCATTTATTTCCTTTTAAATGATTTTTAATTCAATAAAACTATTTTAAAACTATTTATTTAATATACTTATTAAATAAACTTAATATCATTAATATTAAATTATTGATGAAATTTACCTTTAAATATCAAAAGTTATATTTTATAACTTAAAATATTTTTAAACTATTTATTTTCATTTAAAATGATTTTTATAATATTAAAATCATTTTTAATTAATTTATTTAATATAATTGCTAATATCATTAATATTTAATAATTAGTGAAACTTATCTTAAAATATTAAAAGTTATGTTTTATAACTTCAAATATTATTAAATACCTTATTATTATTTAAAATGATTTTAATAAAATAAAATCATTTTTAATTAATTTATTTAATACATTTATTAAATAATTTAAATATCAATAATATCCAAATAAATATTAATATTTATGAAAAATATGTCAAATTATTAAAAGTTAATTTTTATAACTTAAAATAATTTTTAAAAGCTGATTTTATAATTTTTAGGAATTTATTTTTATTTTTAATATATTTTTCGGAATTTATAAAACAAAAATAATTATATCCGTCGCTAAAGGCTTTAGCGACAGTTTCTGTCGCAATAGGTGTTCTTGAGGCTCATGAACACCGATACGATCGAGTCTCAAGGGTACCTCATTTGACCATCTTTAATTACGTTATGTGTAGTGTTTCTGGCTAGTTATAACTTGGATGTTGTAATCTTAAAGGTCTAACTACATGTTACAACAATAATCATGACAATACAACTTAAAACGAATGAGATCTGGGCTTGCAAAGTAATTGTCAGATCTGCAGTCTAACTACATCACAATCGCCAGATCTAAGTCGGTCAAACCCTGTCAGAACCGTGTTCTTGATTTTCTGGAAATTCTAGAAAACGCATATCATGTTCATACTGCCTACTTTGACCGTTCAGTACTTTGATCCTATTCGTCATTTAGGTGATATCAAGGTTTTAATATGTAGCCCATAAAACATATTATAACATGGATACAACAACACAAACAATTCACATAACGCAAGAGAGATTGGGACTCATGAACAAACTGTCAGACCCATCTGGGTAACTTCTGGGTTACCCAGAAACAGAAGCTTAACAGTCAACGCATTTTGACTGATTACTACATCCGATCCTTTGTTTTCCAAGGTTCGAGAGTGTGCTGGACTTGAAGTCCTCATGACAGAGAAGAGATCCATTACACCAAGGTAGCAAAAACAACAACAAAATAACAATCTATGACACGGTCAAACATGGTCAGAAAGCTGTTCTTCATATTTTCTGGAAATTCCCAGAAATCAAAATCGTGGACGAGGGGCCAAGTTTGACCATCCTTTAAGTTCGATCAATTGATTATTTAAAGGATCAAAAGCAACCAATATAAATTACATAAGATAAGATATAACCTGGATACTATAACATCATCAAATGATTTACAAACTGACAGATCTAAGCCTTCCAAAACATTGTCAGACGCTGAAAAAGTTTTCTGGGTTGCCCAGAATTAGTAAAGTCATGGTCGGTCAACGACCTTTGACCATCAATAACTTTCACTCTATAACTGATCTGACTCTGAATCAAGTTCCAGATTCAAGATCTAATAGCATACTACATGTTTAAACATTTAAACCACAAAAACACATAACATACAAGGATCTATGAGGACTGACATTTGACTGTCAGACTCCAAAAACAAAATTTCCAGATTTAGAAAATCATCAAATCTGAGCCTCTAGATGTTATGGGTTTAACATCTAGCAACCCAGATCATTGATTAACACACAAAAATTACATCTAACATAAGATCATAAGATTTTCGAATTTTTAGGGTTTACACCTTAATGCTCCAATTCTGATTTCTATGCTTCTGATTTGATGTTAGTGTTCGTGGGGCTCGATTGGGGACTGATATTAGCAATGAAATTCGTAGGTTTGGGCTTGAGAGAGAATGGCTAGGAGTGGGTTGCACAAATATGAGTAAAAATGCACTTTCTCTCTCTTGAATTCTATATAAACAACATGTATGCAATGTATTGGATGATCACATGGCTGAGATTGTAGCTTGTAGGTTCATAGTTAGATAGACTAGGGTGGCTAGAAGATATTGATAAGATTTGTCTAGCAATAATGCATGAATGGGACAAAAAGGGTATTTTTGTAATTTCCTTTATAATCTCAAGGGTATTCTTATCCAAGGTGCTTGAATCTAGGGTTTAATCACTAGATTTTGTATCTTAAAGTTTCCCAAATAATTGCTAGGGTTTGGACAATTAAAAATTAAAGTGTAATAAAAATTTAATTTTTCACCCACTAATTAAATTAGGGTTTTTAATAAAAATTAGGGTTTAAATAATTAGGGTTCCTTAATTATCATTAGGGTTCCTAAATTAATATTTCAATTTACTAAAATAATAATTAGGGTTTATAATTTTTGCAATTAGGGTTTCTAATTTTAAATTAGGGCTTTCAAATATTAATTAGAATTTTATCTAATTAACATTAATTCTATAATATGCACATAATTCATATAACACAATTTCTGACCGATCTAAATTTCCAGTTTTAAATTTTCAATCATGGTTTATGACAATAATACTAGGGTTTGTTGTCATACATCATAATTGACTACCCATTAACAATCTACACATATATGGTATATATTTATAACATCGAAAAATAATATTATACTTAATATAATATTATTATTCTCATTCATAGCTCAAAATCCAAAATTAGGGTTTGGATTTTATATCTGGTTTATCTTTCATATATAACATTATTAATTAAGTTAAAATAATTAACATAATAATCAACTAAAAATCATATAATAAAATAGTAATTATAATAATTCCAATAATCATTTCATATATTATTTAAATAATATAAAATCATATTTTCATAGAAAATAAATAATAAAGACATTTCTTATAATTAGCAATAATTCTAAAATAAAATTATTTGAAATTATTCATGTAATCAATAAATTTTATTTATCACATATATACATACACATTACTTGACACATATTCTCATCTTTTAAAAAAAATTAATATGCAAAATTTCTTATTTATTTATATAGAAAATATTCAGGTTATTAAAATTAGGGTTTCTAATCCTGAGATTAGGGTTTCTAATCTCTTATTAGGGTTTATTAATTTTATACCTTACCCGATCAATCATTGATCAATAATTCCATACAGTACAAACACGTACTCAACAATATAATTATTTTAATTATATTTTCTATCGAATCCCTATCCGTAACTAGGGTTAGGGTTTTAAAATTTGTTAAGCACAACTCTAATCTTATTTCTCAGTCAATACACAAATTGACTAAGTCTTATAGCTCGTATCACAAATACACAACACAATAATGATACTTAATAATAATATTAATTAAAAAAAATTATTCGTAAAATTCGAATTATTTGAAATCCCGGGTTGTCACAGTCTCTTCATACCTTCCCATTTTAATTACTTGTAATTTTAATTACTTGTAATTTCATTTCCATGTCAATCTCAATGTAATGGAAAATATAAAGGAATATGTGAACATGCCTTCCCTTTCATAATAAAACCTGTCATGTTATCCTGTCATTAAAACAGTTGACATATGTTTTGCAGGATAATACTCCTAAAAATGGACTTATTACATAGCATGCGACATTACCACGTTTCCCCAAACTAAACTACATAAGTTTTTTTGTAGGGAAATGATTGGTCACGTTACCCATTCAAAGTCCAAAAAGACAATAAGCCTACAACCAAACATGGCTACATCTGTCCAGCCTAATCCTACTCATGTCTCTCGCCAGGAGTTTGAAGGATTAAGAAATTAAATCACAGAGTTGGTTGTTCTGCTCAAAGAATTACACAAGTGAACTCAGGGTCCACTAATACCCATCCACACAGAACCCTCTACACATGGAAGAATACAGGGTTCAGAATGAGAAGTTCCAGTACCTAAGTATCAGTCTGATAAAACCAACAAAACCCCTGAAAATCACTTAATCTTAAAGAAGATCAAGACACCAATGATATTCAGAAAAAGGATTTACAATTGGAAGAGACCATTAGGTCCATCAAAGATATTGGAACACACGGAAGTGTTTCATATTCAGACCTTTGCATTTTCCCCGAGGTTCATTATCTTGAGAAATTCAAAACTCCCAATTTTGAGAAATATGATGGATTAGGATATCCTTATACCCATATAAAAGTGTTCTTTGGAGAGCTCGGGTCCTATGCCGATAATGAAAAGCTCAGAATGCAGCTATTTCAGAAAAGTCTAACTAGAGAAGCCAGCGTATGGTACACCAGATTGGATAACTCCAAAATTCACAGCTAGGAGGAGTTAGCCCATGCTTTCCTCAGTCAATACAACTTTCAAACTCAGATGGCTCCAGACCGGTATCAAATTACCAAGGTCAAGAAACAAGTCAATGAGTCATTCAAAGAGTATGTCCAAAGATGGAGGCATCTGGCTACTCAAGTTATCCCATATACAACGGAGTCTGAAATGGTGATGACCTTCATAGATATTCAAGAAACTCCATTTTATGAGAGGGTCCTAGCTGGAATAGGAAAGCCGTTCTCAGAAATGATCAAGCACGGAGAAATGGCTGAAATGAGATTGAAATCAGGAAAGATTCAAGACCTTACCGCATTAAAAGTCGTAGCTGAGCACATCCAATCTGGAAGTTATGGGAACAACCCCCGAAGGGTACATAAGAAGAAAGAAGAGGATGTTTCCTTGATACTATAAGGACAAAAATACAATCAAAACTTGTCTATTCAAAGGAGAAACTATTCCCCTTTTCAAGCACAATCTTCAAACCCTCCCTTACCAAAAAGTGGAGAAGTCAAACGTACAACAGTTGTAACGCCGCCAAATTCGGGTATCTTCCAACCCGACATTCAATTGAAATGCTTCTAAAGAGTTAATGTCTTTAATATATTCCAAACAATATTCCCTTCCCAGGTTCTTTATAACCATTACATATGTTTCTTGTCATAATATCAAATAATTACAACATTAAATGTAAAACCCCGAATTTTACGAAATTAAAGTATTCAATTTTTATAATTATTATTCTATTTAGTAAATGGTTAAATTGATAAAAGGTTAGAGTTAAGGGTGATATGTGAAAATTTTTCAAAATAAGCAAGTTATTATAAAATATTCGTTGTGTCGGGAAATATGCGTTTGGTCGGGGAATATTCTTTTTGTCAGAGAATATTTATACGACGGCACAATCATTGGTGGACCCCACAACGGAAGTATTGTTGTATTTAGAAAATAAAAGAATTATCTTTTTATAAAAATAACGTGGGAAGTTTTACTATTAAACTGTTGAACTACCCGGTGGTAAAAGTACAGTAATATGCGTGAGAAGTCACTCAGTTATACTCATTTATTGCTACAGTAATTGTTGCATAATATCTCTCATATTATTGATTCAATTATTGTCACAATATCATCTGCATAATATGTTATATTATTAAATCAATAATTGGGATGACAAAGTTATTCATATTATTATTTGCAATATTAACAATGTCTAGAAAGTTCTATCGAGGAGAGGTTTGGTCACCTAATTGCGCGCCAATAGAGAGAAATCCTTATCGGAAAGCCCCCTCTTTCTTGGGAACGACTTGGTTGTTAAATGTTGTGAGTTATACTATTAATGATGAATAAGTTCGTTATGATTAAAGATGAAATTGATAGTTCCATTGTGTTGGGATTATTAGTGTTAGTGGAAATTGACATCTTTTTCGATAATAATTGATGTCTGGAGGTTATATTGACCAATCGGGTAATTAATCGGATAAATGAGAAATTAATTGCTATTAATTCACATGCTTATAACTATTTGTTCACATGGGTGTACTATTGATTCACATGCATGTACTATTAGGGGAGGTGGTGCAAGATTGATAATACTTGCATGACTAAATTAAAAATTAAGGTATAGATGAAGGTACTATTGATTCACATGATATACTATTAGGGGAGGTGGTGCAAGTTTGATAATACTTGCAGGACTAAATTAAAAATAAAAGAAAAGATGAAGGTATTATACTGTAATATTTTGAGCCCCAAAACGTGCAATTATAGAACTATATTTTCCTATAAATAGAAGCTCATTCTTCCTTAATTCTCACCGATTCACTAAGACTCAAGAGAGCAATTATAGAGAGAGTAGTTATAGAGAGAGAAGTTATAGAGAGAAAGAAGAAGAGTATTCTGCTACTTCACTATTCCAGTATCCAGTCTTCTTCTGAGGTAAGGGGTATTATCTATTTCATAGTCAGAAGAGATATTATTTTTCCTATTCGTATGAATATTATTTTAGTTCAATATTCTTAAGGGGTATTATTTCTTTTGTATTCATGAAGAGAGTTATTTTCTTTCAATACTCGTAAGGGTTGTTATTCCATTCTTTATTATTCTGTTAGAATAACCTGTCTACGCGGACTACCGCATGCATGGTGAAATTCTTCTGTTATTCCATTCTTTATTATTCTGTTGGAATAACCTATTTACGTGGACTACTTCATGCATGGTGAATGACCCTTCGTATTCATTCTTTATTAAATTGTGGAAATGATCTGTTTACGTGGATTACCGCATTGCGGATGAAAATCCATTTGCAGTTTCGTATATTCTATTATACTCGTATGAGATATCCTTTCTTTTGTACTCGTCATGGAATATCGTTTTCTTTTTTATTTTCCTTTTATGAGTACTATTCATGAAATACTATTCATGAGTACTATTCACAAAGTACTATTTATAAAGTACTATTCATGGGGTACAATTCTCGAAGTACTATTCACGAGTTACTATTCACCTGAGTACTATTCATGACAAAATTTAATTTCTTTTCGGTCCAAATCATTTTTGATACAATATTATACTTGAATTTTACTCCACAAAGCAGTATCATATTGACAATTTGGATATTTTTAAACTCTGGATAAATTTAAAGTCTTTAAAATTTATCCTTTATTTATTTGATTAATGCTTATATCATTGTCATCATCGTCATGCTTATATTGTGATGAAAGTCATCTTTGGCTTACGTGCAAAGATGGACTGTTGATTATTGGTTTTGTAGTTGTATATCTTTAGCTTACGTGCAAAGATTGACTGTAGATTATTGGTTTTACAGATGTATATCTTTGGCTTACGTGCAAAGATGAACTGCTGATTGATAGCTTTGACCCATAGTGCAAAGATGGACAGGTGTATGACATGTTCATGACCACTGGTGATAATAATGAATATCCTTGCCCCGTAGTGCATGGATAATTCGATGATGTGATTGGCAGGATAATGACCATTAGTTAACAGTTGAATGACTTTGGCTGTAGTGCACTGACAGACAATTGAATTGAATGATCATGACCATTGGTTTTAAAGTTGAATATCTTTGGCTCGAAGTACAAAGGTAGAGAACTGATTGGTATGATCATTGTTATTACATTTGAATATCTTTAGCCTTTGGGGTAAGAATATTGAATAAACGTTCTATTAAGCCTTTATGGCAAGGAGAAACTGTTGATTTACATGATTATAAATATGAATTTTGAATTTACTATAATCTTTGGTGGTTCAGGTGAAGACAGGTGATGAAAGTTCTTTTTGTCTTGGGTATATCAAAGAACTGTTGATGAGTATTACAGGAATGAAATATTAACGATGGACTTTTAATTTAGAGGAGATAGTAGACATTATGTTCTGCTTGACTCTTCTATTGAATTGCTTGTTCCACTGCAGTTGTTGATCTAAAACTTGTTATCTATTTTGTTCTATCAGTTGATATACTGTTGAAGGCTAAGGATAATTTATTCTGCATTATCTTAGTCATAATATTTCTTACTGGGCTAGTTGAGCTAACACTTTTCTTTCACTGTTCTCTTTAGGAAATGAGAATATATCTGGGACTAGTCGGGGAATGGAGTGATGGTCCGAGATGGTGGCTATAGTAGTCCTCACGATTTTTATAAAATAGTGTGATAATAAATGTAATGAGGACTCCATTGAGTGTGGATATTTTCTAGAAGACAATATTCTTGTTTAAACTCTCAGCTATGTTTTGTCGTATTTTACACGACAGTTGTATAATTAAGTTGTAGTTGTATTCTGTACCACATATTTGGCGACTCAGAATGGGTTATCTATACCTATTTTGGGGGCATCACATTAAACCTATACTATTACATAGACAGTTCAGTGGTCTGCCTTGGCCTTTTCTTTATCCTTAGAGGATCCTTCGGGTCGTTCAGTCTTAGCTGCATTCATATGGTTCAAGCAAGAATAAGCATAACTAGCTCAGCAAGTATGACAATTTCATTTAAACAACATGCTTGAATCATATAAATCGTATATCTTCAATAACTGAAACAATAGTTATGAAGTATTATCGATAATTCAAAATAGCACTTCTTTTTTCATAAAACGTTTCACAATGAACCACATTCTGTAAAACATCAATTTCGGTCCAAGACCTTGAGTATTTCATTCTTTCTTTGAAAGGACAACCCGACACCAAGTCCGTAAGTCTATCATATCTTACGAGCACGTCTAGGTGATCAGCCTAGAGTACTCTTTGTTGTACAACACTACTTTCTTTAAACGTATTTACGTTTATGGTTTGGCAACCTCCCGTGCCTGTCGTTTGACGACAAAACATTTGTTTATGCATACTCAGTCCTACTTTGAAATCAATACCAAAATAGCTTGGCAAAACTTAACAACATTAACAATAGTTCGCAAGATTATAAGAAATCCATAAAACATTATAAGTCTAGCCGAAGGAATTGGCTTCGACTTCATCATGTAACAATTCATGCATAAGGTACATGAATTACAAAGCTTGTCCAAGTAATTTAGACAAGGGTCAGAATACTTGCCTTTAGCGTCTTCTATCGTTAAAACAAATTCCCTTTGTGTCTTTAAGGATTCTATAATACATGATCACATAACATACAACATTAGGTCGTATATAATCAAGTAAGGTTACTGTTATATGTTACCCTTCTTCTCAATCTAATCATGCTTTAGATTGTTTACCATTGGTTACGGTTTATCGTATTACATTGTTTATTATGTTTAAGTAATCATTCATCAAAATTTAGTTATGTTCTAATCATACTTAAGGATTTCATTTCAAGTTAATTAGATAAGTAATTCATTACTACTTAGCTTCTCCTTTCTTTATACCCTTAAGCCTTCTTCTTTGCCTCTTCCCTAGTGCTGGCGCTGCGGCGCCAACTTTCTACTTTCAACTCACGCTGTGGCGCGGGTTTGTAGTGCACAAGCCCCATCCTCGGTGATGCAGCGCCAACATAATACACAATAGCCACGTCAGCAGATGGGTTTCAGAAGCTTGAGATCCGGCTTGGCATTACTGGCTACCGGCCTCACTTCCTCGGTATGTTGCATGCAATTTCCATCCATGTCTCGAAGAATTTTTTTTCACAGACTTCTTGCTTAATGAACTTCCTGGACTAATAAATTGTTCATTTAAAGTCCGAATTGACTCGTTCAAAAGCCATTAGCTCACAAATCACATGTTCTAAGTGTTCATATAAGAATTTTACATTTTTGAATCCGATAACACGGAATTCATCGTTTAAGTCCGTTTTTACAAAAATGATAAACATTCGTGAACGTTCATAGCTCGTTTCTTCGTTCAAAATCGGAATTTGACCATTTTCGAGTTCGCAACTCTAAAATGCAAATTGAGACTATTCTCCATCAAAAATCAATGTTTCCGAGTTCAATGTTAACTTTCAACTTACATTCCGAGAATTTCACGATTTTGATGATTATCGTCTAATCTCATAAATTTCGTCATAACTTTGTTACTTGAGATTTTTACATTGTTCCAAATTGATTCATTCCATTGTCAAAACATGTATAATCTAAGCCTACAAATGATGGTTTTAAACTTGTCCATCAACGACAATATAATCAAATTTTTCAATGACTTTCAATAGTTTAGAACTTTTATACTCATGATTTCACTTTCACATGGTTTATTAAGGTTTCATCCATTAATAACCATCCTTATCACTCCTTATCAAACATGATCTACCACTACTCACTTCTCTAATAATTTGAAGAGAGGGAGAATCATGGTTTAGGAATCATTACCTTTGAAGTTCTAGCTTTGTTCTTCTTCCTCTTGTTCTTATAATGTTCTAGCTTTTCTCAGTTTTCTCTCTCAATAAAATGAAAGCTCTAGGATGTTGGTGGATTAATTAACAAACTATACAATCTAGCAAGTCACTTATTTATATCAAAAGCAAAGTGAGTGCAAATTAGACAATAAGCCATCCCACCTCCTTACTATTCATCCTTGGTCACCAGGTAAAACCACTTTACTTGGTCACATAGATGGTTGCCATGTGATCCATGGGGCCCACATGGGTTACCCCATGGGTTTTTCTTACCGATTGGTTTGATCCACGGATCCGGTTCTTAATTTGGGCCTAGGTTTTAATAACTTTGGCTTAACCCTTGGGCTTGCAATATCAAACATTGGGCTTTAATCATTAATTCACTTGGTCTTGTACAATTCCTACACAAATCCTACAAGTCCAATACACTTACTTAATACTTATAACGTATTGTTTACGTATTCCTCTCGTATGCTAACTCGTATACTCATTCATAATATATGACATACCATTATTCATACATACTCGTATGATATCTCGTATCATACTCATATTCATTACCTCGTACAATACTTATGTATCACACGATCATCGTTTATTTGATAACACTTCACTTTCCCTTACTTTTTCAAATTTAGTACGCAGGAGAAAAACTGTGTTTGCCATAACGGAAATATTTTTACATAATCTATCGTCCCTTATTATTATATCATTACGTATTTCTCGGAAGTTAAAAAATAATTCCCGAGCAGAAATTAGTGAATAGTGTTTTTTAGAAAATTTCTCAAAAAGCTTTTATTTTCGTCTTGGAAATTTAAACACTATTAATCCTTCACGTAGCCAGAATACTACAACATTCCGAAATATTTAGGTTATAGAACGACCTTCATCTTATTAACACATAATAACAACATATAATATAATTTATTCATTATTTAATTAAATAAAATTATTTTACAATAAATCCAAATTTCTCGGTCGTTTCAAGAGTGTTCACACCATTAGGGGATTCACTCGAAAACATTCTCAAACTTCTGACAGATCAGAAGAAAATAACTCATCTCCTTCCACTGGCTAATCCCAGTGGAAAAGGTTTCAACACAAGCAAGAAGTGAGCTTACCATGCTTGAGCTCCAGGCCATGACATTCAGGATTGTTGAGCCCTTAAGCATAAGATCCCAGATTTAATTGACAATGGTGAGATCACAGTGGCCAAGCCCGACCAACCACATGTTCAAAACAACCCTCTCCCTCAACACAAGGAAAAAGAGGTTAACATGATCAACTGGGTCAGTGGAGAGAGCTCTAAATACTTCAAAAATGTGGGTGGTTCATCGCAAATCAGCAAGGATAATTTCGACAAATGGGATTATTCACAATTTCAGCTCATATGGAACGGGAGTTAAAATCTCTTGGCGAACAAGTCAATCCATTGGCAAAACTAGTGATTCATCAACACCAAGTCACACGTAAGTTGTTCAGTCAAGTGCATGTTAGCCTCCTTTTTTCATCACCAGTACTCCACCACTTACTCCGGAAAGTGAAAAATGGGAGGAAAAGCTTGCTAGAAAAGAAAAAGCTAAAGCCCGTCGGGACTTCACCAACAAAAGGGAATTCACCTATTTAGGTCAACCGATGGAAGATATATTTCAGATGCTGATTAATGAAGGAAAAATCACAGCACTACTACCTCCATTCAATCCACGATCGAAACGATTTGATGCTAATGGAGTATGTAAATATCACTCCCACTCTCGCGGTCACAACACTGAGGAATGTTGGGCACTCCTCTATCTTATTCAAAACATGATTGACTGTGGTGACCTGAATATGGCAGATAATGGCGATGTATCATCTGACAATGGGAACATATTTCCTCCAAGATGGAAATAGGTTGTAGCAGTTATATCCTCTGAAGGAGACTTGGCTGCCACACCACTTACAATTAAACCAATTCAGCTAAAAGGTGTGGAAAACCCTTTGAAAGTGGCTACACCAAAACCAATCATATTTCCATTCAGGCCACAATATCATCAGATCTAAGAGGAAAGTGCCCAAGGAGAAGATTAAATAATTCTTTTGGCAGATGGGACACAATGAAGCCAAGGTGGTTCAAAGCTTAAAAGAAGCTCCGCAACAGATCTCTATTCTGGACTTGGTTTTCTCTTCAAAAGATCACAAGAAGGTCTTACTGAAAATATTAGAAGAAGCCCACTTGCCAAAGATAGTGGATGTTGAAAAGTCCCATCATCTGGTTGATCACATCTTCAATAGCAATGTGATATCCTTCACCGATGATGACATACCTCCTGAAGGGAAGGGTCATTGCTTGCACATAGTGGTTATATCTTTCGGATATGTGGTCAGAGGAGTGCTAATAGATGAAGGATCATGCCTAGACATCTGCTCCTATGCCACATTAGAAAAAATGAACATTAATCTCAATAGCATTCGAAGTAGCCATATAATCATCAAAGCTTGATGGATCTCGACGGGATGTTATCGGAGAGATTGAGCTACCCGTGGAAATCGGTCCACATACATTCTACATATCCTTCCAAGTGCTCAAGATCACTACACGATATAATTTACTGTTGGGAAGACCTTGGATTCATATGGCGGGAGCCATCCCATCCATTCTTCATCAACAGCTTAAGTATATCATCATTAGTAATCTGGTCACTGCCAATGTCAAGCCAAAATATCTTGTTCAAAGTCATATACCACTTATCGGTTTAAATGAAGAAGTTAAGACTATCAACTTCCATGCCCTTGAGGTGAGCAACACTCACTATCATCCCATTGGGGCTCCACCCTTGAAACCCAAAGTTTATGTTGAGGTAATGTCGGCAACTCAAGAGATGATATCCTTGAGTTTTTAACATGGACAATGATTAGGAAAGGATCATCAGGGGATAAAATGTCCAATTCAAGTTCCCAGCCAGACAAGGACAACTGGATTAGACTATTCTTTTGGGTCTAATCACAAGAACCCTCACAAGTATAAACATGTTCCTTCATCTACAAGGCGGCTACCTAAACCTACAGGTGCTAACCCTGTACAGCCACTATGGAAAGTTGATGCCCCTGTGGTAGGCATGTTGTGACGCCCCCAAAATTAGGTATACATCACCCATCTTGAGTCGCCAAATACATCGTACAGAATTTAAATACAACTTAATAATACAATTGTCGTGTACAATACGACAAAACATAAACTGTGAGTTTGAATACAAATATTGTCTACTAGAGAGTATACAAACTCAAAAGGAGTCCTCATTACAATTATTGTCACACTATTTAATGTATAGTAGTGAGGACAACTAATACTATCATCCGTCCATCACTCTTGTTCCCAGACTCGTCCCAAATATATTCTCATTTCACAAGAGAACGGTGAAAGAAAGGGTGAGCTCAACTAGCCCAATGAAGAAATATTATGACTAAGATAATGCGAATAAAATTATCATTAGCCTTCAACAAAGGTTAAAACCGATAAAATATAATAAACATCAAGTTTAAGCTGCAATGGAACAAGCAATCCATTAGAAGAGTCAAGTAGAGAATAAAATATACTATCTTCTATGATTTAAAAGATTTTTCCTGACTTTTATCGCTGAGACTTAGCTTAATAAATAATCCACATCATTGAATCACCCATGCACTATGGCCAAGGATATTCTTTAGTATAACGATCACAAATTATCCATACACTACAGCCAAGGACATTCGTGTATTCATTAATGGTCATGATCATGCCAACAACTATCTATCAATGCACTACGGGCCAATGATAAATTTTACCACATCATTTGTAATATTAAGGTCATGATTACACCGAATAATCCCTGGTCATAATCATACCAAGTCCATCTATGCACTACAGGCCACGGATGACTTTCAACATAATATAAACATGAGGATGATGACAATGATATAAGAATTCAATAAAACAAGTTCAAGAATTAATTTATCTAGGAACTAATAACGTCCAAATTGTCAACATGATACTGCTTTGTAGAGTAAAATTCAAGAATGCTCAGAAGAATATTTCCATGAAAAGATACTAGATGAAGCGCAAATATCATAGATATTCCACTAATTTCATGGAGTATAGAAGTCAAAGTTTTAACCAACCGAGTATAATAAAGAATGGAATAACAAAAGAAATCACCACGCATGCGATAGATAGCCTGCAGGCGAGTTATTCCAACGTAATAATAAATAACAAAACCGTGTGCAGCGTAAAAGCGATGAGGCGGGATATTCCAACAGAATAATAAAGAATGGAACCCGGTCCGGTAAAAATACATGAGATGGGATATTCCAACATAATAATAAAGAATGGAACCCGAGTCCAACGTAAAACGCATGCATGGATATTCAACGTAATAATAAAGACTAGAACCTGGTCATGCGTAAAGCACAGACAGGATGTTCCAACAGAATAATAAAGACTAGAATAACAGAAGAATTTCACCAAGTATAGGGTAGCCAGCACAGATCTGAGTTATTCAAATGAATAATAAATAATGGAATAACATAAGTTCTCTTCATGAATACAAAAGAAATAACACCCCTTACATTAGTAGGAGATTGAATACTGCAGTAGTGTAGTAATAGAATACTCTTCTTCTTTCTCTCTTATTCTCTCTATACTTTCTCTCTCTATAGCTTGAATGAATTAAGTAAAAATAATGAAGAACTAGGCCTCTATTTATAGAAGATTTCTAGCTTAGCACTTGCAATGATGAAAAGGCAAGTGGCTTGATTGAATCGGTGATGTGAAAAGAAAAGTGGTTTGACGCTTTGTAATGTGAAATGACAATTGGTTCGGCCTTTTGTAATATGAAACGACAAGTGGTTTGACGTCTAGTAAAGGTAATTACTATTGACGAAGGTAATTACTATTGACGAAGGTAATTACTATTGATGAAGGTAATTATTATTGATGAAGGTAATTACTATTGACGAAGGTAATTACTATTGACGAAGGTAATTACTATTGACGAAGGTAATTACTATTGACGAAGAGACTCTTAGATGATGACATATGGGCCCCTTATAAAATAACCAAACTTACCACAAACGTCTCATAATACTCTTTATATACATCAAGGATTGAATAAATATTACCACAAATCATTTTATTTTTAATCAACACATATTTAATCTTTCAACAATTATTAATAATTTATAACTTGTCGTCTCAATTATTTATTTAATAATATAACATATTATACAGATGATACTATGACAATAATTGAATCAATAATATAAGAGATATGATGCGATAATTATCAGTAGCAATAATTGAGTATAAATTTGAGTGACTTCTCACGTAAGCATCAATAATCAATACCATGTGCTACTATGCAACCACGCCAGATATTCGTACTTTTTTACTACCGGGTAGTTCAACGGTTTTATGATAATACCTCCGTACCGTTATTTTTATAGAAAGATAATTTTGTCATTTTCTAACTACGACAATACTTTCGTTGTGGGGTCCACCAATGATTGTGTTGTCGTACGAATATTCCCCGACAAAAAGAATATTCCCCGATCAAACGAATATTTTATAACAACTTGCTTACTTTGCAAAATTTATAAATATTACCCACAACTATAACATTATATCAAATTTACTCCATAATATTCAAAAATAATATTTATAGAAAAATCATCTTTTTTTATAAAAGTTGGGGTCTTACACATGTTGTTTCCTAAACTGATATCGGTTAAAGGAAAGGAAGTCCTGATTCCAGACCCAGAGGCAGAGGAAAGGAGTCAAAGGGGCAAATAAGAAATAAATAAACATTTAGCAAACATGCGCGTCCTGGTCCATACGGAGGGTATGAACAGAGACATCCCAGATGATGATTGTCTAAACATCATGGTCATCATACAAGAGAAGGAGGGTGATAACAGCCCCTTCATCACAGCTGTCCACTAGGACTTGACCCTTGGCAATTAGAGCATCAATCCTTGCTTTTGCTGACAAGGGTAAAAAGGGTAGAAACTCCCTCTACCCTCTAAATAGCAATAACTGCTTACTTTTGTTGCATAGTATTAGCAGTTTTTTTTGTCATTTCATGCTAACACTTTGTATGATAAAATAATTTCATATATTAAGTGAAAGCATCTTGTTTTAGGACTCTAAAGTTTGATATGCCTAAACTTGCTGATGAGGTGCCTATTCTTCACAAGGACTGCAACTTTAATGTAAAGTTGGACTCTGACTTGATGGAGATTGAACAAGAGGACTATGAGATACCTCAAGAGATAAAAGAATGGGTCGAAGACAAACCCAAGCCAAATCTTGATCAAACCACCTCTTTTAACCTTGGAACCTCAGAAAACCCCAAACAAATCCAGATTGGTACGGACCTTACTACAAGCCAAAAGAATGACATGGTTACTCAAATAACCCAATTCCAGGATGTGTTTTCATGGACTAATGAAGACATGGTCGGTTTGTCAACTAATATCATCATTCATCTCATTCCCATCAAAGAGGGATTCAAGCCAGTCAGGTAGAAACTCAAGCGATTAAAACCTGAGTCGATTTTAAAAGTCGAAGAAGAAGTTATGAACCAATTTAAAGCCGGCATCATTATGTTATCAATATACCCTTAGTGGATATCCAACATAGTCGTCGTGCCTAAACCCGGAGGGAAGGTGCGAGTTTACGTGGATTATAAGGATCTGAACAAAGCTTATCTCAAGGATAGATTTTCCGTACCATTCATCCACATACTCATTGACAATACAACTCAATTTGACATGTAATCCTTTGCGGGCTGCTTTGATGGGTACCATCAGATCATGGTTGCTAAACATGATCGTGAGAAAACTGTATTCATCACTCCTTGGGGAACCCTTTTATACTGACAGTTGTCATTCGGCCTCATCAGTGCCGGAGCTACCTATCAGCGAGCAATGATGGCTCTTTTCCATAATTTAATGCACAAAGAGATAGAAATATATGTTGATGACATCATTTTCAAGTCCCGAAGGGAGGAAGACCACCTAGATCATCTCAAAGAGTTTTTCAGGCGGTTGCGTAAGTACAACTTTAAGCTTAATCCAGCCAAGTACGCTTTTGGCATTAAATCATGCAAATTACTAGGATTCCTAGTGAGCCACAAAGGGATTGAGCTGGATCCTACAAAAATCCAGTCCATCATGGAAATGTCCATACCCCAGATAGAGAGGGAAATACATGGATTTTTTGGAAAATTAACTTCATCAGCCAATTTATCTCCCAACTCATAACAACCTGTGAGCCTATCTTCAAGTTGCTAAGGAAGAACTCCTCAATGAAATAGAATGATGAGTGTCAAAAAGCCTTCCTTCTCATCAAAGAGCAACTAATGAAAGCTCATGTTTTGGTACATCCCACGGATGGTGTTCCTCTTTTATGTACCTATTAATCAATGACAATGCAATGTACACTCAACAAAAGATTCAGCAACATTGAACACAAGTATACTCGAATTGAGAAAACTTGTTGTGCTTTAACATGGGCTTCCATGAGATTATAGCATTATCTCTATGGTCAAACAACCCATATCATATCCCGCGTGGATCCTCTCAAGTACGTGTTCAGCAAACCCATGTTGAATTATCGACTGTCTAAATGGAAGTTGATCCTACAACAATTTGACATCATCTACGTGACTCAAAAGTCTATCTAAGGTCAAGGAATTGTAGATCAACTGGCCTCCGCACCTTCAAGGATTTTAAACCTTTGGAAACATACATCCCTGATGAAGGGTAATGACAGTTTAGCAACACCATCAGAACGATACACACCAACCATGGAATATGTATTTTGACGGAGCTTTAAACATGGAAGGTTCTGGAGCTGGAGTTGTTCTGGTATCCATTTTGGGGGAGCAGTATCCCGTTGCCGTCAAATTGCAGTTTGCCAACACCAACAACACAGCTGAGTATGAAGGCTGTATCATGGGGTTGAAACTAGCCCAATCCATGGGCATCAGATGGTTAACTATCTTTGGAGATTCTGAATTGGTAATCAGATAAATAACTGGAATCTATCACACCAAAGAGCTACATTTGCTGCCTTACCATCGACAAGTTATCAAGATGACTTCAGAGTTTGAAGAGATATCCTTCCTCCACATTCCTTAGAATAGGAATGACTTTGCGGATGCACTAGCTACTTTGGCCTCCTTGATCAAAATACTTGACAAGGAAGACATGCCAAATACCATATTTACCTGGCAAAAGGAACCTACCTATGGGAACTACATTGGAGAAGTATCGGATGAACTACCTCCCATCCAACACCCTTGGTATCTGTATATCAAGGAGTATCTGCGAAATGGATCTGTACCCGCCGAGGTAAGTTAAGCTGAAAGAAAGAGAATCCATCGAATGGCCATGAAATTCTACCTAAGCGGAGATGCACTCTACAAAAGAAATGTGGGATTAGGCCTTCTCAGATGCCTAGAGAAGGATCAAGCTCAAAGGCTCGTGGATGAAATCCATTATGGAGTATGCGGCCCACATATGAGCGACCCTTTACTTGTCATGAAAATCCTAAGAACATGGCATTATTGGCTCTCTCTCAAGGATGACTGTGATGATCACGTCAAGAGATGTTACCAATGCCAAATTCATTGGAATGCTATCCACGCCCCTCCAAGGGAGCTCCACAATATGAGTTCGCCCTGGCCCTTCTCAATGTCGGGGATGGACGTGATCGAGCCCATCAAGCTCAAAGCCAGTAATGGTCATCGATTTATCTTCACCATGATCGACTACTTCACCAAGTGGGTAGAAGCAGTCGTTGCCCCCAAGGTTACTAAAGAGGTGATCATTGGTTTCATCAGAAACAGTGTCATTTGTCAATATGGACAACCAGAGGTGATTATATCCGACAATGCCAAAAACCTCAACAATCAAATGATGGAGGAGTTATGCAGTAAATTCACATCAAACATCTCAACTTCGTCATCTATCGTTCAAAGATAAATGGTGTTGTTGAAGCGGCTAATAAGAATATCAAAAAGATCATGGAAAAGATGTATGACAATCACAAAGGATGGCCTTACTTGTTGTCTTTGACTCTATTAGCATACAGAACGTCCATGTGCACTTCTACTAGGGCAACCCCCTACTAATTAACCTATGGGATGGAAGTAGTCCTCCCCATAGATGTGGAAATGGAATCCCTCAGGGTCTTGATAGATGTTCAGCTGGATGAAGACCAATGGTTACAAGATTGGTACCACCAAATGTCTCTAATAGGTAAAAGGCGGGCCACAGTCATCTTCCATGGTCAGTTATACCAATAAAGAGTCGCTAGATCCTACAATAAGAAAGGTCAGCTATGGTAGTTCAAAGAACATGACTTGGTCTTGAAGAAGATTCTTGACAACCAAGGTCAATCCAAAGGAAAATTCACCCGAAATTGGGAAGGCCCGTTTGTTGTCAATGAGGTATTGACAGAAGGAGCCCTCAGATTACAAGAGATGGATGGCGAGGAATTTCCCCAAATCATCAACTCGTATACCATGAAGCGATGCGTATGCGAAGGTTACCCGCAAACCAAAGATCCCGGTTCGGATCACAAGATCCACAACCGATTCTGTGGTTTTAAAACCTTTCACTACATACAACCTTTCTTCACATCTGTTTGCCCCATCATGGATAAACATACCTTCTAACCAGCAGCATGGGTCTAGATCATCAGATCCATCACTCAACTCAAGTTTTCAAAACCTTTCACTACTTCAGTTTGTCCCACCAGGGATAAAACTTTTCACATCCTCAGTTTGTCCCACAAGGGATCAAACTTTTCACATCTGCAGTTTGTCCCACCAGGGAAGAACTATGGAGACCTGATCTCCCCAATACACGAGAGTACGTAGGCAACCATTTTTATGGTCCGGTTTAACTACAAAAAAAAACAAAAAAAAATCTCTACACCCAATTTACAACCTACAACTTTCAACCTTTTCACGCTAGGATGGAACTACGCAGACTTGATCTCCCCTCATCAATGGGAGTACATAGGCAGCCATTCATTGTTCGGTCTCACCCCTACCAAAACATAAAAACTTGTCAATGGTACTAGGATCATCCTTCAAACTTTCAAACAACACATCATCGACTTAGACCAAAGGGATGGAACTACCTGATCTCCCCACACAAATGAGAGAAAATATTTGCGACCATCTAAGCTGTGGTTGAGTCCTCAAAGAGAAACACCAATCCATAAGAGATGGAACTACTTGGGTTTCCGAATACAAAGGAGTACCAATGATCATCTGTGGGGCGGTCAACCTCAAAGAGGAAAGCCACAATCCTCTCCATAACATAAAAGAAACCAGTCCCAAGACACCAAAGGGTAAGGAATGCACAGATCAACGATCCATTCTGAAAGATCCTGAGACATCTCAATGTCCATCCATTAAGGGGGAGTTCAGAATACATCAAGATCACAAGCCCTAGAGAACATGCAAATATCAAGCAAATAACAAGGCATAACTAAAAAGGGAAGTGTTTCAAAATATATTTCATTGCCATATAATACTGTTTGATATATACCATGTGTCCTGAACATGACAAAAATGGCTAAGCTAGTTTGTGCAAGAAAATCCAAGCTAATATATAATCCAATGGATATGCGCGCTATCAGGTCCAACATGACATCCCTCTCAGAAGAAGGGGGTAACTCTGTCAGCTCCTACCCAAGGGTATCAACACGAGCCAAGAGATCCACATCCATCTTCATGGTGACACTATGATCATCAATGAACATACTCATCTCTACAATGATATCAGCAGTTTGGGACCGCAATGCAGTACTATCTATAACAACGACATCTTGGGAGGATAGAGCACCATTCTACTTAATAACAATGGGCATCTCTAGATGATCTAGCCTCGTCCCGCTCAGCAACAACGGTATCTCTATGAGCTAAAGCATCCTCTCTCACGGTTAGAGCAACATCTCTACCAGAGAGAGATGTCAACATCAAGGCCCTAGCTTGATTTCTCTCATATGTCATCAGATGCAGACTCTGCTCTAAATACTCTGCCAAATGTGGAGTCACAGTAGCCGTACTGGGGGAATCAACAAGAGCTGATGTGAGCCCAACAAACATCTCGTCCTCAGTAGGAGAATCAGGATCATCCATAGGCTCTCAACTATCAGAATCAATCCCCGTCTCTGTGGATAAAACCCTAGCCGATGTAATATTTTCCTCTAGCCATGCAGAATACTCTGTAGAACGACATTGATGACTAGTAGTAAAATTAGCCCTCTCATGATGGGCCCAGCATGTATAAACCCTAGATAAATTCTTTTGTGACAAAATCCAAGAAGACAAACGCTGACCCAATGCCCTCTCAAAGGGATGAACATCTTGAAACTGGTCAAACCGTGCCATCACAGCCAGTGGGTGATATGTGGTCACGCCCCTCAAACCAGCCAGAGGAAGATAATCCATGCTAGATGCATGAGTGATGAAGTTGTAAGGAGAACTACGCCCTAAACACGACATAATATCAAATGGATCCTTGATCCCTGCCAAGAACACCGACCAAGAAGCACCGTATATACACTCTTCCGGCAAAAAGTAGTAAGACATGGCTATCTCATGGGAAAAACAATACCCATGGCATCGGAATGTGTCAATCGGTCTCAGGAGTGACATGAACCACACATACAACAAGACTAAAATACCTGTAAATACCCCTGCAATATGGGTGTGGTAATATGTGGTCGACATCAAGGTCTCTGCCACAATCATTGGCAAAATTATGTGTCCCTCCCGGAATGCCCGCACTGCCATAATCTCGCCGATGTCTAAATGATCCATGTACAGTGGCATGTACAAATAATCCACTACACACATCAAAAGTGCATCTAACTTTTCGAGGAGCCAAATCTGTCTCTCAAAAAATGCATGAACACTACATGCCCTGAGGAGATCTCATCTAGGGCAATCCTACGCCTCAAGTCTGTGAGGGTCATAAACTGTCATCTCATATCTCTTATAGCCATCCGAGCGCAAGGCATGTCCAGAGGAAAATCTGTCAGACGCTCATACTCCTCCAAGGTCGGAGTTAACTCATGGGTCTTAAATCGAAACACCTGCCTATCTGGTACCCAGTGCTCTAGGATGCCCTCTACAAAACCAAATGGAACCTGCAATTTGATGAGTTGTAATAGAGCTAAAATGTGATGCTCATGAAAAGATGTAATGTTGTTTAAACTTAAACTAAGTTAATGAGCCATACTAAAAATTGGAACTAAACTCATGAAGTTAATATTAGTATAACTAATGATTGTTGTCAATTCATATGGTATGTGTAGGACTTGTGGTGAACGTGAGTAGTGATCATTTAACCTACACATGAGGCAAGTTTTCTTTACCCTATCTTGTTTACAATTGAGCAAGTTTTCGAACCCTAATATCTATTTGAGTTTATCCTATCTTACTTACCTTATGCAAGTTCTCTAACCCTAAACTTTATTTGAGCAAATTTTATTTACCCTATCTTGTTTATAATTAATCAAGTTTTCGAACCCTAATCTCTATTTGAGTTTATCCTATCTTACTTACTTTATGCAAGTTCTCCAACCCTAAACTTTCTTTGAACAAGTTTCTTTACCCTAACTTTATTATTATTATGCAAGTTCCTAAACCTTATTTCTTTATGTAAAGCAAAATCTTTATCTTATCTTGTTTACTATTGTTGTGCAAGTTACCTAAACCTATATTTATTTTGAGCTTATCCTATTGTTTATAAATATGCAAGTTGTTATTATGTAGTGTTTATCAAATTACGCAAGTTCTTGAATTCTATCGAGCAAAGTTCTTAATATTGATTTCTTATTGGAAAAAATAACCTTAGCTTATCATTGGTGTTCAAGCTATGTTCAGTATATATTTTCATGCTTTGAAAGTTATTCTTAAAGCATGACTTTGATGTATTATATTACTTATTTATGGTTCATAACTACCTTGTATTACGTTGTTATCGAACTTTTTCTTTGTCACTACACTTTAACAAATCTTTAGTTGATGTTCATTGAACTCTAAATTACCCTAGAAACTTATCCAAACCAAACTTACTTTGGTGCGGGCTTGTATATTAAAATTGAGATGAACAACCCTATTATAGGGGATTATTTACGCGGAAGTGTTTAGATGTTTGTGCACAATATATGGTACGAAGGGTTGACCACCCTATGTACGGGGAATCCCTACACTCTAATGACTTTTTATGTTTAAGTTGAAAGAAATACTTAAAACCATGGACATATTTCATGGTCTTGTGACCCTCAGATAATTTCCAGTATCAGTTATTGATTATTGATGTCCAGATATGTTATTCAATTCAAATGAGTTTATTCATTGCCAGTCATTATATTCTTTCAAGTGAGCATTTGTTTTGCTCACTCTTGAATATATATATATAACCATTGCTGTAAGATCCAGAATTTTATGAAATAAAAGTATTCAAATTTTCTGTTTAGTAAATAGTTAAATTGATAAAAGTTTAAAGTTATGGGTGAAATGTGAAAATTTTGCAAAATAAGCAAGTGGTTATAAAATATTCATTGTTGTCGGGGAATATTCGTTTGGTCGTGTAATATTCTTGCTATCGGGGAATATTCGTACGACAGTGCAGTCAATTGTGGGCCCCATAACGGAAAATTGTCGGATGAAAAAAATGACAAAGATGAGTTTTCTAAAAATAACGGCGTAGTTGTTACCGTTAACACTATTGGAATACCCGGTGGTTAAAGTACAGTAATACGCATGGTTTCACAGTAGCACACGATATTGCACAGTATTTTTGGATTATTGATTCTTATATAAAAAGGTACTACTCAATAATTGTTATAATAATTACTGTTCAATATTTATTTTATTGATTCAATAATTGCTACGTTGATATTTATATTATTGTTGTTTCAATAATTGTCAATGCACAGTATTTCCCATTATCAGATCAATAATTCATATTATTTGAATAATATTATTAGATGACATTATTGGCAATGTCTAAGGAAGTTACATGCTAGAAAGGGGTTTGGTCACCTAATTGCGCTACCAAGAAGAGAAAAATTCTTATCGGAAAGCCCCTTTCTTTCCTAGGAACGACCTGGTTGTCATTATTGTGATTCTGTAATATTATTTGTGAATAATTAATTTATATGATAAGTGTAAGACCCCGAATTTTATGAAATGAAAGTATTAAATTTTATTACAATTATTATTTTATTTCGTAAATGGTTAAATTGAAAAAAGGTTAAAGTTAAGGGTGATATTTGAATATTTTTTTTTTGCAAAGTAAGCAAGTTGTTATAAAATATTCATTTGATCGGGGAATATTCTTTTTGTCGGGGAATATTTGTACGAAGGCACAATCATTGGTGGACCCCACAACGGAAGTATTATCGTAGTTAGAAAACGACAGAATTATCTTTTATTAAAAATAACGGCGAGTGTTACCGTTAAAATTATTGAACTACCCGGTAGTAAAAGTACAAGATGTCGTGTGGTTGCATAGTACACACCAGTATTTATTATTGATACTTACGTAAGTCACTCGATTATTTCTACAAAGAATTGCTGCATCATATCTCTCATATTATTGATTCATTATTGTCACAATATCATCTCAGATAATATGTTATATTATTAATCAATAATTGAGGGCGACAAAGTTATTCATATTATTATTTGCAATATTGACAATGTCTAGAAGTTCTGTCAAGGAGAGGTTTGGTCATCTAATTGTGCGCCAATAAAGAGAAATCCTTATCGGAAAACCCCATCTTTCCTGGGAACGGCCTGGTTGTTAAATATTGTGAGTTATAATATTAATGATGAATAAGTTCGTGTTGATTAAAGATGAAATTGATAGTTCCATTATGTTGGAATTATTAGTGTTAGTGGAAATAGACATTTATTTCGATATTATTTGATGTCTGGAAGTTATACTGCCAGTCGGGTAATTAATCGGATAAGTGAGAATTAATTGCTATTAATTCACATGATTATAACTATTTGTTCACATGTGTGTACTATTGATTCACATTCTTGTACTATTAGGGGAGTTGTGTAAGATTGATAATCCTTGCATGACTAAGTTAAAAATGGAGGTACAGATGGAGGTACTATACTATAATTCGTATTTTCACATGTCTAGAACTATTGATTCACATGATTTACTATTGATTCACATGATTTACCATTAGGGGAGGTGGTGAAAGTTTGATAATACTTACAGGACTAAATTAAAAATAAAAGAAAAGAGGAAGGTATTATACTATAATATTTTGAGTCCCAAAACATGCAATTATCGAAACTATATTTTCCTATAAATAGAAGCTCATTCCTTCATTATTTTTCACCAATTCACTAAGTCTCACAAAAGCAATTATTATAGAGAGAAATTATAAAGAGAAAGAAGAAGAGAAGTCTGCTACCTCACTATTCCAATATCAAGTTTCTTCTAAGGTAAGTTATATTATTCTTTCGTATTCATGAAGAGAGTTATTATCTTTCAATACTCGTAAGGGTTGTTATTCCATTCTTTATTATTATGTTGGAATAACCTGTCTATGCGAAGTGCCACATACATTGTGAAATTTTTCTGTTATTCCACTCTTTATTATTCTGTTGGAATAACCTATCTATGCGGTCTATCGCATGCTTGGTGAATTATGTTGTTATTCCATTCTTTATTATTCTGTTGGAATATCCTGTCTGTGCAGATTACGTATGATCTAGTTCCATTCTTTATTATTCTGTTGGAATAACCTGTCTATATGGATTACCGCATGCATGGTGAATGATCCTTCGTATTCATTCTTTATTAAATTGTGGAAATGAGATGTCTACGTGGATTACCGCATGGCGGGTGAAAATCCATTTGCAGTTTCATATATTCTATTATACTCGTATGAGATATCATTTCTTTTGTACTCGTCACGAAATATCATTTCCTTTGGTATTTTTTCTTTTACGAGTTACTATTCATGAGTTACTAATCATCCGGTTACTATTCACTCTAGTATTATTCACTCGGGTATTCAGGGCACTTTTTGTGACAACCCAAATTTTTGAAAATTATTAAAATATGAATTTAATAAATAATATTCTTATTATGATATGAGAGAGAAATTTATGTTACATATAAATGTATATGTTAATATGTTATGATTGTGAGATCGTAAATAATTAAAATATTTATTGTGACGCCCCCAAAATAGGTCCATTCCACCCAACCCATTCTGAGTCGCCAAATACATGGTCCAGAAATAACTACAACTTTATTAATACATTTGTCGTGCAAAAATACGACAACATATATCTTCGTGAGTTTAAATACAATTATTGTCTTCTAGACAATATACATACCCAAATAAATCCCCATCATAATTATTGATACATCATTTTACAAAATGGTGAGGACTACTAAACAACTCTCCCTAGAACTTTCATTCCATACCCAGGCTGCACTCGCTATATTCTCGCCTCCCGAGAAGAAAAATGGAACAAAAAGGAAAAGGGTGAGCTCGACTAGCCCAAAAAAGAATATTATGACTAAGATAATATACAACAAAATTATCGTTAGTCTTCAACAGGAAAAATCTAATAGAATACAATAGACCACAAGTTTTAAATCAATATTCATGCATGAAATAATAATTCATTAGAAGAGTTAAGTAGAGAATGCAAACTACTATCTTCTATGTATGAATTTTTAAAGTTCATCGCCTATTTTTATCCCCGTAACATCAATCAATATATATCCGGGATCAAATATTCATCCTTTCACTACTGAAGCTAAGGACATTCACCAGATTGGTCATGTTCATCTAAACACTGCTCATCTTTGCACTACGGGCAAAGATATTCATCGAAATCATTCATCTTTGCACTACGGGCCAAAGATATTCATCGAAATCATTCATCTTTGCACTACGGGCCAAAGATATTCATCAGAAATCATTCATCTTTGCACTACGGGCCAAAGATATTCATCATAAATCATTCATCTTTGCACTACTGGCCAAAGATATTCATCATAAATCATTCATCTTTGCACTACAGGCCAAAGATATTCAATAATATCATTATTTAAGACTGAGGATGATGAAAAATATTTTTAAAGAAACGAATCCAAGGAAACAAAATGACAAGGATTAAGGATTAAGGATTCGTACTTTGTTTTATCCACGTCCAAAAATACCTCAAAAATAATCATAGTGGTGTAAAATTCAAGAATGATCAAAACATGGATACAATCAAAGCTAGTATCCATAATAGATATTTTGGACAAAAAGAAGAAATTTCATTTTTCTAATTGAATAGTCTGCAGTATTCGTGAATAGTGTCGATATCGTGAATAGTGCCGTATATCGTGAATAGTAACTCCTACACCAAAAGATAGAAATTTCACAAAAAACATCTTCACGCCGTGAATAGTACTCGTGAATAAGAATCGTGAATAGTAACTCATGAATAGTAACTCATGAATAGTAACTTATGAATAAGTAAACTCAGACATGAAAAAGTTCCAAATTTGATAAAAATTCCAACCAATATTTCAAATAATGATATTGAAGAAATAATATCATTTGAGAAGAAAATAACATCCCTTACCTCGAAAGACAAGATTTAGTTGAAACACCTGGATATAGGCTATGACTTGAACTTTCACCGTATAGCAATACTCAAAGTATACTCAAAATACTCACAAGAATACGCTCGATAATATAGAGAGAAAAACTTGATTTACGTGTGATTTTCAATTCTAACCTAAGCACTCTATTTATAGGAAATTGCTTAGAACACCAAAAGCGTAAAATTTAATATAATAATATATAAATATAAATTCTTACGCCCACTCTTTGAATTCTTAAAATCTGAATTCAAACCACATGCTAGACCCACTAATAACAAAAAAAAACGTTTTCATATTTTAAATATTTTAAACTTCCAAAATCAATTATTTTGAGCTTGAACTTCAATAATTCACAATAAATAGCCCTTTTGGCGTAAAATTCAAATCTCGCGTGTTTTTATAGGAAATTCAATTCTCTACAACTTTATAGAAGAAAGTTTTTCCAAATTCCAAATGTAAATTGACCGAAATCCATAAATGGACGATTTTACGTGCTATAATCAAATTTCACCAATAAATGGGGTCCAATTTATGTTTAACATGTTTTAAACATTTTGGTAACAAAAATACTCCTCCTCCACATATACTCATATATCCCACATTCATCGTAAAAATATCATCGTTAATATATTATTAAAATAATATATTTAAATGAATTATTTTATCGAAAAAGATAAAATATTAATTTTCAACAATTGTCACTATAAAAATTTTCTCCGCCTATATCCACATAAAATCAATATTTTCCTCATCATATATGAATCAATAATTAATTATTCACAAATAATATTACGAATCACAATATTGACAACCAGCAGCTTCCCAGAAAGAGGGGCTTTCGAATAAGAATTTCTCCTTCTTGGCCAAGAATTAGGTGACCAAACCTCCCTTAGATGAACTTTCTAGACATTGCCAATAATGTTATCTAATAATATTATTCAGATAATATGAATTATTGGTTCGATAATGAAAATACTTGTGTAATGACAATTATTGAAACAACGTGAATATAAAATATCAACGCAGCAATTATTGAATCAATAAAATAAAATACTTTGAGCGAGAATTCTCATGTAACCATTATTGAGTAGTGCCTTCTTACGTAAGAATCAATAATTGGTGCAATACCGTATCTTCTTTGTGCAATAACGCCAGATTCATCGTGTTTTAACCACCGGGTATTCCAACAATGGTAAAGCCAGAATAACTACGCCTGTTATTTTTAAACAACTTATTTTTGTCGTTTTCTTCCTCCAATCGCTTCCGTTATGGGGCCCACATTGAGTCGTCATTTACTGTCCGCATTTAATATTCCACGACCAAACGAATATTCCCCGATAATAATGACTATTATATCACCACTTGCTTATTTAAAATATTTGCGTATTTTACCCATAACTATCCACATTAATCACATCAACCCTTACTATTTCAAAATAATAATTAAAGGAAATTCCATTTTATTTAAAAAAAAATTCGGGTCTTACATTTATCAAGTAAAATAAGTATTTTAGTTGAAATATTTATGAATTAAAATAAATATTCAATAAAATTATTATGGAATAATTTATTTAACTATGATGATATTAAATAAATTGATGATAAATAATTTTATAGTTTGTGCATATTTATTACGTTAATGTGTTGGTGATTTTCTAATTTAATTAAGTAATCAAATTAGAGGATTAATGATTGTTAAATAAAATTATAATTATATTGGCTAAGTAGAAGCTATAATTTTATTAGTAAGGTTTAATTGGATTTATTAATGAATTGAGATTAATTCAATTCAAATAGTTAATGGATGTGACAAGGGTATCATATGATAAGAAGGATTGTAAAAAAAAATTAAATTAAATTAAAAAGGATATTTTGGGTGCTAGCCAAACATGGCCTAGTGACCATTTGTTATTATAACTAATAGGCATGTATACGCATTATGTTTATATCAGTTATATGAAGGTTACGTGTTTTGTTCCTAAAGCCTAAGGCTAAAGCTAGAAGAGAAAATACAGAGGAAGAGAGAACTCTAGAGAGGAATTGGGAGGCAATTGGAAGAGAAATCCTTGAAAACAAGAAGAAAGTAGCAATTCTCTAACATCTCCTAACAAAGCTAAACAGGAATTAAGAGGTAAATAACCTAGTTTCTTCTTAGCTTGGGTGTTCTTGAGTTATCCTTTAAATTTGAAAATTTAGTTGGATGAATTACTAAATATGTTATATATATATATATGTGTGTGTGTGTGTGTGTGTGTGTGTGTGTGTTGTTAGATGTTTTTAATCGTTTAGTTGTTATCTAGAAATGATTTTCAGAAATCAAATCCATGAAAACATGATTTAGAATGAAGAAATTAAGTTTTATTGATATATATACATTAGGGATTGTTTTGGAATCAAAATTTATGATGAAGTCATGATATAATATTAAATTGATGATATATGTTGTTAGTATGTTGAATTACAAAAATAACGAAAGTTGAATGAATCGAAATGGTTAAGAAACGAATTCGCTAAATTGTCAAAACATGAACAATTAGAATGAGCATGAGTTGTAAATTCATATTAAGGTTAGTTAATGTTTATGTTAGTTGATGGGTATTTGGTATGTTGTAGTTTTATGAGTTACAAACCTATAGAATCGAAAATGGACTAAATTGGATGAGTATAACTCATGTGATGATCATTGGAAGGAGTAAGGGTCTGTGTAATCGCGAAGAGCAGAGCCTAAGGGTCTGTTCTGCGACTTGGGGCGCAGCTGCGCTGCCTCCAAGGCCAATTGGGGCGTAAATTGGCATCAAGAATCGATATGCTTGGACCGCTCGACTGCTGCAATAAATTAAGTATAACTTTTTCATACGAACTCCGATTGAGGTGATTCAAGATAATCCGGAACGAGGAAGAATAGAACTTTAACTTTTGTGCTTTACGTTTTTCAATTTGAGGTCGTCAGGAAGGGTCAAAATAGTCATCTTTGGGACTGTTACGTATTTGGAGGCAATCGGAGAGCGTCGAGCGAGCACATACGCAAGTATAGCGCTCCCGATGATAGAATATGTTATTCTAAGTGATTTAACATGAAAATGCATGATATTATACATGAAATATAAGTTTTCCTTGCTCATAATAGAAAGCATTAGAATGACTTAGTATGTGTTTTGAAAAGAAACTTAGACGTTTTGAAAACATTATTCATGAGCATTGTGCTGTCTAAACTTCTGAACTTGTGGATGACATACTAGTAACTTTTGGGTCTTTAAACATGGCCTGTATGTGCAAGCATGATAAGACTTTTATGCCTTTAGCCATATTGGGTACGTGCACACTATTAGATATACATACTATGAACTATACATGTCTTAAAGTAAGATTTCAAGTCATAAACCATGCTAGTCATATGATTACATGTAAGCATGTATATTAAAATTTGTTTAACCTCGTTGGTGGTCATATAGTTAGGACCTTGTTGTATGAACTTACTTAGCCGTGAACTAAATAGCAATAAAGCTATAAAGTGTAAAACAACTTAAGGTAAATACAAGAGGTACCAAACTTGGGCTAAGACCTCATAACATGTGGGTAAGATACGTGTTAACCGTTATACATGCTAAGAACCAAGATGAAACCAGAAAATACTCAACTTTGGTGCGGCGAGGGATGGGATTCAAGCAGAAATAGCGCCTACGTATGCGATGATGCCTGATTTTTTTAAACTTTGATCTGAACCTTAAAGCATATGTGCAATGATTGTCTAAAGCTATAATACTTAACATAGATGATGTTTAAGCATGAGATCATGTAATGGTTATATAAAACACAGAGTTGTTAAATTTTATTAAAGTTTGTAAAATGTAAGAACGATGTAGATCGCGTATCTATGAACTTTAAATATGTGTCGAACACATAGCGAGTCAAGTGTGTGAATGATATATATGAATGTTGATGTAAGTATGAGTTTTTAAGGTATACCTATACATACTTAGCTATTCTAAGAGCATGATGAGAAATTGAAAGGTAGGTTTTACAAACCTAGTTAGGAAACAATGTAACGTTACTATTATATTAAGAATGTATGAAATATATGACTAATGGATGTGAATCCATGATTATATAACTGTGTAGGAATACACGAAGTGTAGATACGCGTTAAGCAGTTAAGTCGTAGTTCATAAACTACGAATCAGGCAAGTCTTTCAGTTCCTATTTGCTATATAAATTGGTAATTAATTGTTTTAAATCTTTATTGCAAAGAGCATGATTTATCTAATATATATGTTGAATGTATGAACTGTTAAAGTCAACTTATTACTACATTGATTTGGTAAAGCATGTTGATTGAGTAAGGACTCAATCTTTATACTTGTAAAATGAATTGTAGCATGTATGTTATATGTTGAACATGTTATTGTGTGCTATGTGATGCATGAAAACTGTTAGATTTTGTTGGGCTGTCGAGCTCAACCTTGCAAATAACCATTTTTGCAGGTTAAAGTTATAACGTGAGTTATAGAGATCTATATTCACGAAGATTACTTATGTTTTATGGGAAATTTATGTAATATTTTAAATGTAACATGTTGTTGAATTGTAAGTTGAGCTATCCGGTGTATATGGATATCTATTTATGATGTAAGAATTTGTATAGTCATTTTGTTGTAACGATTCATGATATAGATTTGAATCAAAGAGATGTAATGTAAAGGTTGCGATTTAGGGCAATAAAGAAGGAAATGTATAAAAGTTTTAAATATTCTGCATTTTTAGTTATTTTAATATTGAATAATGATGTAAAGATTGATTAAAGTTGTATTGTTAACGACCGAAGAAGAGAATTAAATTGTATGAATTTTGGGGTCGTTACAGTTGGTATCAAAGTTGTAGGCTATAAACCTTAGGTAGGAGTACCATAGGCTATAACCTTAGAGAAGGAAGGTGAAGATAATGAAAGAATAAGCTCAAGAAGAGTTTGAACAATAAGACATAATTTAAGAAATTTATAAAGAAAGGATTAAAGCATGTGTGAGAGGATTCAAAGAAGAATCTCACAGAGTTATAAGGAATATGAATGTGGGGTTACCCAACTTCAATAATAAGAATGTAAGGTGATAATAAATAGACAATGTCTATAAGAAGAGATTGATAAAGAAGCTAAAAATAAAAAGGTTATATTTAAGTATGGTATAATTGTACTCTTTAATGGTTGATGTATGGTATCTGGGCTAAACGATTCCTTCATAGAGCGGAGGTATATGCGAACTAGTAACTCGGAACTTAGTTTATTGGTTGTTTGTGGGAAACCACTCAGCGTACCATATTGAAACTGTTAGAGACTCGATGTGTACCAAGTATAGAAAATGGATACATATGATGAAAATGTAGAACTTGAATGAAATGTTGAACGATATAAATGAAGTTGGAAATTCTTAAAGCAAGAATTGTTATATAAACAAGAAGATTCAAAGAAGAATCTTGAAGAGATATGTAGATAAGAAATGGGAGTTACCTAACTCCAATAGCCAAGATAACGAATAATGTCGTAAATGAAAGGAAAGAAAGGGGATCATAAAACTAAACGATCACGAGTTAAGAAAAGAATTTTAAGGGAGATGATTATAGAATAAGATCACGACGTGATCTGTTTAAGTTATAAAAGAAAGATGGTCTGTAATGTCTGAATAATTATAGCTTAATGCTATGAAGATGGTGTACTATAAAATAGTACGAGATAACTCACGAGGAGTTATAGATGATGTGATACGAGGAATTCGTATCGAACAAAGAGCAAGTTAAGAGTAAGATAGAGTTAGGTGGGATTTCAATTGAGGACTCATGTGATGGCTGCGTTGTACAATCTTTGTATGGGCGAGGGTTTTGTGCTTGCACTAAGTTTATCACATTGATAATCATTGGAATGTTGGTGTCGCGCTATAAATGTATATGTGGCGAAAAGGTGATTCTTTTCTCATGTGTATGTTTGATAGTTAGAAACTATTAAGATTAGTCAAATATTATTAGGATTAGGTGCGGTTCTTAAAACTAATGCATATGGTAAGTTCGCGACTCATAATAATATGGTATGTTTTGAACCCCTCAGCGAATGGACGCCTATGGTCTGACTAGGACAAGTTCTTAAACTCATATTATTGTGGCAAGTTCCTGGATTTCTAATGTACGGTAAGTTTGATGAACTATTTTGGGTAGAAAACGGTTATAGTATAGAGAGCATTGATGAAGTTGATGGATACCTGGATATTCTAAATCTACTATCTATGCTAGAATTTCTAAATTTATTGACTTCGTGCTGATGTTTGCACTTCTATTTTCTTGAAAAACATAGGATCAAATGATGAAACCAATGATTTTTAAAACAATACCGTTATTCGTATGTCTATGCTAATTGCTTCGGCTAGACAAAAATGATTTGAAATATATAAAAATGTATTCAGTATTACTTAGTGTAGAGATGATAAAAATGATGGAGTCATCAATGCAGTATTACTTAGTGTTGGATGTCATCTAATGATCGTCAACCCATTATGGTATGATGTAGTATGATTAAATCACCAAATGACGGAATCCTCAAACGGACTTTAAATACAGTGCGGTATCATGATGTCATAAAAAGATTTTTGAGATTTCTTTAAGATATGAGAATATATATATATATATATGTGTGTGTGTGTATATTTCGATTGATGTCCGAATTGTTGTAGAAGTCTATGCTATTTGATTTAGCTAGACGAATATTGAAAGAAATTCATGAAATGCATGCGTTTCTTGAGAAGTTATGCCAAACCAAATTGTTTTGGTGCGTATTCAGATGTTGAAAAGCTGAGATGAACAACCCTTTTATAGGGGATTACGCGGAGGCGTTGAGATGTTTGTGCACAATACATTGTACGAAGGGTTGATCACCCTAAGTACGAGGAGTCCCTATAGTCTTATGACTGTTAAAGTTTAAGTTGAAAGATTACTTATAACTATGGACATACGCATAGCGTTTAAATGTTGGTGCATAATACATCGTACGAAGGGCTTAACACCCTAAGTACGGGAGTCCTTATAGTCTAATGACTGTTAAGGTTTAAGTTGAAAGAGTACTTATAATCGTGAACGTAGTTCAAGGTCTTATGACCCTCAGCATGATTTGGAATCTTTTAAATTCCTGAGTTATTCATACTACTTCCTAATTATTAAGCAATTGTGGAAGATTCTTGCTATTCTAAGAGTTGAATGTGGTAAGGATGATATTCCTTAGAAAGAAGTGAGTATATATTTAAACCCGACAGATGGTGCTATACTGTACAACATTCATACATTCATTCAATTAAAAAGTCTCAAAGAACGAACATAACTTCTATATATTTAAAGTAATATTTACATTTCCCAGGTTCTATTCCCATTACAAAGGTTCTTTGTCATAATATCAGTTACATTACAACAATAGACCTATACTATTACAAGACAACAACAATCGCCTTTAGCTTTTCCTTATCGCTTTTCGATCCTTCGGGACGTTCAGTCTTAGCTGCATTCATATGGTTCAAGCAAGAGTGAACATAACTAGCTCAGCAAGTATAACAATTTAATAACAACATGCTTGGAACATACGAATCGTATATCTTCAATAACTGAACAATAGTTATGAATTACTATTGATAATTCAAAATAGCACTTCATCTTTCTTTCAAAATGTTTTACAATAATAACAATATTTAGTAAAACATTCACTCCTATCAAAAGACCTCGAGTATTCATTCTTTATTGAAAAGGACAACTGGAAGCAAATTCGTAGTCTCGATATTACTTACGAGCACTTCTAGGTGATCGACTTATTGTACTCTATGTTGATCAACACTACATCCATTAAACATATGCATCGCTTAAGCATTTGGCAACCTCACGTACTCGCTCATTTTACCGACAAAACATTTTTTAACATTTCAACCTTCTTTTGAAAACCATATCGTAGTTGACAAAGATAGCAACATTTGATAATAAATGAATAGATTATCAATACATCAAGTCTAGCCAAAGGAATTGGCTTTAACTTCAACATACCTCAATTCATGCGAAAGAATACATGAACTTCAAAAACTTGTTCAGATTGAACTGAGACAAGAGTTAGAATACTTGCCTTTAGCGTCTGTTACAGTATATTAACTTTATGTTCAAGTCGTTCAAGTCTCTATAATACATGATCACATAATGCCTTACATTAGGTCTCATATAATCAAGTATGTATATGACTATATTGTATCCTTCATCTCAATCTAAGTGTGTATTAGATTTAGTTACAATTAGTCCCGGTTTATCATTATCCTTGCATTATATTCGACTAGGTTATCTCAACCTTTATACAACATCCTTAAGGTTTAACAAAGTTTAAACAATGTTACATTACATTCCTTAAGTTGTGTTTACTTTTAAATCAATTAGCTTTCCTTTCTTTGTACTTAAAAACATTCATTACCATCCTTGTTCTAAGACCTGGTATATGCATGGCCTAACTTTATATTTCTTACATCTCATACCGCAAAGACGAGCTTATAGTAGCATTGTCCCGGACTTGGCGCTGCGGTGCGAGTCCTTACTTAATGGGTCGCGCTGCGACCCCACACTCAAGATTTTCAGATTGTATATGAAATAAATAGTTCACACAAATTGTACTATGGTTCGTGCTGCGACGAACTTTTGCAGTGTGCTCGGACACTGTTATGCGCTGCAGCGTGACAAGTTTGGCCTAGGGTTGGCCTCCGCGGCGCCAACTCTGTGCACCAGAAAACAATTTTAGTTTTTCAATTTTGTGAACTTTCCGGACGCATAACTTCTTCGTTATAAGTCCGAATTGGCTCGTTCAAAAGCCTACGGTTCACAAATTACATAATGTACATGTTCATGTAAGAATTTTATCTATTTGACTTTGTTTGCTAATAATTCACCTATTGGTTCATTTTTAACGAAAACGATAAACGTTCGTGAACGTTCAACGCTCGTTTCTTTGTTCTAAGTCGGAATCCGGTCATTTTCGAGTCCACAACTCTTAAATGCCAAATATGACTTGTCTCCATTGGAAAACAATGGTTCCGAGTTCAAACACAAATTTTTACTTCTATTCCGAGAATTTTACGAATTCAACGATTATCGTCCAATCGTACAATTTCCAGCAAATCTGCATTCTTATAATTTGTTCAACATTACAAATGAACTTCATTCATCATGTGAACATCTTAACATACTTATTACAACAACCTATATTTATTGTTGGATTTTTGACTTATTTCTTCATGAGCTTATAACTTGTCAAATTATAAACTACTTAAGATTTCATTGTTCATGACTTATGACAATTAAAGTTTCTTAATCATCATACTTTATATGTTCATAACATATAACGTTACTTATGTATTCATGATACATAGGATCATACAAGTTCCTTACATTCATATACTTCTCTTAATAAACTCATTACAAGTTTAAAACTTTCATACTTACATTCAAGGTTAACTTATAATAAGTTTATAACTTTTATAAGTTCAAATGACTTATCACCAACTTATGTGGCTTAAGTTCATGACTTACACATTCTTCTTGCTTCTTATCATTCATGTTTCTTAATCCATCTTTTCTTATCAACCTATCATGGTAGAGATAGAAGATAATTTAGAGAAGAAGTCTTACTTTTGAATTCTTGGTAAGGTATCTTTCTTCCTCTTCTTACAAATGAAATGACTTATTTGTAGCTTATTCTCTCTAACACTTAAGCACTTTATAAACTTTGGATTATTTGAACAACTAACAAATGGCTTGTAAGCCTTCTCTATTTATAGAATTTGCAAGGTTAGGGTAGTTTAGTTATTAAATCTCCCCACCTCCTTTAAGCCACCTCCTTACTATTCATTACTTGTTAATCACAACACTTATCCTATGCTTGGCCATTACTTCAAAGTCTTGGTCACCACATTCAACCATATTAATATGGTGTGCCCCATGGGTCAACCAATTCATTTCACTCTAGCTTGGGCTTAGACCAACTAACTCTTTGGGCTTTGCATTAATAAACACTAATTGGTTCATTAATTAATGATTGGGCCTTAACATTTTATTCACTTGGACTTGTAGTAATTCCAATCAATCTTTCCAAGTCCATTAACATTACTTAATACATATACATATAGTTTATGTATTATTTTCGTATTCTAATTCATATAGAATTTATATACTATATTTCATCCTTCATACAAACTCGTATAATACTTTGTATTATACTCGTTTTCATTACTTTGCACAATAACAAGTATCATACAATTATTACTTATTCATTACTACTTACTTTCCTTAATGTTTATAAATTAAGTCCGCAATGAAATATTACATTTTCCATAACTAGATTTTTATTACATAATCCATCTTACCTTGTTATTCCATCATTACGTATTTCTCGGAAATTCAAAAATATATCCCGAGCAAATACCGATGAATAGTGTTTTTTGGAAAATTTCTCAAAAAACTTTTATTTTCGTCTCGGAAATTCAAACACTTTAATTCATCCACGTAGTTCAAATACTACGACATTCTAACATCAATAGGTTATACAATGACAACCATCTTGATAATACATAGAATAGAATTTTTTTTATTATTTAATTCAATAAAACCATTTTACAATAAGATCCGAATTTCTCGGTCGTTACATTCTTCCCCCCTTATAAAGATTCTGTCCCTAGAATCTCGTCTTACTTTTAATCAAATAGATGGGGAAAATTTTTCTTTATCTTTTCTTCTAATTCCCACGTTGCTTCCTCAGCATCGTGGTTCTTCCATACTACCTTTACTGATGGTATTACCTTGTTCCTCAAAACTTGTTCCTTCCTATCAATGATCTGCATCGGCGATTCTTCATATGTTAAGTCTTTCTCGATATGAATCAGCTCATACTCGATTACATGTTTATAGTCTGGCTTATATAGATGTAATACAGATACGTGAAATATGTTATGTATTCGTTCTAGGTCTGGAGGTAATGCTATAACATAAGCTACCTCTCCCACCCGTTTTAATACCTCAAAATGTCCTATAAACCTTGGACTTAACTTTCCTTTCTTTCCAAAGCGTATCTTTCCTTTCCAGGGAGATACCTTTAAAAACACATACGAGCCCACCTCAAACTCTCGACTTAGTCTATTCGAGTCCGCATACTTCTTCTGTCTGTCATGAGCTGTGACGAGACGCATCCGAATTAACTTTACCACATCCGCTGTCTGCTGTACCAATTCTGGTCCTAGCATCCGGCGTTCTCCCACCTCATCCCAACACAATCGTGTTCTACATTTTCTTCCATACAAAGCTTCATACGGCGGCATGCCTATGCTTGCATGATAACTGTTGTTATACGTAAACTCTACTAGTGGTATGTGATCATCCCAACTACCCTTGAAATCTATGACGTAAGATCTCAACATGTCTTCTAACGTCTAAATTGTTTTCTCGCTCTGTCCATCGGTTTGTGGATGATAAGCTGTGCTTAACTTCAGCTGTGTTCCCAACTGTTCTTGCAAACTCCTCCAAAAATTCGATGTGAATCATGGATCATGATCTGACACAATCAATACTGGTACTCCATGTCTGGAAATGATTTCCTTAACATAAAGTTTATCTAACTGGTCTAAGTTATACTTGACCCTAATTGGCAAAAAGTGAGCCAACTTCATCAGTCGGTCCACTATTACCCAAATCGAATCGTACCCTTTATGCGTCGTCGGAAGTCCCACCACGAAGTCCATCGTGATATGCTCCCACTTCCATTCTGGAATCTCTAATGACTGTAATAAGCCACTGGGTCGTTGATGTTCGGCCTTAACTTTTTGACAAGTCAAGCACCTACTCACGTACTCTGCTATTTCTCTCTTCATGTTTGGCCACCAAAAACTTTGTCGAAGGTCTTGATACATCTTAGTGCTACCAGGATGTATCGAGTACCTCGAACTATGAGCTTCTTGTAACACTTGCTCCTTTAATTTTGTCTCATTCAGAACCCAAATTCTTCCTTCAAATCTTAATAATCCCTCATTATCAAGACTATACTTAGTATCTTCCTTTTCGGATAACCGCTTCTTCATTTGGTTACACTCGTCGGTCTTGAGTTGTACCTCCTTGACTCTGTCTACGATGGTAGATTGCATCTTAGTCGCAAAGAGTAACTGCCTCGAATCACTCGGTATCTTTACTTCTATTTCCACCCTAGCCATCTCTGTTATTAACTCATTTTGGGCCGTTAACATAGACAATTTTTCTCGACCCTTCCTACTTAAGGCGTCGGCAACTACATTGGCCTTTCCAGGGTGATACAAGATTTCACAATCATAATCCTTTATCAACTCTAACCATCTTCTCTGTCTCATATTCAACTCCTTCTGAGTGAAGATATACTTTAGACTTTTATGGTCCGTGTATATCTCACATTTTTCCCCATAAAGATAATGTCTCCATATCTTTAGGGAAAACACTACCGCAGCCAGTTCTAGATCATGAGTAGGATAAACTTTCTCATAATTCTTTAACTGTCGTGATGCATATGCAATGACCTTGCCATGCTGCATAAGCACACAACCAAGTCCTCTATGTGAAGCATCACTATACACTACAAAATTTCATGTGTCATCTGGTAATGAAAAAACAGGCGCTTCACTTAATCTTTTCTTCAGTTCTTGAAAACTGTCTTCACATTTATCCGTCCATACGTATTTCACTGTCTTCCTTGTTAAATTAGTCAACGAGGTAGCTATCTTCGAAAAATCTTGGATAAATCTTCTATAGTACCCTGCTAACCTTAGGAAACTCGCACCTCGATTAAGGGCGCTTTCGGTTGTTCCCAATTCATTCTCGCTTCCACCTTCACCGGATCCATCGATATCCCTCTCGTCAAATGACATGACCTAAAAACTACACCTTTTTTCCAAATTAAAATTCACATTTGGTGAATTTCACATATAACTTCTCCTTCCTTAGTGTCTCCAACACTAATCTTAAGTGTTCAGCATGATCTTCTGGCGTCTTAGAATAGACTAGAATATCATCGATAAACACCACGATGAACTTGTCCAAATATAGTTTGAACACTCTGTTCATCATATCCAAAAATACAGCAGGTGCATTCATCAACCCAATAACATCACCAGAAACTCGTAATGACCATAACGAGTCTTGAATGCTGTGATAACCCGAGATTTCGAATAATTAAAATTTTACGAATAAATTTTTTTATTGACATCGATTTGTTAATAGTGTCTTGAGAATTAGTGAGACGAGTCTAGAATCGACCAATATATGTTTTGACCGAGAAATTAGAGTAGAGTTGTGCTAACAACTTTAGAAAACCCTAACCCTAATTTTCGGATAGGGATTCGGTAGAAAATACAATTAAAATAATTGTATTGTTGATTATGTGTTTGGACTGTATAGAAATATTGATCAATGGTTAACCGGATAAGGTTTGTATTTAATAAACCTTAATAAGGGATTTAAAACCCTAATCTTAAATTTAGAAAATAAAATGTACAGTTAAAAACCCTAATTGTACGTTAAGGAACCCTAGTTATTAAAAACCGAGAATTATAAACCCTAATTAGGCAACCCTAATTGTACAGTGGTGGATTTAATTGCTATAATTGCAATGTTAATTAGGAAATATAAATCCTAATTGTCAAGTTATTAGAAACCCTAATCTAATTGGGAAATCTAATTTCTAAAAATTGAAATATTATTTTTCTATTTAAAACCCTAATTTTTGGGTTATAAATTATAATGTACAAATTTGACCCTAAGCGCTAAATTAGCAATTTTAATTAGGATAAAATAGTCCTAATTAGCAAATAATGATTCATGATTGGGAAATTACAAAATAATTAGGAAGCCCTAATTATAATTTAGAAATCAAAATTTTCTATTTTAAAATTTAATTAGAAAATTTTTGAAATCCAAGTTGCTAAATATTTGAGGGTTAAAAACCTAAACCCTAAATTTGTCCAAACCCTAAATTTTAGTATGCTCAAACCCTAAACCCTAAGGATTTCATCAAATGAGAAAATCTAGAAATTTAAGGAAATGACCAAAATGCCCTTTATGGGATTTTTATAAGATTGCTTGCAAAAATGGCCATGACTTTAGTTGTTGAGCTAACCCTTGACTTTATTTAGCCTACAAACACAACACATCAGTCTACCTAGCCAGCCAAATTCGTCCAACAAGATCAGATCTAGCAACTTAGTATATTATATAAGTGTTAAAGAGAGAGAAAATGCATAGAATTAGCCATATTGCTAACTTACTCTCACCAACTCTCTCTCTCTCTATATATTTGTAGAATAACTGTTGTTGGATATTCATATCTGTAGAAGTTAGAATTGACAATACAGATAATTCCTGTTTATTGTCAAATTATACTGAGAAATGTCTTAGCTAATTATTCGGCTGAGGCGAATATTGGTTAGAACTTGATAGGTTCGAGAAGAGAATTCAATTATTATTGATAGATCGATGCCAATTATTTGACTAAGATCGAGAAGTAAATAAATTTGAAATCCCGCTTTTAGTTGTAAAAATCAAACTTTTGATTCCAAGACCGAGAAGAACAACCTTTTATATAAAGGGAACATTTTATTGGTGCGTGAATTAATGGCTGCATTTGCTTTTAAGTATTATGCATAATATAGGTACAAAAGAGTTGGCCTAGGCTCACGAGTACTTGCAGAGGGGTATGATTTAATCTTTATGGTTATCTCGATACACACGGTATATATCAAAGTAAATCTTTGATAGATACCGAGAAGTTTGAGTATCTTTGATAGACACCAGAAATTAAGTTCAAAGATCTTGTGTGATCACTCGAGATAAATCTGGAGAAATATTTCATTCATAGAATTGATTTTGATTATTCATTTGAATATCGTAGAAACTTTGAAAGCGTTGTACTCTTTCATTATTGAGTTATTATGTTGTATAGAATATGAGAAGACTTGTTATTGAATAACAATTTGTTCGATTATTTCAAAGTTCCCCGAACTTTGGTTTCATTCTATCAAAATAGATAGTCTGCGGTGATTTGAATACTTATACATTTATTGTATGTATTAACTTGATGGGCAAATTTGTTGCTCACCCTTGCTAAATAAAACATTTCATTTAGGGAATGAAGTGGCGGGAGGTGTCAAGAAGAATAAAGGCAAAGGCGTTGTAATAAACTAGTTATGATTAACATATTTATTATATTGTATTTGTAAACCCTTTTGTATATCTAAAGGGTATGTTTGTAAAGTTAAGGTTAGAAAACACAGGTGATGTATTATAAAACTCTGATAAAAACTTATGTAAGATACTATCTATATAGATTATGGGTAGTTAAATGTTATTTATATTGTGGATCGTGAACACCAAACTCGGGAGTCAGGTAACCCGGATTTGGGGGTGTCACAAGTTGGTATCAGAGCTGTAGTGATCAAGGTATCACCAGCTGATAGTAGAGCTGTAGGTTATAAACCTTAAGTGGGGTGGGGAAAAACCCTAGGATTATAACCAAAAGCGAGATAGAGAATACTCAAATAGAGTACTAAGTGAGAGATTGCCAAAGTGCAACGATAGTTAGAAAAGTGGACACATAGTGTGAGAAGTTTGTACTGGTGAAGTACTAATCAAGTTGTTTAAACTGATTGTAGGATGTCTGGAAAAGACGAAATGGGTACGGAGATGCCAGCGGCTGTTGCACCAGTGCCAGTAGCCGAGGTGCCAACACATAGCGAGTCTGTTGAAGAAGTGGGGAAAGATGAACTAATGATCAATCTAGGGAGTGATCATGACGATTATCCTGAGATGTATCTAAGTGGTGATGAGGAGGCGGAGTCCGAAGAAGCTAAGGTGGAACTAAAGAATAAGGTCAAGGTTGGTGAACAAGATCACCATCGGTGAGAAGTCCAAGAACTCAGAAGCAAGGTATTTCTCTTGGAGGAGTTGTGGAAGACGGAATCAGCATTACGTGAAATGACCAAGGTGGAGGATCGTCTGCAGGAGGAACAAAGAAGAAAGACAAGAAGAAAAAAAAGAGAAATAAAGACAATGACAACTCGGAAATTCAAACTCGAAGAAGAAGCAAGCTTGTATCAAGTGTGGAAAGACTCACTGTTTGGAGAATGCATGATGTGGAAGAATGTATGCTTCAACTGCAAGCAGGAAGGACATATTTCTCTGCATTGTCCTAAGCCAAATTTGAGGAAATGTTTTTCATGGGGCAAGCAGGCACCAATTTAATAAGTGTCCTAGCAAGAAGAAAATTTGGAGAAAGGCGTTGGTCGATAGATAATTAAGATATAAGTGTAGTATCTTTTGGGTAGAAGCTTTTTGATATTAAGCGTTGTGAATATCGAGAACAATGTGTGAACATATGTAAATATATGTTTTATGAATAAAATCTTTATTTTCTATATGAATATAAGATTAAGATAAATTTGTGAGTTCTTAAAACTCATACTTATGATAAATTAATGACTCATAATTATATGAAATGTTTTGAACCCCTCAGCGAATGGACGCCAAAGGTCTGACTAGGATAAGTTCATACACTAATATAATTGTGGCAAGTTAATGAACTCATAAGTGTGGTAAGTTTGATGAACTGGAAATAGTAATGTGAAAATGGAGAATGTCAACTTTTTGTGTAAAGTTGGAGAATTGCAACTTTTGTAAAGTTGTGTGTGTTAACCCTAGTATTATTTTAAAGGGATAGTTATATGTGTTAAGTACTATAGGTACTATGTGCTATTTGAATAAATATGCGATTAAATGAGAATTATGTGTTGAATTCTTATTGTGTTAAGAATTTGTATAGAGAAAGAGAATTAATATAAAATTTTTATTTAAATCAGATCATGTCGCCTAGGCGACAGAATCGCAATCAAAGAGAAGAGCAATTAGTGAATAACGAAGGAGGTCAAGCGGACCCGATGCAAAATTTCGTGGATATGCTGGCCCAAGCTATGGAAAATAGGGCTCCAGCTAGGGGAAGAGTAAGGAATCAGCCAACCGACAGATTGGCTAATTTTAAGGATTTTAAAGCGGTAGGACCGCCTGAATTCAAGGGGACTACGGATCCGATCGAAGCCCAAACTTGGGTGAAAGAAATGGAGAAAGCGTTTGTGATTGCGCGTGTGGCGGAAGAGCAAAAGACGACTTTTGCGACATACTTAATGAAGGGAGAAGCCAATTATTGGTGGGAAACCAATCAAGTAAGAGCGGGTACAGCGGTAGTAGCATGGACCATATTTAAGGAGTTGTTCTTTGAGAATTACTTCTCGCCGAGTATGCAAGCTCGGATGGAAGTTAAGTTCTTGGAACTTAAGCGAGAGAATATATGCATTTGAGTATCTTTTGCTAAATTCAACGAATTGTACGATTTGCACCTCATCGTGGATCTGAAGCGAGAAAGGCAAGAAGGTTTGAGAACGGATTGAAGCCAGGAATTTATAACAAAGTAGTTGTGCTGCAGATCAACACTTTTGCGGCATTATTGGAGAAAGCATTAATTGCTGAAGGAGGAAGCGAGGCTGCATCTCGTTTTCATCGGGAAGAAGAAGAAGACCAATGAAGGTGGAAGCGGCAATTGGTAGTAACCCTAACAAAAGGAAGTGGGCGAGAATACCCAATCGGGTAACAAGATCAAGGAAATAATAGGAAGAAGGTGAACCATGCTCGAATTGTGGAAAGAACCACGCTGGTGTTTGTCTGAAAAGGAAGGGGTTTTGTTATAACTGCGGACAAGAGGGCCACATGTCGCCAAATTGTCTCAATCCGAAGAAGATACGAGGTTGTTATGCCTGTGGATCAACTGATCATTTGTTAAGGAACTGTCCGAAGAAGAATATGGAGAAGGAAAGTGCCAACAGGGGACCCAGTGGTGGAACCTTGGCAACCCGTGGGCCTGCACAACCAGGAAGGTCAACTGCTCGCAACATGACGACGCTGGAGGCAGTGGATACTCAGGAGGTGGCAGGTAACGATTTCGTTTAGAAATTTAATTACGCGATTAATATTGGATAAATATTGTTGTGAATTGTTTTCTTTTATAGATTCAACTCACGGGTTAGAATGTAAGACACAAATGAATATTGTGTTGATAAAAAATGAATTGATGATACAACTTTAAAAGATTGTAGAGAATAAAGCGGTGATTAGAGGACGGAATCCTTTTAAGGAGGGGTGAATGTGATAACTTGAGATTTGAATAATCAAAATTTTACTGAATAATTTTTTTTTATTGACATTGATTGTTAATAGTGTACTTAAGAATTTGTGAGACAAGTCTAGAGAATTAGTCGATATATGTTTTGGTGAGAAATTAGAGTAGAGTTGTGCTTAACAACTTTAGAAAACCCTAACCTAATTTTTGGATAGGGATTGGTGAAAATACAATTAAAATAATTGTATTGTTGATTATGTGTTTGAATTTGTATAGAAATGTTGATCAATGGTTGACCTGGATAAGGTTTAATTTAATAAACCTTAATAAGGGATTTAAAACCTAATCTTAAATTTAGAAAATAAAATGTATGCAAAACCACTAATTAAAAACCCTAATTTCATGTTAAGGAACCCTAATTATTAAAAACCGAGAATTATAAACCTTAATTAGGCAACCTCTAATTATATTTTTTGTATGGTAACTTTCTATTTTAGAAACCTAATTTGTGTGGATTTAATTGCTATAATTGCAATGTTAATTAGGAAATATAAATCCTAATTGTCAAGTTATTAGAAACCCTAATCTAATTGGGAAATCTAATTTCTAAAAATTGAAATATTATTTTTCTATTTAAAACCCTAATTTTTGGGTTATAAATTATAATGTACAAATTTGACCCTAAGTGCTAAATTAGCAATTTTAATTAGGATAAAATAGTCCTAATTAGCAAATAATGATTCATGATTGGGAAATTACAAAATAATTAGGAAGCCCTAATTATAATTTAGAAATCAAAATTTTCTATTTTAAAATTTAATTAGAAAATTTTTGAAATCCAAGTTACTAAATATTTGAGGGTTAAAACCTAAACCCTAAATTTGTCCAAACCCTAAATTTTAGTATGCTCAAACCCTAAACCCTAAGGGTTTCATCAAATGAGAAAATCTAGAAATTTAAGGAAATGACCAAAATGCCCTTTATGGGATTTTTATAAGATTGCTTGCAAAATGGCCATGACTTTAGTTGTTGAGCTAACCTCTTGACTTTATTTAGCCTACAAAAACACAAAGACATCGGTCTACCTAGCCAAAAATTCGTCCAACAAGATCGAATCTAGCAACTTAGTATATATATAAGTGTTAAAGAGAGAAAATCATAAAATTAGCCATATTGCTAACTTACTCTCACCAACTCTCTCTCTCTATCTCAAAGCTCTCAAAATATTATAGTAGATCGGTCATTTATACGACCTTAGATCACCCAAGATCAAAAATCAAAAGTCGAAATTGAAAATCAAGCATAAAAGGTATAAAACCCTAAATTTTGAAATCCTTGATTCCTTGTTAAATGTTGTAATTGATTGTTCAAAGATATGTAATAAGGTGTCAATTGAAGTTACGGGTTGATAAATCATGAACCCATAACATCAAAGTGCACGAAATTTAGTGTTTTCAAAATCTGGAAATCTGAAAATCATGATTTTTCGATCAAATGTCCGATTTTATAACTCCTAGTGTATTTACGTGTTTTTGATGTTTAAAACTTGTAACATGTAGCTTTGTGTGTGTGGCCTTTAAGTTTCAAAAAGAATCGGTGTCATTAGATGTGCGGATCGGGAGATATAAGCGGTCGAAAGACCGTTGGCCGAACCATGTAATAAATTCGAATCTGGGTAACCCGAGCGTGATAAACGATGTCGACAACGTTTTGTAGCGATCGGATCATCGATATTTTCATGTTTTGATGTTTTTGTTGTACCCATTTTGTAGATGGTTATTTTTACTATAACTTTAGGTCTTTATATCACTTATAAATGCAACGGATCGATCGTGACGCCAGTGGTCAAAGTAGATCATTCGATTACTGTTTTGATGTTTTCTGAAAACCCGAAAAGCGGTATGAACTCCGTTTACATCGAGTTTGGCCAGGGACTAATCTAGCGGTGTGATGTTGGTTAAATGATCTGTTGATTTGTACATGTTCCTTGACATGCGTCTTACAAATTTGAACCATCAAACCACTTAAAACATGAGCAGAATATAGATTCGATTAAGCTTGAAAGTGACACACTTGAAACTATTTAAACCCGAAAAAATTTCGAAAGCAGTTCGACAATGAGGTTTAGCTTTCGGATCTTCATATTATGTGATGTTATGGTGAAGTAATGGTTGGATATTGTAGTATTACAGCTTTTATCTACATGATCGAACTTAATAAAGGTAGCTAAGAACCTGAATGAACAGAAAGTTACAAGCGGTCAAACGTGGACCCTTGATCTGCTGGCTGTCAGTGTTCTTGAGCTCAAGAACACCAACAACGACGCTTTGTGTCGCTATAGGCTATTAGCGACGGTTTATTTATTTTATTTTACGAATATTAGGAAATTAATAAAAATTAGAAATAAATTCTAAAATTACCAAAAATGGTTTTAAAAATTATTTTAAATTATGAAAAATAATTTCTGACCAATTGGAATATTTTTCTTTAATATTTATAATTATTTAAATATTAAAGGTATTTAATTTATTTAATTAGTGTATTAAATAAATTAGAGAAAAATGATTTAATATTATGAAAAATCATTTTAAATAAGATTATTGTATTTAAAAATATTTTGAGTTATAAAATATAACTTTTAATATTTTTGGAGAATTTTCATTAATAATTTAATATTAATGATATTAGATTTATTTGATTATTAAATTAAATAAATAAGATAAAAATGATTTAAATGATTTAAAAATCATTTTTATTGAGAATAAAGTGTTAGAAAATATTTTAAATTATAAAATATAATTTTCAATATTTTGGAGAATTTTCATTAATAAATTAATATTAATGATATTTGATTTATTTAATTATGATATTAAATAAATGAATTAAAAATGATTTTATTGATTTAAAAATCATTTAACAATGAGAAAAATAGTTTTAAAATATTTTAAGTTATAATTAATGACTTTTAATATTTAGATGATAATTTCATTAATATTTATATATTAATGGTGGTGATTTAAAAATGATTTTAATTACTTTAAAAATCATTTAAGTGGAATATTGTTGATTTAAAAATATTTTAAGTTATTGATAATAACTTTAATATTTTGACAAGTATGTTATTAATATTTTAATATTATTAAATATTAATAATGATAAGATTATTTGATAATTAAATCATTTAAAAATGATTAGATGTTTGAAAAATTATTATAAATTATAATAATTGCTTGATAATTATTAAAAGCTTAGAAAAATATTATAATTGATAATTGACTTATCTAAATTAATATTGAAGCTTAGAGACCAAGTTTAATGGACATTCAATGTGTTAATTGTGGATATAGGGTGACGAACAGAGAATGGACCGAAGTCCAACGGCATTGATATAGTTAGACTTGTTATGTGTTTATATAGGTTATAAACAACGATGTGGCTATGTGGTAATGTGTGCTAGGAGAAATTTGACCGTGAATTACGATTATTATGTGTTATGAATAATTGTGCTAATTGTTAGATGATATTATTGGTTATAGGTCTTTCAAACGAGATAAGTATTTTGTGTAGTATGTAATCGTGGAAGAAGGCAAGTTTCTAACTCAACCTTGAGTTAAATTTATTCAATTATTATAGTGGTTAATTATTGCTAATTACACCACATCCGAGGAATTATTGTTGATTATTCGCAGGATTAGTGCATGCTTAATAATTCAAATTGAATTATTGATTCGAAATATATATTTGTAGAATAACATTTGTTGGATATTCATATCTCAGAGAAGTTAGAATTGACAATCTGAGATAATTCTGTTTATTGTCAAATTATCTTTGAGAAATGTCTTAGCTAATTATTACGGCTGAGCGAATATTGGTTAGAACTTGATAGGTTAGAGAAGAGAATTCAATTATTATTGATAGATCGATGCCAATTATTTGGCTAAGATCGAGAAGTAAATAAATTTGAAATCCCAGTATTTCGTTGTAAAATCAAACTTTTGATTCCAAGACTAAGAAGAACAACCTTTTATATAAAGGGAACATTTTATTAAATAAATGAATTAATCATTCATGCTGCGACTTTTAAGTATTATGCATAATATAGGGTATAATAAAGTTGATCACTTCTTATACTTGCGAGGGTATGATTTAATCTTTATGGTTATCGATACACACGAGTATATATCAAAGTAAATATTTGATAGATAGAAGTTTGAGTATCTTTGATAGATGCAGAAATTAAGTTCAAAGATCTTGTGTGATCACTCTCGATAAAATCGGAGAAATATTTCATTCATAGAATTGATTTTTGATTATTCATTTGAATATCGTAGAAACTTTGAAAGCGTTGTACTCTTTCATTATTGAATTATTATGTTGTATAGAATATGAGAAGACTTGTTATTGAATAACAATTTGTTCGATTATTTCAAAGTTCCCCAAACTTTGGTTTCATTCTATCAAAATAGATAGTCTACAGTGATTTGAATACTTATACATTTATTGTATGTATTAACTTGCGAAGGCAAATTTGTTGCTCACCCTTGCTAAATAAAACATTTCAACTTAGGGGACGAAGTGGCGGGAGAGTCTTTACTGCGAAGAATAAAAAAAGCAAAAGCGTTGTAATAAACTAGTTATGATTAACATATTTATTATGTTGTATTTGTAAACCCTTTTTTATATATCTTAAAGGGTATGTTTGTAAAAACTTAAGGTTAGAAAACTTTGGGTGATGTATTATAAAACTACTCGGATAAAACTTATGTTATATGATACTATCTATATATGATATTATGGGTAGTTAAATGTTATTTATATTGTGGATCGTGAACACCAAACTTTATCGTTAACTTGTAATTTGTTTACTATAGGTATTTGTTCCATAGTTTCTCCCACTCTTTGGGTATCAACAACATGGCATAGGTAACCTACACAACCCTTCCTTAAAAGTTTTCTAGTTTGTGTCATCGTAAAAACACGGACGTCCCAAAATTTACTACCATAAAATACTATAGGAGGTTGCTTCAACGTCTCGATGCTCACACATTTCTTTTGGCAATCTATAATTGCTCCATGGTTAGTCAACCAATCCATTCCAAGAATTACGTCGATTTCACCTAAGTTTATCGGTATTAAATCTACCGATAACTTACAACCACGTACATCTACTCAACAACTCCTATGAATATCTTCAACAGGAATTATCTCTTCATTTGCTACCTTAATGTTCAAAGGTATAGGCAATTTTTCGGGAAATAAGTCTAGTCGTCTAGCAAAATCACATGCTATAAACGAACAAGTAGCACCCGAATCAAATAGCACGTATGCATTTATATTGTTGATCGAAATAATACCTGCAACTACATCCCCTGATGCCAACGCATCTTGGACCGTCATATTAAAAGTGCGGGTCATTGATTTCCCCTGCTGAGTTGGACCACTAATAGCTAACTTACCACTATTAGTTCCCTTATTTCCTTCTGTCCCCTTCTTCGGGTAATTCTTCGCTATGTGGTCAGTTGATCCACACACAAACATCCGTGATTTTTCTTGGTTTGGGCAAGAAGCGAAATGTGCCCTTCCCGCCCACAATTATAACATATCTTGCCTTTCCTTTGAGATGCAGACTCTAAGTGAGTCTTCTCGCAGTTTTCTGAGCCTCCATCCTCCTCTTAGAATCCCTTGTTTTACTCCTATTCCTAGAGTTAAAGCCTTTCCTCTTCCGACCGTTGTCACTTCCACTGGCTCCCTCGGTCTTGGTTCCTCCATCAACCTTGCCCTTGTTTTTCTTATCCTTGTGGTAATGGTGAGAGCCTCATTCCCACCTTCTAAATTATTTCCTTTTTCTAGTATGGTTCCAAAGGAAGTACTTTGGAACACGTAGATTCTATTATAGAGCTGTGGTTTCAAGCCCCTGCTCAATCTTCTAGCCTTTCTCACTTTAGTGTCCACTTGATGTGGAGAAAATTGTGCCGATTCATTAAACTTGGCGTAAATCTTTGAGGCTGTCATATCCCCTTGTCTCAATTCAAGAAACCTCATTTCCATCCTCCTTGCATACTGGTGGGAAAATAGTTCTCAAGAAAATCTCCTTGAACCTCTCCCATGTTAGGTTTCTATATCTACTATCCTGGTTTGCCTCCCACCGTAAATTGGCCTCTCCTTTCATCAAATAGGTTGCAAAGGCAACCTTTTGACCCTCCTCAACATTTGCTATTACAAATGCTTTCTCGATTTCTTTTACCCAAGTCCTGCTTCTATAGGGTCCGTAGTTCCTTTGAACTCAATTTGACCTACACTTTTAAAGTCCTTAAAAGTAGTAGCTCGTCTTACTCCAGGAATCACGTACATTAGCCCCTGCTTCTATTAAATGCAGTTAATTAAAAGATTAACGAACTCCTCAGTATTGGATTAATCGGACCACCCTCCAGTTGGTTAACATTAGCACCCTGATTTCGTTGTCTCCTTCTTGGCGGCATTTTGTTGTTAAGAAAACAACACATCATTATTACTTTATTCTTGTTGGTTTGTTATTGTTTGTAATAAAACAACAACTCATACTCATTACACAATATATTCCATAAAAAGACATATATTGATTCATAACTTGTAGTTTAACACTACATTGTTTACATTACTCAAATTTTAGTGATTACATTACCATCCATGAATTACTTTCCAAAATTGGGATTTACAAAGACTAACCTTTGTTATACAAAAAAGGGTTTTACGTCACTACTAGATACATAATATTTACATATCTAATCTACTCTAGCTATTGTTAGATTACATCTGACGTAGGGTATTCTCAAAATCTTTGATGGCCGGGCTCTAAGCAAACATCTCTCTTGATAGTGTGTCGGTCCATCAGCTTCTATCGATACCCGACTACTTGCTTCATAGAAATCTACATGAGAACTCCTATGTATATAGGACATCCTCTCCAACTTCCGCTGTTTAGTCTTTAGCTCCTGCTTGAGCTCAAAGACTTCACATTTCAGCTCTCGGACCTTGTCCTTAGCTAGAACTCTATCATCATGCTCCTCTTCCCACATTCCCTCCATGCTAGCCTTATCCTCATGGACAAATTGGAGTTCCTCTTTCAACTCCTTAACCTCTTGGCAGTAATGGACATTCCTATCCAATACCGACATAAACAGTGCCTTCATTGATTCCCCCGTAGACAACTCCTCTGTAGGTGGAACCTGGTCAAAGGACATCACGTCCACCTCCTCCTCTAGCATGCCATCAAATATAGACATGTAGTCTAAATCGTCCGAGTCTCCCGACTCGATTGTCACCTACTCTGGTTCTACTACTACGGGATTTGGTAGTATCTCTACCCGATTAACCGAATCCTCGCTCACTACATGTATATCTCTATACATATCATTTTCTCCTGACATCTACAATAAAACAATATAGTTTGATTAGTACACGTCAGTAAAATAATAGAAATACATAACATAATATAATGCATTTTTATAGGGTTACTTTCTATCTTTTACTTCTTTATTCTTTCTTAAGGTTATGACTTAAGGTTCTACTTTCCCCCTTAAGTTTTATAACCTAGGCTCTAATACAAACTTGTAGCGCCCCCAAATCCAGGTATCTTCCAACCCGACAGATGGTGATATACTGTACAACATTCATACATTCATTCAATTGAAAAGTCTCAAAGAACGAACATAACTTCTATATATTTAAAGTAATATTTACATTTCCCGGGTTCTATTCCAATTACAAAGGTTCTTTGTCATAATATCAGTTACATTACAACAATAGACCTATACTATTACAAGACAGCTTAACAATCTGCCTTAGCTTTTCCTTTATACCTTTTCGATCCTTCAGGACGTTCAGTCTTAGCTGCATTCATACGGTTCAAGCAAGAGTGAGCATAACTAGCTCATCAAGTATAACATTTAATAACAACATGCTTGGAACATACGAATCGTATATCTTCAATAACTGAACAATAGTTATGAAGTACTATTGATAATTCAAAATAGTACTTCATCTTTCTTTCAAAATGTTTTACAATAATAACAATATTTAGTAAAACATTCACTCCGGCCAAAGACCTCGAGTATTCATGCTTTATTGAAAAAGGACAACCCAGAAGCAAATCCGTAAGCCCGATATTACTTACGAGCACTTCTAGGTGATCAACCTATTGTACTCTATGTTGATCAACACTACATCCATTAAATGTATGCACGTTTAAGCATTTGGCAACCTCATGTGCCTGTCGTTTTACCGACAAAACATTTGTTTAACATTTCAACCTTCTTTTGAAAACCATATCAGGTAGTTGACAAAAGATAACAACATTTGATAATAAATGAATAGATTATCAATACATCAAGTCTAGCCTAAGGAATTGGCTTTAACTTCAACATACCTCAATTCATGCGAAAGAATACATGAACTTCAAAAACTTGTTCAGATTGAACTGAGACAAGAGTTAGAATACTTTCCTTTAGCATCTGCTACGGTATATTAACTTTATGTTCAAGTCGTTCAAGTCTCTACAATACATGATCACATAATGCCTTACATTAGGTCTCATATAATCGAGTATGTATATGACTATATTGTATCCTTCATCTCAATCTAAGTGTGTATTAGATTCAGTTACAATTCTTTTCGGTTTATCATTATCCTTGCATTATATTTGACTAGGTTATCTCAACCTTTATACAACATCCTTAAGGTTTAACAAAGTTTAAACAATGTTACATTACATTCCTTAAGTTGTGTTTACTTTTAAATCAATTAGCTTTCCTTTCTTTGTACTTAAAAACATTCATTACCATCCTTGTTCTTAGACTGGCGTTGCGGCACCAGCTTTATACTTACATCTCGCGCTGCGGCGCGAGCTTATATTAGCATTGTCCTGGACTTGGTGCTGCGGCACGAGTCCTTACTTAATGGGCAGTAATGCCACCACACCTCGTAAGATTTTAGATCGGTATACGTGGTATTTCTATTTACCAAAGTGTACTATGGTTCACGCTGCGGTGAACTCTTAGATTCTACTTGACATCATTGTTATCTTGTTGGCGCGACGATTTAACCTAGGGTTGGCAGCCATGGCCAACCCCGTGCACCAGAAAATAATTTCGGTTTTTAAATTTTGTGAACTTCCCGGACGCATAACTTCTTCGTTATAAGTTCGAATTGGCTCGTTCAAAAGCCTACAGTTCACAAATTACATAATCTACATGTTCATGCAAGAATTTTATCTATTTGACTTCGTTTGCTAAGAATTCACCTATTAGTTCATTTTTAACGAAAACGATAAACGTTCGTGAACGTTCAACACTCGTTTCTTCGTTCTAAGTCGGAATCCGGTCATTTTCGAGTCCGCAACTCTTAAATGCCAAATATGACTTGTCTCCATTGGAAAACAATGGTTCTGAGTTCAAACACAAAATTTGACTTCTATTCCGAGAATTTTACGAATTCGACGATTATTGTCGAATCGTACAATTTCCGACAAATCTTCATTCTTATGATTTGTTCAACATTACAAATGAACTTCATTCATCATGTGAACATCTTAACATACTTATTACAACAACCTTTATTTATTGTTGGATTTTTGACTTATTTCTTAATGAGCTTATAACTTGTCAAATTATAAACTACTTAAATTTCATTGTTCATGACTTATGACAATTAAAGTTTCTTAATCATCATACTTTATATGTTCATAACACATAACTTTACTTATGTGTTCATGATACATATGATCATACAAGTACCTTACATTCATATACTTCTCTTAATAAACTCATTACAAGTTCAAAACTTTCATACTTACATTCAAGGTTAACTTATAATAAGTTTATAACTTTTATAAGTTCAAATGACTTATCGCCAACTTATGTGGCTTAAGTTCATGACTTACACATTCTTCTTGCTTCTTATCATTCATGTTTCTTAATCCATCTTTTCTTATCAACCTATCGTGGTAGAGTTAGAATATAATTTAGAGAAGAAGTCTTACTTTTGAATTCTTGGTAAGGTAGCTTTCTTCTTCTTCTTACAAATGAAATGACTTATTTGTAGCTTATTCTCTCTAACACTTAAGCACTTTATAAACTTTGGATTATTTGAACAACTAACAAATGGCTTGTAAGCCTTCTCTATTTATAGAATTTGCAAGGTTAGGGTAGTTTAGTCATTAAATCTCCCCACCTCCTTTAAGCCACCTTCTTACTATTCATTACTTGTTAATCACAACACTTATCCTATGCTTGGCCATTACTTCAAAGTCTTGGTCACCACATTAACTTGGTCACCACATTTAACCATATTAATATGGTGTGCCCCATGGGTCAACAAATTCATTTCACTCTAGCTTGGGCTTGGACCAACTAACTCTTTGGGCTTTGCATTAATAAACACTAATTGGTTCATTAATTAATGATTGGGCCTTAACATTTTATTCACTTGGACTTGTAGTAATTCCAATCAATCTTTCCAAGTCCATTAACATTACTTAATACATATACATATAGTTTATGTATTATTTTGTATTCTAATTCATATAGAATTTATATACTATATTTTATCCTTCATACAAACTCGTATAATACTTTGTATTATACTCGTTTTTCATTACTTTGCACAATACCAAGTATCATACAATTATTACTTATTCATTACTACTTCGCTTTCCTTAATGTTTATAAATTAAGTCTGCATAATGAAATATTACATTTTCCATAACTAGATTTTTATTACATAATCCATCTTACCTTGTTATTCCATCATTACGTATTTCTCGAAAATTCAAAAATATATCCCGAGCAAATACCGATGAATAGTGTTTTTCGGAAAATTTATCGGAAAACTTTTATTTTTGTCTTGGAAATTCAAACACTTTAATTCATCCACGTAGTTCAAATACTACGACATTCTAACATCAATAGGTTATACAATGACAACCATCTTGATAATACATAGAATAGAATTTTATTATTATTTAATTCAATAAAACCATTTTACAATAAGATTCGAATTTCTCGTTAAATTCTGATGAGAATTACATGTAATCGCGAAGAGCGAGCACGAGGGTGCGTTTCTACGATTTGGGCGTAGTAGGCTACGCCCCCAAGGCCAATTGGGGCGCAATGCGTCTTGGGCATTAATAATGAGTTGGACCGCTTCTAACTTTCTTTGCGATAAATTAAGTATAACTTTTTCATACGAACTCCAATTGAGGTGATTCAAGATGATCTGGAACGCGGAAGAATAGACCAACAACTTTTGTGCTTTACGTTTTTCAATTTGAGGTCGTTAAGAAGGGTCAAAATAGTCATCTTTATGACTGTTACGTATTTGGAGGCAATCGGAGTGCGTCGAGCGAGCACATACGCAAGTATAGCGCTCACGACGATGGAATATGTTATTCTAAGTGATGTAACATGAAAATGCATGATATTATACATGAAATATAAGATTTCCTTGCTCATAATAGAAAGCATTAGCATGACTTAGTATGTGTTTTGAAAAGAAACTTAGACGTTTTGAAAACATTATTCATGAGCATTGTGTTGTCTAAACTTCTGAACTTGTAGGTTGACATACTACTAACTTTTGGGTCTTTAAACATGGCCTATATATGCAAACATGATAAGACTTTTATGCCTTTAGCCATGTTGGGTACGTGCACACTATTAGATATATATACTATGAACTATACATGTCTTAAAGTAAGATTTCAAATCATAAACCATACTAGTCATATGATTAAATGTAAGCATGTATATTGAAATTTGTTTAACCTCGTTGGTGGTCATATAGTTAGGACCTTGTTGTATGAACTTACTTAGCCGTGAAATAAATAGCAATAAAGTTTTAAAGTGTAAAAACAACTTAAGGTAAATGTAGACACTCGAAATTTTCTGTACTACTGTTACTAACATTCCAGGAGGACAGATTCATCTTTTAAGAGAGAACCTTGAAAGACAATCCAAATCCATACCGAATACTACCGGGAGTTTAGCATCAACCCCAGATCACACTCTGGGAGCAATAGTTCCAACCTCGGATATAACCCCGAGACCTGCAGATACAATACCGGAACACACACCGGAGAAGACCAATTAATCTTGGAGATAACCCCGAGGTATCCAGTCTTAGTCCCAACCATGGGAATAGCCACCAACCTTGGTGATAACCCCAAGGAATGCAGTTTCGGAGATAACCCCGAAAATGCTTGTTTCAAATGCCATCAGCTTCAATCTCGGCACTCACAACGAGATACACTCATAAACCCCAAGAATAACATCGGGAAGACAAGCACACCTCAAAGATGAAAATGAGGACCTTCAACAATTCGCGGCAATCAATCTCAAATAAGTCGAGCAACGTCTGCTTTATCGGCCCAATCCGGTGATAACACCGGTGAGGGGCAACATCGTCATCTTGTCCAACACGATGCCACATCACGTCTCTACGCAACGATGTCCCACAAGGTTAACCAATCCCGAGGGACTATTGTGCGGGGTAATGGATGAAAGTTGAAGCTTGAAGACCGGAGGGCATCGTCCCATCTTCAAAGACTTTGTACAAACTCTAATCCCATGCCATCGTACAACTCTCGATAGCGGCGATCCGAAATAGGTCCTGAATACCTCAAAACGGATGCCCGGATTGCACTTCTCAAAATCTGAGTGGACATTACAGTGCCTGAGTGCACGTACTTGGAGACGACCCGACCCGACCCACCTCTGGTACACCTGCGGCTCAGTCGCAGGTACACCTGCGGCTCATATTGCTTATAAATAGAGGGCTTGGGGTGCTGATTTTTAAGAGAAAAAAGACGGGGAAACCCTGCACAATTTGCTCTGTACTACGCCATACAAAGTGTATTTTCTCACTTTCAAACACACCATGAGCTCATATATAGCCTCCTTTGTACCCACAAAAGCCCAAGTGTTTACCCACTCTAAAGATATAGAAGCCTTTTTAGCGATCACTGTAAGCCTTCTCACACACTTTAGAGTCTTTCTCTTCATCTTTGCACACACCCTTCTACACGCTTGAGAGTCGTGTTGCTTCCTTTTGCCCTGACTTTGGTCCGTGGTTTAATTCCATCAGATATATATATATATATATATATATATATATATATATATATATATATATATATATATATATATATATATATATATATATATATATATATATATTGACTAACATTATCGAGTTATGTCTCGATTGAGCCTGAACTTGATGCCTCCAGGCGTTTACTTGCTTTTCTATATATATATATATATATATATATATATATATATATATATATATATATATATATATATATATAAAGCGTGTGTCGAACTTTGTTCGATAAGCCTTGACTTTGATGCAGAGCGTTTATTGCTTTAATATTTATATATATATATGTACATTTATATATATTAACGTGTGTGTCAGACTGCATTGATGAGCCTCGATTTTATATCCCAAAGTGCGTTTAATCGCTTATATATATATATATATAACTGTGGTTGAACTCGCTCGATGAGCCTCGATTTTACATCCTAAGTGCATTTATTCTTTTATATATATATACATATATATATATATATATATATATATATATATATATATATATATATTTCGTCTTGCCTCGAGTTCTCTTAATTGGCGCTTGATCGCTTTACAACTTTATTTACGTTTTGTCCCGCCTGGAGTTTCCTCCGTGGCGGTTGATAGGTTTTAACAGCTTTATTTACATTTCTGATCCCCCATGGAGGTGCTTCGTGGTTGGTGATTATGTCAGTATATATATATTTACCGCTTTTATATATATACCTACTTATTGCTTTTATACAAATTGCAACATTCTGTGCGCCTAGGAATCATGTGATCACAGATTCATCCCATTGGATCTAGATTCGGTTCCCGTGATGGACATTTTTCAGCTGTAAGCAGCTTGTAAATTATTCTGCGATGTCTAAATTTCCTCAGATGGTTTCCATACCCACAAGGAAGTCGGCATTATTTTTATATATTAATTTCATACGGATGCCTCGCATCCGTCAAATAAAATCAATCCAAATAGATCACTTAATAAAAATGGGAGTGTAAAAGGTCTCAATTCCTATTGAGCATCGTGGGTTTAAAAAACCTCTTTTATAAAACATCAACGCCGTATCTTGCTAAAAAACCCGAATTTTACATAAATTCAAATCCGTATATATATAGGTTCGAAACGAGGCCTCGCATAACTTTCATATAGCAGCACATTGACCCACACACACACACACACACTCAGATAATAGTTTCTTGATAAGAGGCGGTCCCGTGGTAACACGGATGTCAGGGGGTGCCTAACACCTTCCCCCTGCATAACCATGTCGCCGGACCCTAAACGAATCTCGGTTTCGCCAACCCGTATATCAGTGTCACATCACTGGGTTAATGTGTAAACCTTTTATCGGTTGTGTTGGTACAACCATTTAAAAAACCAATGGCGACTCTTATAGTCCCCATCGTCGACATCATACATGCTCGGACCTTTTTCACTTATTTTTCAAACAAATCTCACCTAAAATGAGAACACCAAAGAACAAGTAACGAGAAAGGACATCCAAAAATCCGGCGTCGACGATGTGGCGACTCTGCTGGGGACACCAATAAGAGGACTTAAGCCGCTATTTCAATCTTTTCAAAACTATTATCTGCTTGTGTGTGGATGTTGCATTTACATTGGAAGAATGTGTACGAATGCATGTCTTGTTTGAACTTAGTGCTTCGCATCATATCTGCGTGTGATGTTAGTGCTTCGCACTATAAACTGCTTATGATATTAGTGCTTTGCATATGTCATCATTTCATACGGTGTGACGCGATGTATATGAATGTATGTTGTGTGGTCCCTACCAGGAGGCTATCCCGTCGGTGTTTGATTACTGGACTCGTGAGAAGACTAATTCTCCGAGGCTCAGGAAAGGCACCACCCAAATTCGCTCCAGTTGAAAGACCGGATTAACTTCCCATCAAGTAGATTGCGATGATTTGGGAACCTTCATGCCAAAAAGCCACGAGAGTAACTTAAGATAGGTCAGCCTCTGATAAACCCAAAACGGAGGAAAGTCTCTTCATGCTCTCATTTCAATTACTTGTAAACACAATTACTTGTAATTTCATTCCATATCTATCTCCATGTAATGAGAAATATGAAGCAATGTGTCCACATACATGCTACAAATAGCTGACACCCGTTTTGCAGGATAAAATTCCTAAAATGGACACATCACATAGCATGTTATTATACACCTTCCCTAAGGACTAAACTATACTAGTCTTTCGCAGGGAATCAATCAGACCTACTACCCGGTCAAAGTTCAAAAAGGCAACAGGCCTACAGTCAATCATGTCGTCATCCGACCAAACTGAACTTAATCCAGTTTCTCGCAAAGAATTCGATAGATTAAGCAAACAAATCATAGATTTGGTTGTTCTATTAAAAAAATTACACCGATCTGCACAGGTCGAAAAATACACATACATACCGAGCCCTCCACACAAGGGGGAGACCCGGTCATTACCATACCGGAACCACAGTTGGATACGACCAACAAAACTCATGATGCTGTCCATCCCACTGGAGATCCAGACAATGGTGACATCAAAAATAAAGTCCTCCAAATGGAAGAGACCCTTCGCGCTATCAAAGGAATTGGAACACACGGGAGTGTTTCATATGCTGATCTATGTATTTTTTCTGGTGTTCATTATCCAGAAAAATTTAAAACTCCTGACTTTGAAAAATATGACGGGTTAGGGGATCCTTACACACATCTAAAAGTATTTATTGGAGAACTTGGATCCTATGCAGAGGACGAAAAGCTCAGAATGCAATTATTCCAAAAGAGTCTAACTGGAGAAGCCCGTTTATGGTACACAAGATTAGATAACTCCAAAATCCACAGCTGGGAAGAGCTAGCACATGCCTTCCTCACTCAATACAGTTTTCAAACTCATATTGCTCCTGATCGATATCAAATTACCAAGATCAAAAAACAGTCTAATGAGTCATTCAGAGAGTATGCTCAAAGGTAGAGACGCCTGGCTGCCCAAGTTAGTCCTGCCAAGACAGAATCAGAAATGGTCATAACATTCATAGACATACAAGAAGCTCCCTTCTATGAGAGAGTTTTAGCCGGCATTGGCAAACCGTTTTCTGAAATGGTTAAACATGGGGAGATAGCTGAAATGGAAAGATTCAAGACCTAGCCGCACTCAAAGCTGTTGCTGATCACATCCAATCTGGAAATTATGGGAACAACCCCCGGAGGGTCCATAAAAAGAAAGAGGAAGATGTTTTCCTGATACTACAGGGGCAGAAAGGCAATCAAAACATGCCTATTCAAAGGAGAAACTACACTCCCTTTCCAAAGACGATCAGAAACCCTCCAAGAGCTAAAAGGTGGAGAAGTCAAACGCCATCGAGTGTTTACACCCTTAGGGATACCCTCGAGAACATTTTAAATCTTCCGACAACAACCACGAAGAAAATTATGCATCTTCTTCCACCACCAAATACTAATGGACGGGGTTTTAATCTCGCTAGAAATGTGTTTATCATGTCGGGGCACTGGACATGATACTTTCAGATTGTTGGGCCTCAAACACAAGATCCGTGGACACGATAGACAACGGGGGAGATCGTAGTCACCAAACCCGATCGACCTCATGTACAAGACAACCCTCTTCCTCAACACAAAGAAGACGAGGTCAACATGATTAATTGGAGCAGTGGACAGAATTCCAACTTCAGCTGTGAATCTTCCCAGACCCTCAAAGATGATGATGACAGATGGGATTATGCCAAGTTCCAATTCACAATGGAACGAAAGATCAAAGCTCTTGGCAGACAAATTGAGCAATTGGCGGAACTGGTGACTTATCAGCATCAAGTGACTCGACAATTAATCAACCAGGAGCATGCCAGTCTTCTACCTATTGTCATGAATATTCCCTCGTCACTTTCAGAAAATGAAATGCTGGAAAACAAAGTGACGAAGAGAGCAAATGCCAAAGCCCGTCGGGATTTCGCCAATAAAAGGGAATTCACCTATTTGGGCCAACCCATGGAGGAAATCCTTCACATGTCAATCAATAAAGGAAGGATCAGCTCCCTTCTACCCCCAATCAACCCCCGATCGGGACGGTACAACTCTGAGGGAGTGTGCCAATACCGCTCCCAGTCTCGCGATCACAGCACATAAGAATGCTGGGCACTCCGCCACCTTATTCAAAATCTAATCTACAGTGGTGTACTGCGCTTGGCAGATAACGACACTGTGTTACGTGCAAGTGAGAATGCAGGCCCTACTAAGTGGAAAAGTGTGGTAGCAGTTATATCCACTAAAGTTGAAGGGATTAATACTTTACTCACAACACCGATAATTCAGCTCAAAGGAGGAAACAATCCTTTGAAAGTGGCCTCTCCCGAGCCAATCAACTTGACATGCAGAGCACAATATCCTATTGTTAACTTGCGCAAGGTTCTGTGGAATTATGGAGAAGGTGAAGGATCCACCTCACATACAACTACTGCAGTGTCGAAGGAAAATCCATTGTATCTTCCCCATCGGGTGATGAACCCCACCACCAAATCAAAGGGGAAAATACCCATGGAGAAGGTTGAAAAATTCCTTCATGACATGGGGTCATAATGAAGCTATGGTGGTTTTAAGCTTGAAAGAAGCTCCACAACAAATATCAATTTTGGACTTGGTCCTAACCTCCGAGAATCACCGGAAGGTCTTGTTAAAGGTTCTGAAGAAGCTTCATCTCCCCAAGCATCGATGGATACGAGAAAAGTTTCAACATATGGTTGATCACATTTTCAACAACAATGTGATATCCTTCACCGATGATGACATACCATTCAAGGGACCCTGTCATTGCAAACCGTTACATTATGCGGTCTTATCCTCCGGGATACATGGTAGCGAGAGTCTTAATAGATGGAGGTTCCTCTCTGAATATCTGCCCATATGCTACCTTGGTGAAGATGAATATCAATCTCAACGGAGTAGCCATACAATCATCAAAGCTTTTGATGGAGCCCGCCGTAACTCGGTCGGAGTAATTGAGCTGCCAATCGAAATTGGTCCTCACACCTTCTACGTATCTTTCCAGGTGCTCAAGATAGATTCGGGATACAACCTGCTCTTCGGATGACCATGGATTCATATGGCTGGGGCAGTCCCTCCACTCTTCACCAACAATTAAAATACATCATCAATAATAGCCTGGTCACAGTCAACGCTGAACCAGAGATTCCTCAGCACGGGGACATGTCGTTCATCAATGCCAATACAGACATAGAACTAGTCAGTTTTCATGCTTTAGAAATAAGCAACACCCAATACCACGCTATTGGAGCACCATTGCCCGAACCTAAGATCTCTGCCGAGGTGATGTCAGCCACTCAAGAAATGATGTCATTAGGTCATAAATCGGGACAAGGGTTGGGTAAAAATTGCCAGGGTATCAAATACCCTATTCACTTAATCAAGCAAAGTGGAACAGCTGGACTAGGCTATTCTGCCAGCTCTAGTCACAGGAATCCTCATAAGCATCAGCAGATTCCTTTAGCTTCAACCCTGTGGCGTTTGGCTTCGCCTTCAAACTCTGAGTCCGCACAACCTCCAATAAAGGTGCCAGCCAATGTAATGGCTATGTCATTTCCCAAGTTGGTACCGATGAAGGAGAAAGAAATCGTTGTTCCAAATCCCGCAGTGGAGGAAGAGGAACGAAGAATCAAACAAGACGTCATACGGATGATGTCCCAGTTATATGCATCATCGTTCATGATGAACATACTAATGAGATACACCCTGACGATGATTGCCTGGACGTAATGGACATCATTCGGGATGGGGAGGATGATGATGATCCCTCCATCATCTGCGATCCACGGACTTTACCCTTGCCAATTGGGACAGCATTCCTTGCTTTGGTCGACGAGGGTAAAGCAGGCAGAAACTCTTTCTGCCATGTAGATATAATAACTGCTTACTTTTCTGTAAAGTATTAGCAGTTTATTTTGCTAGTATATGCTAACATTGTGTATGATCAACGCATTTCATATATACTAAGTGAAAGCATATTTTTGTTTCAGGACTCTGAATTTAGATGTGCCTTTAACTGCTGATACGATGCCTCTCCTACACAAGGATTGTACCTTTGATGTAGAGATGAATTCAGCCTTGATGGATATCCAGGATGACATTGAGGTGCCTCCAGAAATTCAGGAATGGTTCAAAGACAAACCCAAACCCAACCTTGATCAAACCACTTCTTTCAATCTTGGAACCTTAGAAAGCCCTAAGTTAATCCAGATTGGTTCGGACCTTACCCCAAACCAACGAAATGATATGGTTACGCTATTAACCCAATTCCAGGATGTGTTTGCATGGTCTCATGAAGACATGGTGGGTTTGTCCACTGACATTGTCCTTCATCGCCTTCCCATTAAAAAGGGATTTAAACCAGTTAAGCAAAAACTCAGGCGACTGAAACCTGAGTGGAGTTTAAAGGTGAAAGAAGAAATTGTGAAATAATTTCAGGCTGACATCATCATGGTGTCTACATATCCTGAGTGGATATCCAACATTGTACCCATGCCTAAACCCGGAGGGAAGGTGCGAGTTTACGTGGATTACCGGGACTTGAATAAAGCTTGCTTAAAAGATAGCTTTCCCGTACCATTTATCCTCATTCTCATTGACAATACTGCGCAGTACGACATGTACTCCTTTGCTGATTACTTTGCGGGGTACCATCAGATCATGGTTGCCGAGGAAGATCATGAGAAAACTGCTTTCATCACTCCTTGGGGAACTTTCTGCTATAGACGGTTGTCATTCAGCCTCATCAATGCCGGAGCCACCTATCAACGAGCTATGATGGCTCTTTTCCATGACCTAATGCAAAAAGAGATCAAGATCTACGTGGATGACATCATTGTAAAATCCCGGAAGGAGGATGACCATATAGACCATCTTAGAAAGTTTTTCAACAGGTTGCGTAAGTACAACTTGAAGTTGAATCCATTAAATCGCCTTTGGCGCTTAAATCGAAACAAGTTGCTAGGGATTTCTAGTCAGCCACAAAGGGATTGAGCTGGATCCTGCCAAAATCCAAGCCATCACTGAAATGCCCATTCCTCAGATAGAGAAGGAAATATGGGGACTTTTGGGAAGAATAAACTTCATCAGCAGGTTTATCTCCCAACTAGTCAAAGCTCCCGTCTTGGTACCATCCAGGGATGATGTTCCCCTGTTCATGTACCTGTCCGTAAGTGATAATGCCATGGGTTGTATCTTTGGGACGAGAAAGAGGCGATAGAGGCCAAGAACGAGCTATCTATTACCTCAAAGAAAAGGTTCAAAGACGGTGAACACAAGTACACTCGATCGAAAAGACGTGTTGTGCTTTAGCATGGGCTTCCATGAGGTTACTGACATTACCTCCATGGTAACACAACCCATCTCATATCCCGCGTGGATCCTCTCAAGTGCGTGTTCAACAAACCCATGTTAAATTGTTTATTTGTCCGGATGGCGGTTGATCCTACAACAATTTGACATCGTATATGTGACTTAAAAAGTCCATCGAAGGTCGAGGAATCGCGGATCAATCGGCGCGGCACCTTGAGGGGATTTCAAACCCTTGGAGATATATTTCCCGATGAAGGAGTAATGACGAGCAATGAACACCACCATCGATACGCTGCCATGATCATGGAGGATGTATTTTGATGGAGTCATTAATATGGAAGGTTACGGAGCTGGAGCAATTCTAATATCCGACACGGGAGCGGTATCCCGTCGCCATCAAATTACAGTTTATCGGCACCAATAATACGACATGAGTATGAAGGTCATCTCATGGGGCTAAAACTTGCTCGCTTCGATGGGCATCAGTGTTTAAGCTGTCCTTGGAGATTCGGAGTTGATAATCGTGCAATCCACCTAATCTATCAAACCAAGGAACTACATTTTCTGCCTTACCATCGGCAGGTTTTGAAGATGGCTTTGGAGTTCGAAGAAATCTCCTTTCTACACATTCCTCATAATAGGAATGACTTTGTGGACTCATTAGCAACTTTGGCCTCCTTGATTCGCATATCAAATAAGGAACACTTGCCGAGCGTCGCGATCTCCCTACACAAGGCCCCAGCCTATGGGAATTACGTTGGAGAAGTATCGGATGAGCTACCTCCCATCCAACATCCTTGGTATCATCATATAAAAGAATATCTACGAGATGGATCTACACCCGCTGAGGCGAGCCTGACTGAGAAAAGGCGGATCCATCGACTTGCCATGAAGTTCTACCTGAGTAGAGATGCACTCTACAAAAGAGATGTAGGACTAGGTCTCCTCAGATGTCTAGACAAAGATCAAGCCCAAAGGCTTATGGATGAAATCCATGGCGGAGTCTGTTGCCCCCACATGAGTGGCCCCCTCCTTGTCAAGAAGGTCCTCAGGACAGGACATTATTGGCTATCTCTCAAAGCTGATTGCAACGACCACGTCAAAAGATGCTATCAGTGCCAGATTCATGGGAATGCTATACACGCCCCTCCACGGGAGCTCCACAATATGAGTTCGCCTTGGCCCTTCTCAATTTGGGGAATGGACATTATCGGGCCCATTGAGCCTAAAGCCAGTAATGGTCACCGATTTATCTTCACCATGATCGACTACTTCACCAAGTGGGTAGAACCAGCCTCCTTCCCCAGGGTCACTAAAGAAGTCATCATTGCCTTCATCAGAAACAATGTCGTTTATCGATACGGACAACCAGAGGTTATTGTGTCAGACAATGCCAACAACCTCAACAACAAAATGATGGAGGAATTATGCAATAAATTCCACATCAAACATCTTAACTCTGTCATCTATCGTCCAAAGATGAACGGTGTTGTTGAAGCGGCTAACAAAAACATCAAGAAGATTATGCAAAAGATGTCCGCCAACCATAAAGATTGGCCTGACCTGTTGCCTCTTACTCTGTTAGCCTACAGAACTTCAATGCGTACTTCAACTGGGGCAACCCCCTATGCTTTAACCTATGGGATGGAAGCAGTACTCCCCATAGAAGTTGAGATGGAATCTCTCAGAGTATTGATCGACGCTCAGCTGGATGAAGACCAATGGGTACAAGACAGGTATCACCAATTGTCTCTAATAGACGAAAGGCGAACCGCGGCTATCTTCCATGGTCAGTTATATCAGCAAAGGATCTCCATATCCTATAACAAAAAAGTCCGGCTATAGCAGTTTAAACAACATGACTTGGTTTTGAAGAAGATTCTTGACAACCAAGATCAGGCTAGAGGAAAATCCGCTCCTAACTGGGAAGGCCCGTTTATTGTCAAAGAAGTATTGACAGGAGGCGCTCTCAGATTGCAAGAAATGGATGGCGATGAATTTCCACAACTCATCAACTCAGACACCATGAAACGGTATTATATCTGAAGTAACAAAGAAACACCACGTGCATCATCATCGATCACCAAATATTCCGGTTCTTTAACCCTTTACCACATATAACTTATCTACACTTAGCCCCTCAGGGAAACATACTCTTCAAGCCAGCAGCCTGGCTTTCTCCTTAGCGCTCATACAACTTAGGTCATCCCACCGCGGATTGAACCTCTTGCGTTTATAGTTTGGCTACCCATTTCTGGGATCAAACTTTTCACCTATAGTTTATCCTCAACCTAGGATTAAACTTTCTTTTCCCCGCACTTTGACCTGCACATTGGATTACGCTTTTCTTCTCACCCTGAGGGGCGAACTACGTCGACTTGATCTCCTCTTCAATAGGAGTACGTAGGTAACCATTTCATATGGCCCGGTCACAATAAAACAAAAACCGCAAAAACATTTCTACCCTCTTCTCATCACAAAAACAACCAAAAACATTCCTACACCATATCGACCATATCTGATGTTGAACCTCTTACACTAGGTTCGAACTACACGCAGACACGATCTCCTCTTCAATAGGAGTACGTGGCGCGACCATTCATGGTGTGGTCTCACCCCTACCAAAACACAAACCATTGTCAACGGGTATTGGGATTCTCTTTCAATCCATTACATTTCATTCGTCTTGGACGAAAGGGATGGAATTACTGAACTCCTCCCAAATAGGAGATTCTACGACCATCTAAGTTGCTGTCATACCACCTCAAGAAGCGACACTAAACCATAAGAGATGGAATTAACTAGGCTTCTCCTAAATAGAAGTACTGGAGACCATCTGTGGTGCGGTCAATCTCAAAGAGGAAAGCCACACTCCTCTCCACATTTCCATCCAGAAGCAAGTCCCAAGACACCAAAGATGGTAGGGATACAACATAGATCGATGATCCATTCTGAACTATCCAGAGACAGCTCAATGTTCATCCACCAAGGAAGAATTCAGAATACATCAAGATCACAAGCCCTGAAGCAGCAAGAAAAATATCAAACAAATAGCAAGGCATATCTAAAAGGGAAGTGATCCAAAAATATATTTCCCTGTCATATATAATGCTATTTGATATATATACAATGTGAACTATACATGAAAAAATGGCTAAGCTAGTCTGTGCAGGTAAATACAAGTTCATCTACAAATCAGGGTACATGCGAGCTAGCAAGAAGACCAACATGGCATCCTCTCGGATAAAGGAGGTAAAGCAGTAGTCTTACGGATAAGAATATCCACACGACCCAATGATCAGTAGCCATCTGCATGCATGATGACCATGTGCTCATCGATATAACTCATCTCTGCGATCATACTAGTGGTAAGGGACCTTGTTTGCGATTATATCTATAATATATGACCACATCCGGGCGATATAGCACTATCCCGCTCAACTATCATCGCATCTCCGTGCGATCTAGCCTCATCACGCCAATGATGGCGAAGATCTCTGAGCCAATGCCTCGCTCTCTCTCTAATAGGGGGCGTCCCTCACATCAAGAACAGTCGACATCATAGATCGAATCTGATCTCTCTCAAAGGTCATCAGATGAAGACTCTGTTCTAAGTACTGTGCCAAGTGCTGAATCACAAAAGTATTGGTACTAGGAGAATTCGGAAGAAATATTGGCAACCTAGCAGTGATATCCTCCTCGATGTAGGTATAAATGTCCTCTATAGGCTCTACATCGTATAACTCGCTCTCCGGTACTGCAAATACTGATGCAGCCGATAAAACCTCCGTCTCCATCCATGCGGAGTACTCTGCAAAATAACCGAGACGACTGACAGGAAAAGTAGCTAGCTCACGCTGATCCCAGCAAGCGTATACACAAGATCGGTCCTCGATTGAGAGGTATCGAGAAGCTGAATGCTGACCTGCCGCCCCCTCAAAAGGATGAAAATCCTGGAACTGGTCGAACTGCGACATCACAACCAATGGGTGATAAGTAGTCACGCCCCTCAAGCCAGCCAAAGGGAGGAAATCCATGCCCGGAGCATGAGTAATGAAGCTGTATGGTGAGCAAAGCCCCGAGCACAGCAATATGCTAAATGCATCTCTGATATTTGCCAAAAATGTGGACCAGGGATGAGCATCTGTACACTTCAGATGGTGAAAAGGAGTATGACATAGCCACATCATGGGAAAAGCAATACCCATGCTTGCCTCTAAGGGTACCAACCGGTCGTGAAGTGTGACATAAACCACACATACAAAGATGGCCGAACTCCCGATGAAAACACGCTTTGACGGTAAATCTTTGCAGAGGGATCTTGATCACGGTCTCTCGCCACGATCATAGGTACGATGGTACGACCCTCCCTGAGAGCTCTCACCGCCATGATAACGCCTATATCTATCTCATCCATATACTGCGGCATATACATGTATGACAGTACACATAGCATCAGTACATTAACTCTGGCCAAACGCCAATGATCCTCCGAGACGGTGAAATCCCCAGAATGTCATGAGTAGCTATCCTCCGCAACAAATCTGTCATACAAAAAACGCTGAGAGATCACGTGGCCAGATGTCAGCTCATCCTGCACTACTCTACGCCTCAATCCTGTGAGAGTCATGAATCGTCTACTCATGTCTCCCAAAGCCATGTGCACGCAAGGTCTGTCTAAGGGTAGCATCGTCAAACGTGCATACTCCTCCAGAGTAGGAGTTAACTCATGGGTGCCAAAATGGAATACCTTCCTATCCGGTAGCCAATGCTCTATCATCCCGTCCACGAATCCTGCAGGAACCTGAAATATCAAAAGGGTCATGGTATCTTTGCGAATGAGATCTACAATCACCACATGCGGTGGTGACATGCTATCGCATACCACGATCGAATACCCAATGCCACCAGCAGCGGTGGGGTATGATCTATACTGACTAATCGTCGAAGAAGACATCTCATGCGGGCCGTGTCATAAGACCATCCAGGGGTCAATGCCAAATATCTCTGGACATACATACATATGCGTAACATGATACATGCATAACAGATAATGGATGACAATATGATATAGGGAATGAAAAACGGTGCATACATTCCTAAATATATCGTCATATAATAAATCAGCTCTATACAGCTACAAATACATGAAAATGGGGCACAAACTCCCTACTACTAACAGAGGCCTATCAAAAGATATAGCGAGAATGGGGAACAGCCACCCAATATCTAACAGAGGCCTATCAAAAGATATAATGAGAATACACATCAGAAGAAGACCAGGGTCTCGATGTCCACATCCTCAATCCTGTCCACCTGATGTAACTCCTCCTGAGTCACTAGATCTCTATCAACAAGGATGTCAGGCCTATAAAGAGGAGGATCTATGCCGGCAAAACCAAATGGGTCGTTTGAGGGGCCAGCACCTGAGCTGGAAGGAAAAAATGACTCCGCATCTACTGGATCTCTACCCAAATGCCGAATAAGTACATGTGCTTGGTCCAACTGCCGGGTCAAACTATCAATCTAGGTCAGATGAGTCAGAGCTCGGACAAAAGCTACCCAATCCGTCATCATTAAAGATCCTGGAACCATGTCCCCCATAAACTATGTGGCACGGGACTGGGCCCCAATAGTGCAAGGGAGCCACCAACGCTGGAATATCTCCTGAGTACATGGACCCTCAGATAAATCAAAACCGTCAACTCCCAACAATGGAATATCAGTGATGGGTGACTGTGATACAGGCCAATTACACCTGACAGGAGGCAAGATCGGTATACAAATCTCCCTTGTGGTGCTCCTAATAACACGCTCTCCTAAATAGAGCTCCCAGCCTCCATCTGTGAAGAGAGGAAATCTCCGAGTGGAAATCAAATACTCTACTCCAGTAGGGTGTCCATCCTCAAAACCGATGGTCAAATGATCCCCTGAGTATGGAAGCCATGTGATGGCGTCGACCATCAAGAACTCCAACAGATACTGGCGGTGGTGAAAGCCCTCAGATATAGGTACCTCTGGCAAAATAGAATGGTGCCATCGTCGTCCTCGTGGATAGGTATCTAAGCCTAACACACTCATGGGACACAAACATGGAAGCCTCTTATAGGCCCAGAACTGCCAACACAATGGCAAAACAACTGCTATTAGTAAACGCTCTTAACCTGTGAATGGAAAAAGACAAGAGAAATACTCACCAGCAGAAGCGGGTAAAATCTTAGCTGCCTCGGTTAACCACAGCGAGCGCAGACGCATACCGGAGGAAATAGGCAAAGGTGTAAGAGCCTCGGTCATACTCTCTATACTATTACATCGCGTGTGGCGTGACCAAAGCGAATCTACCGTGGAAGAGTTATCTGCTATAAAGCGACCTCGAATGATCATCGGAACAATCGCCGCAGTGACGCGATCCACGATCCTCGACATCATCAGGCATGGGTTCACTCAATAGCCCACTCATAACATCTACGCTCAAAGGACCCGAACAGACGATCCACGCCTTTGAGTGCCTCCATAAAAAACTCCTAATAAGGATCTGACGGCAGTAGGGGTAATATTCGACATGCAAGGCACTGGCTCCCCTCTAAACTCCATACCTGTGATAAATCGCTAATCCATAGGCGTCATCATCACCTCACAATCCAACAGATGGAGTGACTGAGTCTGATGAAACCATCGCTCAGACAATGCCCTGAGGTAACCCCAGGGACAACGACGGGGAAGGATGGAGAAAAATGCCCCAAATCCCCACTCATGCACTACTTCTCTATAGTCAGGATGAAGAACCTAGTACATGGATTGGATGCTAAACCAGTTCCCCCGAGGCTGTGTAAAACCTGGAACCTGCATGAAATGCAGATCAACATCAGAACCCTACACTTTTAAAGTCCGGCGGACCTACCCTTTTAAAGTCCTTAAAAGTAGTAGCTCGTACTACTCCAGGAATCACGGGTACATTAGCCCCCGTTCTATTAAATGCAGCCGTTAAAAGATTAACGAACTCCTACATTGGATTAACCGAACCACTCTCCGGTTGGTTAACATTAGCACCCTGATTTCGTTGTCTCCTTCTTGGCGGCATTTTGCTGTTAAGAAAACAACACATCATTATTACTTTATTCTTGTTGGTTTGTTATTGTTTGTAATAAAACAACAACTCATACTCATTACTCAATATATTCCATAAAAAGACATATATTGATTCATAACTTGTAGTTTACCATAAAAAGACATATATTGATTCATAACTTGTAGTTTAACACTACATTGTTTACATTACTCAGCCTTAGCTGATTACATTACCATCCCGCAATTACTTTCCAAAAATTGGGATTTACAAAGACTACTGTTGATCGATTTCACAATCAATGAATACGTGCAAGTATACACGGTCAACAAGTAAGAAAGTGAAAGTAGAGTATCGTTCCCACGAGGAATTATTTAATAAAAATCACCAAGTACTAATTCTTAACCAAACTAATTTTATTTAAACAATCTCAAATCGTTATTTTTCTAATTAAGAAAACTAAATTAAACAATTAAAAGAGATTAGTCTAAAAGAAAGCAAATAAACAAAACTAAGATTTGATTGAATTCAGGTAAATAAGGATTAAGACTCCAATATCCCCAATTATGAACTATAAATCAATTATCCAATTATCCCAATTATTATGTCTCTTCGAATTGTTAATGAAACTCTCAAATGCCAAAAGCCCTTTTCCAAGTGATCAATTGCCTTCTATTTAATCTAGATTAATTTTACTATATTCCTATGCAAAATAATTGAATTAAACTCGTTACAATCCCAATTCTTTATGTGTTATATGTGGCAAAAAGATATTTTCATTCTATTCACAAACCTAATTATTCACTGTGCAAATAACTAAGTCACATGATATCATGCCCAGTTCTAACCCTAGAATTCCTCTTCCAATTCCTTCTAGAGTAACAAAGTAATTACTGATCAGATAATTAATCAATAAGCATAAGGCAAGATAAACAACTCACTTTGACACAAATAATTGGAATAAATTAAATAACTAATTTATAGCCATAAAAGGTTCAATTGAAATCTTAATAAAAAGTTAGTTCATAATTAATGAATTAAAACCAAGAATCCACAATTGAATAGACATTAAAAGATAAAAGTAGGATGAGAGAAGAGAATAGAATGCATTGTCGTGAAATCGATGCTCCCTCTTGCTCTTGCTGCTCTTGATCTTCAATGGTCTCCAAGTTGCTTCATATCCAAAACTAATAAGAACTAGGGTTATGTTCTAAATCTAAAGGGTGTTTAATCTAGGCTAAGCTATATAATCTCCTCCTTATTTTATGCCTTACATCATGTATTTATAGGTTACAAGTCTAATTTTGAGTTTAGGAACAAACCCACCCAACTTATTATAAATAAAATCAAATTTCCTCTAATTATATTTGTGAATAATAAGGTATTAATTTGATATAATTCTCTCTGGTTATGGGTGAAATGTGCAAATTTTGCAAAATATGCAAGTGGTTATAAAATAATCATTGTTGTTAGGGAATATTAGTTTGGTGCGTGAATATTCTTGTTGTCGGGGAATATTAAATGCATGCGACTGCGCGATCATTTATGGGCCCCATAACAGAATAAGCTGTCGGAAGAAAATGACAAGTTTGAGTTTTTATAAATAACGGCGTAGTTATTCACAGATTAACAACATTGGAATACCGGTGGTTAAAATCTGATGTCTGGCGTGGATGCAGTATTGATGAATTATTGATCCTTACGTGAAGGCACTACTCAATAATTATTACTGATGAATTCTTGTTCAATATTTTATTTTATTGATTCAATAATTGTTGCGTTGATATTTTATATTATTGTTGTTTCAATAATTGTCAACTGCATATTTCCCATTATCGGATCAATAATTCATATTATTTGAATAATATTATTAGATAGCATTATTGGCAATGTCTAGAAAGTTACATCGAGGAGAGGTTTGGTCACTAATTTGCGGCGCCCGATAAGGAGAAATTCTTATTGGAAAGCCCCTCTTTCTCTGGAGCGGCTGGTTTGTCATAAATGTGATTACGTAATATTATTTGTGAATAATTAATTATTGATTCATATGATAAGAAAATATTTATTTTATGTGGATATAAATGTTGGATATATTTATTGTGGTTAAAAATGAAGGAGTTAATGTTGAGGTGTTTTATCGGTATTTTTGTGGAATGAAGGTATTAAAAATTAAACCGGTGTTTTTGAGAGATATATTGTGTGAGTTATAATTTTTAATCCGACCGTTGGATCGTTGTAATTTTTGGATATATTATACATATATAAGTTGAGTATATGTCCACAAATTTTGAGCCGTTAAAAATGAGCGTATGATTTGTTATGAATTTTAAGAGGTGGTGATTGAAAAATAGGTTTATAAATGATTTTGGTGGAAAATTCTAGAATTGAGTGGGCCCCACTTGTGGTTGGTGAAGAAATGTGCTGAATTTATTTCAAATGTGGTGGGTGGGAATAGTAGCGAGTAAAAAGCCATCGGTTTGCGGTCGAAATCTGCTAACATTTTCCTATAAATAGAGGCTAAGTTAAAATTGAAAATCACACGAAACAAGTTTTCTCTCTTTCTCTCTCTAGATTATTGAGTGTATTTTGTGAGTATTTAGATACTTTGTGAGTTTCTATTCATCGATTGCAAGTTTCCTTGACCTTATCTGGATATTTCGATCGAAAATCTTGATATTTTGAGGTAAGGGATGTTATTTTCTTCATATATGATATTATTTCTTCAATATCATTATCTTAAAGTATTGATCTGAATTTTTATCAAATTTGGAACTTTTTGTGTCGGGTTACTATTCACGTATCGACCTTATTCACGTATCACGACACTTATTCACGAATCTGACACTATTCACTTAAAAAATGAAATTTTTTTCTTTTTGTCCAAGATGTCTATTATGGTTACTATCTTTGATTGTATCCATGTTTTGATCTTTATTTTTGAATTACCTTCAAAATTGGTATTTATAGTATTATTGATCTTGGATAAAAATTTATCTGAATCCTACTATTTGTCCTTAGTTTCCTTTGGATTCGTTTTCTTTAAAATATTTTTCATCATCCTCGGTCCTAAATGATGATATTACTAAATATCTTGACTGTAGTGCAAAGATAAATGATTAAGCGATGAATATCTTTGGCGCGTAGTGCAAAGATGAGCAGTGTTGAGATGAACATGACCATTTGGTGATACAAATGAATATCTTTGGCACATGGTGCAAAGATGAATATTTGATTAAAGATGTATATTGATTGTTATTACGGGATATAAAATATTGATGATGGACTTTTAAATCTTAGAAGATAGTAGAACTCATTCTCTCTTGACTCTTAATGGATTGTTGTTTCATTTGCGATTGTTGATCTAAAACTTGTTGGCTATTATATTTTATCAGATTTTTCCTGTTGAAGACTAACGATAATTTGTTGTATATTATCTTAGTCATAATATTCTTTCTTGGGCTAGTTGAGCTCACCCTTTTCCTTTTTTTTCCATTTTTCTCGGGAGGTGAGAACATAGCGAGGAACTAGTCGAGTGCGGAGTGATGGTTCTAGAAAGATGTTTTAGCGATCCTCACTATTTACGTAAAATAGTGTTTGAATAATTATAACGAGGACTTATTTGAGTGTGGATATTGTCTAGAAGACAATATTTGTATTTAAACTCACGGTATGTGTTGTTATGCATATTTTGCCCGACAATTGTATTATTGAAGTTGTAGTTTGCTTTACATACCATGTATTTGGCGACTTTCGAATGGGGTGTTGTATACCTATTTTTTGGGCGTCACGATTAATATCAAGCTTAGGGATATGGTCTCTGGCGGAGATCGGGGAATAGAACTAGGAGGAGAGATGAGTAAATCCTTATTAGTGTGTCTTATCTAAAAGCTTATTTGTTGGTCGATCGTAATATAGGGATATTATGTGATATGTTAATTTGTTTAATTAACCCTTGTTTTATATGCGATGTTTAAGAATGGCCGCGAGAGCGTTAACAATGGAGTGTATGAGGCGTGGAACAACCTTTGAATTACAAACCGGAGAGCGTGCAGCGGGAAGGCAATATTCCTCTGTAAAACAACACTCTCTGAAAGCAAGCGATGAATGATGGAATGTTTAGGAGCTTTTTGCGATTCATGCAAAACCCGAGACGAGGAGACTTCGTGCACAAAATACGGTGGAAATGATAGCAATCTGCGACTTGTCACAATGACGCGATTCAAGGAGTTGGGACCACGAATTTAAGGGAAAGCGGGATCCGATCATGGCGGAAATGTGGGTCAAGCAAATTACCAAGATATTCGATGTCTTGGGATGCGGAGAACGAACAGAAGGTTCCATTACGCCACCTTTATGTTCAGGTGAAAGCGGACTCTTGGTGGGAGTGCGTGAAGCGTACCCGACCCGGCCGCCCTTTTCGGCATGTCTTGGGAAGCGTTTGAAAACTATTCAATGACAAGTACTTTCACGAAAGTATTAAATCATATGAAGGAGGTGGAGTTTATCGGTGGAACAAAACAACATGGCGGTGTCCCGATCTGCGAAGCGAAGTTTGCGAGTTATCGAGTTTTGCACCTCATTTGGTGAAAATGAGGAGCGAATGACGAGGATGTTTACGAGAGGTCTAAAAGCGAGATTGACAATATCTTATATCTCATAAATTTTCTTTATATTCGGATGTTGTAAACAGAGGCTCAATTATTAGGCGAGATAATGAGTATGTTCAGCAGGGGACCACAACCGAGGTCATCTGGGTGTGCGCGATCATCGAGGCGATGATAACCAACGAGGAGGAAAAAAAATCTGAACAAAGCGGTAACCACTCGGGTGGTCATCGTGGCCATGATAATAGGAGAGGTGAGTCAGTGGAAATTTCGAAAAGAGAGATTCAACAATGATGGGGAAGACATCAACAATGACACCGGCACCAACAACAAATTCTAGGGAGGAGAAACGGCCTTGATTAGATGTTACAAATCACGGGAAGAGGACATATCATTAAAGCTGTCCACAACAATCCAAGGTATGTTACAAGCTGTGGAAAGGAAGGCCACATAGCTCGGGATTGTTACATAGCAAAACCAAGTTCAACGGGGATGGTGACTCAAGGGCATCCGGATAAGTCAAAATCGGCGGTTCTGGAAGAAGCGTTTGTCGTGGTAGCCAAAAAAGAGAGAACGAGAACGAGGTGATTCTGGGTAAGCTAATCTTGAACTCTTGCGAAGTTTATACCTTACTAGATCTGGGTTCTACCCATTCTTTTATCTCTCTCTGCTTGTGCTCAGCGTTTAAACTTGACTCAGGAGAAATTGGACTTTGACTTATCTGTTGAAACTCAGATTTGGGTGAAACCTTCGTTACATCTACGGTTTATAAATCTTGCATGATCCAAGTTGGCACTATCACATTACACATTGATCTTATATCTTTAAAGATACTTGCTTTTGATGTGATTTTAGGAATTGATTGGTTAACCACTCATCATGCCAAAATTGATTGTTTTAAATAAGGTTGTTAGTTTTCATATTCTAACCAACTTTGTCATCTGATTCAAACAACTAAACCACTAAAATCGATCACTATCATATCAAGCCATAAAGCTATTAGTTTATTGAAAAAGCGGATGTCAAGCTTTCTTAGCCCATGTTATGGATTTGAACAAAGACAAATCGATTTGAATAATATTTACATTGTTAGAGAATTTTTACGATGTATTTCTGAAGAACTTCCGGTCTACCCCCCCGAGCGTGATGTTGAATTCTTTATTGACCTTGGTAGGGTACAAAACCCATTTCTAAAACCCCATATCGAATGGCTCTATTGAACTTGAGGAGTTAAAAGTCCAACTACTGAGAATTGTTAGACATAGGTTTCATTAGTCTAGTACATCTCCTTGGGGTGCTCTGTTTTATTAAGTAAAGAAGAAAGGCGGGGTATGCGACTTTATTATTGACTCTGAGAAATTAAACCATGTCACCATCAAGAATAGGTATCCATACCTCGCATTGATGACACATTTACGACCGATTGCAAGGAGCACAATTCTTTTCAAAGATCGATCTTAGTTACGGATATCATCGGTGAAGATTAAAAGCGAGGATATTCAAAAGGCGCCTTGAGAACTTCGATGCGGGCATTATGAATTCTTAGTCATGTCTTTTGGATTGACTAATGCTCTATTTTGCTTTCATGGATATGATGAGCCGTGTATTCAAGGAATATTTGGATCGGTTTGTTGTTGTCTTTATTGATGACATCCTCATCTATTCAAAAGCCGTGAAGATCATGAGCACCATTTGAAGGCGATACTTGAAAGGCTTCGTGAAAACAAACTTTATGCCAAAATTTGAAGAAATCGAGTTACGGCTTGAGAAAGTAGCATTCCTTGGGCGCGTGGTGTCAAAACATGGAGTATCTGTCGACCGGCGAAGATTGAAGCGATCTGAAAGTTAGGGAGCAACCAAAAGTCGGTGGCCAAAGTGCGTAGCTTTACGGGCTTAAATTTGGTTATTATCGGAGATTAGTGGAAGGATTTTCTCGAATCGCTACTCAGATTAACTTCGATTGACTCGGAAAGATACAAAATTTGTATGGAAGCGAGGAATGCGAGAAGAGTTTCCAAGAGCTCGAGAGGAGACTCATTTGGCTTTTGTTACAGCAATACCATCGAATGCGGATGGATTTGTTATATCTGATGATGCTTGAGGCAAAGGGTTAGGATGCGTTCTCATGCAACATGGGAAAGTCATAGCCTATGCCTCCGACAACTCAAAGAAAATATGAGAGGAATTATCCTACTCATGATCTAGAGTTAGCGGCGATCGTATTCGCGTTGAAAATTTGGAACACTACTTGTATGGGGAGAAAGTGGAGATTTATCGGACCATAAAAGCCTCAAATATTTCTTCACCCAAAAAGAACTCAACATGCGGCAGCGGCGTTGGCTTGAACTATTGAAGATTACGATCACACTATTCAATATCATCACGGAAAAGCGAGCGTAGTAGTAGCATTGAGTAGAAGATCATATCTGATCTGAGTGCGATATTGTTAATGCAAAGGCCCATTACGTATGACTTGCAAAGGATGGAGGTAGAATTAAAGACTCGAGGGACCCACATGATGATGGCGAATATCTGAGTAGAAGCAGACTTTAATCGATAAAGTTAAAAAAGCTGCTCAAGCTACGGACACAGGCGTCGTATGAAGAAGAAAGTGCAAGAAGGAGCTATTCGAGCGAGAATCGATGAAGAAGGAATACTTAGATTCAACTCCGGACTTTGTGTTCTAAACGATTACGACTTGAAGCATAGAATCATGATGGAGGCACACAACACCCCATTTGCAATCCATCACAGGAGTACCAAAATGTATCATGATATTGACATACATTTTGGTGGAACAATATGAAGAGAGAGATCGCGGAGTTTATCTCGAGGTGTTTAACTTGTCAGCGTGTAAAGGCGGAGCATCAAGTGCCAAAGGGTCCATTACAACCACTTGAGATTCCGAAATGGAAGTGGGAACACATTACTATGGATTTAGTTCTGGTCTTCCCAAAGTTTCTCAAGGCATAGATGCGATTTGGGTTATTGTTGATAGATTAACCAAATCGCCCATTTCTTACCGTCGTGAGACTTATTCCTTGAGCGTCTTGCTTTCGCATGTCGTGAATGAGATTGTGAGATTGCATGGCATGCCGATATCCATAGTTTGGATCGTGACCCAAGATTCACTTCACGATTTTGGGTTAGCTTGCGAAAAAGCTATGGGCGCAGTTCTGATTGATTCGGCATACCATCCTCAAGCGGACGGACAATCGAGAGGACTATTCAAACCCTTGAAGATCTATTAAGACTTTGTGTCCTAGATTTTAAAGGAAGTTGGGATAAGTACTTGCCATGGTGGAATTCTCCTACAACAACGAGTTATCAAGCAAGTATAGGCATGGCTCCATTTGAGGCGTTGTATGGGCCGAAAGTGTCGTTCTCGATTATCTTTGGGACGAGGTGGGAGAAACAACGTTGTTGGGACGAAATTAAATGCATGACTACGAAAAAGATCCAAATGATTACACAAGCGTATACAAAGCGGCACAAGATCGACAAAAGAGTTATCACGGATCTTCATCGAAAAAGGCGTGGAATTTAATATTGGGGATCATGTATTGTTACGTGTTGCACCATGGAAGGGAGTTACAAGATTTGGGAAGAGAGAAAAGCTCAATCCACGATTTGTTGGTCCATTTGAGATTCTTGACCGAATAGGAAATGTGGCCTATAGACTCGCATTACCTCCAGTATGTCTACGTGTTCATAATGTTTTCACATATCCATGCTTAATAAATATGTGAAAGACCCGAACCATATTATTGCGTTAGAACCCGGACGAGATAGCCAGAAGATTTAACGTCTGAAGAAGTACTGTTAAGATCTTGGATAGGAAAAGAGCATGTCCTACGCACCAGGTTATACCACAAGTTAAGGTTTTATGGAGAAACCATGCTATTGAAGAAATGACACAGGAGTTGGAATCGAAAATGAAAGCGAGGTATCCTCACCTTTTGAAACACAGTGCGTATGTCAATTTAGAGGACGAAATTTCATAAGGAGGGAGGTTGTAAGACCCCAACTTATTATAAATAAAATCAATTTCCTCTAATTATATTTGTGAATAATAAGGTATTAATTTGATATAATTCTCTGTTTATGGGTGAAATGTGCAAATTTTGCAAAATATGCAAGTGGTTATAAAATAATCATTGTTGTCGGGGAATATTAGTTTGGTGGTGGAATATTCTTGTTGTCGGGGAATATTTAAATGCGACAGGTAGCGATCATTTATGGGCCCCATAACGAGAATAAGCGTCGGATGAAGAAAATGACAAGTTTGAGTTTTTATAAATAACGGCGTAGTTATTCTGAATTAACAACATTTGGAATACCGGTGGTTAAAATACGATGTCTGGCGTGGATGCAGTATATTGATGAATTATTGATCCTTACGTGAAGGCACTACTCAATAATTATTCTGATGAATTCTTTATTCAATATTTTATTTTATTGATTCAATAATTGTTGCGTTGATATTTTATATTATTGTTGTTTCAATAATTGTCAACTGCCTGATATTTCCCATTATCGGATCAATAATTCATATTATTTGAATAATATTATTAGATAGCATTATTGGCAATGTCTAGAAAGTTACATCGAGGAGAGGTTTGGTCACCTAATTGCGGCGCCATAAGGAGAAATTCTTATTGGAAAGCCCCTCTTTCTGAGGAGCGGCTGGTTGTCATAAATGTGATTACGTAATATTATTTGTGAATAATTAATTATTGATTCATATGATAAGGAAATATTTATTTTATGTGGATATAAATGTTGGATATATTTATTGTGGTTAAAAATGAAGGAGTTAATGTTGAGGTGTTTTATCAGTATTTTTTGTCGGAATGAAGGTATTAAAAATTAAACCAGTGTTTTTGAGATATATTGTGTGAGTTATAATTTTTAATCCGACCGTTGGATCGTTGTAATTTTTGGATATGTTATACATATATAAGTTGAGTATATTCCACAAATTTTGAGCCGTTAAAAATGAGCGTATGATTTGTTATGAATTTTAAGAGGTGGTGATTTTGAAATTAGGTTTATAAATGATTTTGGTGGAAAATTCTAGAATTGAGTGGGCCCCACTTGTGGTTGGTGAAGAAATGTGCTGAATTTATTTCAAATGTGGTGGGTGGGAATAGTAGCGAGTAAAAGCCATCGGGTTGCGGGTCAAGTCTGCTAACATTTTCCTATAAATAGAGGCTAAAGTTAGAATTGAAAATCACACGAAAAACAAGTTTTCTCTCTTTCTCTCTCTAGATTATTGAGTGTATTTTGTGAGTATTTAGATACTTTGTGAGTTTCTATTCATCGATTGCAAGTTTCCTTGACCTTATCTGGAGATATTAGATCGATCGAAATCTTGATATTTTGAGGTAAGGGATGTTATTTTCTTCATATATGATATTATTTCTTCAATATCATTATCTTAAAGTATTGATCTGAATTTTTATCAAATTTGGAACTTTTTGTGTCGGGGGGTTACTATTCACGTATCTGACACTTTATTCACGTATCTGACACTATTCATTCACGAATCACTGACTTATTCAAAAAATGAAATTTTCTTCTTTTTTGTCCAAGATGTCTATTATGGTTACTATCTTTGATTGTATCCATGTTTTGATCTTTATTTTTGAATTACCTTCAAAATTGGTATTTATGAGTATTATTGATCTTGGATAAAGCATTATCTGAATCCCTACTATTTTTGTCCTTAGTTTCCTTTGGATTCGTTTTCTTTAAAATATTTTTCATCATCCTCGGTCCTAAATGATGATATTACTAAATATCTTTGACTTTTGTAGTGCAAAGATAAATGATTAAGCGATGAATATCTTTGGCGTAGTGTGCAAAGATGAGCAGTGTTGAGATGAACATGACCATTTGGTGATACAAATGAATATCTTTGGCTGTGGTGCAAAGATGAATATTTGATTAAAGATGTATATTGATTGTTATTCTGAGGATAAAATATTGATGATGGACTTTTAAATCTTAGAAGATAGTAGAACTCATTCTCTACTTGACTCTTCTAATGGATTGTTGTTTCATTGCGATTGTTGATCTAAAACTTGTTGGCTATTATATTTTATCAGATTTTTCCTGTTGAAGACTAACGATAATTTGTTGTATATTATCTTAGTCATAATATTCTTCTTTTGGGCTAGTTGAGCTCACCCTTTTCCTTTTTGTTCCATTTTTCTCGGGAGGTGAGAACATAGCGAGGAACTAGTCGAGTGCGGAGTGATGGTTCTAGAAAGATGTTTTAGCGATCCTCACTATTTACGTAAAATAGTGTTTGAATAATTATAACGAGGACTTATTTGAGTGTGGATATTATCTAGAAGACAATATTTGTATTTAAACTCACGGTATGTGTATGTGTTGTATATTTTTTTTTTGCGACAATTGTATTATTGAAGTTGTAGTTTGCTTTACATACCATGTATTTGGCGACTCGAGAATGGGTGTTGTATACCTATTTTGGGCGTAGGTTATGACTTAAGGTTCTACTTTCCCCCTTAAGTTTTATAACCTAGGCTCTGATACCTACTTGTAGTGCCCCCAAATCCGGGTATCTTCCAACCCGACAGATGGTGCTATACTTTACAACATTCATACATTCATTCAATTGAAAAGTCTCAAAGAACGAACATAACATCTATATATTTTAAGTAATATTTACATTTCTCGGGTTCTATTCCCATTACAAAGGTTCTTTGTCATAATATCAGTTACATTACAACAATAGACCTATACTATTACAAGACAGCTTAACAATCTGCCTTAGCTTTTCCTTTATCCCTTTTCGATCCTTCGGGACGTTCAGTCTTAGCTGCATTCATATGGTTCAAGCAAGAGTGAGCATAACTAGCTCGGCAAGTATAACAATTTAATAACAACATGCTTGGAACATACGAATTGTATATCTTCAATAACTGAACAATAGTTATGAAGTACTATTGATAATTCAAAATAGCACTTCATCTTTCTTTCAAAATGTTTTACAATAATAACAATATTTAGTAAAACATTCACTCCGGTCACAGACCTCGAGTATTCATTCTTTATTGAAAAAGGACAACCCGAAAGCAAATCCGTAAGCCCGATATTACTTACGAGCACTTCTAGGTGATCAACCTATTGTACTATATGTTGATCAACACTACATACATTAAACGTATGCACGTTTAAGCATTTGGCAACCTCACGTGCCTGTCGTTTTACTAACAAAACATTTGTTTAACATTTCAACCTTCTTTTGAAAACCATATCAGGTAGTTGACAAAAGATAGCAACATTTGATAATAAATGAATAGATTATCAATACATCAAGTCTAGCCAAAGGAATTGGCTTTAACTTCAACATACCTCAATTCATGCCAAAGAATACATGAACTTCAAAAACTTGTTCATATTGAACTGAGACAAGAGTTAGAATACTTGCCTTTAGCGTCTGCTACGGTATATTAACTTTATATTCAAGTCGTTCAAGTCTCTACAATACATGATCACATAATGCCTTACATTAGGTCAAGTATGTATATGACTATATTGTATCCTTCATCTCAATCTAAGTGTGTATTAGATTCAGTTACAATTCTTTCCGGTTTATCATTATCCTTGCATTATATTTGACTAGGTTATCTCAACCTTTATACAACATCCTTAAGGTTTAACAAAGTTTAAACAATGTTACATTACATTCCTTAAGTTGTGTTTACTTTTAAATCAATTAGCTTTCCTTTCTTTGTACTTAAAAACATTCATTACCATCCTTGTTCTGAGACTGGCGTTGCGGCGCCAGCTTTATACTTACATCTCGCCTTTGCGGTCATGAGCTTATAAGAGCATTGTCCCGGACTTGGCATGCATGCAGTCCTTAGTTAATGAATTAATATCGCGCCACTTCACCTCGAAGATTTTTGATCTTTATACATGGCTGCTTATGCTACATAAATTGTACTATGGTTCGTTGGCGAACTCTTGCATGTCTTTCGAAGCTGCTTTGAATCTTCTGCTAGCGACTTGCCATAACTAGGGTTGTTTAGTTGGTCAGCCATGGCTGACTCAACTCCGCACCGTAAAATAATTTCGGTTTTTAAATTTTGTGAACTTCCCGGATGCATAACTTCTTCGTTATAAGTCCAAATTGGCTCGTTCAAAAGCCTACGGTTCAAAAATTACATAATCTACATGTTCATGCAAGAATTTTATCTATTTGAATTCGTTTGCTAAGAATTCACCTATTGGTTCATTTTTAACGAAAACGATAAACGTTCATGAACGTTCAACACTCGTTTCTTCGTTCTAAGTTGGAATCCGGTCATTTTCGAGTTTGCAACTCTTAAATGCCAAATATGACTTTTCTCCATTGGAAAACAATGGTTCTGAGTTCAAACACAAAATTTGACTTCTATTCCGAGAATTTTACGAATTCGACGATTATCGTCCAATCGTACAATTTCCGGCAAATCTTCTTTCTTATGATTTGTTCAACATTAGAAATGAACTTCATTCATCATGTGAACATCTTAACATACTTATTACAATAACCTATATTTATTGTTGGATTTTTGACTTATTTCTTAATGAGCTTATAACTTGTCAAATTATAAACTACTTAAATTTCATTGTTCATGACTTATGACAATTAAAGTTTCTTAATCATCATACTTTATATTTTCATAACACATAACTTTACTTATGTATTCATGATACATAGGATCATACAAGTTCCTTACATTCATATACTTCTCTTAATAAACTCATTACAAGTTCAAAACTTTCATACTTACATTCAAGGTTAACTTATAATAAGTTTATAACTTTTATAAGTTCAAATGACTTATCGCCAACTTATGTGGCTTAAGTTCATGACTTACACATTCTTCTTGCTTCTTATCATTCATGTTTCTTAATCCATCTTTTCTTATCAACCTATCGTGGTAGAGTTAGAATATAATTTAGAGAAGAAGTCTTACTTTTGAATTCTTGGTAAGGTAGCTTTCTTCTTCTTCTTACAAATGAAATGACTTATTTGTAGCTTATTCTCTCTAACACTTAAGCACTTTATAAACTTTGGATTATTTGAACAACTAACAAATGGCTTGTAAGCCTTCTCTATTTATAGAATTTTTAAGGTTAGGGTAGTTTAGTCATTAAATCTCCCCACCTCCTTTAAGCCACCTTCTTACTATTCATTACTTGTTAATCACAACACTTATCCTATGCTTGGCCATTACTTCAAAGTCTTGGTCACCACATTAACTTGGTCACAACATTTAACCATATTAATATGGTGTGCCCCATGGGTCAACAAATTCATTTCACTCTAGCTTGGGCTTGGACCAACTAACTCTTTGGGCTTTGCATTAATAAACACTAATTGGTTCATTAATTAATGATTGGGCCTTAACATTTTATTCACTTGGACTTGTAGTAATTCCAATCAATCTTTCCAAGTCCATTAACATTACTTAATACATATACATATAGTTTATGTATTATTTTTGTATTCTAATTCATATAGAATTTATATACTATATTTTATCCTTCATACAAACTCGTATAATACTTTGTATTATACTCATTTTCATTACTTTGCACAATACCAAGTATCATACAATTATTACTTATTCATTACTACTTCGCCTTCCTTAATGTTTATAAATTAAGTCTGCAAGCGAAATATTACATTTTCCATAACTAGATTTTTATTACATAATCCATCTTACCTTGTTATTCCATCATTACGTATTTCTCGAAAATTCAAAAATATATCCCGAGCAAATACCGATGAATAGTGTTTTTCGGAAAATTTATCGGAAAACTTTTATTTTTGTCTTGGAAATTCAAACACTTTAATTCATCCACGTAGTTCAAATACTACGACATTCTACCATCAATAGGTTATACAATGACAACCATCTTGATAATACATAGAATAGAATTTTATTATTATTTAATTCAATAAAACCATTTTACAATAAGATCCGAATTTCTCGGTCGTTACTGATGAGTGGTGTAATCGCGAAGAGCGAGCCTCGAGGGTCTGTTTCTCGATTTGGGCAGCAATTGTGTACGCCCCTAAGGCCAATTGGGCCGCAAATTGTCTTAGGGCATTAATAACAGTTTGGACCGCTTCTAACTTTCTGCATAGAAATTAAGCATAACTTTTTCATACGAACTCCAATTGAGGTGATTCAAGATGATCTGGAACGCGGAAGAATAGACCTACAACTTTTGTGCTTTACGTTTTTCAATTTGAGGTCGTTAGGAAGGGTCAAAATAGTCATCTTTGTGACTATTACGTATTTGGAGGCAATCGGAGAGCGTCAAGCGAGCACATACGCAAGTATAGCGCTCACGACGATGGAATATGTTATTATAAGTGATGTAACATGAAAATACATGATATTATACATGAAATATAAGATTTCTTTGCTCATAATATAAAGAATTAGCATGACTTAGTATGTGTTTTGAAAAGAAACTTAGATGTTTTGAAAACATTATTCATGAACATTGTGTTGTCTAAACTTCTGAACTTGTAGGAGGACATACTACTAACTTTTGGGTCTTTAAACATGGCCTATATATGCAAACATGATAAGACTTTTATGCCTTTAGCCATGTTGGGTACGTGCACACTATTAGATATATATACTATGAACTATACATGTCTTAAAGTAAGATTTCAAGTCATAAACCATGCTAGTCATATGATTACATGTAAGCATGTATATTGAAATTTGTTTAACCTCGTTGGTGGTCATATAGTTAGGAACTTGTTGTATGAACTTACTTAGCCGTGAAATAAATAGCAATAAAGCTATAAAGTGTAAAACAACTTAAGGTAAATGTAGACACTCGAAATTTTCTCAGACTCATCACATCGACATTGCAGGAGGGAGCATGATTTGTCTTTTAAGAGAGAACCCTGAAAGACAATCCAAATCCATACCGGATACTACCGGGAGTTCAGCATCAACCCCAGATCACACTCTAGGAGCAATAGTTCCAACCTCGAATATAACCCCGAGACCTGCAGATACAATACCGAAACACACACCGGAGAAAACCGATTAATCTCGGAGATAACCCCGAGGTATCCGGTCTCGGTCCCAACCATGGAATAGCCACCAACCTTGGTGATAACCCCAAGGAATGCGAGCTTTGAGATAACCCCGAAATGCTTGTTTCAAATGCCATCGACTTCAATCTCAGTACTCACAACGAGATACACCGTATCAACCCTGAATAACATCGGAAGACAAGCACACCTCAAAGATGAAAATGAGGACCTTCAATAATTGCGGCATTCAATCTCAAATGAGTCGAGAGTACGCCTCGCTTTATCTACCAATTCGGCGATAAAACCGGTGAGGGGTAACATCGTCATCTTGTCCAACACGATGCCACATCACGTCTCTATGCAACGATGTCCCACAAGGCTAACCAATTCCGAGGAACTATTGTGCGGGGTAACGGATGAAAGTTGAAGCTTGAAGACCGGAGGGCATCGTCCCATCTTCAAAGACTTCGTACAAAATCTAATCCCATGCCATCGTACAACTCTCGACAACCATGGTCCAAAATAGGTCCCTAATACCTCAAACGGATGCGGTTCATTTCTCTTCAAAATCTGAGTGGACATTACAGTGCTTGAGTGCACGTACTTCGAGATGACCCGACCCGACCCGCCTCTGGTACACCTGCGGCTGAGCCGCAGGCATATTGCCTATAAATAGAGGGCTTGGGGTGCTGATTTTTAAGAGAAAAAAGACGGGGAAACCCTGCATAATTTGCTCCACTCGCCATACAGTGTATTTTCTCACTTTCAAACACTTGTGAGCTCATATATAGCCTCTTTTGTACCCACAAAAGCCCAGCATTTACCCATTCTAAAGATATAGAAGCCTTTTTTAGCAGTCAGCTGTAAGCCTTCTCACACACTTTAGAGTCTTTCTCTTCATCTTTGCACACACCCTTCTACACATTGAGAGTCGTGTTGCTTGCTTTTGCCCGAACTTTGGTCCGTGGTTTCATTCCAGTCTGTATATATATTATATATATATATATATATATATACTTATATATATTGACTAACATTATCGAGTTATGACTCGATTGAGCCTGAACTTGATGCCCGAGCGCTTTACTTGCTTTTCTATATATATATATATGAATCGTGTCGAACTTTGTTCGATGAGCCTGACTTGATGCCCGAGCGTTTATTGCTTTAATATATATATATATATATGTACATTTATATATATTAACTGTGTGTGGACTTTGTTCGATGAGCACAGATTTTATATCCTAGTGCGTTTACTCGCTTTTATATATATATACTTATATATATTAATCGTGGTCGAACTCGCTCGATGAGCCCGATTTTACATCCTATGCATTTATCGCTTTTATATATATATATATATATATATATATATATATATATATATATATATATATATTCGCCCCGCTGAGTTCTCTTAAGTGGCGCTTGATACACTTACGACTTTATTTACGTTTTGTCACTTTGGATTTTCTTCCGTATGGTTGATAGCTTTTAATGACTTTATTTACATTTCGATCCCCATGGAGGTGCTTCGTGGTTGGTGATTATGTCAAGATATATAAATTTACCGCTTTTATATATATACCTGCTTATTGCTTTTATACAAATTGCAACATTCTGTGCGCCTAGGAATCATGTGATCACAGATTCATCCCTTTGGATCTAGATTCGGTTCCCGTGATGGACATTTTTCAGCTGTAAGCAACTTGTAAATTATTCTGCAATGTCTGAATTTCCTCAGATGGTTTCCATACCCACGAGGAAGTCGGCATTATTTTTATATATTAATTTCATCCGGATGCCTCGCATCCGTCAAATAAAATCAATCCAGCCGATCACTTAATAAAAATGGGAGTGTAAAAGGTCTCAATTCCTATTGAGCATCAGGGTTTGAAAAACCTCTTTTATAAAACATCACCGCCATATCTTGCTAAAAAGCTCAATTTTTACATAAATTCAAATCCTGTATATAGGTCCGAACGAGGCCTCGCACAACTTTCATATAACAGCACATTGACCCACACACACACACACACACACTCAGATAATAGTTTCTTGAAAAGAGGCGGTCACCGTGGTAACACGGATGTCGGGGGGTGCCTAACACCTTCCCCAGATAACCAAGTCCTCGGACCCTAAACGAATCTCGATTTCACCAGGCAGTATATCGATGTCACATCATTTGGGTCAATGTGCAAACCTTTTATCGGTTGTGTTGGTACAACCATTTAAAAACCAATGGCGACTCTTATCATTCCATTGTCGACATCATACATGTCGGACCTTTTTCACTTGTTTTTTCAAACAAATCTCACCTAAAATGAGAACACCAAAGAACAAGTAACGGAAAGGGACATCATACAAATCCTGGTCTTCTCAGATGAGACTTTGAATTTGTACATCACTCATTGGTAGTCGCCTGAACACAAGGTATACTCTGCCGATGACCTCAGTTATCACAAATCACATACAGCAATACCTTATACAGGTCCGATGCCGCCGACTCCAGGTCGTTACCCTACGTGTGTCCCCGACGGGGGTTACGACGTGAGTCCCCGACGGGGGTTACAACGTAGATCCCCGGTGGGGGTTACAACACGTTCTTCTGTTGACAATTCTATCAACGAAGCTCAAGCAGCCTTGACTTTATTTCAGCTGATGGCAGGTAAACCCATCGAAGCATTGAGAATCGTTCGGTAGTTGTATACGTACTCATGTGTCCCCAGTAGATTCCCGACGGGGGTTACAATATATATCTCCGGCGGGAGTAGCAACGCATTCTCAGCCGATGACTCACATGTCAACGAAGGTCAAGCAACCTTGACGTCATTTCAGCCGATAGCGTTTAAACCTATCAAAGCTATAGAGTTGTTTGAGGTTCTCATACCCACCGCTTTCATATATTCCCCAAATGGATCCCCATACGGGGTCACAACGCAATGCTCTGCTTGATCTACATTTCAAATAAGGTCAAGCAACCTTGACGATCTCCTAACAGAGTTTCAACCGTTGATTCACACGTCAGCGAAGGTCAAGCAACCTTGACAGTATATCCCACAGGATGTTTCAGCCTTTGATTCACACATCAACGAAGGTCGGGCATCCTCGACAAAGATTTGTTGGCGGTAAAATCCAATGTAATCATGACATATTATTCGCGATACTAACCAGGAGAGGTCAGCATTATCAAAGAGGATAGATGATGGAATATGTTATACACATCCTCAAACAGATCAAGCTTTATCCCCCACAGATCTCTTACACATAAGAGATACCCCTTCAGGATAGAGTCGTTATCAAGAACACAGGAATTTGGTGATAACTCCAACATCAACATCCTAACAGATTCGGCTTGCACATCAGATCTTGTCAGTATTGCCAATCCCCAGTTGAAGCAACAGGGAGCCAGCAATCATCACCAGCATTTTGGGTCACAACCCCGTACACATGCATCATACATTTGCATCATGTTGCTATCTATAGTACCATGTTTATCTTATTGCGTTTCAAGTGTCTAAGATTCTTTATCCTACCCATGCATCGCCATGCCTGAGTATGATAAAGAGGGGCATATGTAGACACTCAAAATTTTTGTACTATCACATCGACATTGCGGGAGGATGTATTCGTCTTTTAAGAGAGAACCCTGAAAGACAATCCAAATCCATACCTGATGCTACCGGGAGTTTAGCATCAACCCCAGATCACACTCTGGGAGCAACAGTTCCAACCTCGAATATAACCCCAAGACCTACAGATACAATACCGGAACACACACCGGAGAAGACCGATTAATCTCGGAGATAACCTCGAGGTATCCAGTCTCAGTCCCAACCATGGGAATAGCCACCAACCTTAGTGATAACCCCAAGGAATGCACTTTCGGAGATAACCCCGGAAATGCTTGTTTCAAATGCCATCAGCTTCAATCTTGGCACTCACAACGAGATACACTGTACCAACCCGAAAATAACATCGGGAAGACAAGCACACCTCAAAGATGACAATGAGGACCTTCAACAATTGCAGCAGTCCAATCTCAGCAAAGTCTGAGCAACGTCTGCTTTATCGGCCCAATCCGGTGATAACACCGGTGAGGGGCAACATCGTCATCTCGTCCAACACGATGCCACATCACGTCTCTACGCAACGATGTCCCACAAGGCTAACTAATCCCGAGTGACTATTGTCCGGGGTAACGGATGAAAGTTGAAGCTTGAAGACCGGAGGGCATCGTCCCATCTTCAAAGACTTCGTACAAACTCTAATCCCATGCCATCGTACAACTCTCGACAACGCGGCGGTCCAAATAGGTCTGAATACCTCAAAAAGCGGATGTCCGGATTGCACTTCTCAAAATCAGTGGACATTACGGTTGCTTGAGTGCACGTGCTTGAGACGACCCGACCCCCTCCGGTACACACAGTGGCTCACCAAGCAGTACACCTACTACTCATATTGCCTATAAATAGAGGGCTTGGGGTGCTAATTTTAAGAGAAAAAGATGGGGAAACCTCACACAATTTACTCAGACTCGCCATACAAAGGTGTATTTTCACACTTTCAAACACCGTGAGCTCATATATAGCCTCCTTTGTACCCACAAAAGCCCAAGAGTTTACCCACTCTAAAAGATATAGAAGCCTTTTTTAGCAATCAGCTATAAGTCTTCTCACACACTTTAGAGTCTTTCTCTTCATCTTTGCACACACCCTTCTACACGCTGAGAGTCGTGTTACTTGCTTTTGCCCGGACTTTGGTCCGTGGTTTCATTCCAACAGATATATATATATATATATATATATATATATATATATATATATATATATATATATATATATATATATATATATATATATTATTGACTAACATTATCGAGTTATGCCTCGATTGAGCCTGAACTTGATGCCCGGCGTTTACTTGTTTTTTTTCTATATATATATATATATATATATATATATATATATATATATATATAATCGTGTGTGTCGAACTTTGTTCATGAGCCTGAACATTGATCTCGAGCGTTTATTGCTTTAATATATATATATATATATATATATATATATATATATATATATTAACATTTATATATATTAACTGTGTGTGTGGGACTGCATTACGATGAGCCTCGGATTTTATATCCTAAGTGCGTTTACTCGCTTTTATATATATATACTTATATATATGAATCTGTGGTTTAACTCATTCGATGAGCATGGATTTTACATCCTGTTCATTTATCGCTTTTATATATATATATATATATATATATATATATATATATATATATATATATATATATATATATTCGTCCCCGCTGAGTACTATTCGTGTGGCGATTGATCGCTTTCTGACTTTATTTACGTTTTGTCCCGCCTGGAGTTTCCTCCGTGGCGGTTGATAGCTTTTAATAGCTTTATTTACATTTCTGATCCCCCATGGAGGTGCTTCGTGGTTGGTGATTATGTCAGTATATATATATTTACCGCTTTTATATATATACCTGCTTATTGCTTTTATACAAATTGCAACATTCTGTGCGCCTAGGAATCATGTGATCACAGATTCATCCCATTGGATCTAGATTCGGTTCCCGTGATGGACATTGTTTAGCTGTAAGCAGCTTGTAAATTATTCTGCAATGTCTGAATTTCCTCAGATGGTTTCCATACCCACAAGGAAGTCGGCATTATTTTTATATATTAATTTCATACGGATGCCTCGCATCCGTCAAATAAAATCAATCCAGCCGATCACTTAATAAAAATGGGAGTGTAAAAGGTCTCAATTCCTATTGAGCATCAGGGTTTGAAAAACCTCTTTTATAAAACATCACTGCCATATCTTGCTAAAAACTGAATTTTTACATAAATTCAAATCATGTGTATATAGGTTCGAACGAGGCCTCGCACAACTTTCATATAACAACACATTGACCCACACACACACACACACTCAGATAATAGTTTCTTGAAAAGAGGCGATCACCGTGGTAACACGGATGTCGGGGGGTGCCTAACACTTTCCCCCCGCATAACCAAGGCCCCTGGACCCTAAACGAATCTCTTTGCTTTTGCCAACTCAGATATCGCTGTCACATCATCGGGTCAATGTGAAAACCTTTTATCGGTTGTGTTGGTACAACCATTTAAAAACCAATCGCGACTCTTATCAGTCCATCGTCGACATCATACATGTCGAACCTTTTTCACTTGTTTTATCAAACAAATCTCACCTAAAATGAGAACACCAAAGAACAAGTAACGGAAAGGGACATCCAAAAATCCCGACGTCGACAGTAAATACAAGAGGCATCAAACTTGGGCTAAGACCTCATAACATGTGGGTAAGATACGTGTTAACAGTTATACATGCTAAGAACCAAGATGAAACCAGAAAATACTCAACTTTGGTCTGGCCAGGGGACGGCGCAGCTGCACCACAGGGCAATGATGCCTGATTTTTTTTTAACTTTGATTTGAACCTTAAAGCATATGTGCAATGATTGTTTAAAGCTATAATACTTAACATAGATGATGTTTAAGCATGAGATCATGTAATGGTTATATAAAACACAGAGTTGTTAAATTTTATTAAAGTTTGTAAAATGTAAGAACGATGTAGATCGCGTATCTATGAACTTTAAATATGTGTCGAACACATAGCGAGTCAAGTGTGTGAATGATATATATGAATGTTGATGTAAGTATGAGTTGTTAAGGTATACCTATACATACTTAGCTATTCTAAGAGCATGATGAGAAATTGAAAGGTATGTTTTACAAACCTAGTTAGGAAACAATATAACGTTACTATTATATTAAGAATAGAACATAGTAGATAGTAGATTTTATGATCTACTTGACTCTTCTAATGGGTTACTTATTTCCGCTGCAGTTGTTGATCTAAAACTTGTTGTCTATTGTATTCTATCAGTTGTTATACTATTGAAGTATAACAGTATAACAACTGATATTTCTGCATTAAGGATAATTTATTATGCATTATCTTAGTCATAATATTTCTTAATGGACTAGTTGAGCTCACCCTTTCTTTCATTGTTCTCTTCAGGAAATGAGAATATAGCTGGAACGAGTCGGAGAATGGAGTGATGGTCCAGGATAAATGGCTTTAGTAGTCTTCACTATTCTACGGAATAATGTGATAATAATTGTAACGAGGACACCATTGAGTGTGGATGACAATATTTTTGTTTAGATGACAATATTTTTGTTTAAACTCTCAACTATGTTTTGTCGTATTTTACACGACTGTTTTATAATTAAGTTGTATTTAAATTTTGTGTCATGTATTTGGCGACTCAAGATGGGTGATGTAAACCTATTTTGGGGGCGTCACAATAAGGACATATTTATTTTATGTGGATATAAATGAAGGAATTAATGTTGGGGTGTTTTATTAGTATTTTGTCAGAATGGAGGTATTAAAAATAATATGTATGTGGATTTCAGTCATTTTCTGTTTGGAATTTGGAAATACTTTCATTTACAAAGTTGTAGAGAATTAAAGTTCCTATGAAATGGACATAGAAATTGACATGTCTTGGAGATCTAAGCTCTATCTTCTCTCCTTTGGTTTGGAGTTGTTCCTAACCTGCAAACAAGAAAACCAAAATTGTAACTCTGTGACGCAATGAACTTTATCCAGTTGACATTCATGTGTCACTTTCACATAAATTCGTGTTGTCTTTTCTTTTTTCTTTTCTAGTTTTCTCAAGTTCTTTCCCCCCATAATGCGGTGTGACTCCACTCTTCTATGTTCTCCAATGGACTGGGCATACGTAGTTCAATTTGCGCAAATCAACTATAGTTTATGCGAGCAATATAAATGGCAATTTTTCAGTCATTTTTATTACTGTTGATTCGTTCTTTAACATAGAAAGCTACATCTAGCATACTCTAGACAAGAATAAAAAAAATGTGCCTCAATGGATGTAATGCATACCTCTATATTACCAACATCCTCCATTGGTTGCCTGCGATTGTCTGATATATTCCCAACACTCTGCAAACTAAAATTTAATTGCTATATCTAGGTTTAAATATTGAGAAAGACTTCTCATAACATAATGGTAAAGAAGTAGAAGAAAATAACTGAAGAATATCAGAATATGAAATACCTGTGAGAACGACTACTACGATCATTCATGGCTGTAGAACTGACTGCACGATTTTTAAATCCAAGGTTCATTAAGCGCATAACATCAGATGTAGATGCTACTAGTACAAGATTTGCATCTGGTACATTTATTCCATTCTGCGAAGTATTACGAATGTCTAATGTGTTCAAGAGTTAAGAACACAAAGTGTTTGAATTAGACTAGTATGCAAGAGATGATGATACGCTGCTGCTACCAGTGCTAAATAATAAATATGTTGTTTTTAACCATTTAGCGCTAAACAGATGAACAAAATGAAAACAAGGCAAAACATAAGAATTAATTAATTAACAAAAGAATAGACATCTTAACAGGAAAGACAATATTAAGAGCGATGTGGGCCTATTTAAAATAAGCATGTGTGGGGACGTAAAGATTTTAAATTATGAATGACTTGACTGGATAAACCTTGGTATTATCATGGGTTACCAAATTTCCATATGTTATTTTTCATATGCTTGGAAGGTTCTAATTTAACAATTTATTTTACCAACAAATCATTAGATTGGAAAAGCACTTCTCAAATCGTGAATGTCACAACATGTTTATGTTTGAGATTCCTGCTCTACATAAATATTAACCAATGAAAAATGGGCAACTGCATTCAGCCAGGTGTAACAGCTTGAATGAGTATTCACAACAGTATCTCACAAGAACTAAATCATAACCAATCCAAAAGCTTTTCTGCTCACCTGTCTGCAAGAATCAGATCTTGACTTCTTGCTTTACTCACAAACTAAACCTGTTTACCACAAGCACAATTTTATTGCTAACTTAATATCTTAACCCAAAACTATTGTACATCAGTTAGCACATCATGAAAAATCTCAACCACTTAATAATACCAACATTTCAATCCACGAGCACTTGTAGACAAAAGTCAAAACCATGTCTTGCCACTTAGTTTACAACGATTGAATTCCAGATAAAACAAATTCAAAAGGAACATAATCAAAAATGTAGCATCCGAATTTGTACCAGTACCAGATTCTTAAGCTCATCATCAACGTAAACATAATTGATATACTTACCTAAGATTAAGGCTCTGCTAAGCATTACTTGTACCCGACCAGGATTTGAACACTGAAAATTTTGGGAGTGAAAATTTAACTAATGCAGTTTTTAAAAAAATGAAAATCTGCAACTCCACAAAAATACCAACCATTTAGAGCCTTAATACCAATTACCAGAAGAGAGGTAAATTTGAGCAGCTTCAGCCCACCTACCACAGGATACAGAGGTGTACGAAGTAGTAAATCAAATCAGTCGACAACTAGAAATATTAAGCATACATATTATCTCAAATTCTCACCAAATTTATCCAAGGTATCTTATGCTACATTTCATGTTTGAAAATCAAAATGAAATTACAAACTATAACTCTAGAAAATCCACAAATATCATTTCAGATTTTATTAATTATCAAATTTAGAAGCATACCATAGACACCTGGTGTCTACCCCAAACCAGCGCGCCAGACGCCACCCGATCTGAAACCCTAGCCACGAACTCACCGTAGACCGACTCCTCACTTGAGCAACAGAGCTGAATTATCAGATCAATCACCTGTTTTGAGATGGGCTCGTCGTTAAAAGACAACAGAGCGGCGACGAGAGGAGAGATGAGGAAATGAGGGTGGGAAGTGAGGAGAGAGTGAAGGAATTGGGGCTGAGAAAGCGCCTGAGAGAGCTGAGAGAGAGAAAGGGTGAAGATATGATTTGTGGGAAATTGAATGGGAGGGTTTTATGTTAAAAAAACCTCTATACCAACGGTTCCGTGTCGACCGTCGCTATAGATACCCTATAGCGACCGTTCCGTGCCGACCGTCGCTATAGCTCGTCGCTATATATCAAATTTCTAGTAGTGGTTGAAATTATTAGTGTTAGTGAAAATGGACATTTATTTCGATATTAATTGATGTCTAGAAGTTATACTGACCAGTTGGGTAATTAATCGGATAAACGAACAATTAATTCCTATTAATTCACTTGATTATAACTATTTGTTCACATGTGTGTACTATTGATTTACATTCTTGTACTATTAGGGGAGTTGGTGCAAGATTGATAATACTTGCATGACTAAGTTAAAAATGGAGGTATAGATGGAGGTATTATACTGTAATTCGTATTCTCACATGTCTAGAACTATTGATTCACATGATTTACTATTAGGGAGGTGGTGCAAGTTTGATAATACTTGCAGGACTAAATTAAAAATAAAAGAAAAAAGGGAGGTATTATACTGTAATATTCTGAGCCCCAAAACGTGTAATTATCGAAACTATATTTTCCTATAAATAGAAGTTCATTCCTTCATTATTTTTCACCAATTCACTAAGTCTCACAAGAGCAATTATTATAGAGAGAAATTATAGAGAAAAGAAGAAGAAGTCCTGCTACCTCTCTATTCCAAAGATCCGATTTCTTCTAAGGTAAGGGATATTATTCTTTCGTATTCATGAAGAGAGTTATTTTCTTTCAATACTCGTAAGGGTTGTTATTCCATTCTTTATTATTATGTTGGAATAACCTGTCCAAGTGAAGTACCGCATACATGGTAAAATTATTTTATTTTTCCATTCTTTATTATTATGTTGGAATAACTTGTCTATCGCATGCCTGGTGAATTCTGTTATTATTCCATTCTTTATTATTATGTTAGAATATCATGTCTGTGCGGATTACGCATGACCTGGTTCTATTTTTTATTATTCTATTGGAATATCCTATCTGTGCGGATTACACATGACCTGGTTCCATTCTTTATTATTCTGTTGGAATAACATGTCTATGTGGATTACTGCATGCATGGTGAATGATCCTTTGTATTCATTCTTTATTAAATTATGGAAATGATCTGTCTACTTGGATTACCGCATGGCGGGTGAAAATCCATTTGCAGTTTCGTATATTCTATTATACTCGTATGAGATATCATATCTTTTGTACTCGTCATGAAATATCATTTTCTTTGGTATTTTTTTCTTTTACAAGTTACTATTCACCCGGTTACTATTCACTCTGGTATTATTCACTCGGGTATTCGGGGCACTTTTTGTGTCGGAGTACTATTCACGAGTTACTATTCATGCTTTATTATTCACGAGTTACTATTCACCTGATTACTAATCACTCTAGTATCATTCACTCGGGTATTCGAGACACTTTTTGTGTCGGGGTACTATTCACAGGGTACTATTCCCGAAGTACTATTCATGAGGTAATATTCACCCGAAAAATATATTTCTTTTCTGTCCAAATTATTTTTGGTACATGAATATTATTCTTGAATTTTACTCCACAAAGCAGTATCATGTTGATAATTTGGACGTTATTGATTTCTGGATAAATTAAATTATAAATCTTTAAAATTTATCCTTGAACTTGTTTTATTGAATTATTATGTCATTGTAATCTTTCTCGTGTTTATATTGTGATGAAAGTCATCTTTGGCTTACGTGCATAGATGGACTTGGTATGATTATGACCAGAGATTATTCAGTATAATCATGACCGTAATGTAACGAATGATGTGGTAAAAGTCCTCAATGGCCTGTAGTTCATTGATGGACAGTTGTTGGTATGATTATGACCAGGGATTATTCGGTGTAATCATGACCATTTATGATTACATGAATATCCTTGGCCGTGGTGCAGGGATGATTCGATGATGTGGTTTATTTATTAAGCTGAGTCTCAGCGATAAAGTTGATGAAGAACTTTTTAAATCATAGAAGATAGTAGATTTTATGCTCTACTTGACTCTTCTAATGGATTGCTTATTTTCGCTGCAGTTGTTGATCTAAAACTTGTTGTCTATTGTATTCAATTAGTTGTTATACTGTTAAAGGCTAAGGATAATTTATTCTGCATTATCTTACCCATAATATTTCTTACTAGGCTAGTTGAGCTCACCCTTTCTTTCATTTTTCTCTTTAAGAAATGAGAATATAGTTGGGATGAGTCAGGGAATGGAGTGATGGTCCAGGATAAATGACTTTAGTAGTCCTCACTAATCTACGGAATAATGCGATAATAATTATAATGAGGACACCATTGAGTGTGGATATTATCTAGATGACAATATTCTTGTTTAAACTCTCAGCTATGTTTTGTCGTATTTTACACGACTGTTGTATAATTAAGTTGTATTTGAATTTTGTACCATGTATTTGATGACTCAAGATGGGTGATGTATACCTGTTTTGGGGGCGTCACAATAAGAACATATTTATTTTATGTGGATATAAATGAAGGAATTAATGCTGGGGTGTTTTATTAGGAGGTATTAAAAATAATATGTATGTGGATTTCAGTAATTTTCTGTTTGGAATTTGGAAATACTTTCCTTTACAAAGTTGTAGAGAATTAAATTTCCTATGAAATGGACATAGAATTAGTATTTTTTTTCTGATAAAAGGGCTATTTATTATGAATTATTGAAGTTGTTGATTATTGTTTAAATTTAAAACATTTTGGAAATTTGCTAGAATGGGTGGGCCATACTTTTGGTTGGTGAGAAATGTGCTAAAATTTTATTTCAAAAGTGGTGTGCGTGAATAGTAGCAGGTAAAGTCATCCGGTAGTAGGTTAGTCTGCTTTGGCATTCTAGCATTTTCCTATAAATAGGGTGCTTAGTTAGAATTGAAAATCACACCATAATCATAAGTTTTCTCTCTCTATAATATCGAGCGTATTTTTGTGAGTATTTAGATACTTTGAGAGTTGCTATTCAGTGCAAGTTTTCTTCGGCGTTATATCTGATATTCAGTCAGAAGTACTATTCTTTTGAGGTAAGGGATAGTAAGGGATATTATTTTCTTCGTAAATAATGTTATCTCTTTCAATATTATTATACCGAAATATTGGCATGAATTTTATTATGAAATTTTTACATTTTTATGTCAAGGTTACTATTCATGTATACAATACTATTCACGTATACGACACTATTTACGAATACGGTACAATTCACGAGTACTATTTATGAAGTATGATTTTTCTTGTGGAATTTCTACCTTTTCGTGTCAGGATTACTATTCACGAGTTACTATTCAGGAGTTACTATTCACTAGTTACTATTTATGGGGTACTATTCATGACAAAATTGGTTTCTTTTTCTGACCAAATTATCGTTGATTTATGAATCTTACTCTTAAATTAAATCCATGTTTTGATTATATTGGTTTTATTATCATATATAACATTTTTATAATTCTGGTGATGAAATATCTCTTTTATTTGAGTGTAAAGGTGGGTAGATTATTGGTATGATCGTGACTATGGGTTCTTTTTGGTCAGTAGTGCAAAGTTGAATTGTTGACTGGTATGATCATAACCATTGAATTTACAATTTAATATCTTTAGCTTAAGTGCAAAGGTGAATTGATCAACATGGTTATAATTATTGTTTATATAAATTTTGAAATGATTATATATTTTTTTGAGATATTTATATCTTTGGCATGTAGTGCAAAGATGACATGTTGTTGAATATCTTTGGACTGTAGTGTAAAGATGACCTGTTGTTGAATATCTTTGACTTGTAGTGCAAAGATGACATGTTGTTGAATAACTTTGGCTCATTGTGCAAAGATGAACTGTTGATGAATATCTTTGGCCCGTAGTGCAAAGATGAATTTATTAGTATGATTATGAACATGAACTATGATTTGGTATAACCATGATCTTTGATGCTTCAGGTAAAGACATGTGATGAAAATTATCTTCGTCATGGGTGCGAAGAGGAATTTAGAACCACAATTATGATTATGAGTTATTCAAATGATTGTGGACCGAAACTGTTGACTATTGTTACAGGGATAAAACATTGATGGTAGACTTTTAACATGGAGACGATAATAGACTTTATGGTTTATTTGACTCTTCTAATGGATTGTCATTCCGCTACAACTATGGTTGAAAAGTTTTATCATTTACCATATGTTCTAAATCTCTGATTTATTACTGACGAAGGCTATTGATAATGTAATTATCTTTAGTAATAATATTCTTTACTGGGCTATTTGTGTTCACCCTTTTGCTTCACAATTTCTTTCAGGTAATAAGAGTGTAGCTAGGTCGAGCGGGGGTAATAAGGGAATAGAACGGTGGTCTATAGCTGTTGAGGTTTTCCCTAAAATAGTATAGAAATAATTTTATTGAGAATTTTAGATAAGTGTGTCATATTTTATATGTCATTTAACCATTGATTTTGGTGAACCGAATAGGGTGAGGTGAAACCAACTTTGAAAGGGTGTTTTGCCACTATCACACAAGATGTCTAATGACATACGACTTCGGGTTATCATAAGACAAGGTTGTACACATCCACTTATTGATTATATCTATGAGCACTACCTATATAATCTTGGAGTTTGGTTGAAATATAATTCTCAATTGAAGACAATGGAGATATTTATATGGCAAAAAAAGACTCACCATTGGAAAGAACATGATAGTAATCTTCTCATTTTTTTTTTGGTTTATTGGGCCAACCATGGATAATTCTTAAGTCATATGATATCTATTATAACTTAGATGCATGGCCTCCCATGTACGAAGGTTTTCTTGAGCATTTTTTAAAGATTTTAATTTCTAAAACAGTTATTGATTGTACATTTATGTAAGGTACCATTGTAAGGTGATGTGGTTGAGGCACCATGAGAGTTAAATATATTTGTATTAAAACTCACAGCATATGTGTTGTCGTATTTTGCACGACAATTGTATGAATGAAGCTTGTATTTGGAAATTATGTTGAGTGTATTTCGTGGTGACCCAGAATGGGTTGGGTGGATTGGACCTTTTTTAGGGGCGTTACAATTGCAGCAAAAGTTGAGAAGGTTGATGAGACAACCACTAACAAATGGAAAGGAAAGATGAACAAGTGTTGAAGACTTGTAAATCTATTAACATTTATGTTTTTAGACTTGGTTTAATTATGTGATGTAATTATTTAATTTTATACATTTGATGAATGTTAAAGGTTAGATGACCTGGGATTTTATTGGTTTAAGTTATGTAACCCTTTAATGGGAAGATTTATTGTTTAAATTTTATTAAAATTTGAGTAGTTAGAAATGAATGTTTGGATAGTGAACATCAAATCCTGTGGGAATGAAGTACCCAGATTTGGGGGTATCACACAACCACTTTGGTATGATGTAGTATGACAAAGTCAAAAAATGACGGAATCCTGAAATTGACTATAAATACATTGCGAAATCATGACATCATAAAATAATTTTTAGAATTTTAAAGATAAATTATTGCTAACTGAATTTGGCTAGACATATGTTTCGATGGATATTCGAATTATTGGTATGAGTCCAAGTTATTTGATTCAGCTAGACAAATGTTTATGAAATTCAAAGTATTTTTTGAGAGCTTATGCCGAACCAAATTATTTTTGTACGGAATCTTATGATAAGTCTGAGGTGAACAACCCTGAAAATTGGGATATACTAATTGTATAACATATTCCAATCTAAGAATACCTATAGTCGTTCCGATTACTAAGGTACAATAGACTAATCATCTAAAGTACCCGCACCAGTAGTTTGCCTTCTTTGTGATTGTAAACATACCTAGTAGAAAATATTTTAGAGGTAGAGTACCTTTCTTTCGTAATTAAAAGAGGTAGCAGGTAGAAGTACCTATAAACCTCAAAGTTCATGATTTTTATGACTCCTCAGACAGATATGAAAAAATTTCTTGAATAAAACTTTTTACATTATTTATACTGCTTCACAGTTATTGAACAATTGTAAAGACTCATGAATGTTTAGAAGATGTAAACTCCTAGTGAGTAGTTACTGTGAAATGTGATGATAGAATAAAAATCCTCAAAGGAGGAAATTGTAAAAGTTAAGTTAAAAACCTAGTTTTGATCAATAGAATAAATCCTCATGGAAGGAGATAACATGTCATCGTTAATTCAGGATGAAATCTTATGTGATTAAATAAAGGTTATCAAGACAACCTAGTTTTGGTGAATAAAAGGAACAGTGATTAGTAGGCTGTAATTTTGAGGACAAAATTCTTAGAATAAGGGGTGAATGTGATAACCCAATTTTTTGGGTAATATTAAAATAAGAATTAAATAAAGAAAATTCATATTAGATGATATGTTATGTGATATTGTAGTACACAAAGGAATATGTGACATGCAGTATGTGAAGTTGTGTATAATAAATATATTAGAATTATATATTTGGTATATGTAAGCAAAGTGTAGGAGTAAATTATTAAAGGAAATTCGATGGGTAAAATTAAAATAATTTATAATATTAAATTATTTTAATGTGGTAAATTGGTGGCATTAAATATATTTCATGTATAACCACTATTTTATTGAAGATATCATATATTACATTATTGAGTGTAATGTATGCATGTATTTAATGTGGTAAATATATTAATATATTTACTAAAGTTAAATAAATTTTGAAGACAATTTATAGAAATGAAAGAAAATAATTGGATATAAGATATTATGTTATAAGGATAATGGTATAATATTTAATATTATACCAAATGATATAACGAAAAAACATGAGATGAGATTCCATATGTAAATATGTATATAGATATCAAATAGTTAGTAAATTAAATTCATATTTGAATACATGATTGAATATAATAAATTATATATTTAATAAATAAATAAATTGTTTGAAAACAATTTACGAGAGAGAAGGAGAAAATTAAATTTAATTATACAATATAAATTGTATAATTTAAATAAGTTATTTAAATTAGGTATAAGAATTAAATAACCTAAACGATTATCTTTATGTAGTGGTTCTAATATTTTAATTATGTACTAGTGACCTAATCTAAGAGATTGTGGATCATGTCTCCACTTACTAAATTAATTTGTGTGAATATGTGAGTAAATAAATATGAATATTATGTATTTGTTTATTATATAAATAAATAAAAAAACTAATATAACCTAATTATATATTAGGAATAAAAATTGAATAACTTAAGGGTTATGGTATGGGAGAATAATGGTATTTAAAATATATACCAATTCTAAGAGATTTATTTTATACATCTCAATTAATTATTTTTATAACCTAATTAAAGCAAGTCTAACTGGGTTAAGAAATCAAATGTACATGAGTAAGGATAATAATTATAATTAAGTGCATGACAACCTTAATTAAATGATTAGGATTGGATAAAATTAAAATTATTGGAATATGGTAATTTTCAAAGCCCAATGAATTAATTAGAAAGCCCAACACTAAATTAAGTGGTACAAGCTAAGTTTATTTGTTAAGGAACATGTGGGAGAATAATAATATTAAAAATTATATTAATTTAAGAGATATATATTTTACTATCTCAATTTATTAATTTTATAACTTAATTAAAGCAATTTTAATTGGGTTATAAAATTTAATGTACAAGAGTAATAATTTAAATTCTAAATGTATGTAACGGAAAACACTAATTAAATATTTAGGGTAGGATAAGATGTAAAAAAATTGGACCTAATCTAATTTACAAGGCCCAAACAATTGTTAATTGAAAGCCCAAGAGATTAAGGAACTAGCCCAAACTTAGCCAAATTTAAATCTAATTTGCAAAGTCCAAAATTGGTCAAATGGGTGGGAGAAGAAGTTAAAAAAAGATATTTTGAGAAAATAAGGCCACATGGCCGGTTAAAATGAAGGAGGAAAAAAAAGATAAGAATAAAAGAAGGATAAGGAAAGAGAAAAGGAAAAAGAAGAAAGAGAAAGAGGAAGAGAGAATGCAAAAGAAAAAGAAAAAGAAAGTGGAGAAGGTGGCAGCCATGGAGGGAGAAGAAGATTAGGGGCGGTAGCCCCATAAGAGAGAGAGAGAAGAGGAGAAAGAAGAGTGGCCATAGAAGGGAAGAAGAGTGGCCATAGAAGGGAAGAAGAGAAGAAAGAAGATTTGGAGAAAAAGGTATTACTTTAAACACTACAAGAAATCACACAAAAAATGACCCTAAAATTTGTCACATTAAATTCATTTTTCGTCACTAAAACATTTGGTGACGAATGTTAATCGTCACAGTGACCGTCACCGTATGAGCGTGATATTAGGTATATTTGATAATATTTGATGTCGTCACTAAATGTTTTAACTTATGGCGACGATCTACACCATTGTCACTATAATTAATTACTTTTAGTGACGTTAATAGCGTCACTATTTGAATGAAACTTTCGTCACTCTATATTATATTTCGTCATCAAAACTTGGTGCATTAAATGACAAAAATCATTTTTCGTCATTAAATGATATTGTTTTAGTGACGAAAATATGTTACTCTATTTAAATCATCTAATTTTAATGACGAAAATATTGTCATATTTATGATTATTCTTTTGTCATGTTATTGTGTTTATCGTCACAAAAAATAAGAAAATAAATGACGACAGAACAAATCGTCACCTAATAATATATTTAACATGACAATTATGTCGTTGTCATTTCATATTTTAAATAATATTACAAAATAATTTGTCACCAAAGAGCTATTTTTTGGGACACATTTTTCAATGTCACTAATTGAATACTTATGGTGACGATACATCTCGTCACAAAAAGAGTTACTAATAGTGACAAAATTAGTTGTTGTGACTAAATGAATAATTAACAGTGATGGTATAGTTTGTCACCAAAGAGTTAATTTCTATGACATATTTTTCTCTGTCACTAATTGAATACTTATGGTGACAATAGAACTCGTCACATAAAGAGCTATTAATAGTTACAAAATAAAAATTCATCACTAAATGATATATAATAGTGACGGCATAACTTGTCACAAAATAGTTAATATTAGTGACAAGATCAATTGTCATAACTAAATGAATTTATAATGACAATACTATTAATTCTAAAGAGTTAATATTATTCGTTATTAAATTATAATTTTCATTGATCAAGAAATTGAACTATCTGAAACCTCTTTCCATCATTTGCCCCCAAGATGCTCTCTAAAACTGGAGCCAATTCAGCCTTATCAGCAATAATGAATTTCTTGTAATTGCCATCCTCCTGCATACATATCAACAAGATACCAACAGCTGCAATCCTTTCATCTTTCCACTCAGCTTCCAAGCTGGACACAATATTTCCAATCACTTTTTTTGAAATTAAACTACTCATAACTCCAGATATTGTGTTTCCCTCAACACAACAGCCATACAGTTTCACAAGATTAGGATGCTGCAATGCAGATATCATGACTATTTCATTGACAAATTCACGGGTTCTTTGTTTAGACTTTGATGAAAGTTGCTTCACTGCAATTATTGTTTCGTCTGCTAAAAAACCCTACAAGGGGGAACAACAGAAAACCAACTTTTTAATAAAAAAACATATATATCATAGGAAGATTCGATCATTTATTATGCAATCAAATATTGAAAAGAAGTAATGAGAAACAACTATTTTACTTGAGAACCAAAAGCCAATGTCCTGAGTTTATTACACTGGTTTAAATATTTAGTCTCTTAAAGATTTGGATGACACCTATCCTTGAAATTTGCATTAAATTTCAGAAAGAAAGGTGAGAAAAACAAATGATGAGTCCTTCTACAGGACCTTTTCAATTAAAGAACTAAGGGGAGATAAATATCTTATGTAAAAATAGTCATTACCCCAGGAATCATGTTAAACCACAAATGGTTAAAGATACTACTAAACTAATAAACAATACTTTATAGTGACAACATAATCTTGCAACCCATATTCTTGATGATACTTAGTTCTATTAATGAGTAAGTGTTAACTTCGCAGAAAAAAATATTACCTTGTATACTGAACCAAAACCACCTTCCCCAAGCTTGTATGTTTGATCAAAGTTCTTCGTCACAGCTTTAATCTGTCTCAATGTAAATGGTCCAATTTGTAGGTCTAGACCTTTAAGCTCTACACAATATGTGTAGCTATGGAAAGTTAGTGTACCATGTTTAGATAACATGATATGAACACATTGTTGAAATAACAAAAATAACATAAGAAATTAAAAATATTTCATGTTTACAATTTGTTGCAACTTTTTAAAACTACTCTAAAGCTAACTAAATTAAAACTTAAAACCAATATGATGAACTTAGAATAAATATTTTCTCAAGAGTTCTCGTTGACTCCTTTATAAAAAAACAAGATGCTAATGAAAACTGCTTCTGAAATAGGATGCAAGAGTTGGAGAATAAACAGGTACTCAATCCGGAGGACTACCATTTCAGACTCCTTCAGTATTTCTGACATACAAAGGTTCTTGATTGCAAGTCGCAGCTCGCCAACAGTGCCATCCATAGTAGCTTGGCTTATGACACTGTCAGGGGAAGCCAAAGGCATGTCAGACCTAAAATTTGGTTCACTTTCTTGGTATTGATTCTCTGACTAGATTAGATCTAAACTGGGATTTTGTTCTCTCCAGCTTGCAATCAAACGTTTGAGCACATAATTTGTCTTAGGCAGTTGAGTGCCATTTAGCTTCTGTCATGTAATGGGGCAAGTGGAGTTTCCCCTATCAATCCATTCTTGGATTGCTTTTTGTTCATAAGTATGTCTTGTCTCAAGAGTCACTGGATCATCAAATATGTTACTTGTTATGGGACAGACAAAATCCTTAGGAGCTGCATGCTTTCCTCCACCAGGCGGGTTTCCGCTATCTGCCATGACAGGATCTGGAGAACTGGTGACAGGAAAAAAATAATTGATGATTAAATGGAACAGAAACCAAAAATAGACAAAATGCTGGTTGAATCTCAAATATATTTGGTTCTCATATACAGAAAGGAAAAGAGTTGACAAAGGCTAAATAATCAAAAGCCCATATGCACATTTAAATATATTACATATGTGGTTTATATAGGAGTTCCAATAATTCAGTGAATCCATTAATAACATCATTGACACAAAAAAATAAGAGAATTTATTTAAAAAGCTGTGAAGTGAAGACATAATCTTTATTAAGAAATATAGCAAAGTCAATGTTTTGGTAATTAAATTCAAAAAAATTATTTTCTTTCTTTTATGCTCCCTCCGTCCCAAAGTGAAAGTCGAATGTGATATTTCAACTTTTCTATGCATATAATACTGAACAAAATCACCTATAAATATAAAATAAAACAAGCATGGTTCTGCTAATTAAATGAATAGAACAAACAAGAACAATATGTACGGACATTAGCTTCATTAATAGACAAGTTGAGAAGTGCAGTGACTGCATTTTCCTGTATTTTTGCGTCTAGTGAATGGAGTAGATTAACCAACAAGGCAATGGCCTCATAGTTCGCAATTACAATCCGATTATCCATGTTATGTCTTGCAAGTACCCGAATTTCAGTTGTAGCATTTCTTTGTTCTTCAAGTGAAGTGCTCTTCAATTCTTCAACCAGATTCTGAATTTGGGTTTCAACCCCAGAAGGAATAGCCCTTATTTCAGTAGCAGGAGAAGACACAATTCTAGGAACAAACCTATCAAAAGTCTGATGCCAGATTGCCTGGGTTTGAGATCTTGTCCCAAATCGAGGCGAGAACTCAGACTCTCTCTGTGAGGAAGACAAGTTAGCAGCAGACTGTGGCTATGATGTAAGCTCCCCTAAAGCATCACTAGTATATACATTTATTTTGATTATTGTAAATCACAACTTGAATCTATGTTTCTAAACTAAAAAACTTTGGATTTACTTGTTGATGAGGGTTTTATGTTTAGTTATACCCATATTGGGTGTTGATTTGTTTGGAAATAAAAAGAAAGGAAAAATATTTTTTTCTAGTTTATAAAACCCTAACTTTTATGTACTTTGGATGTCCACCATTTTTAATCTACACCTTCGTTTTACGATTCGTTAAAGAGGGGTGCTAGATGTATATGTTATATAATAAACCCAAGTGGTAGCACTCAAAAATGTTGAGTTTACAAGTCGTAGTTGCTGTTTTAGCCAAAATAGTCCTATTTTTGTTGAAAAGAAATAAATTATTTTGGGGCAGTCACTGTCAGGGGTAGTTTTGAAATTTGTCTGACCTTTAAAAAAATCTGGAAATATTTGGATGATAATATGACGAGTTATCTAGATTCTGTCTAAAAATGGTGATTTTTGGATATATATATATATATATATATACATATATATAATGAGAGATATAGATTTTACGGGAAACGACTATTTTAAATGTAAACCCAAAGAACTCCTTGTGGTTCACTCCAAAATTTGTGAACTTTTTACTGAGAGTACATATACATAACAGGAGCATAACCTAAAAGTTTTGGAATTTTTGGACAAATACTTAGTTTATGGTAAATGTAGCAAAATCCAACTGTTTTGTCCATTTAAAAAATATTAAAGGAATTTTAAAAATTCCAGGAAAAATATATGTTCAATATGGAACTATATTCTGCCAAATCATAGAAAAGAAACGTGACTCCACCAAATCCGGGTTACCTGACTCCCGAGTTCGGTGCTCACGATCCATAATACAAATAACATCTAACTACCTATTTAATTATGAATAGAAATTTACACCACATTAACTGATATAGTTAATACATTCGTCCCAGGTTATCTAACCTTTATATTATAAATATACCCTTTAGATATACAAAAGGGTTTACAAATACAACATAATAATAATGTTATCCATAGCCATTACATCATACCACCTTTGCCTTTGTTCTTCACAACACCTCCAGTCACTTCGTCCCTAGCTGAAATGTTTTATTTAGCAAGGGTGGCAACAAATTTGCCCCGCAAGTTAAGATATACAATGAATGTATAAGAATAAGAAAAATAGACTATCTAATTTGATAGAATAACTCCAAAGTTCGGAGAACTTGGAAATAGCTGAACAATTTACTTCTCTGACCAATCTTCTCGCAACCTATGCAACACATTAACAAAAGGATACAATGCTTTCAAAGTTTCTACGATATTCTATTGAATAACAATTTAGAAATACTCTACAAAGTTTATGATAAATGATCTTACAAGATCTTGAAATTCTCTTCTCGAGTTACTATCAAAGATTTACTCTGATATACCCAAATAACAGAATGTAAATATTCTCCAGAGTTTATGCTGAGTGATCACAAAGGATCTAGAACTTCTCGAGTCACTATCAAAGATTTACTTTGATATACCCAGGTGTATCAGATAACCATAAAGATTAAATCATACCACTCTGCAAGTATATAAAGTGATCAGCTTCATTATACCCTATACTATGCATAATACTTAAACGCGCACAAATGTACATGCAATATGTACATGGTACAATTCTACAATGGCAATCAGCAATGATTATCAATAAGCATATTTGAATGAGACAACTCTAAGTAGAGTTAAGTAAAACTTGCATGTTCGGTAGATTACGGTTACACAATTTATTACGCTTTGTCTGAACCTAATATATAAATAATATCGATATACAAATTAGAATAATATCTTCACAGTATTTAAAATAACCTAAACACATTATCACATAATCATATCCGTCTATAACACACATAAGACTTAGTATTAGGTTAAACTATTTCAGTTTTACTTGAGCTCGATTAACATTTTAACATCCCGATGGTCTAGTCGGACAAATCTTGAGTCTAAGTTCAATTAAACTCTGTCTTAACACTTAACAATTATCTCAGATAATTCTAATATCAGTCAAAATAATTTTCCAAGTCTCATAATAATTTTCAAATAATTATTATTATTTATTGTAAATTTTCAATCATTAAAAACGTATTTATATAATATAAATACCACAAAATTCTATTATCATTAATATCTATTTATTATCAAATATTAATGAAATACATGCCATAATATTATAATATATTTATAATATCACAAAGTATTTTTAATAATTTAAAATCATATTTATATGAGTTTTAAATAGCTTAAATTCATTATCCGATAATCACTTTTAATATTAAAATATTAACATTTTCATGACAAAATATCAAAAGTTATATTTTATAACTTAGAATATTTTATAACACTTAAATAATTTTTATATGATTTTTAAGTCATTAATTCTATTTTCCATAATTTATTAAATAAACTAATTATCATTAATATTAATTAATTAATGAAATTCATCACAAAATATTAAAAGTCATTAAAAATAACTTAAAATATTTTCTTATACCATAATATAATTTTTCATGTATTAAAATCATTTTTAAATAATTTATTTAATATTATAATTAAATAAATTAAATATCATTATATTCCAAAAATATTAAATATTTATGAAATATACTTCAAATAATTAAAAACTAATTTTGGACTTTAAAATAATTTTTAGGAATTTATTTTGTATTTTAATAATTAAAAACTATTTTTATCTATTTATTAATTAAAAAAATTAATTTTCTAAATAAACTCTCTAAAAGTGGCTTATAGCGCCAGAACTGTCGCTATAGGTGTTCTTGGTGTTCTTGAGCCTAAACCCAGATTTCTTGTCAGTCACCAAGGGGCTTAGTCAGCATTTGATTCGAGATTATAAGGTTTCTAGGTTGGGTTAAGTTTTATAATTATAGTATAAGTGTAATACTACAACTATCAACCAAGATCCTGGCCAATACACAACTTATCAGAGAGATCTAAGCTAATCAATTCACTGTCAAACATGTTTTTCAATTTATGGGTTTTCCAGAATTGAAGAACAGTCGAGGTACCCACTTTCCAATCCTTATAACGTGCAATCTGGGCTTGCTTTGTACGATATAAAGGTTGAATCATGAAGTAGGGATGTCAAGGTACTTTCATACAACCTTAAAACTAGTTTATTATCAACCCATTAAAGAGAACTAAGGCGGTCCAACTCTGACAGAAAACACGTTCTTGAATTTTCTGGGTTTTCCATAAATGTTCATAAGTCTACAGTTCTATTACAACAACATTCTGACGCCCCCAAAATAGGTATACATCACCCATTCTGAGTCGCCAAATACATGGTACAGAAACAAATACAACTTCAGTAATACAATTCTCGTGCAAAATACGACAACACATATACTGTAAGTTTGAATACAAATATTATCTAATAGACAGTATACAAACTCAAAAGGAATCCTCATCACATTTATTGATACATTATTTTACAAAAATGGTGAGGACTACTAAACAACTCTCTCTAGAACCTTCATTCCATACCCCGACTCGTACTCGCTATATTCTCGCCTCCTGAGAAGAAAAATAGAACAAAAAGGAAAAGGGTGAGCTCAACTAGCCCAGTAAAGAATATTATTACTAAGATAATATACAACAAATTATCATTAGTCTTCAACAGGGAAAAATCTGATAAAAATATAATAGACAACGAGTTTTAGATCAATAACTGCAGCGGAAACAACAATCCATTAGAAGAGTCAAATAGAGAATGAATTCTACTATCTTCTAAGATTTAAAAGTCCATCATCAATATTTTATCTGTAAGACCCCGAATTTTTTTTAAATAAAATGGAATTTCCTTTAATTATTATTTTGAAATAGTAAGGGTTGATGTGATTAATGTGGATAGTTATGGGTAAAATACGCAAATATTTTAAATAAGCAAGTGGTGATATAATATTCATTATTGTCGGAAATATTCGTTTGAGTCGTGGAATATTAAATGCGACGACCAGCGACCATGTGTGGGCCCCATAACTGAGGCGATTGGAGGAAGAAAACGACAAAAATAAGTTGTTTAAAAATAACTTGGTGTAGTTGTTACTGCTTTACCGTTGGAATACCCAGTGGTTAAAACACAAGATGTCTGGCGTTATCGCACAAGATGACACCAGTATTGCACCAATTATTGATTCTTACGTAAGAAGGCACTACTCAATAATGGTTACAGAATTAATTCTTGTTCGATTTTTTATTTTATTGATTCAATAATTGATGCGTTGATATTTTATATTCTTTGTTGTTTCAATAATTGTCATTACACAAGATTTTTTCATTATCGAACCAATAATTCATATTATCTGAATAATATTATTAGATAACATTATTGGCAATGTCTAGAAAGTTCTGCCTAAGGAGAGGTTTGGTCACCTAATTGCTACCAATGAAGGAGAAATTCTTATTGGAAAGCCCTCTTTCCTGAACCGCACGGTTGTCAATATTGTGATTCTGTAATATTATTTGTGAATAATTAATTATTGATTCATATGATGAGGAAAATATTGATTTTATGTGGATATAGGCGGAGAAAATTTTTATAGTGACAATTGTTGAAAATTAATATTTTATCTTTTTCGATAAAATAATTCATTTAAATATATTATTTTAATAATATATTAACGATGATATTTTTACGATGAATGTGGGATATATGAGTATATGTGGAGGAGGAGTATTTTTGTTACCAAAATGTTTAAAACATGTTAAACATGTCGGTGGACCCCATTTATTGATCGAAATTTGATTATAGCCTGTAAAATCGCCCATTTGTGGATTTCGGTCAATTTCTGTTTGGAATTTGGAAAAACTTTCTTCTGTAAAGTTGTAGAGAATTGAATTTCCTATAAAAACTCGCGAGATTCGAATTTTCTGATAAAAGGGCTATTTATTATGAATTATTGAAGTTCCAAAGCTCCGAAATAATTGATTTTTGGAAGTTTAAAATATTTAAAATATGAAAAACGTTTTTTTTGTTATTAGTGGGTCTAGCATGTGGTTTGAATTCAGATTTTCAGAATTCAAAGAGTGGGCGTAAGAATTTATATTTATATATTATTATATTAAATTTTCTGCTTTGGTGTTCTAAGCAATTTCCTATAAATAGGTGCTTAGGTTAGAATTGAAAATCACACCAGAAACTGAAGTTTTCTCTCTCTATATTATCGAGCGTATTCTTGTGAGTATTTTGAGTATACTTTGAGTATTGCTATACGGTGCAAGTTCAAGTCATAGCCTATATCCGGTGTTTCAACTAAAGTCTTGCTTTCGAGGTAAGGGATGTTATTTTCTTCTCAAATGATATTATTTCTTCAATATCATTATCTTTGAAATATTGGTTGGAATTTTTATCAAATTTGGAACTTTTTCATGTCGGGTTACTATTCATAAGTTACTATTCATGAGTTACTATTCATGAGTTACTATTCACGAGTTACTATTTACGAGTACTATTCACGAAGCGTGAAGATGTTTTTGTAAAATTTCTATCTTTTGGTGTCGGAGTTACTATTCACGATATACTGCACTATTCACGTGATACGACACTATTCACGAATCTGACCTTTATTCAATTTAAAAATGAAATTTCTTCTTTTGTCCAAAATATCTATTATGGATACTAGCTTTGATTGTATCCATGTTTTGATCATTCTTGAATTTTACACCACTATGATTATTTTTGAGGTATTTTTGGGCGTGGATAAAACAAAAATACGAATCCTTAATCCTTAATCCTTGTCATTTTGTTTCACCGGATTCGCTTTCTTTAAAATATTTCTCATCATCCTCAGTCTTAAATAATGATATTATTGAATATCTTTGGTCTGTAGTGCAAAGATGAATGATTTATGATGAATATCTTTGGCCTGTAGTGCAAAGATGAATGATTTCTGATGAATATCTTTGGCCCGTAGTGCAAAGATGAATGATTTCTGATGAATATCTTTGGCCCGTAGTGCAAAGATGAATGATTTCTGATGAATATCTTTGGCCTGTAGTGCAAAGATGAACAGGTGTTTAGATGAACATGACCAACTGGTGAATGTCCTTGGCCTGTAGTGCAAGGATGAATATTTGATCCCAGATATATATTGATTGATGTTACAGGGATAAAAATAGACGATGAACTTTAAAATTCATACATAGAAGATAGTAGTTTGCATTCTCTACTTAACTCTTCTAATGAATTATTATTTCCGCGCTAATATTGATTTAAAACTTGTGGTCTATTGTATTCTATTAGATTTTTCCCTGTTGAAGACTAACGATAATTTTGTTGTATATTATCTTAGTCATAATATTCTTTACTGGGCTAGTCGAGCTCACCCTTTTCCTTTTTGTTCCATTTTTCTTCTCAGGAGGCGAGAATATAGCGAGTACGAGTCGGGGTATGGAATGAAAGTTCTAGGGAGAGTTGTTTAGTAGTCCTCACCATTTTTGTAAAATGATGTATCAATAATTATGATGGGGATTTATTTGGGTATGTATATTGTCTAGAAGACAATAATTGTATTTAAACTCACAAGATATATGTTGTCGTATTTTTTGCACGACAAATGTATTAATAAAGTTGTAGTTATTTCTGTACCATGTATTTGGCGACTCAGAATGGGTTGGGTGGAAGGGACCTATTTTGGGGGCGTCACATTATCCCTGTAACATCAATCAATATACATCTTGAATCAAATATTCATCTTTGCACTACAGGCCAAAGATATTCATTTGTATCACCAGTTGGTCATGTTTATCTCAACACCTGTTCATCTTTGCACTACGGGCCAAAGATATTCATTAGGTAATCATTCATCTTTACACTACAGGCCAAAGATATCAGTAAGATCATCATTTAGGACTAAAGATGACGAAAAATATCTTAAAGAAAACGAATCTAGTGAGACAAAAAGACAAATATTAGGGATTCATATTACAGTTTATCCAAGTTCAATAATACTCCATAATAACCAATTGTGAAGCAGAATTCAAAAATAAAGATCAAAACATGGATACAATCAAAGATAGTAACCATAATAGATAAATTGGACAAAGAAAAGAAATTTTCATTTTTTCTGTGAATAGTGTCGTATTCGTAAATAGTGTCGTATACGTGAATAGTGTCATATACGTGAATAGTAACCCCAACACAAAAAGGTAGAAATTCCACATTAAAATCCATACCAATATTTCATTATAATGATATTGAAAGAATAACATCATTATGAAGAAATAACATCCCTTACCTCAAAAGAATAGTACTTCCGGCTGAAATATCAGGTATAACGCTGAATGAAACTTGCACTGATGAATAGCAACTAACAAAGTATTTAAATACTCACAAAATACGCTCGATAATATAGAGAGAAAAAGAGAGAAAACTTGTTTCTGGTGTGATTTTCAATTCTAACTAAGCACCCTATTTATAGGAAAATGCTTAGAACGTCATAGCAGACTAACCTGCTACCTGATGGCTTTACCTGCTACTATTCAAGCCCACCACTTTTGAAAATAAATTCCAGCACATTTCATTTCTCACAAATCAAAAGTGGGGCCCACCATATTTTTAATAAATATATTTATTTCTGAAACTTCAATAATTCATAATAAATAGCCCTTTTATCAGATAAATTTGAATGTCATGTCTATTCCATAGGAAATTAAATTCTCTACAACTTTGTAAGTTTAAGTTTTTCCAAATTCCAAATGAAAAATGACCGAAATCCACATACGGACGATTTTCAAAACCTCCATTCCGATAAAATAATGATAAAACACCTCAGCATTAATTCCTTCATTTATGTCCATATAAAATATATCCATCATTTATATCCACATAAAATAAATATTTCTTCATCATATAAATCAATAATTAATTATTCATAAATAATATTACAGAATCACAATTATGACAACCGAGGCGTTCCCAAGAAAGAGGGAGCTTTCCGATAAAGATGTCTCCTTATTGGCGCGCAATTAGGTGACCAACCCCCTTTCCTAGACAGAACTTCCTTAGACATTGCCAATAATTCTATCTAACAATATTATTCAAATAATATGAATTATTGATCTGATAATGGAGATACTGTGCAATGACAATTATTGAAACAATAATAATATAAAATATCAACGCAACAATTATTGAACCAATAAAATAAAATATTGAACAGTAATTACTGTAACAATTATTGAGTAGTGACTTCTTACGTAAGAATCAATAATTCAAAAATATTGTACAATACCGTGTGCTACTGTGCAACCATACATATTACTATATTTTAACCACCAGGTATTCCAACAGTGTTAACGGTAACCATTACGATGTTATTTATAAAAACTCAAACTTGTCATTTTTTTTTCATCCGATAGTTATCCGTTATGGGGCCCACAAATGGATGCGCCGTCGTACGAATATTCCCCGACAGAAAGAATATTCGACGACCAAACGAATATTCCCCGACAAAATGAATACTTTATAACTACTTGCTTATTTTGTAAAATTTGCACATTTCACCCATAACCAAAGTATTATATCAAATTAACACTTTATTATTCAAAATAATAAATAGTGGAAATTTGATTTTATTTATAATAAGTTGGGGTCTTACAACCTCCCCTCCTTATGAAATTTCATCCTCGAAATTGACGTACGTAACTGGTGTTTCGAAAAGGTGAGAATACCTCATTTTCATTTCTGATTCCAACTCCCATGTCATTTCTTCAATAGCATGGTTTCTCCACAAAACCTTAACTTATGGTATAACCTTCGTGCATAGGACATGCTCTTTCATATCCAAGATCTTAACAAGTACTTCCTCGTACGTTAAATCTTCGGCTATCTCGTCTGGTTCTAACTCAATAATGTTGTTCGGGTCTTTAACATATTTACGAAGCATAGATATGTGAAAAATATTATGAACATGAGACATGCTTGGAGGAAATGTGAGTCTATAGGCCACATTTCCTATTCGGTCAAGAATCTCAAATGGACCAACAAATCTTGGATTGAGCTTTTCTCTCTTCTCAAATCTTGTAACTCTCTTCCATGGAGCAATATGTAACAATACATGATCCCAAATAATAAATTCCACGTCCTTTCGATGAAAATCCACATAACTCTTTTGTCGATCATGTGTCGTTTGTATACGTTGTCGAATCATTTGGATCTTCTCTGTAGTCATTCGTACCAACTCTGGTCCCAACAATGTTGCTTCTCCCACCTCATCCCAGCATATTGGAGAGCGACACTTTCATCCATACAATGCTTCAAATGGAACCACACCTATACTTGCCTGATAACTGTTGTTGTAGGAGAATTCCATCAATGGTAGGTACTAATCCCAACACCCTTTGAAATCTAGGACACAAAGTCTTATTAGATCTTCAAGAGTTTGAATAGTCCTCTCTGATTGTCTGTCCGTTTGAGGATGGTATGCCGACTTGAATCGTAAATCTGTGCCCATAGCTTTCTGCAAGCTAACCCAAAATTGTGAAGTGAATCTTGGGTCACGATCCGAAACTATGGATACTGGCATGCCATGCAATCTTACAATCTCATTTACGTACATACTAGCAAGATGTTCAAGGGAATAAGTCTCCCGTATAGGCAAGAAATGAGCAGACTTGGTTAATCTATCAACAATGACCCAAATCGCATCTATGCCTTGAGAAACTTTGGGAAGACCCGTAAAGAAATCCATAGTAATCTGTTCCCACTTCCATTTCAGAATCTCAAGTGGTTGCAATGGACCATTTGGCACTTGATGCTCTGCCTTTACACGTTGACAAGTTAAACACCTCGAGATAAACTCTGTTATCTCTCTCTTCATATTGTTCCACCAAAATGTATGTCGAAGATCATGATACATTTTGGTACTCCCAAGATGGATTGTAAATGGTGTGTTGTGTGCCTCCATCATGATTCTATGTTTCAAGTCAGAATCGTTAAGAACATAAAGTCTGGAGTTGATTCGAAGTATTCCTTCTTCATCGATTCTTGCTTCTGGAATAGCACCTTCTTGCATTTTCTTCTTCATACGCATCAGTTCCATGTCCGTAGCTTGAGCAGCTTTAACTTTAGTGATTAAAGTCGGTTCTACTCGTATATTTGATATCATCACATGGGTACTTGGAGCCTTTACTTCTATCTCCATCCTTTGCAAGTCAAACAAAATGGACCTTTGTTTTAACAACATTGCACTCGTACCCACATATGATCTTCTACTCAATGCGTCAACTACCACATTTGGTTTTCCAAGATGATATTGGATGGTGTGATCGTAATCTTTCAACAGCTCAAGCCAACGTCGTTGCCGCATAGTGAGTTACTTTTGGGTGAAGAAATATTTGAGGCTTTTATGATCTGTATAGATCTCCACTTTCTCCCCATACAGGTAGTGTCTCCAAATCTTTAATGCGAAAACGACTGTTGCCACCTCCAAATCATGAGTAGGATAATTTCTCTCATATTCTTTAAGTTGTCGCGAGGCATAGGCTATGACTTTCCCATGTTGCATTAGAACACATCCTAACCCTTTTCCTGAAGCATCGTTGTAGATAACAAATCCATCCAAGTCAGATGGTATTATCAGAACAGGTGCCGAAGTGAGTCTCCTCTTGAGCTCTTGAAAACTCTTCTCTCAATCCTCGCTCCAACCGAATTTTGTATCTTTACGAGTCAGATGAGTTAACGGAATAGAGATTCGAGAAAATCCTTGCACGAATCTCCGATAATAACTAGCTAAGCCCAGAAAGTTACGTACATCGGTCACCGACTTCGGTTGCTCCCAACTGTGTATTGCTTCAATTTTTGCCGGGTCGACAGATACTCCATGTTTTGACACCACGTGCCCAAGGAATGCTACTTCCTCAAGCCAGAACTCGTATTTCTTCAGCTTGGTATATAGCTTGTTATCACGAAGCCTTTTCAGAAACCATCTTTAAATGGTGCTCATGATCTTCACGGCTTTCGGAATAGATGAGGATGTCATCAATAAAGACAATAACGAACTGATCCAAATATTCTTTGAACACACGGTTCATCATATCCATGAAAGCAGCAGGAGTATTAGTCAATCCAAAAGACATGACTAAGAATTCATAATGCCCGTACCGAGTTCTGAAGGCAGTCTTTGGAATATCCTCATTTTAATCTTTAGCTGATGATATCCAGAATGAAGATCGATCTTTGAAAAGAATTGTGCTCCTTGCAACTGGTCGAACAAGTCATTAATGTGAGGTAACGGATACCTATTCTTAATGGTGACATGGTTCAATTCTCGGTAGTCAATACAAAGTCGCATACTCCCGTCTTTCTTCTTTACGAATAACACAGGAGCACCCCAAGGAGATGTACTAGGACGAATAAAACCGATGTCCAACAACTCTTGTAGTTGGACCTTAAACTCCTGAAGTTCAATAGGATCCATTCGATATGAGGTTTTAGAAATGGGATTTGTACCAGGTTCAAGGTCAATAAAGAATTAAACTTCACGTTCTGGGGGGTAGACCGGGAAGTTCTTCAGGAAATACGTCAGGAAATTAACTAACAACAGAAATATTATTCAAATCTAACGTGTTTTTGTTCAAGTCCGTGACATGGGCTAAGAAAGCTTAACATCCGTTTTTCAATAAAGGAATAGCTTTATGACTTGATATGATAGTGATTGACTTTAATGGTTTGGTTGTTTGAATTCTCATAATAGGTTGGTTAGGAATATGAAAACTAACAACCTTACGAAAACAATCAATTTTAGCATGATGCGTGGTTAACCAATCAATCCCTAAAATCACATTAAATGCAAGAATTTTCAACGAAATAAGATCTGCAGGTAATGTAATGGTACCAACTTGAATCAAGCAAAATTTATAAATAGTAGATGTAATGAAAGTTTCTCCTAACGGATTTTCAACAGATAAGTCAAGGTCTAATTTCTCCGGAGTCAAGTTTAAACGTTGAGCACAAGTAGGAGAGATAAAAGAATGGGTAGAACCGGTATCTAATTAGGTATAAACTTCGCAAGAGTTTATGATTAGCTTACCCGTAATCACCTCGTTTAGGTTCCTCGTATTTTGGGCAGTCACGAAAAATGCCCTTTCAGGAACCACCGACTTTGACTTGTCTGCGATAACCTTTGGAGTCACCATCCCCGTTGAACTTGGTTTCACAACTAGACAATTTTTAGCTATATGACCTTCCTTTCCATAGTTATAACACACCTTGGATTGTTGTGGACAGTTTGGGCTGATGTGTCCCTCTTTCAGATTTTTAAAGCAAACGAATTTGCTTTCGCTTCTCCTCCCCTAGAAATAGTTGATGTTTGTGCTGACGTCTTCACGTTATCATTGTTGTACCTTCTCTTCTTGAAATCTCCTCCCGTCTCGCTTCTTCTATTTTCACGACCACGATTACCACCAGAGTGATTACTGCTTTTGTCCGAATATTTTCCTCCCTACTGGTTTTCAATGCTTCGATGACTGCCGCCACCGGTATGACCCTGGTTGTTGTCCCTTGGTTGAACATACTCATTATCTCGCTCTAATAATTGAGCCCTATTTATAACATCTGAATATAAAGAAAATTTATGAGAGATAAGATATTGCCGAATCTCGGGTTTTAGACCTCTCAGAAACATGCATAACACTGCAAACTTCGCCTCGTACTGGGACACCGCAATTTTGTTTTGTTCCAGTCTGATAAACTCCACCTCCTTCATATGACGAATACTTTCAGGAAAGTACTTGTCATTAAACAGTTTCTGAAACGTTTCCCAAGACATGATGAGTGCGGCAGGCTGGGTACGCTTCACAGATTCCCACCAATAATCTGCCTCACCGCGAAACATAAAGGTGGCGAATGTAACCTTCTGTTCCCCGTGCATCCCAAGACATCGAATATCTTGGTAATTTGTTTGACCCACGTTTTCGCCTTGATCAGAACTGGCTTTCTCGCAAATTCTGGTGGTCCCAACTCTTTGAACTGCTTGGCTATGACAAGCCGCGCAATGCTATCATTTCCACCCTATTTTGTACACGAGTCTGATTTTGCATGAACTGCAAAAAGCTTCTAAACATCTCATTATTCATCATTTGTTCAGAAGTGTTGTTTACAGGAGGAATATTGTCTTCCTGTTGCACGTTCCCCTGGGTGGTGATTAAAGGTGTCTCCACGGTCTGATTCACTTCATTGTTAATATTTGCAGCTACCATTCTCAAATACTGCCACAAAACAAGGGTTAATTGACATGTAACATATTATCCCTATACTCTGACCGACCAAATAAATACCAAATAAACTTAGTCAGGTCATACTAGCGAAGGAATTCTCTGTCTCTCCTCTCCTAGTTCTTGTCTCACATCTCAGCCAGGGATCATATCCCTAAGCTTTGATACCAACTGTGACGCCCCCAAAATAGGTATACATCACCCATTCTGACTCGCCAAATACATGGTACAAAAACAAATACAACTTCAGTAATACAATTGTCGTGGACAATACGACAACACATAGTGTGAGTTTGAATACAAATATTGTCTAATAGACAATATACAAACTCAAAAGGAGTCCTCATTATAATTATTGATACACTATTTTACAAAATAGTGAGGACTACTAAAACAACTATCTTGAATCATCACTTCATACCCCGGCTAGTTCCTGCTAAATTCTCTCCTCCTAAGAAGAACAATAGAACAAAAAGGAAAAGGGTGAGCTCAACTAGCCCAGTAAATAATATTATTACTAAGATAATATACAACAAATTATCATTAGTCTTCAACAGGAAAAAATCTGATAAAATATAATAGAAAGCAAGTTTTAGATCAACAGCTGCAGCGAAAATAACAATCCATTAGAAGAGTCAAGTAGAGAATGAATTCTACTATCTTCTAAGATTTAAAAGTCCATCATCAATATTTTATCCCTGTAACATCAATCAATATACATCTTGAATCAAATATTCATCTTTGCACTACGGGCCAAAGATATTCATTTGTATCACCAATTGGTCCTGTTCATCTTTGCACTACTGGCCAAAGATATTCATTAGGTAATCATTCATCTTTGAACTACAGGTCAAAGATATTTAGTACGATCATCATTTAGGACTGAGGACGATGAAAAATATCTTAAAGAAAACGAATCTAGTGAGACAAAAGGACAAATATTAGGGATTCATATTACAGTTTATCCAAGTTCAATAATACTCCATAATAACCAATTGTGAAGCAGAATTCAAAAATAAAGATCAAAACATGGATACAATCAAAGATAGTAACCATAATAGACAACTTGGACAAAGAAAAGAAAATTTCTTTTTTCTGTGAATAGTGCCGTATTCGTGAATAGTGTCGTATACGTGAATAGTAACCCCAACATAAAAAGGTAGAAATTCCACAATAAAATTCATACCAATATTTCGGTATAATGATATTGAAAGAATAACATCATTATGATGAAAATAACATCCCTTACCTCAAAAGAACAATACTTTCGGCTGAAATATCAGGTATAAGGCTGAATGAAACTTGCACTGATGAATAACAACTCACAAAGTATCTAAATACTCACAAAATATGCTCGATAATATAGAGAGAAAGAGAAAAAACTTTTTTCTGGTGTGATTTTCAATTCTAATTAAGCACCCTATTTATAAGAAAATGCTTAAAACGCCATAGCAGACTAACCTGCTACCTGATAGTTTTACCTGCTACTATTCAAGCCCACCACTTTTGAAAATAAATTCCATCACATTTCATTTCTCATCAACCAAAAGTAGGGCCCACCATATTTTTAATAAAAATATTTATTTCCAAAACTTCAATAATTCATAATAAATAGCCATTTTATCAAAAATATTCGAATCTCATGTCTATTCCATAGGAAATTAAATTCTCTACAACTTTTTAAGTTTAAGTTATTCCAAATTCCAAACGAAAAAATGACCGAAATCCACATACAGACGATTTTCAAAACCTCCATTCCGACAAAATAATGATAAAACACCTCAACATTAATTCCTTCATTTATGTCCACATAAAATATATCCATCATTTATATCCATATAAAATAAATATTTTCTCATCATATAAATCAATAATTAATTATTCATAAATAATATTACAGAATCATAATTATGACAATCAGATCGTTCCCAGGAAAGAGGGGGCTTTCCGATAAAGATTTCTCCTTATTGGCGCGCAATTAGGTGACCAAACCCCTTTTCCTAGACATAACTTCCTTAGACATTGCCAATAATGTTATCTAACAATATTATTCAAATAATATGAATTATTGATTTGATAATGGAGATATTGTGCAATGACAATTATTGAAACAACAATAATATAAAATTTCAACGCAACAATTATTGAACCAATAAAATAAAATATTGAACAGTAATTACTGTAACAATTATTGAGTAGTGACTTCTTACGTAAGAATCAATAATTCAAAAATAATGTGCAATACCGCAGTATAATCTTTAACCAACCACGCGTTATCGTATTTTTAACCACCGGGTATTTCAACAAAGGTTAATTGGTAACCATTACTGCCGTTATTTATAAAAACTCAAACTTGTTCGGGTTTTTTTCATCCGACGCTTATCCGCTATGGGGCCCAAAATGGATGCGCTAACAGTCATTTAATATTCTTCACGAAAGAATATTCCACGACCAAACGAATATTCCCCGACAAAATGAATACTTTATAACCACTTGCTTATTTTACAAAATTTACACATTTTACCCATAACCAAAGTATTATATCAAATTAACACTTTATTATTCAAAATAATAAATAGAGGAAATTTGATTTTATTTATAATAAGTTCGGGTCTTACAAACATGGCCTGTCTATCTAAACACTGCAAGATCTAAGCCCTCGAAAATCGTTGTCAGACAACTGCTGGGTTTCTGGGGAGCCCAGAAATCCTTTTTCGTGCTTGGTCAACGCAGTTTGACTGCATATAACAAGAGATCTAGACATGATCCAACCCTGATTCAAGTTTTAGATCAAAGGCTACATGTCATAGAATAAATCCAAAACATAAAACAAATAAAACATCTAACACAGAAGAATCTAGAGGCTCTGACATTAGGATGGAAGATCTTATTTTGCCACTTTTTCATATTTTTATAAACTTTAATTTCGAGCATCTAAATGATATGGATCTAAGTTTTGGCAACCCAGATCATCAAATGACACCCTCTCACATAACTTTAACCCATAAACAATAACATTCAACATCAAATCAAAAGATTTCTAGGACTAGGGTTTATACCTCTTTTACACTTTGATTTTTGATTTTGACCTTTGATCATGATCTTGGAAAGTTAAAGTTTGATATCAGCTTAACATTTGACTCTCTTTCACTCCAACTCTCAAAATTTTAGAGAGAGAATATGCTTGCTTGGTTTTAGAAATAAAGTGAGACTTTTCTTACTTTTAATCTTTATAAATTATAATGTAATGTATATAGCTGGCATGTTGGCTGATATAGATGATATATTGCACATGGAGTGGTTATAGTTGGTTACCAACTCAAAATTATGACAAGATCCACAAGCAACTAATTAAAGAATGTGACAAAAGGACATTCTAGTCTTTTTGCACACCATTTTAATTTTAAAATTGTCATTTAATCCAACCTTATTGTTTGACCCTTAAGGTTAAAACCTAAGGTTTCCATAATTCAATTTTCTAGGATTTTCAGATTACGATTTTCAAAATATAAAATTAATTTTTCAAAATTATAATTAGGATTTTATACTTATATTAAAATTTCCTAACACTACTACAAAACAGTAAATAGACAACGCGAAAAAAACGTTGTGATTTCTGTCAGAAAATCGTCGTGGTTAAGGGTGTTATCTATTTGACACCCTTACACAACGTTTTTAAAACGTTGTAGTTAAGCACATTACACAACGTTTTTTAAGAAAAAAATGTAGATTTGTTTTTCATAAATTAACATATGCTTAAAGGTATGATTCCACAACGTTTTTTAGTTAAAAACGTTGTTGTTTAGTATATCAGACAACGTTTTTAACTAATTTATACAACATTTTTAAAATGTTGTAGAGAAAGAAAAAAAAATGTTGTAGTTCACCTATATTACCAATGCACTTGCAATATGTTAATGTCATGATATATAGCTAAAAGGTCTAAATTCTCATTTAAATTTAAAGCCAAAATGTATCAACCATTCAAAATACATCCCAATATCATTCGTTTACAGTTTCAAATTACTACATCCACAAAATATACCAAACTATCCATAAAATTAAGTTGTGGAGCACTACCTAAGCTGTGGTGCACTACCTAAACAGCCCTATCAAAAGAACAGTCCTATGAAAATACTTACTCTTTTTTCATCCCATATTTGAACAGTCCTATCAAAAGATGATGTTGCGAAGATAGCTGAATTTGGCTTGAATCGGACATCTGTAATGATATGAGAATGCCCTTCCCAATTGTTAACAAAATTATAAGTATCCATGTTCCAAACCATGATCTCGGACAGGAAAAATGCAATCAGGTCTCAGCTCATCTGTAATGATACACAGAAAAATGAGTAGTTGATACTTGGTGCACCACATCAGACGTATTAATTCATTTTTGAAAATTTAGAGCCTTGTATTGATATGAATCATCTAATATGTTCAAAATTGAAGCTAAGAAGTAATGATATACCTTTAAGTTCATTACTGTTGCTAGCAGAAGAACTTCGTTGCAATGCGCTAAAAGGATTGTTCATATCATCAGCATGAAACTCCCCACCATTGTGGTTGCCCTTCTCGAGGGCAAATTCCAGCATTACCTTCTCGAATAGATCACAGTTTGGACATAATTTTGACAGTCCGATAGCGGTTTCACCAGATTTATTACTTAGCTTCACATCAGCCCCAACATAAACAAGTAAACGAAAGGCTTCAACATGACCCTCCAGTGCAGTAACCATTACTGCAGTAGCTGAGAACAACAAAAGAAACAATAGACAAAAGATTCTGCAATCAAAACATTCTGCAATCAAACAACCCATATTGAACTGAACTGATCTCATATTAGTGAGAGTCAAGTTTAACTTGTTGAATAACCAATATCCTTCTGCAATACAGGTAAATCAAACAAAATCTTAACATAGAAACAACTAGTTATTAGGCCAACCTTTTAAGTAATATAACATAGTGATTGATATCATAAGAATGTTAAAGATGAAGACTGTAATCCACGCCATTGCAGCAGTAAAATGTCGAATCATTAGCAACCAAATCACTGACAAAAATAATGGTACTATTCCTCTGCAAACAATCAAGACTGGCCAAGCTTTTCCAATATCAGCAATGTATCTCTGCAGAAAAAATAAAAGCCTCATTTCAAACTTTTACATGATTACAATTCTGATAAGTAACAGATACCATAATAAGAAGTTACTGAACATATAGTTCAAGGACATTAGATCAGCCCCTGCAATGCATGTAAGAAATAATATAGATGTTTCCAATAGAAGGCTCCATGACTCCATCATAAAACCTCCATTATAAGAAATTTACTACTAGCTGCTAGCTTGGGTGCTATATTCTGCCAGCAAGAAAATAATGGAGGCGTAGGTTCCATGTTTTGGTAGAACTGTGGCATGAGTACTACTTTCTTGAGAAGAAACAAGAAAGCAACTGCAAGAAGATATTGACCCTTTAAAATGGAAAATCTTACTTTTGTGCTGCCTTTGTTTTTCAACTATCTATGTCAACAAGTTCAATGGTCAGTAATATGGAGGCATAAACCAGTACTACAAATAGCTGGAAAGATCATATCAATTTGGAAAATAAATCTTAAAATATTCTTTATTACTAGATTTTTAAGGGATGTCATATCAAAGTTAAAGATATTAAGAATGTGTCTTATATTGAATGAGTGCAACACCAAAAATAAGTACAAAGAAGCCTTTTTATCTTCTTTTCCTTCAGCAAATTTTCAGCACATGCATAGCATCCTAGAAGCATTATAACTGGTTATGTTTCGATTGTAACAAATTTAACAAAGAAATTGTTTCCATAACTATATTGCATGATGTTTAATTTAGGCAATTCTATAAAAACACACCCCGAATTGCCGATACATCCATAATACCTTCGTATCACAAAAGCATGACTCCTCTAATAAAATACTTACTAAAATTCATCTAATCACATGGTCCAAGTTCCTAACCTTCAAGACAGATGATCGGGAGTTTATGGACTTGTGAATGCTTTTATCAATTAACATGTTTTCATGGATAGGTGCGCCTCCAATCTGCTGCCAGTGTTGCAGTGACACATTCAACACACGTGCAATAAATTGGCAGATCAGTATTGTATATCATGTACAGACGTACATCATCCAACTGCAAGGATCAAAGTAGAAAATCTAGTTGAAACAGATTGCATTTTGATGAATGTAGTGTAATGATTTTTAGTATATGGAGGAGAATTGAAAAGGCTAGTAGTTAATTACCTCGCCTACGGGCTCAGGACCATTATTAGTACTACTACTACTACTACTACTACTGTATTTACGCATTATCCAGTTAGTTTTCATTGCAGTAGCACCACCTCCTTGATATTTATAAAATCGAAGATCTTTCATGCGTCGAATTATGGTCTGATCAGCCCCATTGGTAACGTTGGTAGTGCTCCATTTCTTCCAATATCCTTCACCATCACCAGTTGCCAGGCATCTTCTGTTGGAGTAGTGTTTCTTCAATTTGCTATAGAAAAACCAACTTTCATCCGTCTTTAATCTATACTTCTCTGTTTTTTAAATACAACAAACATTTAAGTACCATGTACACCACGTTTATTTATCATTTAAGTACCATGTACACCACATTGAGAAGGGCCAGAGCTTCTAACAGAAACCAAAAGCTAAACAAGTAGCGTTGAACTGGAAAATACAGTTAGCACACAATGAAAATAACTCACCATCTGCATAGAAATCTGGCATTGCTGCAGTCTAAAAGGAAAATAAAATCCACTTAGTCCAACTGAAGAGAGATTGTATCTTATATATATACTATGGCACATCACCATCAAATTGTCATATAAATAAAACTCATTGAAATATTATAGTCTTCCTAGCTCATAATAAAAGAAAAACAATGACCAAATGATCTTTTTGAAGTAAAATATTATTAGTATTTACTCCCAATCAACATTTTTCCCCCCAGGAATAAAGGCTAGGGTTATGGACCTTGTCCAATAGTTAATCTAGAAGGAATGACCATCTTGCAATGTTACTGAACCAGAATATTCATTCACGCGCAAAATTGATAATAACCAATTAACTACAAGTTTATGCTAAATTCAGGTAGTTAGTGAGAGACATCAAAGTAGTTAGACAAGCCGTCATAAAAATCATTCCTCAATTCAAAAATAAATGTAATGCTTGTGCAAAACGAGCTGAATAGAGAGCTCAAAACGAGCTGAATAAACTAAATGTAATGCTTGTGCAAAACCGTCACAAAATACAGATACATCGGGTATACCAGAAATATCCCCTGCCAGTCCAAACCCAACCCAGTGTCAATTCTAAAAAATCATACTACAAATTTGAAATTAGATTTACCACCGCCTCAATTAAAAATATAAAACAAATTTACTCATACCAGTTTTATGAACGCTCTGAAAAACACCAATATCAAAACCTCCAGAAAACCTTCCTCCCTTGCCAACAAATCAAGTTAATGCAAAAAAATATCATAAAAAAAAGCCTTTTAAGAGTCAAATCGACTTCAATTCAGCTAAAATTATGAAATTCTACCAGTCAAAACAATAGCTTTAACATCTTCTCTCTTCATAGCTTCAGTAAATTTCTCCTTTACTTCAGCAAGAACTAATAAAACACACAATCATCAAATCAACATTACAATAAAACAAAACCAAAGACTTATCTTACTAAATCAATCGATTCAACCTATAATTATCGATTTATAAATATATAAATATATATATATATGTACAACTTACTTGGAAGAGCCAAAGCATTAACAGGAGGATTATCGATTTTTTTTAGTTGTTCAGATCCACCGCGGCGGCATCCCACCGCCTGTCCTTCTCGCTGCTCTCGCCGCACTTGTGGCGCTTCCGCGCAGGGTCAGGAGAGGGAGTGCGGTGGCGGTCGTTTTCGCCTGCCTTTATCCCTTCGTAGTCTCGTTCCCGGTCGCTGAGGAGTGAGGAATCGAGATTTCAGATCTCGCGTCTGAGAGACTGTGAGCGGGCTAGGGCAAAATGGGAGAAAATGATACAGCAGTGATATTTATTATAAAATTATTGCACTTGTGCGCGATTTTTTTAAGCTCTGTTTTCGATATAGATAACGTTTTTCAAAAAAAAAAACGTTATCTATTTAAAATTAAAAATTGCTCTTATTAAATAGATAATATTTTTTGCATACTTTTTTACAACGTTTTTTTTTAAAACGTTGTGGAAAAAAATACCACAATATTTTTATAAAAAATATTATGGTTAAAGTGTTGTCTATTCGGTACTTTGTAGTAGTGTAATCATAATTCAAGTCTCTTAATTAGGATTAACATTTCCTAATTAAAATTGTTAATTTAGCAATTAAGTTTGCAATTGTACATTAGGGTTTCTGATGGAACAATTAGGGTTTAAATTTTTTAATTAAGGTTTGCTAATTAATTAAGCTTTACCCGAATTAATATTATAATTAATAGCACTTAAGCATTATAATTATCATTTAAGTTCCCATATTAGGGTTTCATATTCCAAAATTATCCCTTAGGGTTTCCAGAACTAGTTTTAGGGTTTCTTATCCGTTGCTAAGGTTTTCTAACTGAACGTTTACGTGCTTAATATATACTTAGGGTTTGACACTGATAAAATTTTATCTGGTCAAATCTTGACCCTTAACCACATTCTGAACACATAAATGACCATACTCATAGAACATATTCACGTATACTCTTAATCCTGAATAATTCACCTAAATCCTTCACAGAATTTTGAAGTCCTCAAAATTCCTTCTCAAAAATATCAAACGCATACACTTATTTTCTGTCTAGGTCTATTATTTAACCTTAAATCCATCATTTAAGATTTTAATAAATTGTCTAATTTCTCGGGTTGTCACATTCACCCATTCTTCTAAGAATTTTGTCCCCGAAATTCACCTAACACCCTACATCATACACCAATCACCATTCCTTCTCATCATCACATGCTACCCAATACATTCCTCACAAGAGTAAAAATTTTGAAATTGTGCTGAGGGGTTATATAGACTATTGTCTGTCATTTTTGCAATGGTTTTTATGGAAGTTCATCAGCAAACCGTCATAACTTACAGACATAGTGGGTAATTAGCCCGATATGCCATGTACTTATTAAGTAATGCTGGTCGAATCTGTTTCTCGTCACTGCTATAGGCACAAAAATTTTACCTCAGTCTTATAGGATTCCGCACCAAAATAATTTGGTTTGAGAAAAATTTCAAAGAACGCTTAGAATTTTCATAAATGTTGGTCTAGCTAAATAAAATAGCTTAAACTCATATCAATAATCAACTTCAATCGAATTACGAATGTGTGTAGCCAAACGCCGTTGGCAAATTAAAATTTTAAAATAGTTTAAAAATGACGCCATGATGTCGTACTGTATTAACAGTCCGTTTGAGGATGTCGTCATCTAGTGACTTTGTCATAACACATCATACAATAGTGGAACAATTATTTTTTAGATCGAATTCACACTAAGTATTCTTGCATTTATAGCTCCATCAACTTTTTATCATCTCTACACCAGGTTACATGGTACATAAGTGATAAATAAAATATATTTTGGTATTTCAAATCATTATCGTCTAGCTAAAATAAGTAGCGTAGAATATTCTTTAAACCGTATAAAAATTCATTCTAAATTTGTTTTATCATCTCAACAGGTAACGATCGTGTCGGTGGCCCGAAGTCCACACATACACAATGGTCACCAAGAGCTGATATATATAAAAAAAATTCATTTTTAAAGAGGCACATAGTGCATATTTAGCTTGATGTCAAAAATTTTGAAATCTTACACAACTATGAGATTTGAAAAACTTATGTCTTCACTAATAATCATTTGCTTACACAGTCTATCTATTCCTATTATCCTTAGTACTCCATTTACACACAATGTACCCAGTTCGTCAAACCACACTTATGAGTTCATGAACTTGCCAGAATCATATAAGTTTAAGAACTTGTCCTAGTCAGACCTTTGGCATCCATTCGCTGAGGGGTTCATAAACATTTTATATAACTATGAATCAAGAATGTCACATAAGTATGAGTTTTAAGAACTCGTACTTAACCTTATATTCTTTACTTATAACCTATCTATCTATTATACACATGAAAAAGGAATCACCCTCTTAATATGCATATAGCAAATAGCGCGACACAAACATTTCAATGATTATTATTGCCATAAACTAAGTGGTTTTTACACCAAGTACAAATTCCCCGCCCATAAAAAGAATCAAACAACTCAGCTGCTGACATGAGTCCTCAATTGGAATCCCCACCTAATCTTAACTCCCTTCTCAATACGAATTTTATTCAACTCGTATTCATAATTATTTCCTGAATCTATACCAATTCATAGTACAACTGACACTCAGCAATCTTGATGTAAACTGTTCAATCATTCGCTTGATCCTTCTCCATACTATAACCTTATCTGATCACGGGGTGATCTCATCGTATATATTACGATTCATTTCTATGTCTTGATCATTTTGTTTTACGATCTCATATCACTGTACTTTTAGTCTTTTAGACTCTATCTATTCATCACTACTATTCAATTTTATTATCAGAGTTAGGGAACTCTATATCTTTATAACCCGCCCAGATTCATCTTTGAATCTTACCGACCAACTAACTCTATATGAGTTAGATCTTATCTTAATCACTGCGGTTATTAGTCTCAGGTATTCCTACCTAAGGTTCATAACCTACAGCTTTGATACCAACTATGAGAACCCCAAATCCGGGTCTTAAATCACCACGGATCTGGTTCAATCATTCTAACACTATTACTATTTGCGGAAGATATAAACATAAATTGTTTATACAATAAACTTTACACACTTTTCCCTAAGGTCGAGTAACCTTCACTTAATACACAATTCATAACTTATTTGACTTACAATAACGTTAATAAACAATACTGTTACAAATCTAATTGCACACGTAAACTAAAGCTGGAACTGTCTTTGACATTTCCTTGTATCCGACGTATTCGTCTTAGTCTGCAATGTTTATCATGATATAGCAAGGGTGAGCATGAAGGTTGCCCAACAAGTTTGAATTTATTTAAGGATATATCATGATTGAAAGAATCTGAATAATAAGCTGGCTATAATTCAAAAATATAGTTGTGAATTAGCATAAACAAACTTTTGACTGAGCAAGTATTAAACATGAACAAATATATCTGGACCGAATGATAATGAAGGTGATCAGCCTTTCATACCTGACTTATTCATGCAATATGTACAGAGTACAATTCTACAATGGAAATCAACAATGATTATCCATAAGCATATCTGAATGAAACAACTCTAAGTAGAGTTAAGTAAAACTTGCATGTTCGATAGATTACGGTTACACAATTTATTACACTTTGTCTGAACCTAATATATAAATAATATCGATATACAAATTAGAATAATATCATCACAGTATTTAAAATAACCTAAACACATTATCATATAATCCTATCCGTCTATAACACACATAAGACTTAGTATCAGGTCAAACTATTTCAGTCTGACTTGAGCCCGATTAAAATTTTAACATCCTGATGGTCTAGTCGGACAAATCTTGAGTCTAAGTTCAATTAAAATCTGTCTTAACACTTAACAATTATCTGAGATAATTTTAATATAAGTCAAAATAATTTTCCAAGTCTCATAAAAATTTTCAAATAATTATTATTATTTATTGTAAATTTTCAATCATTAAAAATGTATTTATATAATATAAATACCACAATATTCTATTATCATTAATATCTATTTATTATCAAATATTAATGAAATATATGCCATAATATTATAATATATTTATAATAACACAAAGTATTTTAATACTTTAAAATCATATATATATATGAGTTTTAAAACAGTTAAATTCATTATCCGATAATCGCTTTTAATATTAAAATATTAACATTTTCATGAAAAAATATTAAAAGTTATATTTTATAACTTCAAATATTTTTATAACACTTAAATCATTTTATATAATTTTAAATCATTAATTCTATTTTTCCATAATTTATTTAATATATTTATTACATAAACTAATTATCATTAATATTAGTTAATTAATGAAATTCATCACAAAATATTAAAAGTCATTAAAAATAACTTCAAATATTTTCTTATACCATAATATAATTTTTCATGTATTAAAATCATTTTTAAATTATTTATTTAATATTATAATTAAATAAATTAAATATCATTTATATTCCAAAATATTAAATATTTATGAAATATACTCAAAATAATTTAAAACTAATTTTCAGACTTTAAAATAATTTTTAGGAATTTATTTTGTATTTTTAATAATTAAAAATCATTTTATCTATTTATTAATTAAAATAAATAATTTTATAAATAAATTATCGCTAAAAGTGACTTATAGCGACAGAACCGTCGCTATAGGTGTTCTTGACGTTCTTGACCCTAAACCCAAATTTCTTGTCAGTCACCAAGGGGCTTAGTTTGACTAGCATTTGATTCAAGATTATAAGGTTTCTAGGCTAGGTTAAGTGTTATAATTATAGTATAAGATTAATACTACAACTATCAACCAAGATCCTGGCCAATACACAACATATCAGAGAGATCTAAGCTCATCAATTCACTATCACACATGTTTTTCCAGAATTGAAGAACAGTCGAGGTACCCACTTTCCAATCCTTATAACGTGCAATCTAGGCTTGCTTTGAACGATATAAAGGTTGAATCATGAAGTAGGGATGTCAAGGTACATTCATACAACCTTAAACCAGTTTATTATCAACCCATTAAAGAGATCTAAGGCGGTCAAACTCTGACAGAAAATAGGTTCTTGAACTTTCTAGGTTTTCCAGAAACGTTCATAAGGCTGGTGGTCAACGGTGGTTTGACCTTGCATAACTTCGATCCTGCTATGGATCTAAGTATTTTAAAAGTATGAATCGATAGTCAGTATGTCAGTCTACAGTTTTATTACAACAACATGGCCTGTCTATCTAACACTGCAAGATATAAGCCCTCGAAAATCGTTGTAAATACATTCTTTGGGTTTCGGGTGCCCGAAAACCCTTTTCGTTTTTAGTCGACGCAGCTGATTTGTTTGATATAACAAGAGATCTAGACATGATCCAACCCTGATCCAAGTTTTATATCAAAGCCTACATGTCATAGAACAAATCCAAAACATAAAACACACAAACCATCTAACACAGAAGAATCTAGAGGCTCTGACATTAGGATGTCAGACTTTATTTTTCCACTTTTCCAGATTTTTATAAACTTTAATTTCGAGCATCTAAATGATATGGATCTAAGTTTTGGCAACCCAGATCATCAAATGACACCCTCTCACATAACTTTAACCCATAAACAAAAACATTCAACATCAAATCAAAAGTTTTCTAGGATTAGGGTTTATACCTCTTTTACCTCTATCACTAGCTGGATAGAAGCCATGCAAGAAGAACTTAATCAATTTGAAAGAAGTAAAGTATGGAGATTGGTACCAAGACCAAAAAGTCACCCTGTCATTGGAACTAAATGGATCTTCAGAAACAAGATGGATGAAGATGGAGTAATAACCAGGAATAAGGCAAGACTAGTAGCCAAGGGCTACTCTCAGGAAGAAGGCATTGACTACGATGAGACATTTGCACCTGTTGCCAGACTAGAAGCCATCAGAATATTCCTTGCCTTTGCTGCTCACATGAAATTCAAGGTCTTTCAGATGGATGTCAAAAGTGCATTCCTGAATGGTGAACTTCAAGAAGAAGTCTACGTAGAGAAACCTCCAGGTTTCATCAATCCATCTCTTTCTAATTATGTTTATAGAATAGACAAAGCCTTATATGGTCTTAAACAAACACCTAGAGCATGGTATGAAACAGTAACTAACTTTCTTATTGAAAATGGGTTCACTAGAGGTAGAGTAGATACCACATTATTCCTTAGAAAGCATAAAGACAAAGTCTTATTGGTTCAAATATATTTTGATGATATTATTTTTGGTTCTACTGATGAAAAGCTATGTAAGAGATTCTCCAAGCTTATGCAGAGCAAGTTTGTAATGAGTATGATGGGTGAGCTAAACTTCTTTCTTGGACTGCAAGTAAAGCAGACTGATGAGGGAATCTTCATAAATAAAGCCAAGTACATCAAAGATTTATTTAAGAAGTATGGCATGGAATCAGCCTCTCCCATGAAAACCCCAATTGCTCCTGCAACCAAGCTTGACAAAGATGAAAAAGGTAAAAGTATTGATATAACTCAATACAGAGGTATGATAGGCTCTTTTTTATATCTAACTTCCAGTAGACCAGATATAATGTTTGCAACATGCATTTGTGCTAGATTTCAGGCTAATCCTAAAGAATCACATTTAACTGCTGTTTAGAGGATTTTCAGGTATCTCAAGGGTACACCTCACTTGGGGCTTTGGTATCCCAAGGAGTCCTCATTTGAACTAACGGATACACGATTTGATTTTACAGTCGCAAAAAATAGATAGAAAGAGTACCAGATGGCACTTTCGAATTTCTAGAAACCGACTTGTGTCTCCGGTTTAGCAAGAAGCAATACTCAAGATCTCACTTCAACCGCATAAGTTTGAATACATTCTTTCTTTGGCAACATTTCATTGTTCTTTCGAGATCCTATGGATAAAAAATTAGCTAGCAGATTATGGGTTTGAATTCAAATCCATACCTATTCACTGTGATAACACAAGTGCCATAGTAATAACTCATAATCATGTCATGCATTCTAGGACTAAGCATATAGAAATAAGGTATCACTTCATTAGGGATCATGTGCAAAATAGAACTATATCTTGACAATATATCCCTATTGAAAATCAACTTGTTGATGTCTTTACAAAGCCTCTAGATGAATCCAGGTTTAATAAGTTAATAAGTGAGCTAGGAATGCTTAACTTACAACCATGAAAAATATGCTCTAGTTTGTGCTAACCATACAGATATAAAGGCTATGTTCGAAATCATAGATGTGATCAAAGGAAGTCCACGATAGTAGAGCTGAAGTGACATGAAAGACAATGATCGTAGAGCAGAATCAACGATGTCAGAGCCCTATCAACAAAACAAAAGAGAATCCTATGATGATAAAGTTCATAAACAAAGCAATCTCTGATAAGCGCCTCAGGAACAAACCTAACCCTTGATTCACTCTATGAGGTTGGCCCTTCCTAAGTCACCTTAAACCAAGAAGAATGCTAAGTCAAAAGTTCATCACAAGTTTTCAGTCAGACTCAACGATCGTAGTGCAGATACGACGATTGCTGAGAAGACACGACGATTGCTGAACAGACACGAAGATCGTAGTTCAGACTCGATGAATGCAAAGTAGACTAAAAAATCACAAAGGCCACCTCAACGATCGTAGTCCTCCCTAAGGACACATTAGCTCAGAAGGAGCTAAGGGCAAATCAGTACAATCCTCCTCAGTCAAATTCGTAGAGCCAAGCAGACTTTGACACATGTCCCACTAAACAAAAATGGAGAGAGGGAAGTTACAAGTACAGTTTGAAAACGCCTTTTTGAAATCAGAAGTTCAAAAAGCTTATCTCTCTCCTCTCTCTCTCTATAAGCAGAAACCCTAACCCTTAAGAAAGGTCAGACAACCATACTCCTTGCAAAGAAATTAATAGATGCTTCCAACGTCGTCTCTGGCTACAGACTATGCTTCGATGAGTTCAAAACCGCTGAACCCAAATTTCACAAAATTCTAACATTGATAAAGAATGCAGGTCTCGAAGATGCTCTGGGTACGAGCACATGGATCTATCCTAATCTGATAAAAGAATTCTACAAGAATGAGGCGTTCGAAAATGAAGTCTTCATGATGAGAGTCAAGGACGTGGAAATCAAGCTAAAGGCTGAGAACATCAACCTAGCCCTATACTTCAAATATGAAGGTTTTTGGTTTTTAGATGGCATCGATTTCCATGAAGGACTTAAGAAGATGAATCACAAAAAATTCCACACTGTCAAAGGATACAAGAAAAAGGAATTTCCTCAGAAGTATGAATTTATTATTAGGAAGTGTATATGCTGCAAAAGCTCTGGCCACAATTCTGTAAATGAGGTGCAACTAAAGCTCATGACTACCATAAGTTGTGGGATACAACTTAACTATGGAGCTCTACTACTTGAATGGATAAGAAAATGGATCCTTAGCTCGAAGAAGACAAAGGGCTCTCAAAAGATGCTCTACGGGCGAATTATAAGCATCATCCTACAGTCTGTTCTGGGTGATAAGATTGGGGACGATGAAGGAGAGTCCATCAATCCAAATAGACGGATGACCCAGCAACTATTTAAAAACTGGAAAAGGAATCCAGCTGAGAATGTACGCATGATGACTGAGTCCAGTGGAAGAACTGGTGATCTAAAGGAATCAGGGATTCCAGGAAACATGTCAGTCGTCAAAGAGACTGAAAAAGAAGAGGAATAGATCAACAAGGGAGAACCCACTGCCCTTGTTAGAAAAAGTAAGGGCAAGAGAAAGCTAAAGACTAGGATGGTAGAAGAACCTCAAGGGTCTACCACTGATATACCTGTACAGTCCTCTGATATTGAGACTCTAAGGATCCTAAGAAGAAAAGAATAGCAGGTTGAGGCAGATGAAGAGAGGGCTACCATATCACAGCTGCTGAAGAAGAACAAAATTAGTCAAAAGTCTAAGAGGCCATCTGTCTCTTCGATCGTCGAGTCTCTACCGATCGTAGAGACCAGACTGAACACCTCAAGCAAGGTAGTTGCTGCACCATATGATCTAACTGATCAACAGGACATAGCTGAAGCTGAAGAAATTCCTGAGGCTGTGGCTCAGCCTAGAAAACCAAGGCAAAAACTAGTTAAAAAGTACATCCTTGTCAATGAAGGAGTGCTCAAGGAGGAAGACAAAAAGATGGCTGCTGAAAAAGAACTATCTAAAGAAATCCAAAAGGACATAGCTCAAGCTGAGGGGGAGATACCTGAAGTTCTCACCCTAGAAAATGCTCCAGCTGAGGGGGAGCTACTAGTCCTACAGATGGATGATCATGTTGAGGGGGAGCCTCATGACATCCCCATGACAGAAGAAAATGCTCCAGCAGAAAATGAGAAAGAACTAGAGCAAGAACAAAATGAAGTCATTGATATAATGGAATCTCCAAAAGAAGATAGAGAAGAAAAGGAAGAAGAAGATAATGATGAACTTGAAATCACAGGTGTGGGCCGTGATGGATACAGAAGGTTTCTATACGAGCAACTTTTCTCGTATCTACCCATGATGCCTTTTCATCAAGCTCAAATTTTAAACTCCTGGAATCACATGTTTTGTAGCTTCAAAGAATATCCATCCATCTCTGTACTAGCTCATGGATTCCCAGGAAACTTCAACTTTGCCAAATGGCTGCTCATAAACGGCCCCTCTTCAAGAATGGTGCATGCAGTATTATCTATCCCAATCTTGTTCAGAGTTAATCACTATCCACTGTCTTTCTTTAGTCATTTTTATGAATTTACAAGTTGGTTGGAAGTGGTACTAAATCCACCAAGTCAATCCCTAGTTACAGAATCCCAAAATTCTGTAATTGATGAACCAAATGTGCCAAACTTCATATTGATCCCAACTCCCATCATCCCTACGATTACTGACTCTAGCCCCATCGTAGATCCACCCACTCCAGATACCCAAAAACAGTCCCCTCCATCAGATATTCCCTCTTCGTCGATCAATGAATACTTCAACCTTGATCTTGCCCTCTATTTCTTGCAAGATCAATACAAGAGAACATCCCCTCCTCCACACATTCCACAACTCAGCGAACTCCTGTCAAATCTGACTACCAAAGTTGAGTTGACAGAAGTGTCCAAGAAAATGATCAAGGACATCGATGATAGCCTTGAAGCTCACACATAACTCATTCATCTTAGACTGACAAAAATGATCAGTGCTGTAAATAATCTCCCAAGCACCCTAAACTCTGAACTTACAAAGTAGCTAAGGGAGATCATCAAGGAAATGGTTAAGAGCATAAAGGACAGGGATGATATTCACTTTCTAGCAGCTAAAAGACACAAAGATGCAGTTCTTACCTTACAAATAACTTAAAATGCCCAGAATAAACTTATGTTAGAAAGCATCATCAATCTGCAAATTGCCGTAAAAGAATTCCAACAATTCTACGTCAACCAAGGACAGCAGACTGACAATGTTCTAACCGTCCTCCGAAACAGGGAAGCTCGATCTGACGCTCTGATCAAGGAAAATTGAGAGGACATTGCTCAAACCCAAAGCCAACTCAACGAGCTCGTCCAAGGAGTGACTCGCCTATCTGAAGACATTCGATTGATGCTGACATAAAGGGGGAAAATAAAGGGAAAGGAGTCCAAGGCAAGGGCAAAGGCAGAGGATAATTCCAAACTTAAGCTTCAATGAGTCCTCCTTTAAGGCAATTCCACCAACAGACTCCACGATCCGGCCATCAGACTCAACGATCTGATCAGCAGGAATTTATAATGGCTCAACCAATAAGGATTCTAGGGCCAACTTCAAGCTCACAGAATGTGACCACAATAGGCTTACGAATGCCAATTAGAGATCCTGCATTCATGAATAGGCATGATCACAATCTTAGGCTAAGCCCAAGTGAGCTGGAAGATCTAGCCTGGAGAGAAGAAGCCAGTAGGAAAAGAAGAGATGAGGAGTATGCCAATCCCCCATGCAAAAGATCAAAGAAATAGGGATAAGTTGAAACTTATATTCTTATTGATGTAAAGCTTAACTGTAATATCTATTCTTCAAACATCAATAAATTCATGCTTATTCTCTAAAAATTTCAGTTGTTCACTGAAATATTAAGTCATGTTTACTTTCCTGCAAATGCATCTAGAAACTAATAATCACGATAACAAATCTCCTTGGTTATGTCAACATCAAATAGGGGGAGACTGTTGGGAAAATACTTATGTTGATTTGATGTTTAAAGTAAATGCTCATGATTATATGTAAAGTCGTTAAAGGAATATATGTACAAGGACTTAGTGATAGGTCAAATTTGTTAGGTTGATCTAAACTCTTAATGTGTATCATTCTGTAAATGAATGTATAGATAAAGAGATCAAAGTTGTTAGGTTGATCTTGAGATGTAATAGATAGGCTTCGAAGAGATCGTAGTGTATAAGGCTGGTCAAGATTACAGAAGCCAAGGAAGAAACATAGAGCATCGAGGATCATAGTGTGCATGCCTTGAAGGACATCGTCGAAAATCGTAGAGTGGTCCCAACGTTGTCGAGCCAACTTAGAGATCATAGTGTGCTCTCGGAAACGTAGAGCTTGCAAAACAAGCAAGTGAAGATTGTAGTGTGCAAGTCTTTAAGAGAAATCGTAGTGCTCTTGTTAGATAGCATCAGACCAATCACCAAGGTGACAAGACACCACAATCTGGATCGTAGAGTATCATATGTCGTGTGGCAGAAGCATCGAGCCCTACCTTTTGTTAGGAGACAAATTCCAACAAATTTGGAATGGGTTTTATATGTTGAAGTTCTCATCTAACGGTACAAAAGATATCCTTAGTATACAACAAAAGAAACGTATTGAAGAAGCTAAGGAAAGGACCATAGGATAGAGGAAAACACCTTTTCAGGTGTTAGGTGAAAAAGCAGTCTGTTGTGTCAGTGGGCCGGAATGCAAATCGGAAGGTGTGCATAAAAGTCTCCATCAAAGCTCAGAAATGTCAAACGCGTTTAATGCTTCAACAAAAAGCTTCAACGGATAGATTTCAAGGATCACATACATGCAGAACATGTGCAGATGAGAAAAAAAAAAGAAAGCATTGAACAAAGTGCACAAGAACACTCAACGCTCAACTCTACGATCTAAGAAAAAGAGAAAGCTTGCTCAGCTACTCAGTTCTTTTGAACATGTACTGAACAGCAACTGAGTAGCACCAACCCAGAACTCAACAACTACCAATCAACTGAAGTAAGAGTTCCAAGTTAGAAGGACTTGAAGAGTTCTAAGTGAACTATGAAGAACCAAGTCTTCTGGACTTGAAGAGTTCAAAGAGTGAACTAAGAAGTTCCTAGACTGTTGGTCTAGAAGGAATTTGTGATATTCCGAAAGTGTAAAAGACATCCTTAGTGGATTTCCTACTCGAGGAGTAGAAGAGTGGACTAGGAGCTTTAAGTGCTATGAACCACTTGAAACTGTTGTGTCTATTACATTCTTGCTATAACTGCTATAACTGCCATAACTGCTATAACTGCCTCACTCTCACAAATTCACTACATCTTAAGGGAGATTAAAACACATATTAATTCCACTGTGTTTCAATCATTATCAACTAACAAGTTAAAACAAAAAGATTTTTAAATATCTATTCAACCCCCCCTTCTAGATAACTATTGTGCCTCCGAGAACTAACAACATGCATGTACTATTAGGGGAGGTGGTGCAAGATTGATAATACTTGCATGACTAAATTAAAAATGGAGGTATAGATGAAGGTACTATACTGTAATTATTTTTTTCACATGTATAAAACTATTGATTCACATGATTGTACTATTGATTCACATGATAAACTATTATGGGAGGTGGTGCAAGTTTGATAATACTTGCAGGACTAAATTAAAAATGAAGGAAAAGATGAATGTATTATACTGTAATATTTCAAGCCCCAAAACGTGCAATTATCGAAACTATATTTTCCTATAAATAGAAGCTCATTCTTCCTTCATTCTCACCAATTCACTAAGACTCACAAGAGCAATTATAGAGAGAGAAGCTATAGAGAGAAAGAAGAAGAGCAGTCTGCTACTTCACTATTCTAGTATCTAGTCTTCTTCTAAGGTAAATGATATTATTTATTGTATTCGTAAGGGGTATTATTTCTTTCGTATTCGTTACGGATATTATTTTGTTCAGTATTCATACGAATAATATTTTCTTCCATACTCTTTAGTATATGAGTAATATTATTTCGTCTCGTATTCCTGATTATACCCTCATTTTGTTAAAGTATTGCTTCTATACTCCGTGAAATTAGTAGACTATCCTTGATATTTGCGCTTCATCCAGTATCTTTTCATGGAAATATTATTCTGAGCTTTCTTGATAATTATTGATCTTTTCATGCCAGAATATTATTCACGAGTTACTATTCATGAATTACTATTTACAAGTTATTATTCAACCGGTTACTATTCACTCGGGTATTCGGGACACTTTTCGTGCTGGAGTACTATTCACGAGTTACTATTCATGGGTTACTATTCACTCAAATATTATTAACTCGGGTATTCGGGGCACTTTTTGTGCTGAAATACTATTCACGAGTTACTATTCACCCAGTTACTATTCACTTGAATATTATTCATTCGGGTATTTGGGGCACTCTTAATGCCGGGGTACTATTCATGAGGTACTATTTCTGAAGTACTATTCACAGGGTACTATTCACGGGGTACTATTCACCCGAAAGATATATTTCTTTTCTGTCCAAATTATTTTTGGTACAAAAATATTATTCTTGAATTTTACTCCACAAAGCAGCATCATGTTGACAATTTGGATATTTTAAACTCTGGATAAATTTAAAGTCTTTAATATTTATCCTTGATTTCGTTTGATTAATGCTTCTATCATTGTCATCATTCTCATGCTTATATTTTGATGAAAGTCATCTTTCGCTTAAATGCATAGATGAACTGTTGGTTATTGGTTTTACAGTTGTATGTCTTTGGCCCGTAGTGCAAAGAAGAACAGTTGATTGATATCTTTGGTCGTAGTGCAAAGATGGATTGTTGATTTATAGATTTGGCCTGTAGTGCAAAGATGGACAGGTGTATGACATGATCATGACCACTGGTGATACTAACGAATATCCTTGGCCGTAGTGCATGGATAATTTGATGATAAGATTGGCAGGATCATGACCATTAGTTAACAGTTGAATGTCTTTGGTCGTAGTGTAAGACCCCAACTTATTATAAATGAAATTTAATTTTCTCTATTTATTATTTTGAAATAGTAAGGGTTGATTTGATTAATGTGGATAGTTATGGGTAAAATACGCAAATATTTCAAATAAGCAAGTGGTTATAGAATATTCGTTTGGTCGTGGAATATTCGTACTGTCGGGGAATATTCGTACGACGGCGCAACCATGTGTGGGCCCCATAACGGAAAGCGATTGGATGAAGAAAACGACAAATATAAGTTGTTTAAAAATAATTACAGCTTTTGTTACAGAAATAATCTTGTTAAAATACTCGTGGTTAAAAACAATAGCACAGCACAAGATTGCACCAATTATTGATTCTTACGTAAGAAGGCACTACTCAATAATGGTTACAGTAATTACTGTTCAGTATTTTATTTTATTGATTTAATAATTGCTGCGTTGATATTTTATATTGCTGTTGTTTCAATAATTGTCATTACACAGTATTTTCATTATCGAAGCAATAATTCATATTATCTGAATAATATTATTAGATAACATTATTGGCAATGTCTAGAAAGTTACATTTCAAGGAGAGGTTTGGTCACCTAATTGCGGCGCCAAGAAGAAAAAATTCTTATTGAAAAGCCCCTTTCCAGGAACCGCACTGGTTGTCAATATTGTGATTACAGTAATATTATTTGTGAATAATTAATTATTGATTCATATGATGAGGAAAATATTGATTTTATGTGGATATAGATGGAGAAAATTTTTAATGTGACAATTGTTGAAAATTGAAATTTTATCGTTTCGATAAAATAATTCATTTAAATATATTATTATATTTTAATAATATAATAATGATGATATTTTTACGATGAATGTGGGATATATGAGTATATTTGGAGGAGTATTTTTGTTATCAAAAATATTTAAAGCATGTTTTATGTGTTTGGTGGGACCCCATTTCTTGGTCGAAATTTGATTATAAACTTGTAAAATCCCCTGCTTGTGGATTTCGTGAAATTTTTGTTTGGAATTTGGAAAAACTTTCTTCCAGAAGTTGTAGAAATTGAATTTCCTATAAAAACTCGGAGATTCAATTTTTTAGGATAAAAGGGCTATTTATTATGAATTATTGAAGTTCCGAAGCTCCGAAATAATTAATTTTGGAAGTTTAAAATATTTTAAGTAACAAAAACGTTTTTTTTATTTTGGTGTGTTTCACATGTGTGTGGAAGGAGCTGAATTCAGATTCTTGGTGCGTAGGAAGTTGTGGAAAAAAATAATAATATTATTAAATTAAATTTTCTGCTTTGGTGTTCTAAGCATTTTCCTATAAATAGGGTGCTTAGGTTAGAATTGAAAATCACACCGAAATCAAGTTTTCTCTCTATAGTATCGAGCGTATTCTTGTGAGTATTTTGAGTATATTTTGAGTATTGCTATACTATGCAAGTTCAAGTCATAGCCCATATCCTGTTTCAAAATTTAAATCTTGATCTTTCGAGGTAAGGGATATTTTTTTTCCGTAATAATATTATTTCTTCAATATCATTATCTTTGAAATATTGATCTGAAGTTTTATCAAATTTGGAACTTTTGGCGTTGGAGTTACTTATTCACGATACTCAAGACTATCCACGTATATCGACACTTATTCACGAATCGACCTTATTCATCGAAAAATGAAAATTATCCCTTTTCGTCTAAAATATCTATTGTGGATACTAGCTTTGATTGTATCTATGTTTTGATCATTCTTGAATTTTACACCACTATGATTATTTTTGAGGTATTTTTGGACATGAATAAAACAAAGTACGAATCCTTAATCCTTAATCCTTAATCCTTGTCATTTTGTTTCACTGGATTCGTTTCTTTAAAAATATTTTTCATCATCCTCAGTCTTAAATGATGATATTATTGAATATATTTGGCCTGTAGTGCAAAGATGAATGATTTCTGATGAATATCTTTGGCCCGTAGTGCAAAGATGAACAGTGTTTAGATGAATATGACTAATCGATGAATATCTTTGGCACAGTAGTGCAAAGATGAATATTTGATTCTAGATATATATTGATTGATGTTACAGGGATAAAGAGATGATGAACTTTAAATTCATACATAGAAGATAGTAGTTTGCATTCTCTACTTAACTCTTCTAATGAATTATTATTTTCACTGCGAATATTGATTTAAAACTTGTTGTCTATTGTATTCTATTAGATTTTTTCCCTGTTGAAGACTAATGATAATTTGTTGTATATTATCTTAGTCATAATATTCTTTATTGGGCTAGTTGAGCTCACCCTTTTCCTTTTTGTTCCATTTTTCTTCTCAAGAGGCGAGAATATAGCGAGTACGAGTCGGGGTATGGAATGAAGGTTCTAGAGAGAGTTGTTTAGTAGTCCTCACCATTTTTGTAAAATAATGTATCAATAAATGTGATGAGGATTTATTTGAGTATAGATATTGTCTAGAAGATAATATTTGTATTCAAACTCACAGCTTCTTGTTGTAATAATAAAGTTGTAGTTGTTTCTGTACCATGTATTGACAACTCAGAATGGGTGATGTATACCTATTTTGGGGGCGTCACACGTAGTGCACTGACAGACAATTGATTGGTATGATTATGACCATTGGTTTTATAGTTGAACATCTTTGACCCGTAGTGCAAAGATAGACAACTGATTGGTATGATCATTGTTATTACATTTGAATATCTTTAGCTTTTGGGGTAAGGATATCGAGTGAACGTTCTATTAAGCCTTTGTGGCAAGGAATAAATATGAATTGTGAATTTAACTATAATCTTTGGTGGTTCAGGTGAAGACATGTGATGAAAGTTCTCTTTGTCTTGGGTATAACAAAGAACTGTTAATGGGTATTACAACGATAAAATTGATGATAAACTTTTTAAATCATAGAAGATAGTAGATATCATGCTCTACTTGACTCTACTAATGGATTGCTTGTTCTACTGCATTTAAACTTGATGTTTATTATATTTTATCAGTTTAACACTGTTGAAAGCTAACGATAATTTATTTTACATTATCTTAGTCATAATATTTCTTACTGGGCTATTTGTGCTCACCCTTTTACTTCACCACCCCCTTCATGTAATAAAAGTGTAGCTGGGACTAGCAGAGAGAACATGGGTATAAAGTGGTGATACGAATTAGTCACAAGCCTAATCAAATTATAAAACGGTGTGGCATAATAATTTTACTGAGTATTTAAAATGTGTGTGACATATTTTATGCATCATTTAATATTTATTTTTGGTGAACAATAATAGGGTGAGGCGAACTCAAATTTGGAAGCATAAAAAATGCACTCCATTAGAATGAGGAGGACATAAATCTTCTCCTGTTCCTTTGGGGACTTGAAATATTTGCTGATGTACTTTAGATGGCATTGTAATAATTTGATTATGAATATTATCATATTATATACGTTACAATATTTGTATTGAAACTCACAGTATATGTGTCGTCGTATTTTGCACGACAGTTGTATAAATGGAGTTGTCAGTAGTGTATTTTCTGGCGACCCAAGATGGGTGATGTATACCTATTTTGGGGGCGTCACATCTTTACTTATAATTTAAGTAAAGGGTATTTTAGTCTTTTCACCCCTAAAAGGGTATTTTCATAATTTCCTTTACAAATTTAAGGGTATTCTAGTCATTTAACATTATTCTCCTTAATTCTCACCCTTAGGGTTTAATAATCTCAATTAGGGTTTCCTAATTAGGGTTTAAGGTTCTCGAATTTAAAATTAGGGTTTCTTGACTTTTGTTTAGGGTTCTTAATTGTGTATTAGGGTTTCTTAATCTGAGATTAGGGTTTCTAATCCCTTATTAGGGTTTACCAAGTTTATACCCTATTCGATCAATCATTGATAAAAATTTCTATACAGTACGAACACGTACTCAAATGTACGATTATTATAACTGTAATTTCTATCGAATCCCTATCCAGACTTAGGGTTAGGGTATATATTCTCTGTTAAGCCAACTCTACTCTAAATTCTCAGTTAATACATAAATTGACTAATTCTCTAGACTCGTATCACATATTCTCAGCTAAACATTGATAATCAATACTAAATAAATAATAATAAAAATATTTATTCGTAAAATTCACATTATTCGAAATCCTGGGTTATCATATTCTCCTCTCCTTATAAGGATTCCGTCCTCGGAATCACCACTTCCTTACTCCCTATAATCTTTTAAAGTTGTATCATCAATTCACTCTTAGCAACACAATATTCATTTATGTCACAAAATTCTAACCTGTGATTTGAATCTATAAAAAAAACAATTCGCATCACATATAACCAATATTTCTCGCGTAATTTAATTATTAAGCGAAATCGTTACCTATCTCCACCTCCTGCGCAACCACTACATCTTGAGCCGTCATATTAAATGTACGGGTTGTTGGTCTTCCTGGCTGTGCAGGTCCTCGAATCGCCAAGGTTCCGCTACCAGGTTCCTTGTTGGCACATCCCTTCTCCACATTTCTCTTTGGACAGTTCCGAACTAGATGATCGGTCAATCCACACGCAAAACTGTGACGCCCCCAAAATAGGTATACATCACCCATTCCAAGTCGCCAAATACATGGTACAAAATACAAATACAAATACAAAATTAAATATACAACATGAGCTGTGAGTTTTAATACAAATATTGTCTTCTAGACAATATTCAAACTCAAAATAAGTCCTCAATACATTTATTATCACACTATTTAACAGAATAGTGAGGACTACTAATGCAATTATCTGGACCATCATTTCATTCCCTGACTAGTCCCAGCTATATTCTCATTTCCTGAAGAGAACATTGAAAGAAAGGGTGAGCTCAACTAGCCCAGTAATAAATATTATGACTAAAATAATGCAGATTAAATTATCGTTAGCCTTCAACAGTATAACAACTGGTAGAATATAATAGACAACAAGTTTTAGATCAACAACTGCAGCGGAATAAGCAATCCATTAGAAGAGTCAAATAGAGCATGATATTTACCATCTTCTATCATTTAAAAGTTTATCGTCAATTTCATCGCTGAGACTCAGCTTAATAAATAATCCACATCATCGAATCATCCATGCACTACGGGCCAAGGATATTCTTTAGTATCACAACCACGAATTATCCATGCATTACGGGCCAAAGATAATCGTGTTTTCATCAACGGTCATGATCATGCCATAAAATAATTCATCTTTGCACACTTGGCCGAAGAGAATCCATAGCCATAATCATACCAAAAACTGTCCATCAATGCACTACGAACCAATGAGGATTTTTACCACATCATGTGTAACATTACGGTCATGATTATACCGAATAATCCCTGGTCATAATCATACCAAGTCCATCTATGCACTATGGGCCAAAGATGACTTTCAACATAATATAAACATGAGGACGATGACAATGATATAAGAATTCAATAAAACAAGTTCAAGGATAAATTTTAAAAATTATAATTTAATTTATCCAGAATTCAATAACGTTCAAATTGTCAACATGATATTGCTTTGTGGAGTAAAATTCAAGAATAATATTATACCAAAAATAATTTGGACCGAAAAAGAATCAACTTTTGTCAAGAATAGTACCCAGGGTGAATAGTAACCAAGTGAATAGTACCCGTGAATAGTAACTTTAGTAATAGTAACCCCGTGAATAGTACCCCGGCATGAGAAAAGTTAAAACTTATCAAGAATGCTCATAATAATATTTCTATGAAAAGATACTGGATAAAGCGCAAATATCAATGATATTCTACTAATTTCATGGAGTGTAGAAGCCAAAACTTTAACAAAACGAGTATAGAATTCGAAATCTGAAACGAAATAATGTTACTTACATATTACAGAGTATGGAAGAAAATATTATTTCAAGCGAATATTGAACAAAAATAACATCCCTTACGAATATTAAACGAAAATAATATTCCTTTCGAATATTGAACGAATATAATATTCCTTTCGAATATTAAATAAAAATAATATTTCTTGCGAATATTGAACGAAATAATATTCATACGAATATGAAAAATAATATCTCTTACGAGTATTGAAAGAAAATAATTCTCTTCATGAATACGAATGAAATAATACCCCTTACCTCAAAAAAGAAGAGTTTTCCAACTGGTATAGCGGATATATTCTTGAAGAAAACTCGAAACAAATACGCTCAATATTATAGAAGAAGAATTATCTGATTCTGGTGTGATTTTTAATTCTAACTAAGCATCCTATTTATTGAGAATGGAAAGGATACTATTTGAATTTAGATATCACGGACTACACAGTAAGGAATCACGGGCGAATTCGTTCGGCTGAAACGTTTTAAAATTTTGATTTACTATGCAGTACTATGCAATAAAATATTCTAATAAAACAAAAACTATAAATATAATATATATATATATATATATATATATATATATATATATATATATATATATATATATACACACCACATGTTATATATATAAAAATAATATTAATACTCCTCCCGTCAATTTCTTTCTCCCCCCATATCATTTTTCTTCCCCATCCCCACACATTTTTCTTTTCTTCCAATCGTGGGCCCCGCATGTTTCCTCCACCAACATATCACCATCACAGGTGGATCCCATATATAATATATATACTGAATAATCTTCTACCGATTATTTTGAAAAATAGGTAAATGGGGGTCCATAAATACAACAAATACTTCATAAAAATATCTTTAATATTTTTAACAACATTTATTTATATTATTATAACTTGCAATATTAACAACCAGGTCGTTCCGATGAAAGATGAGGTTTTTCAATAAGGATTTCTCCCTATTAGCGCGCAATTAGGTGACCAAACCTCTCCTTGACAGAACTTCTAGACATCGTTAATATTGCAAATAATAATATGAATAACTTGTCATCTCAATTATTGATTTAATAATACATAAAATATCGACAATAATTGTGACGCCCCCAAAATAGGTCCAATCCAACCAACCTATTCTGAGTCACCAAATACATGGTACAGAAACAACTACAACTTCATTAATACAACATAAAAACTGTGAGTTTAAAATACAAATATTGTCATCTAGACAATATCCACACTCAAATAAGTCCTCATTACAATTATTAATACACTATTTTATAGAATAGTGAGGACTACTAGAACAACTTCTAGAACCATCATTCCACACCCCGACTAGTACTCGTTACATTCTTGCCTCCTGAGAAGAAAAATGGAACAACAAGGAAAAGGGTGAGCTCAACTAGCCCAGTAAAGAACATTATGACTAAGAAAATATAGAACAAATTATCGTTAGTCCTCAACAGGGAAAAATCTAATAGAATACAATAGACAACCAGTTTTAAATCAATCTTCGCAGCGAAAATAATAATTCATTAGAAGAGTTAAGTAGAGAATGCAAACTACTATCTTCTATATATGAATTTAAAAGTTCATCGATATATTTTATCCTGTAACATCAATCAATATATATCCGAATCAAATATTCATCTTTGCACTCACAGGCCAAAGATATTCATCGATTAGTCATGTTCATCTAAACACTGTTCATCTTTGCACTACGGGCAAAAGATATTAATCGATCGGTCATGTTCATCTCAACACTGCTCATCTTTTTGCACTACGGGCAAAAGATATTCATCAAGAAATCATTCATCTTTGCACTACGGACCAAAGATATTCAAAGAATATCATCATTTAGGACCGAGGATGATGAAAAATATTTTAAAGGAAACGAATCCAGTGAAACAAAAGAATAAATATTAAGGATTCGTATGTTACACAATCCAAGTTCAAAAATACTTCATAAATAATCATAGTGGAGTAAAATTCAAGAATGAAGACCAAAATATAGATCCAATCAAAGATATGAATCATAACAGACAATCTTGGACACGAAAAGAAAATTTAATTTTTACCGTGAATAGTGTCGATGATCGTGAATAGTCTTGATACGTGAATAATAGTAACTCCGACACCAAAAGATAGAAATTTCACAAAAAACATCATCATGCTTCGTGAATAGTACTCGTGAATAGTAACTCGTGAATAGTAACTCGTGAATAGTAACCCCGACATGAAAAGTTTCAAATTTGATAAAAATTCACACCAATATTTCAGCATAATGATATTGAAGAAATAATATCATTTTTGAATAAAATAACATCCCTTATCTCAGAAAGAATAGTACTTCATCGAATCTTGGATATAGTCTTTGAAAAACTTGCACCGTATAGCAATACTCAAAGTACTAAAATACTCACAAAATACGCTCGATATTATTGAGAGAGAATGAGAGAGAAATCTTTAGTTTCTGGTGTGATTTTTAATTCTAACCTAAGCACCTATTTATAGGAAATTGCTTAGAACACCAAATCAGAAAATTTAATAAAATATTAATATTTAAAATTTTTTTTCCTACGCCTACTTTGAAAATCTGATTTCAGCCATTTACAACACATGGGGGGCCCAACCAAAACAATAAAAACGTTTTTCTAACTATAAATATTTTAAACTTCCAAAAATCAATTATTCTGGAACCTCGGAATTTCAATAATTCATAATAAATAGCCCTTTTATCAGAAAATTCAAATCTCGAGAATTTTTATAGGAAATTCAATTCTCTACAACTTTGCGTAAGAAAGTTTTCCAAATTCCAAATGTAAATTGACCAAAATCCATATACAGACGATTTTACGGTGCTATAATCAAATTTCGATCAAGAAATGGAGTCCACCGACACACAAAACATGTGTTAATCATTTAATGCAACAAAATACTCTTCCTCCTCATATACTCATATATCCCACATTCATTGTAAAAATATCATCATTAATATATTATTAAAATAATATATTTAAATGATTTATTTTATCGAAAAAAGATAAAATATTAATTTTTAACAATTGTCACATTAAAATTTTCTCCATCTATATCCACATAAAATCAATATTTTAATCATCATATAAATCAATAATTAATTATTCACAAATAATATTACGAATCACAAAGATCTTGTGACTGTAGCCGCTCCTGTGAAAGAGGGGGCTTTCGATAAGAATTTCTCCATCTTGGCATGCCGCAATTAGGTGACCAAACCTCTCCTTATACTGAACTTTCTAGACATTGCCAATAATTTTTCTAATAATATTATTCAGATAATATGAATTATTGCTTCGATAATGGAAAATACTGTGTAGTGACAATTATTGAAACAACAATAATATAAAAATCAACGCAAAGAATTATTGAATCAATAAAATAAAATCTTTGAATAGTAATTACCGTAACAATTATTGAGTAGTGCCTTCTTACGTAAGAATCAATAATTGGTGCAATACTGGTGTACTCTCTTGTCGCGCAACAACGCCATTCATGTGTTTTAACCAATTTGGTATTCCAAAAGTGTTAACGGTAACTACTACGCCGTTATTTATAAACAACTTATACTTTGTCGTTTTCTTTATCCAATTACTTTCCGTTATGGGGCCCACAAAAGACTACGCCGTCGTACGAATATTCCCTGACAGCAAGAATATTCCACGTCCAAACGAATATTCCCCGACAATAATGAATATTTTATAACCACTTGCTTATTTGAAATATTTGCGCATTTTATCCATAATTAACCACATTAATCAATTCAACCCTTACTATTTCAAAATAATAAATAGAGGAAATTAAATCTTCATTTATAAAAAGTTGGGGCCTTACAATAATTGAATCAAATAACGTGAGATACTATGCAGTAATTACTGTAGCAATAATTGAACAAAACTGAGTGACTTCTCATATAAGCATTAATAATTAATACTGTGTGCTACTATGCAACCACGCCAGATTCGCATACTTTTACTAAGGGTAGTTCAACAGTTTAACAAAGAAACTTCCGGCCGTTATTTTCATAAAAAGATATTTCTGTCGTTTTCTCATTCCGACAATAATTCTGTTGTGGGTCCACCAATGATTGTGTCGTCGTACAGATATTCCCCGACAAAAAGAATTTTACCTGACCAATCGAATATAATATAACAACTTGCATACTTTGCAAAATTTATAAATATTACCCACAACTATAACATTATCTCAAATCCACACCATAATATTCAAAAAAATATTTCTAGAAAATTAAAGCTTTATTCATAAAATTTGGGGTCTCACAATCTCCACTCCTTATGAAATTTCGCTCTCGAAATTTATGTACGTACCTGGTATGCCGAACCAATGAGGATACTTTGTCAGATTCTAACTCTTGAGGTATAACCTTTGAGCATAGAATATAATCCTTCTTATCCAAGATTTAACAAGTACCTCTTCATACGTTAAATATTCCGCTATCTCGTCCGGTTCTAACTCAATAATATGGTTCGGGTTGTCCACATATTTACGTAACATCAATACGTGAAAATGTTATGAACATGCGACATTCTTGGTGGTAACGCGAGTCTATAAACAACAGTTCCTACTCGATCGAGGATTTCAAATGGACCAATTAAATCGAGGGTTGAGATTTCCTCTCGTCGTCGATTCTTGCTTCTAGAATAACGCCCTCTTGAACCTTCTTCTTCACATTCATCAACTCTGAATCTGTAGCTTGAGCGGCTTTAACATTATCGATTAAAGTCGATTCTAATCGTATATTCGTTATCTTCACGTAGGTTCGTGTATTTGTACTCCTAAACGCATACGATCTTCTACTCAACGCGTCAGCTACCGCGTTCGTTTTTCCCACGATGGTATTGAATGGTATTATCGCAATCTTCAACAGCGCATAATACGTTCATTTTAGTTGAATAAATATTTGAGGGTTTTAGAAATGGGTTTTGTACTGGGGTCAATACAAAATTCGATTTCACGCTCTGGGGTAGGCCAAGAAGTCTTCAGGAATACTTCAGGAAATTTATTAACAATAGAAATATCATTCAAAACTGTGACTCTCATCCCAAGACTTATATAACACGTCACATTGATACCTATCAACTTGCCACCGTTATTCACGACGTCGCCTACGAAAAGTCTAGCTTTGGTGCATTCCACACAAGGAAGTCACCAGCGAAAGGCTCGGGGTTCTTTACTGATGGCTTTATATGACAATGATTGACTTTAGTGGTTTGATTGCTTGAATTCGGATAACAGGTTGGTTAGGAATATGAAAGCTATCAACCTTACGAAAAGACTCAATTTTAGCATGATGGATAGTTAACCAATCAATTCCTAAAATCACATCAAAGGCAAGTATTTTCAAAGAGATAAGATCGACAGGTAATGTGAGGGTGACGATTTGAATCAACAAGATTTATAAAAGTGGATGTAATGAAGGTTTCTCCTAACAGAGTTTCAACAGATAAGTCAAAGTCTAATTTCTCAAGAGTCAAGTTCGAACGTTGAACACAACAAGGTGAAATAAAATAGTGGGCAGAACCGGTATCGAATAAGGTATAGACTTCACAAGAGTTTATGATTAACTTACATGTGACAACTTCATTTGGGTTCCTCGACAAATGCTCTCACTTAAACTATCAGTTTTGACTTGTCTGGGACATCCTTTGGCGTCACTATCCCAGCTGGACTTGACTTCACTACACGACAAAATCGAGCTAGGTGACCTTCTCTTGCGCAATTGAAACACGCTTTGGGTTGCTGCGTATAGTTTGGATGAATGTGTCCCTCATGTTCGCATTTGAAACATACGATCGGTGGTCGTTCTTCTTCCTTGGAAACGGGTGCCGGTGCTGCTTCCGATGTCTTTACGTCATTGTTGAACCTTCTCTTCTTGAAATTTCAACTTCTATTATCTTGGCCATAATTACCACCAAAGCGGTTACCATTCTTGGCATGATAATTTCCCCCACGATGGTTATCAATGTTCCGATGCTCGTTGCCACCGGTATGATTATTATCGTGTTGTTGGTCGTTACCTTTTGGTTGTGCTGACTCATTATCGCGCTCCACTAACTGAGCCCTATTCACAACATCTGAATATAAACAAAGTTTGTGAGAAATGAGGTATTGCCGTATTTCAGGTTTCAAACCTCTCTGAAACATTCACGTCATTCGCTCCTCATTATCGACCAAATGGGATGCAAATCAGGATAACTCTGCAAACTTAGCCTCGTACTGCGACAAAGGCATATTGTTTTGTTCCAGCTTGATGAATTCCATCTCCTTCATGTGACAAATACTTTCAGGAAAGTACTTGTCGTTGAACAATTCTTGGAACTTCTCCCAAGACATCTTGAGTGCGTCAGGCTGGGTACGTTTTACAGATTCCCACCAATGATCTGCTTCTTTACACAACATAAAGGTGGCGAATGGAACTTTTTGCTCCTCTGAGCATTCCAAGACATCAAATATCTTGGTGATCTGCTTTATCCACGTCTCTGCCTTAAGTGGTTTTGGCTTTCCCAAAAACTTCGATGGTCCCAACTCCTTAAACTGCTTACCGGTGACCAACTGTGGGTTGCCATTGTTTTCATCTGCATTATGAACAGGAGTCTCTCTCGTTTGGTGTTACATGAATTCTAGAAAGCTCCTAAACATACCGTCGTTCGTCATTTGACCAGTGTTGTTGTTTACAGGAGGATTATTGTCTTCCTGATGCACATTATCCTGGATATTGATCGTTGGTGATTCAACGGTCTCATGTGCTCCATTGCTATTCTTAACATTTTCAGATGTCATTTTCAAACACTGCCACAAGACAAGGGTTAATTCATATACCACATATTATCCCTATATTCCGACCGACCAATTAAATAACAAATTAAACTTAGGTAGGTCATACTAGTGAAGGAATTCCCCGTCTCTCCCCTCCTAGTTCTAGTCTAACATCTTAGCCACGGATCATATCCCTAAGCTTTGATACCAACTGTGACGCCCCCAAAATAGGTATACATGACCTATTCTGAGTCGCCAAATACATGGTACAGAATACAAATATAAACTTAAATATACAACATGAGCTGTGAGTTTTAATACAAATATTGTCTTCTAGACAGTATTCAAACTCAAAATAAGTTCTCAATATATTTATTATCACACTATTTCACAGAATAGTGAGGACTACTAATGCAATCATCTGGACCGTCATTTCATTCCGCGACTATTCCCAGCTATATTCTTATTTCCTGAAGAGAACATTGAAAGAAAGGGTGAGCTCAACTAGCCCAGTAAGAAATATTATGACTAAGATAATGAAAAATAAATTATCGTTAGCCTTCAACAGTATAAAAACTGATAGAATATAATAGACAACAAGTTTTAGATCAACAACTGCAGTAGAATAAGCAATCCATTAGAAGAGTCAAGTAGAGCATGATATCTACCATCTTCTATGATTTAAAAGTTTATCATCAATTTCATCGCTGAGACTCAGCTTAATAAATAATCCACATCATCGAATCATCCCTGCACTACAGGCCAAAGATATTCTTTAGTATCACGACCACAAATTATCCATGCATTACGGGCCAAAGATAATCGTGTTTTCATCAATGGTCATGATCATGCCATAAAACAATTCATCTTTGTACCCTTGGCCGAAGAGAATCCATAGCCATAATAATACCAAAAACTGTCCATCAATGCACTATGGGCCAATGAGGATTTTTACCACATCATGTGTAACATTACAGTCATGATTATACCGAATAATCCCTGGTCATAATCATACCAAGTCTATCTATGCACTACGGGCCAAAGATGACTTTCAACATAATATAAACATGAGGATGACAATGATATAAGAATTCAATAAAACAAGTTCAAGGATAAATTTTAAAAAATTTATAATTTAATTTATCCAGAATTCAATAACGTTCAAATTGTCAACATGATACTGCTTTGTGGAGTAAAATTCAAGAATAATATTGTACCAAAAATAATTTGGACCGAAAACGAATCAACTTTTGTCATAAATAGTACCTAGGATGAATAGTAATCAAGTGAATAGTACTCGTGAATAGTAACTTCTGGAATAGTAACCCCGTGAATAGTACCTCGACATGAGAAAAGTTAAAACTTATCAAGAATGCTCATAATAATATTTTCATGAAAAGATACTGGATGAAGCACAAATATCAAGGATATTCTACTAATTTCATGGAGTGTAGAAGCCAAAACTTTAACAAAACGAGTATAGAATTCGAAATCTGAAATGAAATAATATTACTTACATACTAAAGAGTATGGAAGAAAATATTATTTCAAGTGAATATTGAACAAAAATAACATCCCTTACGAATATTAAACGAAAATAATATTCCTTTCGAATATTGAACGAATATAATATTCCTTTCGAATATTAAATAAAAATAATATTTCTTGCGAATATTGAACGAAATAATATTCATACGAATATGAAAAATAATATCTTTTCAGAATGTAAAATAAATAATACCCCTTACGAGTATTGAAAGAAAATAATTCTCTTCATGAATACGAAAGAAATAATAACCCTTACCTTAAAAAGAAGAGTATTCCAACTGGTATAGCGGATATATTCTTGAAAAAAAACTTTCACTATTTTCTACACTCAAAGCTTTCTAAAACTTGAAAGAAATACGCTCAATATTATAGAAGAAGAATTCTCTGATTCTGGTATGATTTTCAATTCTAACTAAGCATCCTATTTATATGAGAATGAAAATGATACTATTTGAATTTAGAAATCACGGACTTCATAGTAAGGAATCACGGGCGAATTCGTTTGGCTGAAACGTTTGAAAATTTTGATTTACAATGCAGTACTATGCAATAAAATATTCTAATAAAACAAAAACTTTAAATATAATATATATATATATATATATATAATATATATATAATATATATATAATATATCTACCATGACTTATACGGCATGACATATAATATTTACATATATATATATATATATATATATATAATATTAATACTCCCTCCCGTCCATTTCTTTCTTCCCCTCCCCCTCCATCTCAATTTTCTTCCCCCCATCCCCACACATTTTTCTTTTCTTCCAATCGTGGGCCCCGCATGTTTCCTCCACCAATATATCCCCATCACCGGTGGATCCCATATAATATATATACTGAATAATATTCTACCGATTATTTTGAAAAATAGGTAAATAGGGGTCCATAAATACAACAAATACTTCATAAAAATATCCTCAATATTTTTAACAACATTTATTAATATTATTATAACTCGCAATATTAACAATTGACAGAAGGATTTCTCCCTATTGGCGCACAATTAGGTGACCAAACCTCTCATTGACAGAACTTCTAGACATCGTCAATATTGCAAATAATAATATGAATAACTTGTCATCTCAATTATTGATTTAATAAAATATAAATTATCTACAATAATTGAATCAAATAACGTGAGATACTATGCAACAATTACTATAGCAATAATTGAAAAAAACTAAGTGACTTCTCACATAAGCATCAATAATCAATACCGTGTGCTACTATGCAACCACGCGTATTACTATACTTTTACTACTGGGTAGTTCAACAGTTTAACAGTAAAACTTCTGCTGTTATTTTCATAAAAAGATATTTCTGTTGTTTTCTCATTCTGACAATAATTCCGTTGTGGGGACCACCAATGATTGTGCCGACTTATGGATATTCCCTGACAAACAGAATATTACCTGAGCAATCGAATATAATATAACAACTTGCATACTTTGCAAAATTTATAAATATTACCCACAACTATAACATTATCTCAAATCGCCACCATAATATTCAAAAAAATATTTCGAGAAAATTAAATCTTTATTCATAAAATTTGGGGTCTCACAAAAACAACCTTATATCTTCTTCTGATTGGGACAATTGGGTGACATGTGTCCCTCTTGACCATAGTTATAGCAAACTCCCTTTTTCTTCAGACATACTCCTGAATGATTCTTTCCACAGGTCACACATGGCTCCCTCCCTTTACTATTCTCTTCTGTCTTATTACCCGTCTGGGTATTCTCGCTCCACTTTCTCTTATTTAGATTGTTACCACCACTGCTTCTTCCTTCATTTGTCTTCTTTTTCTTCTCCTGACTATATCGGGATGCAGCTTCGCTACCCCGTTCAGCAATTATCGCTTTCTCCAACAAAGCTGCGAATGTATTGATTTGCAATACAGCTACTTTGTTGTATATACATGGCTTCAATCCATTCTCAAAACTTCTCGCCTTTCGTAGCTCCGTATCCACCTGATGAGGTGCAAATCTCGCTAACTCATTGAATTTAGCGGCGTATTCAGAAACCGACATATTCTCTTGCTTCATTTCTAGAAACTTAACTTCCATCTGAGCTTGCATACTCTGTGAAAAGTAGTTCTCAAAGAACAGCTCCTTGAATCTTGTCCAAGTCACCACAGTTGTACCAACTCTCGCTTGATTAGTCTCCCACCAATAATAGGCTTCTCCCCTCATCAAATAAGTTGCAAAAGCTATCTTTTATTCTTCTGCCACTCTTGCAATAATAAATGGTTTCTCCATTTTTTTCACCCAAGTTTGGGATTCAATCGGGTCCGTAGTTCCCTTAAATTCTGGCAGTCCTACCGCTTTAAAATCAATAAAGTTAGCCAATCTATCGGTTGGTTGTTCTCTTGCTCCTGCTGCTTGAGCTCCATTTCCCATAGACTGGGCTATCATATTTGCAAAGTTTTGCATTGGGTCTGCTGACCTCCTTCATTATTCACTGACTGCTCTTCTCTTTGATTTCGATTCTGTCGTCTAGGCGGCATTATCTGATTTAAATAAAAATCTTACATTAAATCTCTTTCTCTACCCAAATTCTTATTAATCACACAATAAGAATTTAACACAAAGATCTCATATAATCGCTTATTTAATTAAATAGCACATAGTAAATTTAGTACTCACATTTTACTATCCCTTTTTAAATAATATCAGGATTAACAACACAACTTTACACAAAAAGTTGCAATTCTCTAACTTTACACAAAAAGTTGCACTTCTCCATTCACACATAGCTATTCCTAGTTCGTCAAACTTACCACACTTATGAGTTCAGGAACTTGCCACAATTATATGAGTGTATGAACTTATCCTAGTTAGACCTTTGGCGTCCATTCGCTGAGGGGTTTAGAAAAATTTTATATAATTATGAGTCATGAGCTTACCATAAGTAAGAGTTCTAAGAACACACAAATTAAGCTTAATCTTATATTCATATAGAAAATAAAGACTTCATTCATACAAACATATATATTTATATAAATATATATATATATATATATATATTTATATATGCTTACACATCGTTCTCGATATTACAACCGTTAATATCACTTCTTACTATCAAAAGATATTAATGCTTATACTTAAGCTATCTACCGTCCACTCCCCTCTCCGGTCTTCTTCTTACTGGGACACTTGTTGAATCTGTGACCCGTTCTTCCATATAAAAACACTTCCTCATATTCGGCTTAGGACAATGTAGGGAAATATGTCCTTCCTGTTTACAGTTGAAGCACACGTTCTTCCACATCATGCATTCTCCCACGTGAGTCTTTCCACACTTGCTACATACTTTCTTCTTCTTCAGGTTTGAATTTTTAGAATTATCATTGTTGTTGTTCCTCTTTCTCTTATTCTTGCCCTTCTTAATTGTTCCTTCAGACGATCCACCACCTTCAGTCTTCATCCTATCCACATGCGCCTTCAGCTCATTCTATTCTTCAGTCATCTCGTGTAATGCTCGCTCTGTCTTCCACAACTCCTCCAAGAGAAACACTTTACTCCGGATTTCTTGTACTTCTACAGATACTTGATCTTGGTATCCAACTTTAGTCTTATTCTCTTTCTCCACCATAGCTTCTTCGGACTTTGCCTCCTCATCTCCACTCAGATACATCTCAGAATAATCGTCATGCTCACTCCCCAGATTAATCATAGGTTCATCTTTTCCCACCTTCTCAACTGATTCGCTTTGCGCTGGCCCCTCGGCTACTAGCACTGGTGCAACAACCGCTAGCATCTCCGCACTCATTTCATCTTCTCCTGACATCCTATAGTCAGTTTAAATAACATTATTAGTACTTTGTTAGTACAAACTTCTCACACTATGTGTCCACATATCTCACTATCGATACACTTCGGCAATCCCTCACTTAGTACTCTAAATGAGTTTTCTATATCTCGTTTATGGTTATAATCCTAGGGTTTTCCCACACCCCACATAAGGTTTATAACCTACAGCTTTGATACCAACCTGTGACGCCCCCAAACCTGGGTTACCTGACTCCCGAATTTGGTGCTCACGATCCATAATACAAATAACATCTAACTACCCATTTAATTATGAATATAAATTTACACCACATTAATTGATATAGTTAATACATTCATCCCAGGTTATCTTACCTTTATATTATAAACATACCCTTTAGATATACAAAAGGGTTTACAAATACAACATAATAATAATGTTATCCATAGCTATTACAGCATAGCACATTTACCTTTGTTCTTCACAGCACCTCCAGTCACTTCGTCCCTAGCTGAAATGTTTTATTTAGCAAGGGTGAGCAACAAATTTGCCCCGCAAGTTAAGATATATAATGAATGTATAAGAATCAGAACAATAAACAATCTAATTCGATAGAATAACTCCAAAGTTGGGGGAACTTTGAAATAGTTGAACAATTTTCTTCTCTAACCAATCTTCTCGCAACCTATGCAACACATTAACGAAAGGATACAACGCTTTCAAAGTTTCTGTGATATTCTATTGAATAACAATTTAGAAATACTCTACAGAGTTTATGATAAATGATCTTACAAGATCTTGAAATTCTCTTCCCGAGTAACTATCAAAGATTTACTCTGATATACCCAAATAATAGAATGTAAATATTTTCCAGAGTTTATGATGAGTGATCACAAAGGATCTATAACTTCTCTTCTCGAGTAACTATCAAAGATTTACTTTGATATACCCAGGTGTATCAGATAACCATAAAGATTAAATCATACCCCTCTGCAAGTATATAAAGTGATCAGCTTCATTATACCATATATTATGCATAATACTCAAACGCACGCAAAGGCCGAATATACGACCAAATATGTTCCCTTTATATAAAAGGTTGTTCTTCTCAGTCTTTGAATCAGAATTTGATTTAACAACGAAATATAATGATTTAAATATCTAATCAGTTCTCTTCTCTTCTCTTCGCAAACCTATCAAGTTTTCTTTTTCGATCTAGCCAAAACAATTGGCATATATCTATCAATAATAATTGAATTATCTTCTCTTCTCTTCTCGAACCTATCAAGTTCTAATAAATGTTCATCTAGCCAGAACAATTAGCTAAGACATTTCTCAACACGATTCAACAATAGACATGAATTATTTGTACTATTAATAATAGCTTCTACGGATGTAAGTATCCAACCACAATTATTCTCCAAGTATATTCTCAGAATTACTAATTCAATTTGAATTAATAAACATGCACTAACTGCGAATAATCAACAATAAATTCTTGGACGTGGTCTAATAACCAATAATTAACCACCATAGTATTTAAACAGATATAATTCAAGGTTGAGTTAGGAAACTTGCCTTTCGCGTTGATTACTTCTACTCAATATACTTATCTGCGTTCACAAGACCTATAATCACAATATCGGTCTTACAATTAGCATAATAATTCACAACATGTATCACTGTAATTTACAGTCAATCATTCTCCTAGACACATTACCACATAACCACATTAGTGTTTATAACCTATATAAACACTCATCAAGTCTAACTAGTTCAGTCTGGTTGGACTTCAGTCTATTCTCGGTGTACTGGTGACTATTCGACAATTAACACTTATATTGTCAACTAAACTTGGTCTCAAAGCTTCAATATTATTTTAGAAAAGTCAAATATCGTTCATAATATTTTTTGGAAACTTTTAATAATTTTCTAACAATTATTATAATTTATAATAATTTTTCAAACACCGGAATCATTTTTAAATGATTTAAATATCAAATAATCTCATCATTATTAATATTTAATAATATTAAAATATTAATGACATACTTGTCAAAATATTAAAGTTATTATTAATAACTTAAAATATTTTAAATCATCAATATTCTACTTAAATGATTTTTAAAATAATAAAAATCATTTTTAAACCATCACCATTAATATTTAAATATAAATGAATTTATCATCAAAATATTAAAAGTCATTAATTATAACTTAAAATATTTTTAAATCACTTTTCTCGCTTTTTAAATGATTTTAAAATCAATAAAACCATTTTAACTCATTTATTTAATATAATAATTAAATAAATCAAATATCATTAATATTAATTTATTAATGAAAATTCTCCAAAAATATTAAAAGTTACATTTTATAACTCAAAATATTTTTTAAACACTTTATTCTTATTTAAAATGATTTTTATAATATAAAAATCATTTTCTCTCCATTTATTTAATACACTAATTAAATAAATTAAATATCATTAATATTCAAATAATTATAAATATTAATGAAAAATATCTCAACTTATCAAAAGTTAATTTTCATAATTTAAAATATTTTTTAAAACTATTTTTGTAATTTTTAGAATTTATTTTTTATTTTTAATCAATTTCCTGAAAATCAGAAATTAAAATTAAATAAACCGTCGCTATAGCCTATAGAGACGCTTTCTGCCGCTGTAGGTGTTCTTGGGCTCAAGAACACTGACAAGCCAGTGCTTAAGAGTCCCACTTTGACCGATTGTAATTTTCAGCTTAATCATGTTCGGAGTTTGTTTGAACACTGATCTTGTAGTAGGTATGTAGTACTACCAGTATCAATCATCATCTCGATCATACAACATCATAGCTGGAAGATCCAGAACTTCAAAGTAGATGTTAGACATCATCTGGGTTTTCTGGGTTACCTAGAAACCCAAACAGTCTCGAGGTACCACTTTCAAGCTCAATAATCTTAATGTTCTGGTCCTAATTTATGTGGTCTAATTAAGGCTGAGCAAGTAACCAAATTGGAACCGAAACAGCACCAAAAACCGCACGAACCGCACCAATTAAAATTGCACCAACTGTTCCGGCGTATGTGGCAGTTTTAGGTGGGTTGAATAACCAAATTTACGGTTCTGGTTTGGTTACTAGCCAAAACCAAACCGCTTAAAACCGAAACCGCACCATGTGTGTGTATGTATGTATTATCTATAGTAAATTCTAAAGTTACTTTTCACTTGAACACGCTCAGAGAAAATCCCAATCTTGCATTGTCATTTTTTCACCAATTGAAAGAAGATGTTTGAGGTTATAGAGTCAAAAATTAAGCAATTGGGTTTTGGAATTTTGAATTTGTTTGATGCGTTATTGGAGGGGCTTATAGTTGAGGGGCTCGAGCACTGATGTCAGAATCTTTTTTACCTGATATCATTTGCATTCATAGGAAGTTGTTTAATTTTCCTTTCATGCTTTCAGAAAAATCATTTCACAAAGTAATATCAATAGACCCAACAATGATGTCGTCAGTTATTTTTACTAGAGTCAGCTCCAAGACATACCTGCAACATTTATCAATTTCAAGAACTGGTACCCTTTAATAAGAAGGGTCCTTTGGGTGAGTTTTCCATTTTGTATAAGGAACATTTGTGTTTTCCTTTACAAAAATGGGTACAGGATAATCAACCTTAGTAGACACGGGCATTTTATTAGTAGCAGGTCTATAAGATGAATGATTTACTATATTATTATATCCTGAAAAACTTTAATGAAAATTTCTATGATATTTTTGAGTTTTATTATAAAATTCTTTCCTTGTATTAATAATTGGTGCAATGTACGTTCCTTTAGGCACCCAAATCATTTTTTCTTTATAATTTTCATTTTGAGCATTACACATGTGAAAAGAATGACCATTTCTGTTACAGTAATAACATTGAGTAAATGGAGATGTATAATTTTCTTTTTCTTTACTTGTAACATGATAAAATCCTTTATTTTTACTAAATTCTCCAATGTATCCTAATCCTTCTTTGTTAAATCCACATCTTTGTTGATTAAGCATGACATCAATGTTTTCTTTTCTTTTTGTGAATTTAAGAACTATAAAATTTAAATCATCACGTTCTTTAGTTAAAATATTAATTTGATCTATTAAAGAAGAATCTTCATTTTGTTTTTCTAATTCTATCTTTAGAGATGCATTTTCAAAATTGAGATTTTTAATATCTTCACTTAATACTGGATTTTTTATTTGAGTATTTTGATTAATTACAGCAAGTGTTGAATTTTCTATTTTAAGATTTTTATTTATTCTTTTAAATTGTTCTAATTCTTCTTTTAATGAATCATTTTCCAAGTTTACTTTATTTAAACTTTCATTATTTATAATCAATTTTGCATTTTCCATTTCCAGATTTTTGTTAATTTTAATTAATTTTTATAATAAAATTTTTACCTCAATAAAATCTTCTTTAATAATTTTATTATCTTCATGTAAATAATTATATGCTTCTTGTAGTTTATGGTGTTTTTCATTTATATTATCTAAGGTATGCATGACAAATGAAGTACTAGATAATTGATGTTCAAAATGTACCTCAGATTTTGGTGATGACTCATTGTTTGACATTAAGCACAGATTTGCAAACGGTGGAATGGGGGGCTATAATTGTGGATTGAAAAATAACGTAGATAGTTGAATTGGAGTTGAAAAAGTAATTAACAATGAGTTAGAGGGAAAGTTAGTTAAATTTGAAATAATTTGGTGCTAAAATAGAACCAACAACTAGAGACTGGGTTCTATTTTAGCACCAAAAAGCACGTTTTGGTGCCAAAATATAACAATGGCTATAGCTATTTTGAAATTACCATTGGATTTGTTCTTACACAGTAAAAAAAAAGTTCCATTCGGTTTTATATATTATAATATATAATTTATATATATATATATAAAGTTTTATATATAGAAACAATAAAATAATTTTGAAATAAAATAATATTTGAGATTTTTAAATAATAAACTTAATTTGAGAATAAATAGAAGATGCCCACAATTAAAAATGATTTAATCAATATTTCCATCTTCTTTCCAAATTCGGTCAAAAAAGCATTTGATAATCAATATATGACTTTTGTCCCACAATGCATGACCCAATTGATAAAACATCAAGATCAAGATAATCAATTAAATAAGATTTAGAAAATATTTTTGGTCAAAGTAAATAAGATAAATAAAACAATTATAATAAAAAATCATATGGAGAGGATTCTACCCTTTTAATTAAATTATTTATTAATTATTGTTATCATCAAAATAAAACTAAAAGTTGGAGACCCAACAGGTTGGATATGTTTACTAGTTTGCCATTAAATTTGCTAGCAAAATAACCTAAATGCCCTTTTTTGCATTATTGAAAGTAACTTGAAGATATAGCCAAAAATTTGAACTGGTGAACCACTCAAGATAGCCATGTGACTAAAAATCTCAGCAAATCAGCCACCTTGCACCATAAATACATTACATTCATCATATATATAGATCAAGAGAGAGAAAAGTTCATTATTTTAGCTCATTTAATCACAAATATACAACCAAGACCTCTCTCTCTAATCCACGAAAATCTTACGTAGACCAGTCCCCAAACAAGTTCCTAGAACACTACAATCAGATCAGGAAGCCAAGAATCAAGATTTGTCTAAGTGAGGTATAAACCCTAATTTAAAATCTGATCATTAAAGCTATGTTAGATTTGGTGTTTTAGTGTTTAAACATGTTGTATGATGTGTAACTAAGTGATCTGGGTTGTTACATGATAGATCTATAACACCTAGATGCACGAAATAGAAGTTTTCAAAAATCTGGAAAATTTTAGAATGTTGTTTGACAACTGAATGTCGGACCTCATAGATCATTACCTGTTATTTGTTTTAATGTTGTAAATGTTTGTAGTTGTAGTATGTAATGTGGGCTTTGGTCTGGGACTTGAATCAGGGTCAGATCTGGTATAGATTGTAAGTTATTGATGGTCAAAGTCGGTTGACCGACCATGACCAAGTAAATCTGGGTAACCCAGATGTTACCCAGAAAGCTTTGACAAGAAGTTCATGTCCACAGATCTTGCATATGTTTGTTGTTTTGTTATTGTAGTTGTATCTAAGTTATAATATGTTATATGGACTATATGCTTATGCATGTAGATCACTAAAACATCAGGTTTGATTTAGTGGACGGTCAAACTAGGCAGTATGATCACGAAAACAGTTTTATTGGTAACGTAGAAAACTTATGAGCACAGCTTCTGACAAGGTTTGACCGGCATGGATCTTAAGATTATGTTGTTGTTAGAGTAATTATATGTGATAGATCTGTTCCTTTACATATGTACTACAAACTGAAACCATTAAATCGCCAAAGCATTACATGAACAACAAGTTATGGAAGCCCAAAACTAGTCACTCGAACTGTCCTTCATTTCTAGGTAACCTAGAAAATGAAAAACAACTTTGACAGCTTGTTCAAGGCCTTATAGGTTGCTTGTATGTTGTTGTATGACCTTGTTTGTTGTTGGATCATGTAGTATTACACTATTACTAAAAGATCCAAGCTTGATCCTGCCCAGAAACACATTGAATCAGTGTTTAATGTTTGGTCAAAGTATGCATCTCGAAACTGCTTATGAATGTTCTTGAGGCTCAAGAACACCTTTGGTGACACTTTCTATCGCTAAAGACTATAGTGACATATTTAATAATTTTAATTAAATAAATTTCTAAAAAATCAATTAAAAATAGAAAATAATATCTAAAAATTACAAAATTAGTTTTAAAAATTATTTTAAGTTATAAAAATTAACTTTTAATAATTTGACATATTTTTCATTAAAATTAATATTTATTTGAATATTATTGGCATTTAATTTATTTAATAAATATATTAAATAAATTCATTAAAAATGATTTTATTATATTAAAAATCATTTTAAATAAAGATAAAGTGTTTAAAAATATTTAAGTTGTAAAACATAACTTTTAATATTTGAAGGCAAATTTCATTAATTATTTAATATTAATGATATTAGATTTATTTAATAATTATATTAAATAAATGATTTAAAAATGTTTTTATTAATTTAAAGATCAATTAAAAGGGATATAAATGATTGAAAAATATTTTACGTTATAATAAATGACTTTTAATATTTTGATGAATAATATATTAATATTTAAATATTAATAGTATTTATTTAAAAATGATTTTAAATATTTTAAAAATCATTTAAGGATAATATTAATACTTTAAAAATATTTTGAGTTATTATAAATAACTTTAATATTTTGGCAATGGTTTCATATTAATTAAATATTAAAGATAATAGAATTATTTAATATTTAAATTATTTAAAAGCCGATTTTAGTGTTTGAAAAATTATAATAATTATTTAAAATTTATTATAAGTCATTTAAAAATAACATGACTGATATTTAAATTATATAAAGGAATATTGAACCACAGAATAGAGTTTTAGACTCAATAATTACCCGATAAAGCCGCCGGTACATCGAAATGTTTCAGAAATTGATCCAGACTTAGATATTTTGACTAGATAAGTGTTTGTTTGTGTCCTAACAACTGATATACATATGTGACAATGTGTTTAAGCTATGTGATGACTGCAAATAACAATACTATGTGTTACTATATACTATTCTAATCGAAAGCATGATCTTATTAATGATACGTATTTGTATAAAAGATAAAACAATGTTGTGTAAGCAGCAAATCAGACAAGTATCTTTACCTTTGCATTTACTTTATGCAATGGACATGTGTAAGCAAGTTTTAGAACTTTATTATCGGTGTGCCAGTTTATTAACTCTGCTCTTATTGATTATGTATCTAACTCTTTGTATTCATACAAGTTCTTAAATTCTATTCGTTCATTGATTACCAATGTAACATTAATGTATATTCCAGATATATATATTCTCTCCGTTAATTTCTAAGATTGGTTATACAAGTGTCCTCGCTTGGATAATGGTTGTATTTAATCACATGTTGATACATACCTATTGGTTTTCGGTGTGTATACCTTAATTAAAGGGTGTCTAAGCTATTTGACTCGGCTAGACACAGATTAAAAAATAGTATTAAACATGATAAATGTAAGACCCCAACTTTTATGAATAAAGATGAATTTTTCTATAAATATCATTTTTGAATATTAAGGTGTGAATTTGTTATAATGTTATAGTTGTGGGTAATATTTATAAATTTTGTAAAGTAAGCAAGTTGTTATATAATATTCAATTGGTCGGGGAATATTCATTTTAACAAGAAATATTCGTACGATGGCACAATCATTGGTGGACCCCGCAACATAATTATTGTCGGAATGAGAAAACGACATAAATATCTTTTTATAAAAATAACAGCGGAAGTTTTACTGTTAACTGTTGAAATACCCGGTGTTAAAAGTACAGTAATACACGTGGTTGCATAGTAGCACACGTTATTGATTATTGATGCTTACGTGAGAAGTCACTCAGTTTTGTTCAATTATTGCTACAATAATTGTTGTATAGTATCTCACGTTATTTGATTCAATTATTGTCAATATTTTATATATTATTAAATCAATAATTGAGACAACACAGTTATTCATATTATTATTTGCAATATTGACGATGTCTAGAAAGTTCTGTCGAGGAGAGGTTTGGTCACCTAATTGCGCACCAATAGGGAGAAATCCTTATTGGAAAGCCCCCTCTTTCCTGGGAACGATCTGGTTGTTAAAAATTGCGAATTATAATAATGATGATAAATGTTGAGGGGATTTTGATGAAGTATTTGTTGTAATTTTACTTATTATATGGACCCCCATTTACCCATTTTTCAAAATTATCGATGACTAGTTATCTCAGTTTTTGTTTATATATATATATATATATCCTTGGTCCGTAGTGCATGGATAATTCGCGGTTGTGATACTAAAGAATATTCTTGGCCCGTAGTGCAGGGATGATTCGATGATGTGGATTATTTATTAAGCTGAGTCTTAGCGATAAAATTGATGATAAACTTTTTACATCATAGAAGATAGTAGATATTGTGCTCTGTTTGACTCTTCTAATGGATTGCTTGTTTCGCTGCAGTTAAACTTGATGTTTATTATATTTTATCAGTTTAACACTGTTGAAGGCTAGCGATAATTTATTTTGCATTATCTTAGTCATAATATTTATTATTGGGCTAGTTGAGCTCACCCTTTGCTTTCATTATTCTCTTCAGGAAATGAGAATATAGCTGGGACTAGTCGGGGAACGGAGTGACGGTCCTCACTATTCTGTGAAATAGTGTGATAATAAATGTAATGAGGACTCCATTGATTGTGGATATTTTCTAGATGACAATATTCGTATTAAAATTCTCATATTATATTTTGTCGTATTTTACACGACCGTTGTATAATTAAGTTGTATTTAAATTTTGTACCATGTATTTGGTGACTCAAGATGGGTGATGTATACCTATTTTGGGGACGTCACAGTTGGTATCAAAGCTTAGGGATATAATCCCTGGCTGAGATGTGAGACTAGAACTAGGAGGGGAGAGGCGGGTAATTCTTTCGCTAGTATGACCTACCTAAGTTTATTTGTTATTTAATTGGTCGGTCAGACTATAGGAATAATATGTTGCATGTCAATTAATCCTTGTTTTGTTGTAGTATTTAAAAATAACATCCGAGAATGGTTAGAATATCAATGTAGGACATGAGACCATTTTATCACCAACGATCAATAACAAGGATAATGTGCACCAGGAGGGCAACAATAATCATGCAAACAACAACACCGACCAAATGATGAACGACGAAATGTGTAGGAGATTTCTGCAGTTCGTACAACATCAGGCAAGAGAGACTCCTATTCAAAATGCAGGTGGAAACACAGGAAACTCTCGAACGGTCACCGCTAAGCAGTTCAAGGAGCTGGGACCATTGGAGTTTTGGGGAAAGCCAGAACCACTTAAGGCAGAGACGTGGATAAAGAAGATCACCAAGATATTCAAAGTTATAGAATGCTCCGAGGAGAAAAAGGTTCCCTTTGTCACCTTCATGTTGCGAGGAGAGGCGAATTACTGGTGGGAATCAGTAAAGCATACTCAACCTGCCGTACTGAAGATGTCTTGGGAGAAGTTCCAAGAGTTGTTCAATGACAAGTACTTTCACGAAAGCATTCGTCACATAAAGGAGGTAGAGTTCATCAAGCTAGAGCAAAACAATATGACCGTGTTGCAGTACGAAGCTTTGTTTGCCGAGTTGTCCCGGTTTGCGTCCCACTTAGTTGACAATGAGGAGAGAATAACACGAATGTTTCTAAGAGGTTTGAAACCCGAGATACGTTAATACCTTATCTCTCACAAACTGTATTTGTATTCAGATGTTGTAAATATGACTCAGTTATTGGAGAGCGATAATGACTAAACCCAACCAAGAGAAAGCAGCCGACAAAATAATAATACCAGTGGTAGCAGTCATCGAAGCGGTGACAACAAACGTGGAGGGAATAAACATGCTAGAAATGGTAACCACTTCAGTGGTAATCATGGCCAAAACAATAAAAGTGGACATTTCAAGAAGATGAGATTCAACAATGATGGAAAGACGTCAGCACCAGTACCCGTTGTTAAGGAAGGAGAACAACCACCTATCATATGCTTCAAATGCGGAAGGGAGGGACACAACAGTCCAAATTGCATGCAGCAGTCCAAAACGTGTTATAATTGTGGAAGAGAAGGTCACCTAGCTCAATTTTGTCATGCAGCGAAGCCAAGTCCAGCTGGGACGGAAGCACCAAATGTCGTCCTAGACAAGTCAAAACCAGTAGTTCAAGGGAGAGCGTTTGTCGTGACCTCCCAGAAAGCAAGAAACCCGAACGAGGTTATCACGGGTAAGCTAATCATAAACTCTAGCGAAGTATATACCTTATTTGATACCGGTTCTACCCATTCTCTTAATTCTCCTACTTGCGCTCAACGTTTAAATTTGACTCCAGAGAAATTAGACTTTGACTTATCTGTTAAAACTCCGTTGGGAGAAATCTTCATTACATCCACTATTTATAAGTCTTGTTTGGTTCAAATCGGTACCCTCACATTACCTGCCGATCTTATTTCATTGAAAATACTTGCATTTGACGTAATTCTAGGGATTGATTGGTTAACTACTCATCATGCAAAAATTAATTGTTTTCGTAAGGTTGTTAGCTTTCATATTCCTAACCAACCTATTATGCGAATTCAAGCAACCAAACCATTAAAATCAATCACTGCCATCTCAAGCCATAAAATTATTCATTTATTAAAAAATGGATGTTAAGCTTTCTTAACTCATGTCACGGATTTAAACAAAAATATGTCAGTTTTGACTGATATTTCTATGGTTAATAAATTTCCTGACGTATTTCCTAAAGAACTCCCTAGCCTACCCCCATAGCGTGAAATTGAATTTTGTATCGACCTTGAAGTCGGTATAAAACCCATTTCCAAAGCCCTATATCGAATGGCTCCTATTCAACTTCAGGAGTTAAAGACCCAACTACAGGAATTGTTAGACATTGGTTTTATTCTTCCTAGTACGTCTCATTGGGGTGCTCCTGTTCTATTCGTGAAGAAGAAAGATGGGAGTATGTGATAAGTAGGATTTATACCTACTTGTCCGGTATCTATTACTTGAATTATTTGCTTAATATCATGTTTCGTAGTTACTTTTCATATATTTTATGTTATTTTGTAGGCGATGACACGGCATTGGCATGAAGAAGCAAGGGAAAGAAATTCGTACATCTTTTGGACTAAAATACTCAAGCAAATGCAAGTAGGGAATATTGAAGGACTTTTAACATCAAGTTGGATGCATATTCTTGGCTTGGAACTTGGATTTTATGTTATCTCTACTTCTTAGCTTTCCGGAACATCTTGAATCATCCCAATAGGAGTTCGGATGTGAGAGTTATGGCCTTTTTATCAACGAAGATCAAAGCTAAGAGTTGTCATGTTTGCCATTTACATAACATCTACTTCAAGCCCGATTTCTGCCTTCATCCAATTCGAATTTGCCAATATTCAAAGAATGAAACTTATAGATCTCGTCGATATCTTCGATTTGATAGGTGTCAGGCCTCGTAACTCCAAGCGGATCAAAGGTTATGTCTGGTTTACCAAAGGACATCGCAGCAGGAAATAGGTTAGCGCGGACCGCGCTATACACAGCGCGGGGCGCGCTGGGTGACAAGATTTTCTGACACTGTAGCGCGGACCACACCCGAAAAGACTTAGGGGAAGCGCAGGGCGCGCTAGGCGGCGGGAAAACAATTGATTTGGGTCATTTGATGTCCAATTTGAGCTAGAATAGGATTCTTAGTTGCCTAACTTGCTTCGGTGTCAATTAGAACTATAAATACATGATAAGAGACATAAAAGAGGGAGAGCTAGGCTAGTTTTGAAGGATTTCATTAGATTAGATTAGAGTAAATTAGATCAAAACCCTAGTTCTTATGAGATTTGGAGATTGAAGCAACTTGGAGACTATTTAATATTCAAAGTAGGAGCAAGGAGGGAGCATCAAATCTACAGACAAGAGATTCTACCTTCTCATCTTCTTCTATCTTTGTCTTTAAATGATTATTCAATTGTGGATTATTAGTTTTAATTCAATAATAATGAACTAATTCTTTGTTTTAGATTACAATGGATCTTATTGTGTAGTTTATTTTAATATTCTTCGCTATCAATTATTATGTTCTATTATGAGGATTGTCTATTGTGATTTGGACTTAATTGCTTAATTGCCTAGCTAACAATTATCGTGATAATCTATATGAACTCGAGAGATGAAGTATTGATTTAGATCTTATTATGATAGCATATGTTTGTGATTTCTGCATAGATGGAATTCATGATTTGTGTTTAGGATAGAGATATGCCTTTACACCATATGTAATCTTATAGAGAACTTGTGCTTTAAATCCTTTTTAATTGTAATTCACATAGAGATATAGTGGATTAGTTAATTAGGGTGTCTTGCTTGATTCTATCATATGTGGATTTAAGTGAGAATGAGTATTATGCATCGAGAGATGGTTTTATCTGCTTTAGTGTTCTTGATTAACAATTCATGATAGAGAATAATTGATGAGAAATCTGTTAACTTAAATGAAGCAATAAGTGAAGTTGTGATCTTAAATATCTGTAATCTTAATTTAACTAGTGGTAATTAGAATTAGTTTATTTATAAATTGAAATTCATTCATTTAAATAAGATTGAATTGGTTACGGGTTAGTACTTGGTGATTTGTATTAATAATTCCTCATGGGAACGATACTCTACTTACTATTATATTACTTGTTGACCACGTATACTTACGTGTTCTGCGTAATTATATTTTACCCAACAAGTTTTTGGCGCCGTTACCGGGGAATTAGTTAATATATTTTTGCCAATATTAGCTTCAATCAAATTAGTCTTAATTTAAACCATTTTTTTTCTTTTTATTTAATTATCTTCCTATTTTTCTTTCTTTTCAGGTACAATGGCGGAATTTAATTATCAATGGCCGTATACGAGAATGACTCAGCCAAGGGGAGCGGGGATTGATGGTCTCAATGCATTTTCTGCATTATCAGCGCAACTTGAGACACTCTAGATGAAGTTGGATGTAGTTACAGCCCAACATAATCGAAGGATAGCAGTTACGTGCAATTATTGTGCTGGCAATCACCCGACTAATCAATACACCATCAATCCTGGGCCGGTACAATATGGTGGTAACTACCTAAATCAATATGCATATGATAATTATCATCAAGTTTGGGGGTATCACCCGGATTCTTCATGAAGCTATAATTATCAAGATCAATACTCTACTCCAAATCCAACATACTCGCCAGAATTCTCATATCAACCTCCATTAAAAGAAACAAAGTCAAAGTTGGAGGAATTACTGTCAAAGGTCATAGCAAATCAAGAGGAGAGGATGATGAGTCAAGAAATATTGAGCCATAATTTTCAGCACCAGATGGAACAACTCATCACCACTTCAACTCATGGTCCTCAATACATGGATTCCAAAACTGAGACAGATAATTCGAGATTGGAAGAATTGTTGTCCAAGTTCATAGCATCAAATGAGGAGAGAAGGATTAATCAAGAGAAGTCAATTCAGAATCAAGAGATAGCAATTCAAAATCTACAGAACCAGATGGATCAAATGCTCAAAGCCTTGAACAACTGTCCTCAAAATAATTGGTGTTACGACGAGTATTTCGAGATTGATGAAGTGCCCGAGCCAAATCTACAACTGGATGGGCCACAAGATTTTGAAAAAAGTGGGGGTAATGAAAACAAGGTCAGCGAAGAACTAACTGTGGGTACCAACGATGATGAGCCTATGTTATTTATGCCCCAAGTGCCTTCTTCACCAAAGTTTAAGGATCCGGTTAGATTTGCAAAATCATGCCCACTTGGTATCCATGTCGTCGGCAAGGCTCTTTATGACATGAGAGCTAGTGCAACAATGAAGCCATAGTGGGACGAGAAAAAGAAGATAAATGAAGAGCCCATTGTGTTTGCCACACTTCCATGCCCAAATATGATCACAAACACAATGGAGATAACACCTAATTATTTTCCCTTCTTCATGGAGATTATACCGAGTCAGAGCATGCTAGATGACTTTGATGCTATGGCCATCGCTTGTGGGAACCTTCAAAAGGATTATTTGCTACTGATGGATGGAGGATTCCTCAACTTTCGAAGAGGAATTGGATAGCGTTGACCAGAAAAAGTCTGGCTGAAGGACTATAAATCAAGCTCTTATTGGGAGGCAACCCAAGTTTAATATTTATTTATAGTTTTTATTAGGTTTTATATTATTAGTTAATAAAATTGCATGTCTTAGGATCTAACAAGCTTGCTTCTATCATATTCACAGGTTAGTCAAGTCCAACTCAAGTGTGGTGCCCGATTCATTCCAATGTGCTTAACATATTTTTCAAACTTCGCAGACAAGAAGATAAATTGCTATATGTCAGGGAAGTTCTCTCTTTTAATTTTTCATATCTTAGCCATTGAGGACAATGTCTGTTTTAAGTTTGGGGGTATTTATCATGTTTAGTATTTACTTGGGCAATGTTTTGATGGAATTTGATTTTGGCCGATGCTAGGTGGGTGGTTGATATTGTTAACTCTTGGAGAATTGATGAGCATACTTAGTCTATATTTTAACTCATTAGTTGGTTTTCACATTACTTGCGAAATTTTGAAAATTTTTACACATATCCATTTGTTTAGCTAGTTGGGATTGAATTTTTTTTTGGCTAAATGCTTATGAAAGATACCATTGTAACTTAAGAAATCATATTTGAGCATCATTCGAAGTGAAAATTAGGCACTCACATAAGTTTGGAGGAAATCTTGGTGTATTTATGAAAAAAAAACTTATTGGAACCTTCCCGAGTTGATAATTGAATCTTGTGGTGGGTCGAGATGGAGCGTAACACACACTCCCTATAAACACAGGCACGAGATGGAGCGTAAAACGCACTCGTTCAATGAAAAGTGGAAAGTGAGATGGAGCGTAAAACTCACTCACTAAATAGAGAAAAGAAAATATGTATGTTTGAAATACTTGGGAAGGGTTCATATGTGCTTAAAAGTTAAAATATCCGGGTGATCCTCAAGAAAAATTTGTGCTATGTCTATTTTAGCGCTGATTGATGTGATAAGAAGTTTTGAAAGTCATTTTTGAAAATCTTTTATGAGTATTGGTTGATCTAATCTAAATCATGACGGGTTTGAACATATGGATGCTCACACGCACTTAAAGGATCAAGAGTAGATGTGAATCTAATGAAAGTTGTTGAAATGTTAGACATGACATTGTTTTGAAATTTTCCACGGGTTATCATTTTTTGTAACCTTTGAGGCCATTGATTGAATTCATATAGATTCATTATTTGGGTGGATCATTGCTAGAGGATGAATATGTCTAATTTGTGTTTTTGCTTGAGGACAAGTAAATGTTTAAGTTTGGGGGTATTTGATAAGTAGATTTTATACCTACTTGTCCGGTATCTATTACTTGAATTATTTGCTTAATCTCATGTTTCGTAGTTACTTTTCATACATTTTATGTTATTTTGTAGGCGTTGACACGACATTGGCACGAAGAAGCAAAGGAAAGCAATTCGTACATCTTTTGGACTAAAATACGCAAGCAAATGCAAGAAGGGAATATTGAAGGACTTTTAACATCAAGTTGGATGCATATTCTTGGCTTGGAACTTGGATTTTATGGTAACTCTACTTCTTAGCTTTCCGGAACATCTTGAATCATCCCAATCGGAGTTCGGATGTGAGAGTTATGGCTTTTTTATCAACGAAGATCAAAGCTAAGAGTTGTCATGTTTGTCATGTCGCAGCAGGAAACAGGGAAGCGTAGACCGCACTATACACAACGCGGGGCACGTTGGGTGACCAGATTTTTTGACACTGTAGCGCGGACCACGCCCGAAAAGACTTAGGGGTATGTAGCGCGCGCGGCGGTGGCCGAGGAAACAATTGATTTGGGTCATTTGATGTCCAATTTGAGCTAGAATAGGATTCTTAGTTGCCTAACTTGCTTGGGTGTCCATTAGAACTATAAATACATGATGAGAGACATAAAAGAGGGAGAGCTAGGCTAGTTTTGAAGGATTCCATTAGATTAGATTAGAGTAAATTAAATCAAAACCCTAGTTCTTATGAGATTTGGAGATTGAAGCAACTTGGAGACCATTGAAGATTCAAAGTAGGAGCAAGGAGGGTGCATCAAATCTACAGACAAGAGATTCTATCTTCTCATCTTCTTCTATCTTTGTCTTTAAATGATTATTCAATTGTGGATTCTTAGTTTTAATTCAATAATAATGAACTAATTCTTTGTTTGAGATTACAATGGATCTTATTGTGTAGTTTATTTTAATATTCTTCGCTATCAATTATTATGTTCTATTATGATGATTGTCTATTGTGATTTGGACTTAATTGCTTAATTGCCTAGCTAACAATTACCGTGATAATCTATATGAACTCGAGAGATGAAGTATTGATTTAGATCTTATTATGATAGCATATGTTTGTGATTTCTGCATAGATGGAATTCATGATTTGTGTTTAGGATAGAGATATGCCTTTACGCCATATGTAATCTTATAGAGAACTTGTGCTTTAAATCCTTTTTAATTATAATTCACATAGAGATATAGTGGATTAGTTAATTAGGGTGTCTTGCTTGATTCTATCATCTGTGGATTTAAGTGAGAATGAGTATTATGCATCGAGAGATGATTTTATCTGCTTTAGTGTTATTGATTAACAATTCATGATAGAGAATAATTGATGAGAAATGTGTTAACTTAAATGAAGCAATAAGTGAAGTTGTGATCTTAAATCTCTTTAATCTTAATTTAACTAGTGGTAATTAGAATTAGTTTATTTATAAATTGAAATTCATTCGTTTAAATAAGATTGAGTTGGTTACGGGTTAGTACTTGGTGATTTGTATTAATAATTCCTCGTGGGAATGATACTCTACTTACTATTATATTACTTGTTGACCATGTATACTTGCTTGTTGTGCGTAATTAGATTTTACCCAACAATATGCGAATTTGTATTGATTATCGGGAGTTAAACTGTGACAACCCGAGAATTCAGATATTTTTAAAATCTTAAAATATTGAATTAAGGTTAAATAATAAACCTAGACAGAAAATAAGTGAATGAATTTGAGATTTCTAAGTAGGAATTTTGTGAAATTTAAAATTTTTGTGGTGAATTATTCAGTATTAAGTATATATGTGTATATGTTCTGTGAATATGAATATTATGTGACGGTTTATATTTGTTTATTAATATAAACAAATAAAAGAAACTAGTGTGATCCTAATTATATATTAGGAATGAAAATTTATTTAACTTAAAGGTTATGGTATGAGAGAATTATGGTATTTAGAATATATACTAATTCTAATAGATTTATTTTATACATCTCAGTTAATTAATTTTATAACCTAATAATAGCAAGTCTAATTGGGTTAAGAAATTTAGGGCATGTAAGTAAGGATTTATGTTCAAATTGAGGAAATAAAAACCCTAACTAAATAATTAGGGAATTGTAATATTAAAAGTATTGGACCTAATCTATTTCCTTGGCCCAAATATTTTTATTGGAAAGCCCAAAGAATTAAATTTAAAGTCCAAAAGATTATTTATGGGAAGCCCAAAAGATTAATGAGTGGCCCAATGTAAAAACCAATGAAGGAGGGGCACTTTAGACATTTGGTATAATAATTAAGTAATAAAAATCAAATTAAGACATGGTGAATATTAAGGCCACTTGGCCGGATTATGTAGGAAGAAAGGAGAGGAGATGGTGGTTACACATCATCAATGTTAAGCCACACCTTGGCAAAAGAATTTTTTTCCAAATTAAGCTTGGTGTCACATTAATAAAGGAGCCACTTTGCTTGCTAATCATCCACATACCAATGAAATGATTAATGAGAGAGAGAGAATGTGGTGGAAAGAAAATGTGGTGCATGTCATTTATTTCCACCACATGTTCGAAAGATATTTAATCACATTAAGCTAGGTGTCATTGTTTTGTTCAACCAACACTTTATTCATTCTTGTAAGCAAACTCTTGGTAAGTATGAAGGAGAGAGAATTGGTGGAAGTAATTTAGGGCCACATGGCCGGATGGTATGGAAGAGAAAGGAGGATGAATGACATAGTTTAAATATATCTAATCTATCGTATTTTCATTTTCTCTTTCATCTCTTTTATTATTCTAACAAGAACTAAAGAGAGAGAAAGAGTGAGAGAGAAGAGAGGAGCAATTCAGCAGCTATGGAGGAGAAAAGGAAGATGGGATGCAGCCATGAGAGGTAGAGAGGAGAGAGAAGGGTCATCCGTGGAATAAGAAGAAGGAGAGCATGGAAATTAAAGGAATAAATATATTTTGTTATGTAATTTTTGATTATTATAAATCAAATCTTGAAACCATGTTTCTAAACTCAAAAACCATGAATATACTTGTTATTGAGTGTTTTATGTTTAGATATACCCATATTGGGTGTTATTTTAGTTGGAAATCAAAAATAAAGAAAAGTGATTTTTCTAGTTTATGAGCCCTAAAATTTTCTATGTACTTTGGATTTCCACCGTTTTTGATCTACACCTTCTTTTTACAATCCGTCAAAGAGAGGTGCTAGATATGTAAGTTATCTACTAAACCTAAGTGGTAGCACTAAAAAATGTTGAGTATATAGTCCGTAGTGACTGATTTAGCAAAAACAGTTTTGTGTCTTTTAAGGAAAAACTGACTATTTTTGGACAGTCAAGAATAGGGGCAATTTAGTCATTTTTTGAACATTTAAAAATTTTGGTAACATTTGGGAGGATACTATGATAAGTTATCTAACATCTTCAAATGGAATAACTGAAAAAGGAGTTGTAGATTTTTGTATGAAATATTTTTAACAAAGCACGAAAAACTGAAAAATGACAAAAGTATACTGCCAAGATTTTTGCAAGGCCTGTTTTGGCCACTTAAATTGTCATAAAAATTCCGGCCTTTTGGGACATGAACATATATGGTATTAAGTAACTCCTGTCCAAAAATGAGCTAATTCCCACTTAAAATGACCAAATTATGACCATTTCAATTTTTGTGTTTTTCCGACAAAAATCGCTATAACCAGAGTTCTACAACTCCGATGGCCACGAAATTTAAACTGGAGCGTCACATTAACACGTATAAGATTGTACCAAGAGATAGGAATTTCTGGAGTTGAGCATGATAGGGCTAATTTCTTAAGCTACGCACTAAAAATGATTTTTGAAAAATACTAAAGGAAGTTGGAAAATTATGGAAAAATACTTTTTGTGTATGATTTATATGTACATGTGTTTGGACAAAAGATAGTAAAATAATAAATTGATTTGGTATTTTCGTGAAAAGGATATGGTATCCAGCTTGTTGGATTGAAAAACAGTTTACCGAATTGAAAATATGTTGAATCTAGCTTGCTGGATTGCAATCTAGTTGCTGGATTTGAAATCCAATTTGCTGGATTGCAGTTTGGTTTACTAGATTGGCCATCTAGATACTGGATATGGAATCCGGCAAAATTCGGATTCCAAATCAAGGTCAATGAATTAAATGTTGACTTTTATGTTCAAGAAAAACTTTTAATATATAAGATTAAAGTATTTAAATCATATAAATATGATAGTAATGATTGAAAAATCATAATAAATGATAATTAATTTATTTAATAAATATATTAAATAAATTGTGGAAAAAATAAAATTAATTTTTATAAATCATATAAAATGATTGAAGTGTTATAAAAATATTTTAAGTTATAAAATATAACTTTTGATATTTTGTCATGTAAATATTAATATTTTAATATTAATAGCAATTATCGGAAAATGAATTTAATTGTTTAAAAATCATATAAAGGTGATTTTAAAGTATTAAAAATACGTTGTGATATTATAAAATATTATGACATGTATTTCATTAATATTTGATAATAAATAAATATTAATGATAAAAGAATTATGTGGTATTTAATTCATTTAAATATGATATTAATAATGGAAAATTTATAATAAATAGTAATAAATATCTAAAAATTATTACGAGCTTACGAAAAATTATTTTAACTATTAATAAATTATCTTAGATAATTGATAACTATTAAGTCAGAGTTTAATTGAAATTTAGTTCGACTAGACTGTCGGAACGTTAGAACTTTGTCGAATTCAAGTCAGACTGAAATAGTTTGACCTGATACTGAGTCTTTTGTGTGTTGTAGACTGATAGGGTTACGTGTTATGTGTTTAGGTTATTCTATGCATATCTATATATATAATAGTATTATATTGTGATGATATTATTCTAATATTGGAGATCTATATTACTAATATTAGGTCTTCGGATAAAGCGTTATAAATTGCGTAGCGGTAATCAACGGTTCAGGCAAGTTTGTTTTTACTTAACTCTACTTAGAGTTGTTTCATTCAGATATGCTTATGTATAATCATTCTTTGATTGCCATTGTAGAATTGTACTGCATATATCATTGCATGTATAAGTCGGTATATGAAGGTGATCACCTTCATTACCATTCGGTCGAGATATATTTGTTCATATTTAATACTTGTTCAGTCAAAAGTTTGTTCCTGGTAGTTCACAATTATATTGTTGAATTATAGCTAGCTTATTATTCAGATTCTTTTAATCATAATATATCGTTAAATTATTGAACTTAAACTTGCTGGGCAATCTTATGCTCACCCTTGCTATATCATGATAAATATTGCATATTAAGACGAATACGTCGGATACAAGGAAAGGTTAAAAACACTTCCAGCTTAATGTTAATGTGTGCGATTAGATTTGTAATAGTATTGTATGATATTAATGTTATTGTAAGTCAAGTAATTTATGAATTGTGTATAAGTTAAGGTTACTCGACCTTTGAGGAATAGTGTGTAAAGTTTGTTATATAAATAATTTATGTTTATATCTTTCGCAAATAGTAATAGTTATAGAATGATTGTACCGGATCCACAGTGATTTGGGACCCAGATTCAGGGCTCTCACATAAACCATGTCACTGTCAAAAATAGATACCTGATGCCTCGCATTGATGACCTATTTGACCAGTTGTAAGGTGCCAAATTCTTTTCAAAGATTGATCTTCGTTCTGGATATCATCAGATAAAGATTAAAATGGATGACATTCCAAAGACTGCTTTCTGAACTCGATACAGACATTTTGAATTCTTAGTCATGTCTTTTGGATTGACTAATGCTCCTGCTGCATTCATGGACTTGATGAACCGAGTATTCAAGGAATATTTAGATCATTTTGTGGTTTTCTTTATTGATGACATTCTCATATATTCCAAAAGTTGTGAAGATCATGAGAAACACTTGTGGCCGATACTCCAAAAGCTTCATGAAAATAAGCTTTATGATAAGTTAAAGAAATGCGAGTTCTGGCTTAAGGAAGTAGCATTCCTTGGGCACGTAGTATCAAGTCAGGGAATATCTGTTGACCCAGAAAAGATTGAAGCAATTCAAAGTTCGGAGCAACCTAAATTAGTGACCGAAGTATGTAGCTTTCTCGGCTTAGCTTGTTATTATCGGAGATTCGTAGAAGGGTTTTCTCGAATCGCTACTCCATTAACTCAGCTGACTCGAAAAGATACAAAATTTGGTTGGAGAGAGGAATGTGAGAAGAGTTTTCAAGAACTCAAGAGAAGACTCATTTCAGCACCTTATGTGACAATACCATTTGGCTAAGAGGGATTTGTCATCTATAGTGATGCTTCGGGCAAAGGGTTAGGATGTGTTCTCATGCAATATGGGAAAGTCATAGCATATGCCTCTCGATAACTCAAATAATATGAGAGGAATTATCCTACTCATGATCTAGAGTTGGCAGTTGTTGTCTTCGCACTTAAAATTTGGAGACATTACCTATATGGGGAGAAAGTGGAGATCTATACAGATCATAAAAGCCTCAAATATTTTTTCACTCAAAAGGAACTCAATATGAGGCAATGACGTTGGCTTGAACTGTTGAAAGATTATGATCATACCATTCAATACCACCCTGGAAAAATGAACGTGGTAGCTGCCGCATTGAGTAGAAGATCATATACACGTACGAGTGCGTTATTGTCAACGAAAAGGCCCATTTTGTATGACTTGCAAAGGATGGAGATAGAGTTAAAGTCCAGGGATCCACGTGATGATGGCAAACATATGAGTAGAACCGACTTTAATCGGTAAAGTTAAAGTTGCTCAAGTTAAAGACCTGGAGCTGATGTGTATGAAAAAGAAAGTGCAAGAAGGTGCTATCCCGGAAGCAATAATCAATGAAGAAGGAATACAACGAGTCAGCTCCAGACTGTGTGTTCCTAACGATTCTGAATTAAAGTATATAATCATGATGGAGGCGCACAACACACCTGTGATAACCCGAGAATTTAGACAATTTAATAAAATCTTAAAAGATTGAATAGAGGTTGAATAATAGATCTAGACAAAAAATGTGACACCCCCAAAATAGATATACATCACCTATTCTAAGTCGCCAAATACATGGTACTGAATACAAATACAACTAATTATACAACAGTCGTGTAAAAATACGACAAAATATATGCTATGAGTTTTAATACAAATATTGTCATCTAGACAATATCCACACTCCAAATAAGTCCTCAATATATTTATTAACACACTATTTCACAGAATAGTGAGGACTACTAATGCTATCCTTTGGACCGTCACTCCGTTTCCCGACTAGTCCCTGTTACGTTCTCATTTCTTGAAGAGAACAATGAAAGCAAAAGGGGTGAGCTCAACTAGCCCAGTAAGAATATTATGACTAAGATAATGCAGAATAAATTATCATTAGCCTTCAACAGTGTTAAACTGATAAAATATAACAAACATCAAGTTTAACTGCAGCGGAACAAGCAATCCTTTAGAAGAGTCAAGTAGGGAATAAAATCTACTATCTTCTATGATTTAAAAGGTTTTTCATCAATTTTATCGCTGAGACTCATCTTAATAAATAATCCACATCATTAGAATCACTTACCGCACTCTGACCAAGGATATTCTTTAGTATCACGACCACAATTATCCATGCACTACGGGCCAAGAATATTTGTGTATTCATTAATGGTCATGATCATGCCAACAACTGTCCATCAATACACTATGGGCCAATGAGGACTTTTACCACATCATTCTGTTGGAATATCATTTGGAATGAGCTTCTATTTATAGGAGAATAGAAAGGATACTATGCAATAAAATATAATATATATTATATATTAACTATTATAAATTATATATATATATATATATATATATATCTCACGGGACATCACCCCCATCACCCAAGACCCGTGATCTTATATATTCCTCCCCACCATTATTTCATTATCAAGGATATATATATATATATATATATATATATATATATATATATATATATATATATATATATATAATGTCTCACCCACCCGTGAAACAAACTAGATTCCCTCTCAAAATCAGATTTTCTACACATGGGCCCCACATGTCGCCCCCACATGCGGGCCACCTTTAATATAATAAATAATTTTCTACCGATTATTTTGAAAAATGGGTAAATGGGGGTCCATAAAATAAGCAAAATTTCATAAAAATCACCTTAATAATTTGAACAACACTTATCACCTTTATTATAATTCACAATATTAATCGACCAGGTCGTTCCTAGGAAAGAGGGGGCTTTCCAATAAGGATTTATCCCCATTGGCGCGCAATTAGGTGACCAAACCTCTCCTTGACAGAACTTTTAGACATCGTTAATATTGTAAATAATAATATTAATAACTTTGTCATCTCAATTATTGATTATAAAATATTGACAATAATTGAATAAAATAACATGAGATACTATGCATCAATTACTGTAACAATAATTGAATAAAACTGAGTGACTTCTCACGTAAGCATCAATAATCAATCTGGTGTCCCATCTTTGTGCAACTACGCCAGATTATTATACTTTTAACACCGGGTGTTTCAACAGCTTAACGGTAAAACTTCCACCGTTATTTTCATATAAATATTTTTGTCGCTTTCTCGATTCGACAATAATTCCGTTAATAGGGGTCCACCAATGATTGTGCCATTGTATGAATATTCCCTGTTAAAACGAATATTCCCCGACCAATGGAATATTATATAACAACTTGCGTACTTTGCAAAATTTATAAATATTACCCACAACTATAACATTATATCAAATTTACTCCATAATATTCAAAAATGATATTTATAGTAAATTCATCTTTATTCATAAAAGTTGGGGTCTTACAAAAATTAAGTGTATATGTTCTGTGTATATGGTCATATATGTGTACAGTATGTGGTTAAGGGTCAAGGGTTGACCAGATAAATTATATCAGTGACAAATCCTAATATTATATTAAGAACCTCGACGTTCAGTTAGAAACCCATATCGACTGATAAGAAACCCTAGCATCGGTTCTAAAAACCCTAGTTTCAGGTTCGGGAATCCGAAACCCTAATTTTGGAGCTTGAAGATAAGTATTAGGTTTTTATGTTATTGATTATATATTTAATTATGGATAGCCCTGATTGATTATTAGAAAACCCTAATTATTCAGCTGGAAACCCTAATGTACAATTATGGAACCTAAATGCTAAATTAGCAATTTTAATTAAGAAATATTAATCCTAATTAGCAAGCTTGAATGTGATTATGAAATTTTAATATAATTAGGAAACCCTAATTATAATTTTGAAATCTTAATTTCCTATTTTTAGAACCTAATTAGAAAAAGCCTAAAAATTTAAATTTGTGTAACCTTAAGGTTAAACCCTAAGGGTCAAACCTTAAGGGTTAAAACCTAAGGGCTGTGACAAGTTATCAAGTTGCCATTAACTTTACAAGTCAATTGACCAAACTACCCTTTTGAATATTTTAATGAGATGGAGTGTAGATCTAGCTCTACTTGTGGTTGGTGACCAACCCCAAGCTAGCTGTGACGCCCCCAAAATAGGTCCAATCCATCCAACCTATTCTGAGTCGTCAAATACATGGTACAGAAAACAACTACAACTTTATTACTACAATTGTTGTGCAAAATACAACAACATATATACTGTGAGTTTTAATACCAACTATGACTCATGTCCCAACTATGGACAACACCTCATAGTGATACCTTACATAAAGGTACAATCTAGAACTGTTTTAGAAATTAAAATCTTTGGGAAACACTTAAGGAAACCTTCGTACATAGGAGGCCATGAATGATAGATATCATATTCCCACAGAATTATACTTGGTTGACCTAATAGACCCTAAAGAAAAACGAGAAGATTACTATCATCTTCTTTCCAATGGTGAGTCTTTTCTTGACATATAACTATCTCCACCGTCTGCAATTAAACATTATGTTTCAAATAAACTCCAAGATCATATAGGTAGTGCTCGTAGATATACTCAGCGAGTGGATTTGCACAACCCTATCTTATGATAACGCGAGGTTGTATGTCATTAGACATCTTGTATGATAGTGATAAAACACCCTTCAAAAGTTTGGTTCGCCTCACCCTATTGTTGTTCACCAGAATCAATTATTAAGTGACATATAATATATGACACACACATCTTAGGTTCTCAATACAATTATATATTGTATGTCATGCCGTTTTTTTATGTGTTGAGAAACTTTGACAAACCCGAACCATCACACTATTCCCCTATTATTCTCGCTCGACCCAGCTACACTCTTATTACCTGAAAGGAATTGTGAAGCAAAAGAGTGAGCACAACTAGCTCAGTAAAGAATATTATGACTAAGATAATTACATTATCAATAGACTTCATCAGTAATAAATCAGAGATTTAGAACATATGGTAGATGATAAAACTTTTCAACCATAGTTGCAAATGAACGAAGCGATCCATTAGAAGAGTCAAATGACCATAAATTCTATTATCTTCTCTACATTAAAAGTCCACCAACAATGTTTTATCCCTGTAACATTAATCAACAGTTCTTTTCCACAATTATATGAATAACACATAATCATAATTGTAATTCTAAAATCCTCTTCGCATCCAGGACGAAGATAATTTGTATCACATGTCTTTACCTGAAACATCAAAGATCATGGTTATACCAAATCACAGTTCCTGTTCATAATCATACTAATAAATTCATCTTTGCACCATGGGCCAAAGATATTCATCAACAGTTCATCTTTGCATTACATGCCAAAGATATTCAACAACAAGTCATCTTTGCACTACATGCCAAAGATATTCAACAACGGGTCATCTTTACACTAGGAACCAAAGATATTCATCAATAATTGATCTTTGCACTACATGCCAAAGATATTCATATCTCAAAGAAATACATAATCATTTCAGAATTTATATAAACCATAATTATAACCATATATGTTGATCAATTCACCTTTGCACTTAAGCTAAAGATATTCAATTATAAATTCAATGGTCATGATCATACCAGTCAACAATTCAACTTTGCACTACTGGCCAAAGAGAACCTATAGTCACGATCATACCAATAATTTACCCATCTTTACACTCAAGTCAAAGAGAAATATCATCATTAGGGTTATAAGAATGTTATATATGATAATAAAAACAATATAATCAACATATAGATTTAATCTCAAGAGTAAGATTCATAAATCAATGATCTCATAACACCTTAATCAAAATGTTATAAATCACTTAATAATCTCATAATCTAATATTATTAATACTACCACAATATTTTAATCATTTCTTAAACTTATAAATAATTTATTTTAATTGTTTACACTTTACTAAAAAAATGCATTTAATCATCCTAAAATGCCAAACTTATAAGATTTCATCACCAATAACCAAAACCCTCATCAAAAATCTGCATATACCTCATATATGATTCTCAAGCCATAAAATCATATTTTCCAATTTTTTTACTTCACATAACATATTTAATTCATTTACTCATAACTAGAATATTTTCATGAAAAATACCAATTCAGTTTCAAAAATATTTCTTTTCTAGGATTTAGCATAATATAGTCCCATATTGAACATATATTTTTCTCGGAAATTTTAAAATTCATTTACTATTTTTCACATGGCCAAAACCACCGAATATTCAAACATTTATCATAAATTGTACTTTTATCCAAAAATTTTGAAATTTACAGAGTATACTGATATTACATAGATGTACTCCCAATAAAAATTTCATCAATTTTGGAGTTAATCACAAGGAGTTATAAGCGGTTACTTTTAAAATAGTATTTTCTCAAAAAATCCATAACTCCTAATCTATACATCCAAAAATTGCCATTTTGGGATACAAAACTCATCAAAATATCATTTCAAATTTTCCCAAAATTTTTGAAGGTTCAGAAAAATTTCGAAATTGAAAAACATAATAACCCATACATACTAACGACAATATCCCTTACCTCAAAAGAGCAAGATTTACATTTGGAATAACGCCGAAATCTAACTTGCTTGCACTAGGTAGCAACAATCAAGATATCAAAATACTCATAAGAATACACTCGATAATATAGAGAGAGAAATAGAGAGAAAACATTTCAGTTTCTGGTGTGATTTTCAATTCTAACCTAAGCACATATTTATAGGAAATTGCTTAGTACACCAAAGCAGAAAATTGAATATAATAATAATATATATATATTAAATTTTCACGCCAACCATTGAATCATCCAATTCAGCATGTTTGACAACCCACCAACAATACAAAAAATGTTTTTTATATTTAAAATATTTTAAACTCCAAAAAATTAATTATTTCGGAACTTCGGAACTTCAATAATTCATAATAAATAGCCCTTTTATCAGAAAATTTAAATCTCACATTTTTTATAGAAAATTCAATTCTCTACAACTTTACAGAAGAAAGTTTTTCCAAATTCCAAATAGAAATTGACCGAAATTCATAAACGGGCGATTTTACATGCTATAATCAAATTTCAGTCAAGAAATGGGCCCACAGACATGTTTAACATGTTTTAAACAACTTTTGCAACAAAAATACTCTTCATCCTCATATACTCATATATCCCACATCCATTGTAAAAATATCACCATTATTATATTATAATAATATAATAACATATTATTTTATAAGACAAGATAAAATATCGATTTTCAACAATTGTCACTTTAAAAATTTTCTCCATCTATATCCACATAAAATGAATATTTCCTCATCATATAAATAGATAATTAATTATTCACAAATAATATTACAGAATCACAATAATGACAACCAGGCAGTTCCCAGGAAAGAGAGGGCTTTCCAATAAGAATTTCTCCTTACTGGCGCGGAATTAGGTGACCAAACCTCTCCTTAGACAGAATTTTCTAGACATTGTCAATAATGTTATCTAATAATATTATTCAGATAATATGAATTATTGCTCCGATAATGGAAAATACTGTGTTGTGACAATTATTGAAACAACAGTAATATAAAATATCAACGTAGCACTTATTGAATCAATAAAATAAAATACTGAACAATAATTACTGTAACAATTATTGAGTAGTGCCTTCTTACGAAAAAATTTATCATGCTTCATGAATAGTACTCGTGAATAGTAACTCATGAATAGTAACTCATAAATAGTAACTCGTGAATAGTAACTCGTGAATAGTAATTATAAAAAATTGAATACTTTTATTTCATAAAATTCGGGGTCTAACACTAGCCATGTGGTCTAGTAATCAACTTTAATCAGCAAAAAACTGATTACATGATCAGCCATATGCATTGCATCATATTATATATAGATTGAGAGAGAGAAAAGTTCACTTTCAAGCCCATTTGTTCACTTACTCTCAACCAAACTCTCTCTAACTCAAACCTACAAAAATCATAAGTGGATCAGTTCCTAGAATGATATTTAGCAAGCCAATAGCAGATCATGATGATCAGAATCAAGATCAAGCTCAAAAAGGAGGTATAAACCCTAAACTTGAAAATCATGTGATCTTATGTTAGATGTTGTGATTTATTGTTTAGAACAGTGTTAGAGGGTGTCAATTAGTGATCTGGATTGTTACTTCCTAGATCCATAACATCTAGATGCTCAAAATTGAAGTTTTTAAAAATCTGGAAAAACTAGTAAGTGTTGTCTGACAAGCAAATTTCAGACATCGTAGATCTCTGTTTGTTGTGTTTTTGTGTTTTAAAGATTTGTAGTTGTAGTATGTTGTGAGGACTATGATTCGAAATTGTAATCAGGGTCGTATCATGTCTAGATCGTAAGTTATTAAGGGTCAAAGTGCGTTGACTGGCATTCACTAGTAGTTCTGACAACGTTTTTGTAGGCCACAGATCTTGCTGTGTTTAAGTTCAAGTTCTCTTCAAGAATATCCCCGCTATACCAGTTGGAATACTCTCCTTTATAAGGTAGGGGATATTATTTTTGTTCATTATTCGTATGAAATAATATTTTCTTCCATACTCTGTAGTATGTAAGTAATATTATTTCGTTTCATATTTCAAATTATATATTCATTTTGTTAAGTTTTGACTTCTATACTCCATGAAATTAGAAGAATATCCTTGATATTTGCGCTTCATCCAGTATCTTTTCATGGAAATATTATTCTGAGCATTCTTGATAGGTTTTAACCTTTTTATGTCGGAGTACTATTCACGGAGTACTATTCTCAAATTACTATTCACAGGGTTACTATTCATCCAGGGTACTATTCATGACAAAAATTGATTTCTTTTCAGTCCAAATCATTTTTGATACAATATTATTCTTGAATTTTACTCCACAAGGCAGTATCATGTTGACAATTTGGACATTATTGAATTCTTGATAAATTAAATTATAAATCTTTAAAAATTTATCCTTATTTTCTTTTAATTGAATTCTTATATTATTGCCATCATCCTCATGTTTATATTATTATGAAAGTCATCTTTGGCTCGTAGTGCATAGATGGACTTGGTATGATTATGACCATAGATTATTCGGTATAATCATGACCGTAATGTTACAAATGATGTGGTAAAAGTCCTCATTGACTCGTAGTGCATTGATGGACAGTTGTTGACATGATCATGACCATTGATGAATACACGAATATCCTTGGCCCGTAGTGCATGGATAATTCATGGCCGTGATACTAAATAATATCCTAGGCCCGTAGTGCAAGGATGATTCGATGATGTGGATTATTTATTAAGCCGAGTCTCAGCGATAAAATTGATGATAAACTTTTTAAATTATAGAAGATAGTAGATATTATTTTCTACTTGACTCTTCTAATGGATTGCGTGTTCCGCTGCAGTTAAACTTGATGTTTATTATATTTTATCAGTTTAATACCGTTGAAGGCTAACGATAATTTATTCTGCATTATCTTAGTCATAATATTTCTTACTGGGCTAGTTGAGCTCACCCTTTGCTTTCATTGTTCTCTGCAGAAATGAGATTATAGCTGGGACTAGTCGGGGAACGGAGTGACGGTCCAAATGGTTGCATTATTAGTCATCACTATTCTATGAAATAGTGTGATAATAAATGTAATGAGGACTCCATTGAGTGTGGATATTGTCTAGATGACAATATTCTTATTAAAACTCTCAGTTGTATAATTAAGTTGTATTTAAATTTTGTACCATGTATTTAGCGACTCAAGATGTGTGATGCATACCTATTTTGGGGGCGTCAGGATAAAAGTTTATTGTTATCCAACCGAATAGTTTTGGTTCGGATTCCAGACTAAGTATGAACATCCCGAATATGGGAAACTTTTGTGTGACTAAGGCGGATATGCTAGATGAAAACATCGTTCGAACACGTAGTATTGATCAATACAGGGCATAACAGGCTGATCACCCCCTTGCCCGTAAGATATGACGGTTTGCAAATGAAGTTCTATATACCTTTTTGAAAAATTGAAAACACAGTTCATAGTTTGTCGACTGCTCTTCATTTATAGTCAGTACGTATTTTCAAAATTTGAGATAGATTTGATATGTTGTATAGTATTGCTTCAGCTTACTTCACAACTATTGTTCGTTGTAGAAGTGTCGTTCAAAGAAAACATTTACTTCTTTCAGCTAAAGTTTATTATCTGATATTACTTGCTGGGCATTCAAATGCTCATTCTTGCTTTAAATTTAAATGTTTTCAGCTAAGCGTGATCAACCTGAAGGTTCTACCAAGAATAAAGGAAAAGGAAAGCTGATAGAATAAACTTTATGGTATCTTATGTAATATTTAGACTATATTAAGACAATGATATTTATTAAGTATCATCTAATGAAATGTATTAAAGGTTATGAACCTAGGATTAGACAACTCTGATATTGTAAATTAAGTTTGATATTTATATTATTATTATCATTCTGCTCAAAGAAATTATATCGTGAAGCATCGAATTCGGGTTTCAAGTACCTGGATTTGGGGGTGTCACAACATGGTATCAGAGCCTTAGATTAGAAACCTTAGGTGGGATAGACCTTAGGCTATAACCTTAGGACATAGAGAAATGTTGAAAATACAAATAACTCAAACAGAGTTTAAAAAGAGATGAATTAAATAAATTCATTGTAAAACAAAATAAAATAAACCTATATAAAACTATTATTTGCTGTTTGTATATATTATATACTAATCAAGATAATTTATGTGTAGATGTCATGGTGGAAAAGGATTAGGATACCCTCATATCGTACAGAAGGAGCAAATCTCCATAACTGAGCCAATATCAAGGCCAATAGCTAAAATAGAGGCTCACATCATAAGCAACCCTGATGAGGTGGTTATTTTGGAAAACATAGTACCAGACCCAGAAACAATAGAACTGATAGTTAGTGATTCGGACACTAAAGTTGGAGTTGATCAAGCATCAACAGAAGTGCAGAATCTAAGGAACAAGGTTTCTTCTCTGGAAAAGATGTGGGAAATAGAAAGGCTGTTAAATAGTCAATTGCGAAAATCATTAATAGAAACAATGGAAGAATAAGATAAGCTTAAAATCCAAATTGATCGGATGGGAGCCAAAAGCAACAAATCGTGTGAAGCTCCGAGCAAGATAGGGAAAAAAAGATGAAAGACCATGATATAGGAAATTCTGATTCTAACCAAGGGAACTCTAGCAAAATAGAAAAGTTACAAATTGTAAAAAGAAATATAAAGGCATATGCGGGACAAGGAAAATGATATGTTGCATTTACGGACATGAGGGACATTTCTCTCCTCACTGTCCCAATTTTAAGCAAGGTGCATGTTTTATTTATGGGTTGGGAGGACATCGGGTGAAAGGTTGTCCAAGATCAGGAGAAGGTGTAGGAAATAAGTAGGATTAGTATTTGGATATGTATGTTTGGTGATATATTATGTATGTGTGTGTAATGTAATATTTCCAACTTTTGTATAAGTGTAATAGTGATTCCCTACTTTTGTGGTCATAAAGAGATAACGAATGTTTAAATAACGATATAAGCTATGTGATGTAAAATGCTATGAATTAGTTGAATGAATGATATTTTGAGTACATGATTATTTGAGTTTGAAATTACGCGTGATATGTTAAACTTATATTATGAAAGGGGAGGCAAATTTTTTGTGGGGGGCGAATCAAGCTAGAGCCGGAGAAGAAGTGGTTACATGGGCTAGGTTTAAGACATTATTTTTCAAAAACTATTTCTCGTCTAGTATGCAGGCTAGGATGGAGGTGAAATTTTTGGAGTTAAAGTAGGAGAACATGACAGTTTCTGAATATGCCGCAAAGTTTAAATGAATTAGCTAGGTTTGCTTCGCATTAAGTGGAATAAGGTGGCGGTGTTGTATATCAATACTTTTGCAACACTTTTGGAAAAGGTTATCATAGCTGAAGAGAGGAGTGAGGCCATGAGCCTCTATAACAAGGAGAAAAAGAACAAGGGTAAAATCGAGGGAGTTGTGAAGGTAGAAGCAAGTAGTGGGAGAAGGAGTGGGAAAAGAAAAGAGGACAATTTCGAGAATATCCAGGTTAAGCAAGAAGGTGTAAAGAAGCAGGTGGTGCCGTGTGGGAACTATGAGAAGAATCACTCAGGTGAGTGTCTCAAAGGAAAATTTATGTGCTACAAGTGCGTGCAGGAGGGACATATCTCTCCCAACTGCCCCAATCCAAGGGTAAATAGTGGGTGTTTTCTGAGTGGGTCAATGGAGCACAAGGTGAAGGATTGTCCGAAAAGGAGAATAGATGCAGGGAGTGTGAATACAGGGAAAAGTAGCGGGACGCTAACAATAACGGGAACAACTTCAACAAACAAACCAACCGCCAGAGTCTTCAACGTGACCGTTCAGGATACCGTAGCAGCTGGGGATGGAATACCAGGTATTATTCAAATACATTATATTTTCTTGTATATGATTTTCTTACATATATTAAATTATTTTATAAAGAAATTTTGAAGGAGGAATTTGAGTTCTATTAGAAATCAAATTTTCATTTAATTAGGTAGATATAAGCTTTATGCTGAATACGTTAGAACCAGTTCGATCAAATCAGATTGAGATATACTTGCAATGAATGTTTATATTATTTACCTTTGTGGGTATAAGTTTTGAAACGGTGATTCCGGGGACGGAATCCTTATAAGGGAGGGTGAATGTAAGAACCCAATATTTTCGATAAAATTAAATAAGAAATTTTGAGTATAATTTTTTTTTTATTTTAAATAAAGGTGGGAATATGTGCAAGGTAAAGTATATGTATATATGTGATAAATAAAAATTTATTTATTACATGAATAATTATAATTAAATTTTTTAAAGGAATTATTTATCATTATAAATTATATTTATATAATGAATTAATTTTGTAGTAAAAATATTTTATTATTTATTTTCCATAAAAATGTGATTATTAGAATTATTACAATAAATGATTTATTATATGAATTTATTCGATTAGTTAAGTTAATTGTTTTAACTTAATTAATAATGGTATATATGAAAGTTAAGTCGGATATGAATTCAAAACCCTAATTTTGTATTTTGAATAAGGAATGAGAATAATAATATAATATTAATTATATTTTCGTACTACAATTATGTACTGTATGTGTATATTGATAATGGTTGGTCAATTATGGTGTATCATGACAAAACCCTAGTGTTAAACTGTTAAAACCCTAATTTAAAACTCACATATATACAAGTTCAAGACTGTTTAGTAACTGTGTTATTGTGACAACCCGAGAATTTAGATATTTAATAAAATCTTAAAAGATTGAATTAAGGTTAAATATTAAACCTAGACAGAAAATAAGTATATGGAGTTGACATTTCTGAGAAGGAATTTTATGGATTTAAACATTTTTTTGGAGAATTATTCAAGATTAAGTTTATAAGTGTATATGTTCTATGTATATGTGTACAGTATGTGAATAAGGGTTAAGGATTGACCATGTAACGACCGAGAAATTCGGATCCTTTGTAAAATACCTGAAAGAATTAAATAAGGAATAAAATAATATTATTTGTTATTATTACGTGTTAGTAAGATGAAGGTCGTTCTATAACCTAGAAACCTCGGATCACCATAGTATTTTAACTACATGAAGGAATTAAAGTGTTTGAATTTCCAAGACGAAAATAAAAGTTTTCCGAGAAATTTTACAAAAAACACTATTCATCGTATTCCGCTCGGAAATTATTTTTGAACTTCTGAGAAATCCGTAAAGTTATAATATCGAGGTGAGATGGATTATGTAATAATAATTCAAGTATGGAAAACATAATATTTTGCATGCGGGCCTAAAATTAAGAACGTTAAGAATTAAAGACTAATAAAAATGAATTGTGGAATCTTGTATGAATTGCAAGCCCACTAAGCTTTAAGGGGCAAGCCCAAGTTGTAGGAATGTTTAGCCCAAGAGTTGGTTAATATGAAGCCTAAACTAAATTAATGAAAGCCCACAAGAATAATCAAATTAGTTAAACCTAAGCCCAATGTAATGATCCAATGGGCTAGCTTGATCCATGGGGCAACCCATGGGCGATCTTGATACCCAAGTGTTGTGATGAGCAAGCATGTTATGTAATGACCAAGTATTTAGTTGGCAAGTTTACTTAGTTGCTAAGTAAGGGAATAGTAAGGAGGTGGAAGTCCTAATGACCTAATTGCCCTAACTTTAGAAGACCTATAAATATCAAGCCTTGCAATTCATTTGTTGTTTCTTGGTTTCATCCAATATTAAACAACTTATTAGTTAGAGAGAATAAGCACTTTTAAGACAAACTTTTATATTTGTTTCAAGAAGGAGAAGAACTAGTTCATCAAGGGTAAGACTCTTGTCCTATATTTTTCCATCTCTACCATGATAGCTTGATAGAGAAGTGATGATCTTGTATGCTAAGAACATAAAAGAATTGAATAATCAATGGACTTAAGCCGAATAAGTCATGATTAAGTAACTTAAAACTAAATAAGTTATGAACATATGGAGAACATATATAGACTTGTCATATGATTACCTTAAGAAGTTAGTATGATTGATAAGATGTAAGAATGTTGCTTAAAGGACTTAAATCAATAATAAGTCATAGGGAAAGGAAATCTTGTATTGTAGAATTTGTTAAGTTATGAACTTATGAGGAATAAGCCATAACCTAATTTAAAGATAAGTTGTTGTAATATATAGGTTGAGATGTCTAGTTAATGAAATGAATCCATTTGGAATGATGAACAAATTGTTAGTAATGAAGTTTTTCTGGAATTCACACTATTGGACTATAATCGTCGAATTCGTAAAATTCTCGAAAGAGAAGTCGGATTTTGTGTTTGAACTCGAAAACGTTGGTTTTCGATGGAGACAAGTCGTATTTAGCATTATAGATTTGCATACTCGAAAATGACAAAATTCCGACTTAGAACGAAGAAACGAGCGTTGAACATTCATGAACTTTTATTATTTTCGTTAAAAATGGACTAATAGGTGAATTTTTAGTTAACAAAGTTAAATAGAAAAAATTCTTGCATGAACACGTAGAGTATGTGATTTGTGAACCGTAGGCTCTTGAACGGGGCAATTCGGACTTATAACGAAGAAGTTACGAGTCCGGGAATCTCCCAAAATGAAAAATCTGTCAAATTTGTCTGATGCACAGAGTCCGCGCCGTAGCGTGACTCAAGGCATAAAAAGCACCTCGCATGACGCAAACGCGAGGCTTCATGTGATCATGGTTTGCATCAGTATTGTGTGCCAGCATACGCGGTCTTATGATTTTTGCAATAATGAAAGTTTATGAAGACAATGAGAAAGGTAGTTGATTAATGATAAACCTCAACATTTATGAACTTAATATAACATGGATTAAAGTGTTTTAACCTTAAAGTATGAGCACTAAAGGTTAAGGGTAATTACTGGGATTTGAACGAAATGACAATGTAAAGCGTAACAAAAAGCCGGAACCCATAATAACAAATCTAATACGTAATTAGATTGAGAAGAAGGGTAATATTCTTTAGGAACCATGTATGATTATTCATGACCTAATGTGCTAGGTGATGTTATCATCTACTATAGGGACCTTAAAGACTTAAGTGCACGTGTTATAACTGTAGTAGACGCTAAAGGCAAGTATTCTAACCCTTGTTCCAGTTCAATCTGGACAAGCTTTGTGATTCATGTATTCTTACGCATGAGTTAATGTCTAATGAAGTCAAAGTGAATTCTTTTGGCTAGACTTTTGATATGTTGGATTTCTTATAAATTATCAAATTATTGTCAAGGATTTACCAAACTAATATTGGTGTGGTTTTAAAAAGGAGACTGAGTATGCTAAATTGTTTTGTCATCAAATGACAGGCACGTGAGGTTGCCACAACTTAAATGTATACACGTTTAATGAATGTAGTGTTGATCAACATAGAGTACTATAGGCTGATCACCTAGACATGCTCGTAAGCTATGCCGGACTTATGGACATAGTGCCGGGACACCCTTTTTCAAAGTTCTTATGAAATGCTCATAGTCTTGGACTGGAATTGATGTTTTACTGAATATTGTTGTTGTAAAATGTTTTGAAAGAAAAGAAGTGCTATTTTGAATTATCGATAGTACTTCGTAACTGTTTTTCAGTTATTGAAGATATACGATTCATATGTTTCAAGCATGTTGGTTTTATTAGAATTGATGTAATTGTTGAGCTAGTTAGGCTCACTCTTGCTTGAACCATATGAATGCATCAAAGATCGATCAGAACGACGGATCTGACAAGGATAAAGGGAAGGCTAAGGCGAACCCGTCGATTACCTATGTAATAGTATAGGTTTTGTAATGATAATTTTTTATATTATTACAAGAACAAATGTAACAGTTATAAAGAACCTTGGAGAATGTTAATATTATTTTGAATATATATAAGACATATTCGTTCTTTTGAGGCATTTCAATTGAATGATTGTGTGAACTGTAGCACCGTGTAGCACCATCTGACGGGTTGGAAGATACCCAGATTTGGGGGCGTCACAGGTTGGTATCAAAGCACTAGGTTATTAAACTTAAGGGGGGAAATAAAACCTTAAGTCATAACCTTAAGAAAAGTTAAAGAAATAAAAGTTGAAAGTTAACCTTATAAAAATGCATTATATATGTTATGTGTTTTTATTATTCTACTGACTTGTACTAATCAAACTTCATTGTGTTGTTGTACATGACAGGAGAAAATAAAGACGTACAGGTAGTTAGTGAAGGATCGATTAATCAGATAGAGATTATACCAAACCCTATAATGGCACAGCTCGAAGTTGTAGTGGTTGAGTCTGGAGACTCTGAGAGTTTAGACCTTATGTCCTTGTTCGAAGGCATGTTAGAAGAAGTGGTGGAGGTGGTGTCCTTCAACCTAGTAGCTATAGCAGCAGAGAGGCTCCAGGGGAGTCGATGATGTCACTTTTTATGTCAGTGTTGGATAGAAACATCCATTAATGTCAAGAGGTTAAGGAACTAAAAGCAGAGCTCTAAGATGTCATAGAAGATAAGACGGACGTGGATTCCACGTGGGAGCAGGAGCACGATGAGAGGGTTTTGGCCAAGGACAAGGTCTATGAGATGAAACATGAGCTCTTTGAGCTCAGGGGGGAGCTAAAGACTAAGAAGCAAAAGATAGGGAGAATATCCTATATTCATAGGAGTTCTCATACGGACTTCCAATAGCAGGTAGTTGGTTATCCCGTAGAAACAGGGCAGACACGGCATACTATCAGCCGTGATAATATCGCCGGCCTTGCCAAGACGGATTATGAGAATGCCTTAAGGTAGATGTAATCTATTAGTAGATGGAGTAGATTAGATATGTAAATATTGTGTATCTAGTAGTGACGTAAACCCCTCTTTTGTATCACAAAGGGTAGTCTTTTATAAATCCAAATTTTTGGAAAGTAATTGCGGGAAAGTATTGTAATCAGCTTAGGTTGTGTAATGTAACCGATGTAGTATTATACTACAATGAATCAATATAAGCCTTTTTCGGAACATGTTGAGTAATGAATGTTTAAGTTATTGTTTAAAATTGAATAATAACTAACTAACGGGAAGTGGATAATAACAAAATGTGTTGGTTGTTGTAACAACAAAATGTCGCCAAGAAGAGTACCACGTAATCAAGGCGCGAACGTAAATCAACCGGAGGGAGGTCCGGTTAACCCCTTGCAGGAGTTTGTAAATCTTTTAACAGCAGCGTTTAATAGAACAAGGGCTAACATCCCCATAAATCCTGGTGTAGCACGAGCTACTACGTTTAAGGATTTTAAAATCGTGGGTCCGTCGGAGTTCAAAGGAACTACGGACCCTATCGAAGCCCAAACGTGGGTGAAGGAAATTGAGAAGGCATTTGTGATAGCAAATGTCGACGAGGCCCAAAAGGTTGCCTTTTTAACCTTCATGATGAAGGGAGAGGCCACCTTTTTGTGGGAGGCCAATCAAGCTAGGGCCGGAATAGAGGTTCTAACGTGGATGAGGTTCAAGGAGATATTTTTCGAGAACTACTTTCCCATGAGCATACAGGGAAGGATGGATATGCGGTTTCTAGACTTGAAGCAAGGGGACATGACGGTTCCCCAATATGCCACCAAGTTTAATGAACCAGCGAGGTTCGCTCCACATCAAGTGGACACATAGGTTAGGAAGGCACGACAGTTTGAGCAGGGCTTGAAACCCCGGCTCTACAACCGTATTTCGGTGTTCCAAAGTACTTCCTTTGGAACCATATTAGAGAAGGAGATAATCACTGAAGGTGGTAGCGAGGCGTTGAGCCAGTACCACAAAGATAAGAAGAATAAGGGGAAAGATGATGGGTGAGTGAAGATTGAAGGTGCCAACGGGAGTGGCGAGGGACAGAAGTGGAATATATTTAACTCTGGGAATACCAGAGTGAAACAAGGAGATCTGAAGAGGAGGATGGAGGCCTGCAAGACCTATGGGAAGACTCATTTAGGAGTCTATCTCAAGGGTAAGGCCGTATGCTATAATTGTGGACATGAGGGGCATATTTCGCTTAACTATCCAAGTTCAAAAAAGAATCATGGATGATTTGTGTGTGGGTTAACTGATCACATGGCAAAGAACTACCCGAAGAAGGGGACGGACGGGAATAGGGGTGCCAATAGCGGTAAGTTAGCTATTGGGGGTCCGACGCAGCCGGGTAGGCCGATGGCCCGTACCTTTAACATGACCGTCCAAGATGCGATGGCCTTAGGGGACGTAGTCGCAGGTATTATTCTGATCAATGACCTAAATGCATACGTGCTATTTTAATCATGTGCTACCTGTTCGTTTATTGCATATGATTTTGCTAGACGATTAAAATTACTTCCCGAAAAGTTGCATATACCTTTAAATATTAAGGTAGCAAATGAAGAGGTAATTCCTGTTGAAGATATTCATAGGAGTTGTTGCGTAGACATTCGGGGTTGTAAATTATCGGTAGACCTGATATCGATAAAGTTAGGAGAATTCGACGTAATTCTCGGAATGGATTGGTTGGTTAACCATGGGGCAATTATAGATTGTCAAAAGAAAAGCGTAAATATTAAAATGTTAAGACAACCTCATACAGTATTTTACGGTAATAAATCGTTGGGACGTTCTTGTTGTCTTACCATGACACAAACTAGGAAACTATTAAGGAAGGGGTGTGTAGGTTATTTATGCCATGTTGTTGATACCCAGAGAGTGGGAGCGACCATGGAACAAATACCTATTGTGAGTGAATTCATGGATGTATTTCCAAGAGAACTATCGGGTCTTCCGCCGGATAGGGAGACCAAATTCGTAATAATCATTGTGCCAGGAGTGGCACAAGTTTCCAGGACACCGTATCGTATGGTGCCAGTGGAGATGAAGGAGTTAATGGTGCAATTGCAGGAACTGTTGGACATGAAGTACATTCAACCGATTGTTTCGCCGTGGGGAGCACCGGTACTGTTTGTCAAGAAGAAGGACGGATCATTAAGACTTTGCATTGACTACCGAGAGTTGAACAAGTTAACGATAAAGAATAAGTACCCATTACCCATGATCAACGATCTTTTTGATCGGTTAAAAGGGGCCAAGTATTTTTCTAAAATAAATTTAAGGACGGGGTATCATCAGATGATGGTTAGGAATGAAGACGTACCAAAGACAGCATTCAGGACTCGTTATGGTCATTATGAGTTTTTGGTGATGTCATTTGGGTTAACTAATGCACCAGCTGCATTTATGGATATATTGAACAGAGTGTTCAAACAATATTTGGACAAGTTCGTCTTGGTGTTATCGATGATATTCTAGTCTATTCTAAGACGCCAGAAGATCATGCTGAAAACCTAAGAATAGTGTTGGAGACACTAAGGAAGGAGAAGTTATATGCGAAGTTCACTAAGTGTTAATTTTGGTTAGAGAGGGTACAATTTTTAGGTCATGTCATTGACCATGAAGGGATTTCAGTAGACCCAGCGAAGGTGGAAGCCATGATGAATTGGGAACAACTGAAAACGCCGACTGAGGTGCGGAGTTTCCTAGGGTTAGCGGGTTACTATCGGAGATTCATTCAAGATTTTTCGAAGATAGCTACTCCGTTGATTAACTTGACATGAAAGACGGTGAAATACGCGTGGACCAAGAAATGTGAGGATATTTTTCAAGAACTGAAGAAGAGGTTAAGTGAAGCGCCTGTTTTGTCATTACCCGATGACACGGGAAATTTCGTAGTATATAGCGATGCTTCGCATAGAGGACTTGGTTGTGTGCTCATGCAACATGGAAAGGTCATTGCGTATGCATCTAGGCATTTGAAGGATTATGAGAAAGTTTGCCCTACTCATGATCTAGAACTGGCCGTAGTAGTGTTTGCCTTAAAAATATGGTGACATTATCTTTACGGGGAAAATGTGAGATATACACGGACCATAAGAGTCTAAAATATATCTTCACACAAAAGGAGTTGAACATGAGGCAGAGGAGATGGCTGGAGTTGATAAAGGATTAAGACTGTGTAATCCTGTATCACCCTGGAAAAGCCAATGTAGTGGCCGACTCCTTAAGTAGGAAGGGTTGGGAGAAGTTGTCTATGTTAACGGCTCAAACTGAGTTAATAATAGAGATGGCTAGGATGGGGATAGGGATAGGGGTGAAGTTTCCAAATGAATTAGGACAAAGACTATTTACGACGGAGATGAAATCTACCATCGTAGAGAGAGTCAAGGAGGTACAACTCAAAACTGATGAGTGTGACCAAGTAAAGATGCGGTTCACCAATGAAAAGGACATACAATTTAGTCTTGGTAATAAGGGATTATTAAGATTTGAAGGAAGAATTTGGGTTCCAAATGAGACGGAATTAAAGGAGCAGGTTTTACAAGAGGCTCACAGTTCGAGGTACTCAATTCATCTTGGTAGCACTAAGATGTATCAAGACCTTCGACAGAGTTTTTGGTGGCCGAACATGAAGAGATAAATAACTGAGTATGTGAGTAAGTGCTTGACTTGTCAAAAAGTTAAGGCCAAACACCAACGACCAAGTGGCTTGTTACAATCATTGGAGATTCAAGAGTGGAAGTGGGAGCATATCACAATGGACTTTGTGGTGGGACTTCCGACTACTAAGAAGGGGTATTACGCGATTTGGGTGATAGTGGACCGGTTGACAAAGTCGGCTCACTTTTTTCCAATTCGGGTCAAGTATAACTTAGATCAATTAACTCAACTTTATGTTAAGGAAATTATTTCCAGGCACGGAGTACCAGTTTCGATTGTGTTAGATCGTGACCCACGATTCAAGTCGAACTTTTTGAGAAGTCTGCAAGATCAGTTGGGGACGTAGTTGAAGTTGAGTATGGCATATCATCGACAAATCGATGGATAGAGCGAGAGGACAATTCAGACGTTAGAAGATATGTTGAGATCTTGCGTCATGGATTTCAAGGGTAGTTAGGATGATCATCAACCATTAGTAGAGTTTGCGTATAACATCTGTTATCATGCAAGCATAGGTATGCCGCCTTATGAAGCTTTATATGGAAGGAAGTGTCGAACACCATTGTGTTGGGATGAAGTGGGAGAACGCCGAATGCTAGGACCGGAATTAGTGCAACAAACATCGGATATAGTGATGTTAATAAGGATGCATCTCATAGCAGCTCAAGATAGACAGGAAAAGTACACAGACTTACATCGAGAAAATAGGGAGTTTGAGGTAGGCTCATACGTATTTCTAAAGGTATCTCCCTGGAAAGGAAAGATGCGCTTTGGAAAGAAGGGAAATTAAGTCCAAGGTTTATAGGACCTTTTGAAGTGTTAAAACGGGTAGGCGAGGTAGCTTATATGATATCATTACCTCTAGACTTAGAACGAATACATAACGTATTTCACGTATCTATGTTGCGTCCTTACAAACCGGACTATAAACATGTAATAGAATTTAAGCCTATTCAAATCGAGCAGGACTTAACATACGAAGAGATGTCGATTCAAATCATCGATAGAAAAGAGCAAGTTCTGCGAAACAAGGTCATATCGTCGGTAAAGGTGTTATGGAAGAACCACGATGCCGAAGAAGGATTACCCTCATTTGGCTGCGTAATGTAAGGCGAGATTCTAGGGACAGAATCTTTATAAGGGGGAAGAATGTAACGACTGAAAAATTCAGATCCTTTGTAAAATACTTGAAAGAATTAAATAAGGAATAAAATAATATTATTTGTTATTATTATGTGTTAGTAAGATGAAGGTCGTTCTATAACCTAGAAACCTCAGATCACCGTAGTATTTTAACTACGTGAAGGAATTAAAGTATTTGAATTTCCAAGATGAAAATAAAAGCTTTCCGAGAAATTTTACAAAAAACACTATTCATCGTATCCTGCTCGGGAATTATTTTTGAACTTTCGAGAAATACGTAACGTTATAATATCGAGGTAAGATGGATTATGTAATAAAAATTCAAGTATAGAAAACTCAATATTTCACATGCGGACTTAAAATTAAGAACGCTAAGAATTAAAGACTAATGAAAATGAATTGTAGAATCTTTTATGAATTGCAAGCCCACTAAGATTTAAGGGGTAAGCCCAAGTTGTAGGAATATTTAGCCCAAGAGTTGGTTAATATGAAGCCTAAACTAAATTAATGAAAGCCCACAAGAATAATCAAATTAGTTAAACCTAAGCCTAATGTAATGATCCAATGGGCTAGCTTGATACAAGGGGAAACGCATGGGTGATCTTGATGCCCAAGTGTTGTGATGAGCAAGCATGTTATGTAATGAGCAAGCATTTAGTGTGGTTGGCAACTTTACTTACTTGCTAAGTAAGGGAATAGTAAGGAGGTTATTAAGGAGGTGGACGTCCTAATGACCTAATTGCCCTAACTTTAGAAGGCCTATAAATACCAAGCCTTACAATTCATTTGTTGTTTCTTAGTTTCATCCAATATTAAACAACTTATTAGTTAGAGAGAATAAGCACTTTTAAGACAAACTTTCATATTTGTTTTAAGAAGGAGAAGAACTAGTTTATCAAGGGTAAGACTCTTGTACTATATTCTTCCATCTCTACCATGATAGCTTGATAGAGAAGTGATGATCTTGTATGCTAAGAACATATAAGAATTGAATAATCAATGAACTTAAGCCGAATAAGGTATGATTAAGTAACTTAGAACTAAATAAGTTATTAACTTATGGAGAATATATATGGACTTGTCATATGATTACCTTAAGAAGTTAGTATGATTGATAAGAGGTAAGAATGTTGCTTAAAGGACTTAAATCAATAATAAGTCATAAGGAAAGGAAATCTTGTATTGTAGAATTTGTTAAGTTATGAACTTATGAGGAATAAGCCATGACCTAATTTAAAGATAAGTTGTTGTAATATGTAGGTTGAGATGTTTAGTTAATGAAATGAATCCATTTGGAATGATGAACAAATCGTTAGTAACGAAGTTTTGTCAGAATTCACACGATTGGACGATAATCGTCGAATTCGTGATATTCTCGGAATGGGAGTCAGATTTTGTGTTTGAACTCAGAAACATTGGTTTTCGATGGAGACAATTCGTATTTGGCATTATAGATTTGCGGACTCGAAAATGACCGGATTCTGACTTAGAACGAAGAAACGAGCATTGAACGTTCACGAACGCTTATAGTTTTCGTTTAAAATGGACTAATAGGTGAATTTTTAGTTAACAAAGTAGAATATATAAAATTCTTGCATGAACAAATAGAGTATGTGATTTGTGAACCGTAGGCTCTTGAATGAGATAATTCGGACTTATAACGAAGAAGTTACGAGTCCGGGAATCTCCCAAAATGAAAAATCTGTCAAATTTGTCTGATGCATAGAGTCCGCGCCACAGCGTGACTCAAGGCTTAAAATCCCGTGCCGCAGCCAAGAAGGCCTGATCATGGGAATCTTGTTTAGTTGGCTCATGTGCAACTTAAACAAACAAAGTTGGCTGGCAAATGTTACTAGTCTTAGGATTTTGGCAATAATGAAAGTTTATGAAGATAATGAGAAAGGTAGTTGATTAATGATAAACCTCAACATTTATGAACTTAATATAACATGGATTAAAGTGTTTTAACCTTAAAGTATGAGCACTAAAGGTTAAGGGTAATTACTGGGATGTGAATGAAATGACAATATAAAGCGTAACAAAAAGTCGGAACCCATAATAACAAATCTAATACGTAATTAGATTGAGAAGAAGGGTAAGATTCTTTAGGAACCATGTATGATTATTCATGACCTAATGTGCTATGTGATGTTATCATCTACTGTAGAGACCTTAAAGACTTAAAGTGCACGTGTTATAACTGTAGCAGACGCTAAAGGCAAGTATTCTAACCCTTGTTCCAGTTCAATCTGGACAAGCTTTGTAATTCATGTATTCATACGCATGAGTTAATGTCTAATGAAGTCAAAGTGAATTCTTTTGGCTAGACTTTTGATATGTTGGATTTCTTATAAATTATCAAAGTATTGTCAAGGATTTACCAAACTAATATTGGTGTGGTTTTAAAAAGGAGACTGAGTATGCTAAATTGTTTTGTCGTCAAACGACAGGCACGTGAGGTTTCCATAACTTAAAAGTATACACGTTTAATGAATATAGTGTTGATTAACATAGAGTACTATAGGCTGATCACTTAGACGTGCTCGTAAGCTATGCTGGACTTACGGACTTAGTGTCAGGACGTCCTTTTTCAAAGTACTTATGAAATGCTCATGGTCTTGGACTGGAATTGATGTTTTACTTAATATTGTTGTTGTAAAACGTTTTGAAAGAAAAGAAGTGCTATTTTGAATTATCGATAGTACTTCATAACTATTGTTCAGTTATTGAAGATATACTTTCTTGAACCATATGAATGCAGCTAAGATCGAACGGACCGACGGATCCGGCAATGATAAAGGGAGGGCTAAGGCGAACCCGTAGATTACCTATGTAATAGTATAGGTTTTGTAATGATAATATTTTATATTATGACAAGAAAAAATGTAACGGTTATAAAGAACTTGGGAGAATGTTAATATTATTTTGAATATATATTTGACATATTCAGTCTTTTGAGGCATTTTAATTAAATGATTGTGTGAACTGTAGCACCGCGTAGCACCATCTGTCGGGTTGGAAGATACCCAGATTTGGGGGCGTCACAGACCAGATAACCTATATAAGTGGTAAACCCTAATATTATATTAAGAACATTGACGTTCAGTTAGAAAATGTTAGGGATGAATAAAAAACCCTAATACTGGCTCTAGAAACCCTAATTTCTATTCCAGGAATCCGTAACCCTAATTCATAATCTTAAAACCCTAATTAGGGAACCCAAAGACTTAAGTGTTTATTATTATAATTTTAATTAGGGAAAACCCTAACTATTTGAAACCCTAAATAGTAATTAGAAACCCTAATTACTAAACTAGAACCCTAATTGGTAATTAGAAACCCTAATTAGGAACCTTATTTGCTAATTAAGAAAGTTTTATGTTAATTAGGAAACATTAATCCTAATTACAAGTCCTAAGTGATTAGGAAACCTAATTTAATTAGGAAAACCTAATTTATATTTTAGTAACTAAATTTTTTATTTTTAGCCTAATAAGAAATCCTAGAAAATTAAATTGTGAAACCTTAGGGGTTAAACCCTAATAGTCAAACCCTAAGGGTTGGACCAAATGACCTTTATGCCATTAAAATTATAAGGAAAAAGGCCATTATGCCCTTTTTCACATTCTTTATTAGTTGCTTATAGATCTTGCCATATAATTGAGTTGGTCACCAACTCTATCTAATCCATGTGCTAAAAATCCCAACATTTAGCCATTTTATCAGCCAAAATTTCATTTCATCATACCTTTTTATTGATTAAAGAGAGAGAAAAAGACTTACTTTATTTCTCATACATGCCAAACCTTTTCTCTCTATATATTTTCGGGACTTAGAGTGAGAGGGAGTGATAAACTAAACCATGATTGTGACGGCCCCGAATCCGAGGTCCCGAATCACCGCAGATCTGGTTCGATCATTCTAACACTATTACTATATTTGCGGAAGATATAAACATAAATTGTTTATACATTTCATTACACACTATTCCCCAAGGTCAAGTAACCTTAACACATACACAATTCATAAACTATCTATCATATAACATTATTATCAAACTATACTATTACAAAACTAATCGTGCACATTAACTTTAAGCTGAAACTGTCTTGGACCTTTTCTTGTATTCGACGCATTCGTCTTAATATGCAATGTTTTATCATGATATAGCAAGTGTGAGCATAAAAATTGCCCAGCAAGTTTAAGTTCAATGATATAACGATATATCATGATTGAAAGATTCTGAATAATAAGCTGGCTATAATTCAACAATATAATTGTGAACTAGCAGGAACAAATTTATGACTGAACAAGTATTATACATGAACAAATATATCTGAACCAACTGGTAATGAAGGTGATCAGCCTTTTATACATGACTTATACATACAATATGTACAGAGTACAATTCATGGCAACCAACAATGATTAACCATAAGCTTATCCGAATGAAACACTCTTAGTAGATTTAAGTAAAAACAAACTTGCCTGAACCGTTGATTACCGCTACGCAATTTATAACGCTTTATCCGAAGACCTAATATTAGTAATATAGATCTCCAATATTAGAATAATATCATCATAATATAATACTATAAGATATATATAAACATAGAATAACCTAAACACATAACACATAATCCTATCAGTCTACAATACACATAAGACTTAGTATCAAGTCAAACTATTTCAGGCTGACTTGAAACCAACACAAAACTGTCCTCCTGATGGCCTTAGTCGGACTTTTATCGAGTCTAAGTTCAATTAAACTCTGACTTAATAGTTAACAATTATCTGAGATAATTTTAATAACAGTCGAAATATTGTTCAAGTCTCATAATTATTTTTAAATAATTATTATCATTTATCGTGTATTTTCAATCATTAAAATTGTATTTAAATGAATTAAATACCACATAATTCCTTTATCATTAATATTTATTTATTATCAAATATTAATGAAATACATGTCATAATATTATAATATATTTATAATATCACAAAGTATTTTAATATTTTAAAATCACCTTTATATGATTTTTAAACAATTAAATTCTTTATCCGATAATTGCTATTAAAATATTAATATTTTCATGACAAAATATCAAAAGTTATATTTTATAACTTAAAATATTTTTATAATCCTTAAATCATTTTTATATTATTTATAAATCATTAATTCTATTTTTCCATAATTTATTTAATATATTTATTAAATAAACTAAGTATCATTAATATTGATTAATTAATAAAATTCATCACAAAATATTAAAAGTCACCGAAAAATAACTTAAAATATTTTCTTATACCATAATATAATTTTTCATGATTTTTCATGTATTAAAATAATTTTTAAATATTTTATTTAATATTATAATTAAATAAATTAAATACCATTTATATTCCAAAAATATTAAATATTTATGAAATATACTCTAAATAATTAAAAACTATTTTTCGACTTTAAAATAATTTTTCATAATTTATTATATATTTTTTATAATTAAAACCATTTTTATCAATTTTTAAATAATTTTCGGAAAATCAGAAATTAGAAAATAAATAAACCGGTAAGCTAAATGGCTATAAATGACACTTTACTCGTCGCTATAGGTGTTCTTGGCCTCAAGAACACTGACAAGGCAGTGTTTAAGGGTGCACGTTTGACCACTCCTAAATTCCAATCTGATCATGTTTTGGGTTATCTAAAACTTTGATATTGTATTATTAATGTCACACTACAATATCTAACCAACACTTTGGTTAAAAAATATCACAACAAGGAGATCAAAGCCTCCAAAGTTGTTTGCGGGAAAAAATCTTGGTTTTACGGGCCCGCATACGGTTTGAAAACCTACTTTGATGCTCGATTATATAAATGTTCTGGTCTTGGTTCATGTGGTTTGATGGTTCAAACATGTAGTCTAGATGAAAAGGTATAGTTTCATAACTTCAGACCATAACCACAACATCCCATAAGACAGATAAAAGCTAGTCAACGCTTGTCAGAAAATTCGGCTGTTGAAGGTTCTGGGTTTTCCAGAACTTCAACAAAACAGACGGTCAACAAAGGTTTGACCATAAATATAAACAATTCTGTTATTAATAAAGGTGATATAATGGCATGGATTAGTATTTCATATACCAGCCTATAACATACGACCAACAACAAGACCAAAAACATAAAATAAAAGCAAGATCCGAAGGCTAGAACATCTTGTCAGACACTGTTGGGAAATCTGGGTTACCCAGATTCACATTTCCGTGGTCGGTCAACGCCTTTTGACCGCTCATATCTTTCAATATACTAATGATCTGTCCTTGTTTCTTCTTTTAGATCATAGTCCTCATGACAAAGAACAAATTTATAACATAAAACAACTAATATCAAAAACACAGAAAGATCTAGGGCCTTTGACATATGACTGTCATGCCACTTTTTGAACTTTTTCCAGATTTGTTCAAAACTTTATTTCGAGCATCTAAATGATATGGATCTAAGTTTTGGCAACCCAGATCATCAAGTGACACCCTCTAACATATATCTAAACAACAAATTACAACATCCAACATAAGATCCAAGGATTTCGAAATTTATGGTTTGTATACATTTTAAGCTTGGATCTTGATTTGTGACTTTTGATTCATGTTATTGGATTGCTAAAGCTTGATCATGGTTTGGTTTCTCACACTTTCTCACTCTAACTCCCGAATTTCTAGAGAGAGAGAGAATCTTGGTGAAAATGAAAAATGAAAGTGGTCATTTCTCTCTCTTTAATCTTATAAATTAATACAAATGCAATGTATTGGCTGAGCTAGCTGCTGGATTGTTGGACAATAAGTCATAAGCTAGGGCTAGGGTAGTTCACCAACTCAAATAGGGAAACTCTTGCAAGTTATGTTCAATAATACAACAAAGGGCACTTTGGTCATTTTCTATTTAATTTTAATGGTATTTTGGACAATAGCCAAACCCTTAGGGTTTATGGTTTGAGCCATTTAAGGGTTTAGGGTTTGAGCCTTAACTTGCAAAAAATTTAATTTCTAAAATTTTTAATTTAGGTTTCCAAAAATAGAAAATTAATATTTCTAAATTATAATTAGGATTTTCTAATTATATTAAAATTTCTTAATCACAAATTAAATCTTACTAATTAGGATTAGTATATCCTAATTAAAATTTCTAATTAAGCAATTAGGGTTAAAATAGTCTTTAGGTTTTATAACCCACGAATTAGGGTTTCTAATAGAAAAATAATTTTCCTAAATTAGAAATTAGATTTCCTAATTAGATTAGGGTTTCCTAATTACTTAACTTGAAAATTAGGATTAATATTTCCTAATTAACATTACAATTATTAAATTAACATTTAGGTTTTTCCCTATTTACAAATTAGGGTTCCTAAACCAGAAATTAGGGTTTCTAAATTTGATATTAGGGCTTGCTAATTAATTAAACTTTACCCTAATTAATATATTAATAATAACACTTAAGCAATATTATTATCCGTTAAGTTCCCAGATTAGGGTTTCATACATCGAATTAGGGTTTCGAATTCCAGGAACTCAAATTAGGGTTTCCAGAACCGGTTTCTAGGGTTTCTTGTTAATCGCTAGGGTTTTCTAACCGAACGTTGACGTTCTTAATATAAACTTAGGGTTTGTTACAGATATCGTTTATTTGGTCAACCCTTGACCCTTAACCACATCATGCACACATATTCACAGAACATAAACGCTTATTCCCTTAATCCTGAATAATTCACCTAAATCCTTCATAAAATTTTGAAATCCTCAAAATTCATTCTTAAAAATATTAAACGCATACACTAATTTTCTATCTAGGTTCTAATTTTGAACCTTAAATCAATTAATAAAAATTTTAAAAATATTCAAAATTCTCGGGTTGTCACATTCACCCCTTCTTCTAAAAATTTCGTCCCCGAAATTTACCTTACACCTTACACCATACACCATACATACATACACAACATCACATGCTACCCAATACACCACTCACAAGAGTAAAAATTTTCAAATTTTGCTGAGGAGTCATATAGACTATTTATGCATCATTTTCATGAAAGGTTTTATGGAAATTCATCCATGGCCGTCATAACTTACTGAACACAAAGGGTGATTAGCTTGATATGTCTGTCTTGATCAATAATCTTTGGTTACGAAACAATTTGTTCCTCTTATCCGCCTTGGGCGCATAAAGTTTTACCTCAGTCTTATTGGATTCCGCACCAAAACAATTTGGTTCGAGAAATTTCTTTCAATGAACACTTAGAGTTTTCATAACATTAGTCTAGCTGAATCGAATAGCATAGACTCATATCAATAATTCAATTCAATCGAATTATTTAAGAGTAGCCAAACCCCGTTGGCAAATTAAATTTTTATTGAAAATATTTTTGAGAATGACGTCATAATGCCGTACTGTATTAACAGTCCATTTGAGGATGCCGTCATTATATGACTTTGTCATAACACATCATACAATAGTGGAACAATGATTTTCAGATCGAATTCACACTAAGTATTCTTGTATTTACAACTTTAAACCGTTTCAAAAATGATTACGAGTCTACATATATATATATATATATATATATATATATATATTTTTAAAAGTACATAGTGCGTATTTAGCTTGATGTCAACATTTTGAAGTCTAGCATAGCTAAGAGTTTTGGAAAACTTATGTCTCCACTAATAATCATTTGCTTAACAATCTACTTATTCCTATTATCCTCAATACTCCATTTACACACAACTATACCCAGTTCATAAAACCACACTTATGAGTCCATAAATTGCCACAATCATATGAGTTTAAGAACTTTCCTAGACAGACCTTTGGCGTCCATTCGCTGAGGGGTTCATAAACATTTCATATAACTATGAGTCAAGCATGTCACATATGTATGAGTTTTAAGAACTCGTACTTAACCTTATATTCTATACCTATAACCTATCTATCTGTTATACACATGAGAAAGGAATCACCCTCTTAACATGCATATATCAAATAGCGCGACATAAAAATTTCAATGATTATCATTACCAGAACTAAGTAGTTTTTACACCAAGTATAATTCCCCGCCCACACAAGAAATCATACAACTCAGCTGCCGACATGAATCCTCAATTGAATCCCCACCTAACACTAACCCCATTTTCAATACGAATTTCATTTAACTCGTATTCATAATCATTTCCTGAATCTGTACCAATTCACAGTACAACTGACACCCAGAAATCTTGCTGTAAACTTTTCAATCATTCGCTTGATCATTCTTCATACTATAACCTTATCAGATCACGGGGTGATCTCGTCGTATATATTATGATTCATTTTTTATATCTTGATCGTTTTGTTTTACGATCTTCTATCACTGTACTTTTAGTCTTTTAAACTCTATCTATTCACCACTACTGTTCAACTTTATTATCAGAGTTGGTGTAACGCCCGAGAAAATTGAATTTTTGAGAATTAAAATTTTATTTTTATTAAAGGAATTTAATTGATTATTTATGGAGCAAGCTAATCAAACGTCGTTCTCTGACCTAGGAATGTCAGAACATCGTAGGATTTTGACTACGTGGTAGAATTAAAGTGTTTGAATTTCTAAGACGAAAATAAAAGCTTTCCGAGAAATTTTCTGATAAACACTATTCACGCATTTCTGCTCGGGAATTATTTTTGAACTTCCGAGAAATACGTAACGATAGAATATGGATGTGAGATGGAATATCCAATAATATTTCAGTTATGAAAAACGTAATATTTCACATGTGGACTTAAAACCTAACATTTAGGAAATGTGACTTTCGAGAAGGAATTTAAATGTATGTAATGAATTAATTATAGATGATCGTATTATACGTAGGTATTATGCGAGGTAAGAATCTGAATACTATATGAGTTATTATACTGATGCGTTATGAATAATGGTATGTCGTATATGTTGACTAAGAATACAAATTAGAGTACGAGAATTATACGTATAATATATGTTATAAGGCTTTAAGCCAAAAGAAATGAATTGGTAGGATTGTGTAGAAAGTATTAAAGTCCAATATGATTTATTGGTTAAGTCCAATAGAATTAATAAGCAAGCCTAAGGATTTTTAATGTAAAGCCCAAAGTAAATTAATGAAAGCCCAAAATGATTAAGTTAAGTTAATTAAGCTAAAGCCCAAAGTAAGAACCAATGGGTCATGAGATGGCTTAAACCCATGGAGCAAACCATGGATGATCCAAGGTGATGAACAAGTAAACTTAGAGGCTAAGTAAGTGTGGTGAGCACACAAAGTGCTTAAGTGATAAACAAGTAGCTTAATGGCTAAGTTAAGTAGTAACCAAGAAATAAGAGTGGTGAGCAAGTGTTGTAGGGAGCAAGTTTACTTAAGAGCTATGTAATGAATAGTAAGGAGGTGGATGGTTTAATGACCATTGAGCCCTCATCTAGGATTTCCTATAAATAGGAAGCTCTTAATTCATTTTGTTGGTTGTTCATTTCCTCCAACACCTTATACATAATAAGTTGAGAGCTTATTTACTTGAGAGAATAAGCACATAAAAGCTAGACTTCTATTATTAAATTTTCCACAACAACTTATAACTTTATGGCTTGAGAGAAAAAGCTAGAGAAGCTAGAGTTCTTATTAAGCAAGAAGCAAGAAGAAGTTTAAGGTGTAGCAAGTGAACATCAAGAGTAAGTACTCCTAAGTTATGATTTTCTTTCGCTTCTATTGTTAGAAAAGGGGGGATTGGTAGAACAAGCATGCTAAGAAGGGGTTGAAATAATGAATCAAAAGGCTTAAGTCTTAATAAGCCGTAATAAATCATGAATAAGTTATGTATACTTATATAAGTTATGAACTTATAATGAACGAATAAGAACTTGTAACATGTTTATACAAATGAAGTTAGTATGATAATAAGAAGCATGAATAATGGATAGAAGTCATTAACCATAATAAGTTGTATGAAAAGAAGACATAAGTTATGAGTATTGAAAATATAAGTAATTTATATTTTCATAAGTTATAAACTCACAATGAACTAGTAATAACTTATCATGTTCATAAGTTAACAAAGCATGTATGTCAAGATGATAGTATGATGGAGTGAATCCAATTGAAACGGTTTAAAAATCTCTCAAGTAACGAAGTTTCGCCGTAATTCTCACGATTAGACAACAATCGTCGAATTCGTGAAATTCTCGGAATGGAAGTCGAATTTTGATATTGAACTTGGAAACATTGGTTTTCAATGGAGACAAGTCTTATTTGGCATTATAGAGTTGCGAACTCGAAAATGGTCGGATTCCGACTTAAAACGAAGAAACGAGCGTTGAACGTTCACGAACGTTTACCGTTGTCGTTGAAAATGGACTAATAGGTGAATTTTTAGCAAACGAAGTCGAATAGATAAAATTCTTGCATGAACGCATAGAGTACATAATTTGTGAACTGTAGGCTCTTGAACGAGCCAATTCAGACTTATAAAGAAGATGTTATGAGGTCGAGAATCTCACATAAAAAGTTAACTGTTAAAATTTTTTTGGTGTTGAGTACTGGCACCGCGGCGCTAGTCAAGGCAAAATAAGTCACGCTGCAGCGCCAAAGTGGCCATCAGCCCCTGGAGAGTCACGCCGCAGAGCGACATCTAACACAGAGACTCGCGCTGTGGCACCGAGTCCGAATTTTTGAACAATAAGTGGTGACGCCGCAGTGCGGCATCAAGTCCAATAGCCGGCGCCACAGCGCCAGCCTAAAAAACCTAGACATAAAAGAATGGTTACAAGTAGAAGATGAAGGGAAATTGATTAGTAACAAACTAAAGGACTTAATAAAACATTGTTAAGTCATAATTAAAACTCAAGTATGATTACTTAGGGTTAAAGAAAGTCAATTGAAGATGAACGTGAACGATATGCAATAAGTATACTTAACCAATGATGATCGAGTTTCGGATGATAACGTAAGGACGTTAATAAGCCGTGAGGAAGGATAATTAACTTGAACCGAGTTGTACTAATGAAATAACTTCACTTAAGTTATGGAAGAGATAGAAGTCGGTAAGAATGATGTAAAGAATGACGGAAAGCCGAAACCAATAATAACAAATCTAATACGGGATTAGATTGAGAAGTATGGTAAGATTCTTTAGGAACTATATATGTTCATTCATGACCTAATGTGGTATGTTATGTGATTATGTATTATAGAGATTGTAAAGACTCAAAGGAAACGTAATTATACTGTAGCAGACGCTGAAGGCAAGTTTTTCTTAAACGCTTGTCTAACCTTCGTGTTAGCCAAGTTTTCAAATGATTCAAGTAATGAGATGCATGTATGGTTTTAAAGAAAGAGTCGTTGGCCATTTTAACTCGGCTAGACTAATCTTGATAGATTGATTGAACTGTTTACAAGTCTTTCAATATAGAATTGCTAACGCTATCCTATGCTAACTAATTGGTACGGATTCAAGGTAAGCCTGAATATGAATAAACAAATGTATTTTTATCGAGTATTCGATGGGCATGTGAGGTTTCCACAACTTAAACGTACACACATTTAATGGATGTAGTGTTGATCAACATAGAGTACTATAGGCTGATCACCTAGAAGTGCTCGTTAGATATGTCGGACTTACGGACTTCGTGCCGGGTTGTCCTTTTCAAAGAAACTATAAGACGTTCACGTCTTGAACCAGGATAGATGAATATTGTTATTGTAAAATGTTTTGAAGGAAAAAGGAAAGCTATTTTAAAATATTGATAGTACTTCGTAACTATCATCCAGTTATTGAATATATACAATTCCTATGTTTCAAGCATGCTTTTAAAAATGAAATTATTGTACTTGCTGAGCTTGTTATACTCACACTTGCTTGAACCATATGATTGCAGCTTAGACGATTTGACCAAAGGATTCGACAAGGATAAAGTGAAGGCTAAAGCGAACTTGTAGCGTACCTATGTAATAGTATAGGTTTGTAAGGATAATATTTGATATTATGACAAGAACAAATGTAACGGTTATAAAGAACCTGGGGACTGGTAATATTATTTTGGAATATTTATAAGACATATTCGTTCTTTTGAGGCTTTTTCAATTGAATGTTTGTGTGAACTATAGCACCGTGGAGCACCATCTGTCGGGTTGAAAGAGACCCGAATTTGGGGGTGTCACAGTTAGGAAACTCTGTATCTTATAAGTCGTCGAGTTTTGTCTTTGAATCTTACCGACCAAATAACTCTATGTGAGTTAGATCTTATCCACTGTGGTTATTAGTCTCAGGTATTCCTACCTAAGGTTCATAACCTATGGCTTTGATACCAACTGTGACGGCCCTGAATCACCGCGGATTCGGTTCGATCATTCTAACACTATTACTAAATTTGCGGAAGATATAAACATAAATTGTTTATACATTTCATTACACACTATTCCCCAAGGTCGAGTAACCTTAACTTATACACAATTTATAAACTATCTAACATATAACATTATTATCAAACTATACTATTACAAAACTAATCGCTCATATTAACTTTAAGCTGGAACTGTCTTGAACCTTTCTTTGTATCTGACGCATTCGTCTTAATCTGCAATGTTTTATCATGATATATCAAGGGTGAGCATAAAAATTGCCCAACAAATTTAAGTTCAATGATATAACGATATATTATGATTGAAAGATTCTGAATAATAAGCTTGCTATAATTCAACAATATAATTGTGAACTAGCAGGAACAAATTTATGACTGAACAAGTATTATACATAAATAAATATATCTGAACCAACTGGTAATGAAGGTGATCAGCCTTTCATACCTGACTTATACATGCAATATGTACAGAGTACAATTCATGGCAACCAGCAATGATTAACCATAAGCTTATCCGAATGAAACACTCTTAGTAGAGTTAAGTAAAAACAAACTTGCCTGAACCGTTGATTACTGTTTTGCAATTTATAGCTTTATCCGAAGACCTAATATTAGTAATATAGATCTCCAATATTAGAATAATATCATCACAATATAATACTATAAGATATATATAAACATAGAATAACTTAAACACATAACACATAATCCTATCGGTCTACAATACATATAAGACTTAGTATCAAGTCAAACTATTTCAGGTCGACTTGAAACCAAACTATAAAGCCCGACATCCAAAGCGGCCTTAGTCGGACTTTTATCGAGTCTAAGTTCAATTAAACTCTGACTTAACTGTTAACAATTATCTAAGATAATTTTAATAATAGTCAAAATATTTTTCCAAGTCTCATAATAATTTTTAAATAATTATTATCATTTATCGTGTATTTTCAATCATTAAAATTGTATTTATATGAATTAAATACCATATAATTCCTTTATCATTAATATTTATTTATTATTAAATATTAATGAAATACATGTCATAATATTATAATATATTTATAATATCACAAAGTATTTTTAATACCTTAAAATCACCTTTATATGATTTTTAAACAATTAAATTCTTTATCCAATAATTATTATTAATATTAAAATATTAATATTTTCATGAAAAAATATCAAAAGTTATATTTTATAACTTAAAATATTTTTATAATCCTTAAATCATTTTATATGATTTATAAATCATTAATTCTATTTTTCCATAATTTATTTAATATATTTATTAAATAAACTAATTATCATTAATAATGATTAATTAATGAAATTCATCACAAAATATTAAAAGTCACTTGAAAATAACTTAAAATATTTTCTTATACCATAATATTATTTTTCATGATATTTTATGTATTAAAATCATTTTAAAATCATTTATTTAATATTATAATTAAATAAATTAAATACCATTATATTCCAAAAATACTAAATATTTATGAAATATACTCTAAATAATTAAAAACTATTTTTAGGACTTTAAAATAATTTTTCATAATTTATTATGTATTTTTATAATTAAAACCATTTTATCTATTTTTAAATAATTTTCTAAAATCGAAAATTAGAAAATAAATAAAAGCAAATCACTAAATGGCTATAGCGACACTTTCTGTCGCTATAGGTGTTCTTGGCCTCAAGAACACTGACAAGGCAGTGTTTAAGGGTGCACGTTTGACCACTCTTAAACTCCAATCTGATCATGTTCTGGGTTATCTAAAACGTTGATATTGTAGTATTAATGTCACACTACAATATCCAACCAACACTTTGGTTAAAAAACATCACAACAAGGAGATCAAAGCCTCCAAAGTTGCTGTCAGGAAAAATCTGGGTTTTCTGGGCCCAGACAGTTTCGAGTACCTACTTTGATGCTCGATTGTATATATGTTCTGGTCATGGTTCATGTGGTTTGATGGTTAAAACATATAGTCGAGATGACAATGTATAGTTTCATAACTTCAGATCATAACCACAACATCCCATATGACAGATAAAAGCTAGTCAACGCTTGTCAGAAAATTCGGCTGTTGAAGGTTATGAGTTTTCCAGAACTTCAACAAAACAGACGGTCAACTAAGATTTGACCATAAATATAAACAATTATGTTATTAATCAAGGTGATATAATGGCATGGATTAGTAGTTCATATACCAGTCTATAACATACGACCAACAACAAGACCAAAAACATAAAAGAAAAGCAAGATCTGAAGGCTAGCTAGAACATCTTGTCAAACACTGTTGGGAAATCTGGGTTACCCAGATTCACATTTCCGTGGTCGGTCAACGCCTTTTGACCGCTCATATCTTTCAATATACTGATGATCTGTCCTTGTTTCTTGTTTTAGATCATAATCCTCATGATAAAGAACATATTTATAACATAAAACAACTAATATCAAAAACACAGAAAGATCTAGGGACTCTGACATATGACTGTCAGGCCACTTTTTGAACTTTTTCCAGATTTGTTCAAAACATTATTTCGAGCATCTAAATGATATGGATCTAAGTTTTGGCAACCCATATCATCAAGTGACACCCTCTAACACATATCTAAACAACAAATTACAACATCCAACATAAGATCCAAGGATTTTGAAATTTAGGGTTGTATACCTTTTAAGCTTGGATCTTGATTTCTGACTTTTGATTCATGTTATTGGATTGCTAAAGCTTGATCATGGTTTGGTTTCTCACACTTTCTCACTCTAACTCTCGAATTTCTAGAGAGAGAGTCTTGGTGAAAAAGAAAAATGAAAGTAGTCATTTCTCTCTCTTTAATCTTATAAATTGATACAAATGCAATGTATTGGCTGAGCTAGCTGCTGGATTATTGGACAATAAGTCATAAGCTAGGGCTAGGGTAGTTCACCAACTCAAATAGGGCAACTCTTGCAAGTTATGTTCAATAATACAACAAAGGGCACTTTGATCATTTTGTATTTAATTTTAATGGCATTTTGGACAATAGCCAAACCCTTAATGTTTGGGTTTAGGGTTTGAGCAATTTTAGGGTTTAGGGTTTGAGCCTTAACTTGAAAAAAATTTATTTTCTAAAATTTTCAATTTAGGTTTCCAAAAATAGAAAATTAATATTTCTAAATTATAATTAGTATTTTCTAATTATTTTAAAATTTCTTAATCACAAATTAAATCTTGCTAATTAGGATTAGTATATCCTAATTAAAATTTCTAATTAAGCAATTAGGATCAAAATAGTCTTTATGGTTTATAACCCACGAATTAGGGTTTCTAATAGAAAAATAATTTTCCTAAATTAAAAATTAGATTTCCTAATTAGATTAGGGTTTCCTAATTACTTAATTTAAAAATTAGGATTAATATTTTCTAATTAACATTTAGGTTTTTTCCTATTTACAAATTAGGGTTTTCTAAATTTGAAATTAGGGCTTGCTAATTAATTAAATTTTACCCTAATTAATATATTAATAATAACACTTAAGCAATATTATTATTCGTTAAGTTCCCAGATTAGGGTTTCATACATCGAATTAGGGTTTCGAATTCTCGGAACTGAAATTAGGGTTTCCAGAACTGGTTTCTAGGGTTTCTTGTTAATCACTAGGGTTTTCTAACCGAACATTGACGTTCTTAATTTAAACTTAGGGTTTGTTACAGATATCGTTTTTCTGGTCAACCCTTGACCCTTAACCACATCATGCACACATATACACAGAACATAAACGCTTATTCCCTTAATCTTGAATAATTCACCTAAATCCTTCACAGAATTTTGAAATCATCAAAATTCATTCTTAAAAATATTAAACGCATACACTAATTTTCTATCTAGGTTCTAATTTTGAACCTTAAATCAATTAATAAAAATTTTAAAAATATTCAAAATTCTCGGGTTGTCACATTCACCCCTTCTTCTAAAAATTTCGTCCCCAAAATTTACCTTACACCATACACCATATATACATACACAACATCACATGCTACCCAATACACCACTCACAAGAGTAAAAATTTTCAAATTTTGCTGAGGAGTCATATAGACTATTTATCATCATTTTACATGCAAAGGTTTTATGGAAATTCATCCATAAACCGTCATAACTTACGATACAAAGGGTGATTAGCCTGATATATCCTATCTTGATCAATCTTCATCTGGTCGAACAATTTGTTCCTCTTATCCGCCTTGGGCGCATAAACTTTTACCTCAGTCTTATTAGATTCCGCACCAAAACAATTTGGTTTGGGAAATTTCTTTCAATGAACACTTAGAGTTTTCATAACATTAGTCTAGCTGAATCGAATAGCATAGACTCATATCAATAATTCAATTCAACCGAATTATTTAAGTGTAGCCAAACCCCGTTGGCAAATTAAATTTTTATTGAAAATATTTTTTAGAATGACGTCATAATGCCGTACTGTATTAACAGTCCATTTGAGGATGCCGTCATTATATCACTTTGTCATAACACATCATGAAATTTAAATAAGTACACTTAGAAGGGGGGGGGGGGGGGGATTGAATAAGTGTAGGCACAAACTATGTCCAATTTTTATTTCCTGTCAAAAATTCTTTAAGTGTTTAATGCAGCAAGCTGGATTACTGATATGGATAGGATGCAGGTTGCTGGATAAATAACAGAATACTCAAGTATAGAATGCAATCACACAAACACCCGAATTTTTACGTGGTTCAACTACTACCCTCTAGAATAGTAGCCTAATCCACGTCCAATACCAACTAGTACTGGAGACTCACTTTTATTCAAATTTTCCAATTACAATACAAGTTCTATCAAATTGGAACACCTTTGTTCCTTGTGCACCTATGCACTCTTAAGCACCTATGCTTTCCTTCAACTTGACTGTAATACGTTATCAAACCAAACAGGATTACCCAATACAAAACAGATTTAGATATGGTAATTAAAATACAATACTAGAGGTCTAATGATCAAGCAATATATTACTTACCAACTCAAGGCTCTAGTATGAAATGATATGCAAGAAGGATATTACCAGAATATATTCGAAACTGTAACTCTGTTCTTAATGCAATCAATATCTATCTCAGTGGAAAATAATCTCGCAGCTTGTGTGCTATTATTTTCTGTGTATATATTTTGTATGTAAATATGTTAAAGGACTCTGTTTATATAGACCACTTCTAGGATATTACCGTTGCACATGTTTGCTACTGTGATATGCTGATTGAAACATGTTGCATAAATCTTGCCGTTCAATATCAATCATGATCTACTTAGCTTGATTTCAAAACACAGAGATTCTATTTTCTGAGAAATCACGCCATCAACATTTAAGGCTTAATTGATTTCCATTTCATGGAAGAAAGCTTGACGCAGATTACTTATAGTCCCAATTACAAAGTCAGAGTTTATTACTTTATATGCCCATAAACAATTGCTGGCATGTTTCCATATATCTTAACACGTATTGATCTGTTAGAGTTAATCAATTTGGTTGCTCAAATCGTGGCGAGATTATGGCACATGATTTCTGCTATAAGTATGCAACATATGGTAATTTATGCAATCAACTAGTTACCTTAATTAATTGCCTAGAATTAAGACCCTTGATTTATGACGCATAAATTGTGAAGCATAATATATGATGTCATGTTTTGAGCTTACCATTCAATATCTTCTGACCTGTGTCAATATATCTTATTCGGACACCCAATTAGATCCCTTGATTTGTGGGACAATATTATGAATCAAAACTTATGGTAATATAATTACCCCATTCCTTGCTCTACCGTATATCACTATTTAACAAGATGTGATTACTTACGTGAGCAATTCTGGCCATGCATATTATGAACTAGTTAATTAACATGTAACATCAAATATGAATGCAAGTATATATATGTAATGCATATGTCCTAGAGCCTTATTTTGGAAAGTAATAATTGCTAAAATCTTACATATATTCCTAAGACTCAATTTAGCTTTTCTTTCTTCAAAGACATCTTGACTTTGGACCTTCTTCCTTGATGATCCTGAAATGATATATAACAGAGTTAGTGAACTAATATGGTCATCATCAAAACATAGAGTGTGACATAAGTCAACATTCTCCCCCTTTTTGATGATGACAACAAGATAATTATGACTCCCCCTAAAACTATGTATTTCAAGAGAGTTATAGCTCCACCTCAGTTCATGCATACCATTGACTGCATATGTGCAGTGTTTGAGCAACCCTGTATTTTGCAAGTTATAAAAAATTTAACAATAACCCTGCATTTTCTGGTTAGTCCATAACATGATACGCAGAAATTATAGTAGACTATGTAAACCATCATCCATCAACAGATTTAAACCTTAGTCTTAACAACATAAGTTATCATGCATGAAAATTTAAATAATTGTTTTTGGGAAGCAGGCATAATTAGGATTCTTCTCCCCCTTTGGCATCCATCAGAAAGGTGTGTCGAGAAGCCAAAGAACGGCAGAGTGACTAAGCATCCTCCTCGTTAAGGTACACGTGATTGGCCTCGCGAGCTGTGAAATAGGGGCGGTGAAGCCTGCGGTGCAGAATCTCTTCCAAGGACATGTTATTGACAAATCTGGGGGGTCGAGAAATGAATGTAGGAGGAGGTAACGGTAGGTCCAGAAAGTCTCCTTGATATTCGGCCATCCAATTGCATTGGGGCCATTCGGGTATGCGTGCTTGGACTTGATCTGCTTGCAGCTCCTCACTAAGATCATTCATGCGGCGCTTGGTAAAGCATCCCAGAGTGCCAATTTGGTTGCTGATGAACTTTAGCTCAGTACTCAATTAACAGGCGTTGCGGTTCATCTTCCGTTGTAGGGCTTCAACCATTGCCCGAGTGTGCAACTCGAAACCGGCCTGAAGGTCAATAAACTCATCTTCCACATTGCGAAACATACCCTGAAGATCAGAATGACGGATGGGCAGTTTTCCTTTTTCAAGGACAGAAAGACGAAGTTGGATGTATTTGATATCAGAAGTGATTTGGGCTTGATTTGTGGCGATTGTGTGAAGGATAGTCAGAATTTCAGGGGAAGGGGGCAGTGAAGTAGACGGTATGGGTTTGGGAATATCTGGAACCAGACGAATGAATTTCCCTTTAAGCAAAGTGATATGAGCCCCTTTGAGATAGTTTGAATCGATAGAATTTGTCAAGTGAATACAACCCTCATCATCGAGTGGAATTTGGAAGTGAGTAAAGAGTGTGGTGAGGAAGCAACTGTAGGGCAGATACTTTTTGGAATGTTTAACACAGTGAAGCATGTGTTTTAACATCATGAGTGAAAAGTTAAAAGGTTGACGGGTCATGATTAACGCTACTAAGACCAAATCCTGATACGTGAACTCAGCGCCACCACCGAGACGAGGGAGAAGATTATATCGTAATAATTTGTGAAGGGCGACTGCAAGAGGAGATACTTCAGTGGTTTTGGGAAGGGTGACAGAGGACACTGTTGGATCATCCAAGATAATGCGAAGTTGTACTAAGGGAGACATAGGAGTAGATATGGGCCCTTTGAGAGTGAAGGGGCAGTCCCCGGTGTATGGGATGGACAGTATACTCCCTAAATCCATAGGTGTGAAGAACAAAGATTTTCCTTTAACAAAGGAAGTGTAGCAATCTCCATTATTCTCAAGATTGCTATAAAACTGCTGAACCAATTTTGGGTAAGCGACCAAGGGAGGAGTGCTTAAGGAAGACAGACCACATGACTCCAAAAGACGGTGAAGAGAGGAGTTTTGGTAGTAAAACATGTCTATTGATTTTTCATAGACAAAGAATATAGATGACTTAAAGCGATGTTCGAAGTTGTGACCTCTAAAGAAGTTATCAGGGACAACATGCATTGAAACAGGGAGAGGGTTTACCGTCAGAGGAGGGGAATTGAGTGACAATTCCTTGGCTGCTCTTCGTTTAGTGATCGTGGACGTCCCAATCGGTGGAGGAGAGGGTAAGCTAGCTTCTGATTCGACCGGAGAGGAGTCGCCGGAGATGGTTTGGACAGAGGGATGCTTCCATTTTAGCCGTCGAGTAGAAGTGGGATGAGGAGACGGTAACGAAATCTCGTCGTCCGATTCATCACGGATTTGTCTGGATCGCCGTGTTTTCATCTTCACGGTTGGGGTTTGAGGAAGGTGGAGGAGTGCAGAGAGAGTTGGGATATGCAGAAGACAGAGAGAGAGAGCTTAGATTAGTAAAGTAGAGTCTGTCTTGTAAAAGCTGTGGGTTACCGAGATTTGGAAAGACGTGTCGCTGTGTTATGGAATGAAGATCTTGAATAGATACAATGAACGTAATTATGGCACCTAGATATGGCGTGACTGTCTATTTTCCTTAATATATGCAGAACATATTTAACTCAGACACATCCCGAGTTCTCTTCTTAAAGTACAGAACCGGTCTTCCCCTAAAGGTTTTGTAAAAATATCTTCTAATTGATGCTCAGTGGGAATGAATATCAATTTTATTAAGCCTTTGGACACATTATCTCTAAGAAAATGGTGGCGTACTTCTATGTGTTTTGTGCGAGAATGTAGGACTGGATTTTTAGAGATGGCTATGGTACTTGTATTATCGCAGTATATGGGTACATTTTCACATATGATGCCAAAGTCACACAGTGTTTGACGCGTCCATAAAATTTGGGAGCAACAACTTCCTGCAGCTAAATATTCACCCTTAGTTGTGGATAGAGTGACTGACGTTTTGTGATAACCCGAAAATTTCTAAAATCTTAAATGATTAGAATAAAGGTTAAAGAATAAAACCTAGATGAGAATTTGAGGATTTATTTAAAATTTTCAAGTAAAACCTATATGGTTTGCTATTCGAATGAGAATAGAGAAAATATGGGTTACAAAATTCTTAAACCCTCGAAATGAATTAATATGTACTTGAAGGAATATCAAGAATAAGGTATTACGATACCTTTAAATTCGATGTGAACGGAATAGTCTAAGAAATGTTATATAAGTACATATGGAAATTTTATTATTGGAGATAAGATTTCACATGAAGAGATGCTATGAGGTTAAACGAAGATGAGTATATGTATAGAAATATATATACTTAGTAAGGTGCTATATATATTTTAGCAAGAGGAATGATGAATTAAGTTAATGATATAATGATCAAGATAAAGCTATGTTAGTAATTAACATAGCTTGAGTGTTGGCCTTGATTGGCAAATAAGAATTTAAATAAGTATAAAGTCGTTAGTTAATACGATTAGCAATGAGAAGTGAAATATGTTATGATTATACGAATTATGTATATGAGTAAGTAAATATACATTATATAATGTAACCTAATATAAAAGTGAAATAAGAATTAAGTTATGTAACCTAATATATATATTAGCTGTGATAATTAAATAACCTAATTGGTTATCGTTATTTAGTGGTCCTAATATTTTATTTTAGTGACCTAATTTAAGTGAATTGTGGAACATGTCCCAATTTATTAAATTATTTTGTTCGAATAGGTGAGTAAAGGAATATGAAGATTATGTGATGGTTTATATTTGTTTATTATATAAACAAATAAAATAAACTAGTGTAATCCTAATTATATATTAGGAATGAAGAATTGAATAACATAAGAGTTATTAGATGAGAGAATTATGATATTTAGAATATATACTAATTATGAGAGATTTATTTTATACATCTCAGTTAATTAATTTTATAGCCTAATTATAGCAAGTCTAATTAGGTTAAGATATTAAATGTACTTAAGTAAGAATTTTTATTTCACTTGAGTGCATGTAAACCCTAATATAATGATAAGGGTAGAATGGAATAGAATCAAAAGTAATGGACTATAATAATATTATAGCCCAGTAATTTATTTAGAGTCCAAGAGAAGTGGATTTTATGGACTAAGGATGTTATATTATTTAAACAAGCCCAATTAATTAATTAAGCATGTGACTTGTAGATAAAGTGGCTAAGGGCAATTAATTATTTAATCTAGCCCAATATATTATGTATGGGACAAGTATTATAATGACCCAATTAAATTTTGGATGAAAGCCCAAGTTAGTTTTGTTAGTAAGTAAAGCAAGTAAAATTGCTAGCTTTATGAAATTAATTAAGGGCACAAACTAAGCCCACTTGTGGGAGATTAGTAAATTGTATTAAGTTAAGAGATATATTTTTATTATCTCAAAGTTATTAATTTTATAACTTAATTAAAATAAGTTTGATTGGGTTATAAAAATTTAGTGTACTAGAGTAATGATTTAAATTCTAAATACTTGGAATGGGTACCCTAATTAAATATTTAGGGTGAGACAAATTGAAAATGATTGGACTATGTAAATATTACATAGCCCAAAAAGAATTAATTGAAAGCCCAAGAGGTTATATATAATTAGTCCAATTGTTGGCCCAATTTTTGATCCAAGATTGGAGGATATATTTGAACAAGAAAATGTAAAGGAGGGGCATTTTTTGGACAAAGAAATTAAGCCAACATGTTAGTGATAAGGCCACTTGGCCGAATATTGCAAGAAAAAAAAAATCGGCAAGATAGAAAAGAAGAGAGAGGAGGAGCCGAGAGAAAGGGAGAGAACGGGAGAAGAAGAAGAGAGGGGCAGCCCCCTTGTGGAAGATAAGGAGAAGGAAGATCTCCATGGATGGAAGAAATAGAGAAGGAAGAAGAAGAGAAGAAGAAGAAGAAGGTAAAATTTTTTCTCTCTCTAAGCTTTATTCCTTTATCTTTTGTAATTGATGATTTGGGTTTTTGATTTGGGAGTTAAAACCCTAAGATATATGTGATTTATATAGATTCATGTATGGAGTTAGCTATTTTGGGTGTTGATTTGGTTTGAAACCAAAAGAAGAGAAAAATAAAAATTTTCTAGTTTAGAAACTCAAAATTTCTATATACTTTGAAATTTCACCGTTTTAAATCTATGACTTCTTTTTGCGATCCGTCAAAAAGGGGTGTTAGATATATGTGTGTAGTAGTTAGCCCAAGTGGTAGCCCTCAAAAATGTTGAGTTTTCATGGTGTAATAATTATTTAAGCCAAAACAGTCCCGTTTTTTTTAACCAAAAATGGGCAGATTCGGGGCAGTCAGTAGCAAGGGCAACTTCGTCCAGTTTTTGTGTTTTAAAAATTCTGGGCTTTTGATATGTTGTAGTACACTGTTTTAGCTTTCCATAGACTCCGGAACGGACTAATTCCGACTCCGGATGAGGTAGTTATGGCGTTCGGAAGGTGCGTAGCAAAACTGTTCCTCAATTTCCGAACAGCCTTCTTGATGTAAATTTTTGGACTGTTGTGTTCTGATTTTGGAAAAATGTCGTGAGACAAAGGTTGTAGCCCTAGAAGTTATCTTCGCGTGGGCTCAAGAATCGCTCAAAAATGTTTTAAAACGCGAGAGTTATGGCTGTTTTAGTGAGGCTGGGTAAAATTTTCGAAAATCAAAATTGTCCAAAAATAGGAAAAATGTGGTTTATGGTGTGAGACCCTTGAGCATGGCTTATGCAAGTTTGTAATGAAGCTTGGGGTCGGGTTTGAAGTGTTGTAATGTTTATAGCATTTTAGAATGCTTAAGCAAGTTATTTATTAAAAAGGAAAACAATTGAAATAATTGTTTATTTATGTGATTAATGACTTAAGTTATTTTTATATGACTAATAATATTGTATTGAAATATTATTAGTAGTATGTGACTGAAATGTTATTAAAAGGTTAGTAACCTTAGTATAAAATATTATTACATAATTAATAATATTCGACGGGAGATTTAATAAGAGATTTATGATATTTTTCAATGTAATTGTTGAAATTGATATTCAATGAAGTATATTATGTGTTTGGGCATATGATAGAGAAATAATAAGTCATAATAATCTAATAAAGTCTTATGGTGCGAAATTTGACTATAAGTAATATTTTATGCCAAGAAACTTTCTTTCAGGCATAAATAAAGCAATAAAAATATGTAATTAATATAAATTACATATTTAAGCGAAATAAAAAAAAACTATATATATATATATATATATATATAGTTGCCTATAAAAAAAAATATTTTGTGGTGCAACAAAGAATGTAAAACCTTTGAAATATTGTATTAATCATAAAAATGATATTTTGAGGTTTTTTCTTGCTCAAAATGAAGTTTTTGAAATGAGATTTACGTAACGAAGTAAAAATGCGAATAATCGTAAAATGAAAAATAAAGCGAATGTGCTAGTGAGATAAAATGTTTATATATGAGGCAATAGTCGGTGTTGTTGACTCATGAACGGACAAACCTAAGTAAAAGTTATTTAAAGTGAAAAAATAATATAGTAAATTGATTTTTACTATAGAAGCTATACATTAAATTGCTTAAACTCCGAATTTAAGAGTAGAGGTAAAGATATTTCTAAAATGAAATTTAAATGGTTTAAGTTTCAAGGTGTAAAGTATTTGCATCTTAAAATGTGTGAGACCTTTATTATTTATGAAACAAGTAAAATATTATTACATTATTAATAATATTAGAAGGTGATTATTAAAATGATATTATTAAAAATGATTAATGATTTAATATTTGTAAATGATAAATATTCTATAAAAAGAATATTAGGCAAAAGTTTAAGATAATGGATAAGTGATAGTAATATTATTAAGGGATAATAATAATACTAATGAGTTAAAGAATTATTTAATGTTTAATTATGTGGCTAAATGTTAGCTAATTTATTATTTAAGTAATAGTGTTGTGGGATAAAATGTATTATGCTAATTGGAGGATCGATCTTATTAATGATAGGTCTTTTATAAGAGATTAAATTGATTGCTTAGCGGTAATCAATCTGTTCGTGCAAGTTCTTAAACTTGAACTTTTAATTATTGTGCAAGTTTCCTAACTCAACTTGAGTTGTTAATTCAAAGCATGTTAGTGGTTAATTATTGTTGATTATACCACGTCAATAAATTATTGATTCGCACATTGTGCATGTTGTATATGTTCATCAGGTATGAAAGGCTGATCACCTTCATTACCATATGTTTCAGTTAAACTTGTTCATGTTAATTGTTGACATCCATTATTATTGGTTCAGTCATTCAATCGTTGAAAAATTGATTCATGTTATTTCACAATTATTATATTGTTGAAAACTTGAAAGCTTATCCATTCTTTTCAATCATGATATATCTCCTTTGTATGTAAAACTTGCTGGGCAAATTTGTTGCTCACCCTTGCTATATCATGATAAAATTTTCAGATTAAGATGAAGGCTTGAATAAGGACAGAGGCAAAGACAAAGTGCAAAGTTTCTTTATGTTGTAGTTAAATTTATTAAATTTTCTGATGAAAATAGTATTGTAAATCTTCTAAGATATTGAAGGTATGTATTAAGTTAAGGTTGTAGACCTTGGGGAATGATGTGTAATGTAATGTATAAACAATTTATGTTTATATCTTCCGCAATAGTGATAGAAATAGTATACCGGATCCGTGGCGATTTGGGACCCGGATTCGGGGATGCTACACGTTTGCTTCTTGCTATGCTATGAGACAAGACTTTGTCCCAAAAATGTACATGCATCGCTTGTGCTTTTTCTATCTATTTGACAACCTGCATAGTCAGCATCTGAATAACCCAGTAGATCAAAATTGTCACATTTTGGATAGAATAACCCTAAATTAGTAGTACCACTCAAATATTTAAATATTCGTTTAACAGCCTGTAAGTGGGAGTCTTTGGGTTTGGCATGAAACCGAGCACACAGACAAACGCTATACATAATATCAGGTCTAGAAGCAGTTAAATATAGTAGGGATCCGATCATACCTCTATATTTTGTTACCTCGACATTCGTACCTTTTTTATCTGCTGTGAGTTTTATTGATGTACTCATTGGTGTGGTCTTTGAGTTTGAATTATCAAACCCGAATCTCTTAAGTAACTCTTTTGTGTACTTGGTTTGATGAATGAATATACCTTCATGATTTTGTTTAATTTGAAGACCCAGAAAGTAGTTGAGTTCTCCCATAAGGCTCATGTCAAACTCTTTGTGCATGCATTTGGAAAACCACTCACAAAGAAAATTATTAGTAGCACCAAATATTATATCGTCTACATAAATTTGTGCAATAATAATATCTTTATTTTGACGTTTAATAAATAGCGTGGAGTCAATTTTACCTCGTATGAACCCATTTGATAAGAGATACTTACTCAATCTTTCGTACCCAAGCCCTTGGAGCTTGTTTGAGTCCATAGAGTGCCTTCTTGAGTTTGTATCGTGAAATGCGGAGCTTGTCATGTTCGAATCCAGGTGGCTATTTTACATAGACTTCTTCATTTATGTACCCGTTGAGGAAGGCGTTTTTGACATCCATTTGGTGTAGCTTGAACTTTCTGAAATAAGCGAATGCTAGTAGTATATGAATGGATTCCAAGCGGGCTACTGGGGCAAATGTTTCTTTATAGTCTATTCCTTCTTGTTGGTTATATCCTTGAGCAACTAATCTCGCTTTGTTTATTGTAATTGTTCCGAACTCGTCAAGTTTGTTTTTGAATACCCATTTAGTTCCAATAATGGATACATATTTTGGAGGAGGCATCAATTCCCACACTTGACATCTTTCAAATAGTTGTAACTCTTCTTGCATTGGTAGTAGCCAATTTTCATCAAGTATGGCTTCTTTGGTGTTCTTTGGTTCAATCTAGGATAAGAATGCTGAGAAAGCACACATGTTTTTTTCTTTTCTTCTTGTAGTAACTCCTTCATTTATGTCTCCAATGATGTTATCAAGAAGATGATTTTTGATGTATCTTGCTGATTTTGGAAGTTGAACATTATGTATTACTTCTTTAGTAGATTGAGAATTGTGGTCTGGTTGATCATCCATTTCAGCTTGCTGGATATGTTCCTGATTTTCGTATTCAGCTTGCTGGAAAGAATCTTGATCTTGCTGTTCTTCTAATCCAGCTTGCTGGATCGGTTCCATAGTCTTGTTGTTTTGCTTTATGTGGTATGATGGGTTTGTAGCAGTCTCTAAAATTCCTGCATCTTCTTCTCTTTCTTTTGGAATATCATGGTTAAGTTCATTAAATTTGATATGTATAGATTCTTCGAAACACAACTTTTGCACATTATAGATGCGATATGCTCTACTATTTTGTGCATAGCCAATGAAGATTCCCTCATAAGATCTAGCATCAAATTTTCCTAAGTTCCCACTAGTGTCAAGAATAAAACATTTAGATCCAAAGATTTTGAAATAGTTAATATTAGGAAGTCGTTTATTTAATAATTCATATGGTGTTTTCAAAAGAATTGGGCGAATTAACACTCTATTTAGTACATAACATGATGTGTTTACAGCTTCAACCCAAAATTTCTTTGGGAGTTTACTTTCTTGAATTAGTGTTCTAGCTGTTTCTTGTAACGTACGATTTTTTCTTTCTACCACTCCATTTTGTTGAGGGGTTCTAGGTGCTGAGAATTCATGATTTATTCCTTTTTGATTACAGAATGTAATAAACTCCTTTTGAAATTCAGTACCATGATCACTTCTGATTCATATAAGATTAAGACTGTATTTGGTTTCCAAATTTTTAATCAGTTTTTCAAATTCTTTAAATGCCTCATCTTTTGTTCTAAGGAATAATACCCATGTATATCTAGAGAAATCATCGACTATCACAAAAGCATAGAATTTACCATTTAGACTAGCATGCCTTTCAGGTCCAAATAAATCGAGATGAAGCAATTGTAAGAGAGAAGAAGTTGATACCATGTTTTTGGCTGTGAACGATGTTCTTACTTGTTTTTCGAGTTGACAAGGTTCGCATATACCTTTCTTCTAGAAATTCACTTTGGGTAATCCTCTTACTAAGTTCTTTGATGACAACTTCTTGATGAGATCCATATGAACATGTCCCATTCTTCTATACCACAGATTAGCTTCATCTTGAACAGTTGCAAGACATAATTCTTCCTCCTGTCGCTCAAAATCAAGAGTATATATATTCCATTCTCTTTGGGCAACTAAATCAGCATTGTTAGTACCATGTGAAATTGTACATTTATCATTTTCAAACTTTACTTGATGCCCATTATCCATTAATTGACTAACACTGATAAGACTGAATTCTAGTCCATTGACAAGATGAACATTATTAATGTTAACCTTACCATTACCGATTTTACCTTTCCCAATTATTTCGCATGACCAATTATAGACACTCGAAAATTTCTTCTATTGTTACTAACATTGCAGGAGGACAGATTCGTCTTTTAAGAGGGAACCCTGAAAGACAATCCAAATCCATACCGAATACTACTGGAAGTTCATCATCAAACCCCAGATCGCAATCTGGGAGTAACCAAATCCAACCTCGGAGATAACCCTGAGGCCTGCAGATACAATACCGGACCACACACCGGAGAAGACCGATTAATCTCGGAGATGACCCCGAGGTACCCAGTCTCAGTCCCAACCATGGGAATAGGTCAATCCAAACTCAGAGATGACCCCGAGGATAGTCAAAGTCAACAGCAAGCCAACCTCAGAGATAACCCTAAGAAATGACTGCCACAACTGCGCGAAAACCAGAGATAACCCCGGAAGGGGCAAAATGGTCATTTTGCCAACTCAACTTCAACTCACATCAAATCAACTCATGTTAACTCAAAATACTTCAATAGAAGTCCCACAAGAGCGATATCTTAACTCCGGAGCGCAAACTACACAAAACGGCTCACCGGATTGCCTGACGGAAACCCGAGAATGTAATTTTGGTCATGGACCCATCTTCTTGGAATCAAAAAAGGTCAAATCATATGTCATTGTGTAGCTCTCGAAAAGAGCTTTTTGGAATGGTATGGCACGCTTCCATCGGACTCCTGGATTGAAAGTTATGAGCGACCGAGCGAACAACGCGTACGTACTTCGACACGTCGGGACCCACACTGCCCAGGGCACCCCGGGCAGCCGCAGGTACACCTACTACTAGTTGAAGCAGGTAGACTTGCGGCTCCTCCCTCTATAAATAGAGGGCTTGGGGTGCAGATTTTCTAAGGGAAAAGACGGGGAAACCCTGCACAATTCACTCCGCACTCGCCCATACAGTGTATTTTCCCACTTTTAAACACCTGTGAGCTCATATATAACCTCTTTTGTACCCATAAAAGCCAGTGTTTACCCACTCTAAAGATATAGAAGCCTTTTTTAGCGATCACCGTAAGCCTTCTCACACACTTTAGAGTCTTTCTTCTTCTCATCTCACACACACCCTTCTACACGTTGAGAGTCGTGTTGCTTGCTTTTTTGCGGGACTTCTATCTGTGGTTTCATTTCATCAGTATATATATATATATATTATATATATATATATATATTGACTAACATTATCGAAAGTTATGCCTCGATTGAGCCTAGACTTCTACTGAGTGTTTACTCCTTTAATATATATATATATATATATTAACTGTGTGTTGGACTTTGTTCGATGAGCCTTGACTTGGTTTGGAGCGCCATCGCTTTTATATATATATACTTATATATATCAACTGTGTGTCGGACTTTGTTCGATGAGCTTAGACTTGATGCAGTGCGTTTACTATATATATATATATATATATATATATATATATATATATATATATATATATACTTATATATATCAACTGTGTGTCGGACTTTGTTCGATGAGCCTGAACTTGATGCAGTGCGTTTACTCGCTTATATATATATATATATATATACTTATATATATGAACTGTGGTCGAACTCTATTCGATGAGCTTGGATTTTACATCCGGTGCGTTTATTGCTTATATATATATATATTGTCCTACCTGGAGTTTACTTCGTGGTGGTTGATCGCTTTTACAGCTTTCTTTACATTCTGTCCCGCCAGGAGTTTTCTCCGTGGTGGTTGATAGCTTTTAACAACTTTATTTACATTTCTGATCCCCCATGGAGGTGCTTCATGGTTGGTGATCCCGTCTGTATATATATATATATATAAGCTATATATATATATATTTATAGCTTTTTATATATATATATATATATATATATATATATATATCCGCTTACTGCTTTTATATAAACTGCAGTATCTTGTGAGCCTAGGAATCATGTGATCACAGATTCATCCCATTGAATCTAGATTCGGTTCCCGTGATGGATACTTTCAGCTGTAAGTGGCTTGTAAATTATTCTGCGATGTCTGAATTTTCTCAGATGGTTTCCATACCCACGAGGAAGTCGGCGTTATTTATATATATTTTTTTCGTACAGATGCCTCGCATCCGTCAAATAAAATCAATTCAGCCGCTCACTTAATAAAAATGGGAGTGTAAAAGGTCTCAATTCCTATTGAGCATCAGGATTTGAAAAACCTCTTTTATATAACATCACTGCCATATTTTGCTAAAAACTCAATTTTACATAAATTCAAACCACATGTATATAGGTTCAACGAGGCCTCGCACAACTTCCATATAACAAAGACATTAACCCACACACACACATACACGATAATAGTTTCTTGAAAAGAGGCGGTCACCGTGGTAACACGATGCTCGGGGTGCCTAACACCTTCCCAAGATAACCAAGTCCCCTGACCCTATACTGAATCTCGGTTTGCCGACTCAGATATCGATGTCACATCACCGGGTCAATGTGCAAACCTTTTATCTATTGTGTTGGTACAACCATTTAAAAACTAACCGGCATCATCGTTATCATTCCCCATCGTCGACATCATACATGCTTTGACCTTTTCACTTGTTTTTTCAAACAAATCTCACCTAAAATGAGAACACCAAAGAACAAGTAACCAAAGGGACATCCAAAAATCCCGACGTCGACACCGATTATCACCAAATGTGACAGTTCTATGTTTCTTTTTGACATTTAGTTCCAGGAACTTAGAATTATCTCCTATCATATGACGTGAACATCCGCTATCAAGGATCCACTTTTGAGAGGATACTTTGGCTTTGAAACATACCTGTATAGGTGAGATACAATTTATATTTTTGGTACCCATATCTTTTTGGGTCCACTTGTGTTAGTTGAAATCACATCACTTTTCTTTATCCATACAGTTTTACTTCGATTTTTCTTTCTTGAGCAATTTATCTCTAGATGTCCTTTAATGCCATAATTTTTGTAAGAAGTAAAAGACGTGCAATAATTTAATTTAAACGATGACTTAGATTTAAACATTTTAACTTCTTTTTTAAATATTTGGTTATAGCCTATGCCTTGTTTATCATAACTGGGTCTTTGTTTTCCTAGCATAACATTTAGGTTTTCTTCTCCATGAACAAATTTAGCTAGAGAGATTTTTAACGATTCTATTTCTTTTTGTAGGTCATTAGTTAGAGGCGTTTTGTTAGTCGATTCGTCACCAAATGCATCAATGCATACATCTCTCATTTTTATCTCATTTTTTAGTTTTTCAACTTCTTTATTTAGCTATTTTACCTTGTTGAACAATATTTTATTGAAATTATCTAGATACCCATTCTTTGCTGCTAGTACCTTTTCCTCATTTATGTGTGTTACTTTTTCTAATTCTTTCTTTTCATCTATTAGCGACTTCACTTCACCCATTAAAGTGTTTACTAGATCTTTTAAGTGCATATTTTTTTCTTTTAGTTTTTCATTTTCTTGTTTCAAAGTAATACCATTAGAAAGAAGTACCTCACTAGATTCACCTTCAAGTCCCATGAAGCATATTTGAGCCAGTTCATCGTTTGCATCTATTTCCACTTCGGATTCTTCATCATCACTCCATGTTAGGAATGCTTTATGCTTTTTGAACTCCTTATTTCCTTGCTTTCCTTTGTTTTTGAGTTGGAAGCAATCCTTTTTAAAATGACCTAGTCGTCCACACTCGAAACAGGTTTCTTTGGTTGGCTTTGCTTTAAATTTGTTTGCGTTGAATGTATTTTTCCTTTAATTCTTTCTTTGAAGTAGGCCTTTAAGTCTTCTTGACATCATGGCTATTTCATCATCCGAGTTATTCTCAAGCTCTTCTTCAATTCCTGCATTTAAAGCTAGTACTTTCTTTCGAGGAACTTCTTCCTCGTCATCATATCTTTTTAATTGATGTTCATATTCTTCCAGTTCACCAAAGAGAGTTAATGTATCCATAGAGGAAATATTGACAGAATCTTGAAGAGTAGTAAATTTAGATGCAAACCTTTTGGGCATAGCCCGAAGTAACTTACGGTTGATTTCACTTTGTGGAATTGACTTGTCAAGCAACTTTAAAGAATTTATAAGTACCAAGAATCGTGCTTGAGCCATTTTAATTGTTTCATCTCTTTCCAGTTTGAACATTTCGTAATCATGCATGAGCATACTTAGCTTAACCTCTCGTACTTTGGAAGTTCCTTCGTGACTTACTACTAGGGTATCCCATATCTCTTTTGATGTGTTGCATGAAGAAACTTTATCTATTTTGGATTGCACCATGCCGCTAAGAAGAGTGTTCATTGCTTTAGAATCGTATGACACCATGTATGTTTCTTTTGCTTGAGTCCATCTCGAGTAGAGTTTTTGAGTACCATCATCTTTCCTTGAATTACCTCTATCCATTCTCTACCACCCACCATTCCCATGGGTCTCGCTTGAGATATATCCTCATCCGAAATTTCCGTGTTATAGTTCTCGGCCCAAAAGTAGAGGAGGCTCATTTGGTTGATTGTCCTTCGTGATGAGCATTTCCAAATTGTGCCATGTCAGAATCTTTCCCTACAAGTCACCTTTAAGACCAAAATAAGTAGAGCCAAGCTCTGATGCCAAATGAAATTTAAATAAGTACACTTAGAAGGGGGGTTGAATAAGTGTAGGCACAAACTATGTCCAATTTTTATTTCTTGTCAAAAATTCTTTAAGTGTTTAATGCAAAGAAGTCGATTACCGATATGGATAGGATGCAAAGTTCTTTGGATAAATAATGTAATACTCAAGTATAGAATGCAATCACACAAACACACTATTTTTTTACGGGTTCAACTACTACCCTCTGAATAGTAGCTTTAATCCACGCCCAATACCAACTAGTATTGAGACTCACTTTTATTCAACTTTTCCAATTACAATACAAGTTCTATCAAATTTGAACACCTTTGTTCCTTGTGCACCTATGCACTCTTAAGCACCTATGCTTTCCTTCAACTTGACTGTAATATGTTATCAACCCAAACAGATTACCCAATACAAAATAGATTTAGATATGATAATTAAAATACAATACTAGAGGTCTAATGATCAAGCAATATATTACTTACTAACTCAAGGCTCTAGTATGAAATTATATGCAAGAAGGATATTACCGTAATATATTCAAATCGCAACTCGTTTCTTAATGCAATTAATATCTATCTCAAATTGGAAAATAATCTCGCACTTCACGTGCTTATTATTTTCGTGTATATATTTCAGATGTAAATATGTTAAAGGACTCTCGCTTATATAGACCACTTCTAGGATATTACCGCTGCATATGTTTGTCATTGTGATATGTTTGATTGAAACATGTTTCATAAATCTTGTCGTTCAATATCAATCATGATCTACTTAGCTTGATTTCAAAACACAGAGATTCTATTTTCTGAGAAATCACGTCATCAACATTTAAGGCTTAATTGATTTCCATTTCATGGAAGAAAGCTTGACGCAGATTACTTATAGTCCCAATTACAAAGTCAAAGTTTATTACCTTATATGCCCATAAATAATTGCTGGCATGTTTCCATATATCTTAACACGTATTGGTCCGTTAGAGTTAATCAATTTGGTTGCTCAAATCGTGGCGAGATTATGGCACATGATTTCTGCTATAAGTATGCAACATATGGTAATTTATGCAATCAACTAGTTACCTTAATTAATTGCCTAGAATTAAGACCCTTGATTTATGACGCATAAATTGTGAAGCATAATCTATGATGTCATGTTTTGAGCTTACCATTCATATCTTCTGACCTGTGTCCATATATCTTATTCAGACACCCAATTATATCCCTTGATTTATGGGACAATATTATGAATCAAAACTTATGGTAATATAATTACCCCATTCCTTGCTCTACCATATATCACTATTTAACAAGATTTGATTCCTTACGTGAGCAATTCTGGCCATGCATATTATGAACTAGTTAATTAACATGTAACATCAAATGTGAATGCAAGTATATATATGTAATGCATATGTCCTAGATTCTTATTTTGGAAATTAATAATTGCTAAAATCTTACATATATTCCTAAGACTCAATTTAGCTTTTCTTTCTTCAAAGGCATCTTGACTTTGGACCTTCTTCCTTGATGATCCTAAAATGATATATAACAGAGTTAGTGAACTAATATAGTCATCATCAAAACATAGAGTGTGACATAAGTCAACACATCATACAATAGTGGAACAATGATTTTTAGATCGAATTCACACTAAGTATTCCTGTATTTACAACTTTAAACCGTTTCAAAAATGATTACGAGTCTACATATATATATATATATATATATATATATATATATATATATATATATATTTTTAAAAGCACATAGTGCGTATTTAGCTTGATGTCAACATTTTGAAGTCTAGCATAACTAAGAGTTTTGGAAAACTTATGTCTCCACTTATAATCATTTGCTTAACAATCTACTTATTCCTATTATCCTCAATACTCCATTTACAATAATAATTATACCTGTTCATAAAACCACACTTATGAGTCCATAAATTGCCACAATCATATGAGTTTAAGAACTTTCCTGATGCACCTTTGGCATCCATTCATTTGAGGGGTTCATAAACATTTCATATAACTATGAGTCAAGCATGTCACATAAGTATGAGTTTTAAGAACTCGTACTTAACCTTATATTCTATACCTATAACCTATCTATCTGTTATACAAATAAGAAAGGAATCACCCTCTTAACATGCATATATCAAATAGCGACACAAACATTTCAATGATTATCATTGCTGTAACTAAGTAGTTTTTACACCAAGTACAATTCCCCGCCCACACAAGGAATCATACAACTCAGCTGCCGACATGAATCCTCAATTGAATCCCCACCTAACACTAACCCCATTTTCAATACGAATTTCATTTAACTCGTATTCATAATCATTTCCTAATCAGTACTAATTTACAAGATAACCGACACCCAAAGAATCTTGTCAAACTTTTCAATCATTCGCTTGATCATTCTTCATACTATAACCTTATCAGATCATGGGGTGATCTCATCATATATATTACGATTCATTTTTTATATCTTGATCGTTTTGTTTTATGATCTTCTATCACTGTACTTTTAGTCTTTTAGACTCTATCTATTCACCACTACTGTTCAACTTTATTATCAGAGTTAGGAAACTCTGTATCTTATAACTCGCCGAGATTCGTCTTTGAATCTTACCGACCAACTAACTTTATATGAGTTAGATCTTATCCTAATCACTGCGGTTATTAGTCTCAGGTATTCCTACCTAAGGTTAATAACCTATAGCTTTGATACCAACTGGGACGGCCCCGAATCCGAGGTCCCGAATCACCGCGGATCCGGTTCGATCATTCTAACACTATTACTATATTTACGGAAGATATAAACATAAATTGTTTATACATTTCATTACACACTATTCCCCAAGGTCAAGTAACCTTAACTTATACACAATTCATAAACTATCTAACATATAACATTATTATCAAACTATACTATTACAAAACTAATCGCGCACATTAACTTTAAGCTGGAACTGTCTTGGACCTTTCCTTGTATCCGACACATTCGTCTTAATCTACAATGTTTTATCATGATATAGCAAGGGTGAGCATAAAAATTGCCCAGCAAGTTTAAGTTCAATGATATAATGATATATCATGATTGAAAGATTCTGAATAACACGTTGGCTATAATTCAACAATATAATTGTGAACTAGCAGGAACAAATTTATGACTGAAAAAGTATTATACATGAACAAATATATCTGAACCAACTGGTAATGAAGCTGATCAGCCTTTCATACCTGACTTATACATGCAATATGTACAGAGTACAATTCATGGCAACCAGCAATGATTAACCATAAGCTTATCCGATGAAACACTCTTAGTAGAGTTAAGTAAAAACAAACTTGCTTGAACCGTTGATTACCGCTATGCAATTTATAACGCTTTATCTGAAGACCTAATATTAGTAATATAGATCTCCAATATTAAAATAATATCATCACAATATAATACTATAAGATATATATAAACATTGAATAACCTAAACACATAACACATAATCTTATCAATCTACAATACACATAAGACTTAGTATCAAGTCAAACTATTTCAATCTGACTTGAAACCGACACAAAACTGACATCCCGACGGCCTTAGTTGGACTTTTATCGAGTCTAATGTCAATTAAACTCTGACTTAATAGTTAACAATTATCTAAGATAGTTTTAATAACAGTCGAAATATTTTTCCAAGTCTCATAATAATTTTTAAATAATTATTATCATTTATCGTGTATTTTCAATCATTAAAATTTGCATGTAAATGAATTAAATACCAAATAATTCCTTTATCATTAATATTTATTTATTATCAAATATTAATGAAATACATGTCATAATATTATAATATATTTATAATATCACAAAGTATTTTTAATACCTTAAAATCACCTTTATATGATTTTTAAACAATTAAATTCTTTATCCGATAATTACTATTAATATTAATATTTTCATGACAAAATATCAAAAGTTATATTTTATAACTTAAAATATTTTTATAATCCTTAAATCATTTTATATGATTTATAAATCATTAATTCTATTTTTCTATAATTTATTTAATATATTTATTTAATAAACTAATCATTAATATTGATTAATTAATGAAATTCATCACAAAATATTAAAAGTCACCGAAAATAACTTTAAATATTTTCTTATACCATAATATTATTTTTCATGATTTTTCATGTATTGAAATCATTTTAAATCATTTATTTAATATTATAATTAAATAAATTAAATACCATTTATATTCCAAAATATTAAATATTTATGAAATATACTCTAAATAATTAAAAACTATTTTTCAGACTTTAAAATAATTTTTCATAATTTATTATGTATTTTTTATAATTAAAAATCATTTTTATCTATTTTTAAATAATTTTCAAAAAATCAGAAATTAGAAAATAAATAAACTGTCGCTAAATGGCTATAACGACACTTTCTGTCGCTATAGGTGTTCTTGGCCTCAAGAACATTGACAAGGCAGTGTTTAAGGGTGCACATTTGACCACTCCTAAACTCTAATCTGATCATGTTCTGGGTTATCTAAAACTTTGATATTGTAGTATTAATGTCACACTACAATATCCAACCAACACTTTGGTTAAAAAACATCACAACAAGGAGATCAATGCCTCCAAAGTTGCTGTCAGGAAAAATCTGGGTTTTCTGGGCCCAGACAGTTTCGAGTACCTGCTTTGATGCTCGATTATATATATGTTCTGGTCTTGGTTCATGCATGTGGTTTGATGATTCAAACATGTAGTCGAGATGAGAAGGTATAGTTTCATAACTTCAGATCCTAACCACAACATCCCATATGACAGATAAAAGCTAGTCAACGCTTGTTAGAAAATTCGGCTGTTGAAGGTTCTGGGTTTTCCAGAACTTCAATAAAACAGACGGTCAACTAAGGTTTGACCATAAATATAAACAATTATGTTATTAATCAAGGTGATATAATGGCATGGATTAGTAGTTCATATACCAGTCTATAACATACGACCAGCAACAAGACCAAAAACATAAAACAAAAGCAAGATCCGAAGGCTAGAACATCTTGTCAGACACTGTTGGAAAATCTGGGTTACCCAGATTCACATTTTCGTGGTCGGTCAACGCCTTTTGACCGCTCATATATTTCAATATACTAATGATATGTCCTTGTTTCTTGTTTTAGATCATAGTCCTCGTGACAAAGAACATATTTATAACATAAAACAACTAATATCAAAAACACAGAAAGATCTAGGGCCTCTGATATATGACTGTCAGGCCACTTTTTTAACTTTTTCCAGATTTGTTCAAAACTTTATTTCGAGCATCTAAATGATATGGATCTAAGTTTTGGCAACCCAGATCATCAAGTGACACCCTCTAACACATATCTAAACAACAAATTACAACTTCCAACATAAGATCTAAGGATTTCGAAATTTAGGGTTTGTATACCTTTTAAGCTTGGATCTTGATTTCTGACTTTTGATTCATGTTATTAGATTGCTAAAGCTTGATCATGGTTTGGTTTCTCACACTTTCTCACTCTAACTCTCGAATTTCTAGAGAGAGAGTCTTGGTGAAAAAGAAAAATGAAAGTAGTCATTTCTCTCTCTTTAATCTTATAAATTGAAACAAATGCAATGTATTGGCTGAGCTAGCTGCTGGATTATTGGACAATAAGTCATAAGCTAGGGCTAGGGTAGTTCACCAACTCAAATAGGGCAACTCTTGCAAGTTATGTTCAATAATACAACAAAGGGCACTTTGATCATTTTGTATTTAATTTTAATGGCATTTTGGACAATAGCCAAACCCTTAATGTTTGGGTTTAGGGTTTGAGCAATTTTAGGGTTTAGGGTTTGAGCCTTAACTTGCAAAAAAATTAATTTCTAAAATTTTCAATTTAGGTTTTCAAAAATAGAAAATTAATATTTATAAATTATAATTAGGATTTTCTAATTATATTAAAATTTCTTAATCACAAATTAAATCTTGCTAATTAGGATTAGTATATCCTAATTAAAATTTCTAATTAAGCAATTAGGGTCAAAATAGTCTTTAGGGTTTATAACCCACGAATTAGGGTTTCTAATTGAAAAATAATTTTCCTAAATTAGAAATTAGATTTTCTAATTAGATTAGGGTTTCCTAATTACTTAACTTGAAAATTAGGATTAATATTTCCTAATTAACATTACAATTATTAAATTAACATTTAGGTTTTTCCCTATTTACAAATTAAGGTTTTCTAAATTTGAAATTAGGGCTTGCTAATTAATTAAGTTTTACCCTAATTAATATATTAATAATAACACTTAAGAAATATTGTTATCCGTTAAGTTCCCAGATTAGGGTTTCATACATCGAATTAGGGTTTCGAATTTCCGGAACTGAAATTAGGGTTTCCAGAACCGGTTTCTATGGTTTCTTGTTAATCGCTAGGGTTTTTTAACCGAACATTGACGTTTTAATATAAACTTAGGGTTTATTACAGATATCATTTATCCGGTCAACCTCAACCATAACCACATCATGCATTACATATACACACGTAACATAAACGCTTATTCCCTTAATCCCTAATAATTCACCTAAATCCTTCACGGTAATTTTGAAATCCTCAAAATTCATTCTTAAAAATATTAAACGCATACACTAATTTTCTATCTAGGTTCTAATTTTGAACCTTAAATCAATTAATACAAATTTTAAAAATATTCAAAATTCTCGGGTTGTCACAATGATCAGTTCATAGCCTTCTAAGAAACGAATCCATGATCAGAAGTCAATGATCAAAGCTAAAGAGGCACTACACCAAAAATGGCCTCTAGTGAAGGACAAATCCTTCACTAGAGTCCCTATATCACTCACAAGTGATTTATTGCGAAGAAATATTTCCTTCACACGAGTGCTCGCATTAGACCTCCTCGCAATTGGGTATCATTCAATAAGTAGTAACTAAATGTTTTTGTGAAGGATATATTGTGAATAACTTTTTTATTCACAAATTATATTTAGTAATGTAATATTGTTATTTAGTAAAAGATTGGTTTCCTTCACAAATAATATTTTAAGAAGGAATATTTGAAATTAGTGAATAACTTTATTCCCTCACAAATAATATATTGTGAAGAACAAATTTATTTAACGAGATAAAATTTTCCTTCACTTGTTATAAATTGAGAATGTATCTTCAAATTAGTGAGGGAAATAATCCTTCATTGATGACTAACTAATTAACTAGAAAAGATTTAGTGAGGAAAATAATCCTTCATTAAAATCCATTTCTCAAGTAAAATCCTTCACAAATTTTAAATTTGTAAAAAAAATATTAATTGATAAATAATAAAATTCATTGCAAATTATTATTAATTTTCAAATCACTAATTACATATTTTTTATTATTAAATGCTATAATAAATATTAAATTTAATATTTCAAGTTAATATAAATCATGTCATATATACTTGTTTCAAACTAATTGATAAACTGCATAAATAGCCAAAAAATTAAAACTAATACTCCATATATAAATAGATAATGCTCAAGTCACAATAAGTACATAATTTATTATTGTATCTTGATCTCCCAAAGATCATAGTACTTACAATATTTAATAACTAACATAAGAAAATTAAAAAAATAACGAGCTAGAAGGAATAAAGTGTACATCATGTTAGGTCCACTTCATCATCATTTTCTTAAAGAAAATCAAGGTTGGGCCTGTAAAGTATCTCCTGCAAAAGAAAAACCAAATTCAATTTCAACAAGATGAGGAATAAGAAAAAATAAATCCGGTGAACTTATATTAATAGATAGAGAGAGATTAATGAAGGACAAAGAGAAAAAATATAGTTATTAGTAAATACATCAAGTGAATCATAGTTGGTAAATGTTTGAAGGAAGTTGGTAAACTTCTTCTCTACCAATTTAGTTATAAGTTCAGTAATATCTATACCAATGGACGGTTGTGGTGTACTATCATTAGTAGAAGCATCATCCATAAACTTTATACCCAATCAACGGAGGACAATCTTGTCAATCATACTCTCCAATTCCTTAGGATCAGTAGATTGTTGCGGTGAAGAATAGCCTATACTCGGCGGCACTATAGGAGGAGGACCGAGCACGTCTCGTGCGCGATATCTTGGAAAACCAAGTATCCTATTTTTTTAATCCCACCAGTTTTCTCAATCCAAATAGCCAAGTCATCTACCTCTGGTGTACCGTCCTCTGCAGGACCGCCAACCTCAGTATTATATCCTGACTAAAATATAAAACATGTACAAGAGTTAAATACATACATTAAATACATTTGCAAGTCATAAAAATGCACATCAATTAGCAATTGAAACTGAAAATATTGGTTGATTAAACTAAAATCAAAGTATATACTAAAAGGAAATAGGTGGTGAGTTATGGTCAAGTATTATAGCCTTTTCCCGCTTTCGTAAAAAATCAATATTTCTCCACATCAGATCAAGTCCCAATATATTGTGCATAATAGAATCCATTTGGAGACAAGGCCAGTTCAAGAGGGCAACAAGGGCACCAAAGGATTTTAAAGACCCTGTATGAATGCATTAAAGGGAGAGAGAGAGAGAGAGAGAGAGAACAAATGGGAACATAAAGATGTCTGCATGTAGTGGTTGAACATGGCTTTCTAAAAAGGTGAAAACAAATCAAGTGTCATTTAATAAATTAATCAAACCTGAACCTGAACTAAAAGATTTATATTAGCAGTTAATATCAAATAAAATATCAGAAGCTAATAAAAAAGGACTTACTACAATCTCCTTAGCACGGGAGTTTATATAAACTCCATTACCCTGTTCCTTCTTGTGGTTCTTATCCCATACCTCTACCAAAGTTGGAGCTCTTTTCTTAGCTATTGTCAAATCCATCATATGCTTGGAAAATGGTGCAAACCACCAGTGTAACCTACTGTCAATTTTGCTCAATTCATTTTAGACATTGCACTCCTTGATTTCCAGGCTTGCTCCTTCCACACATCAATCATCTATGTCCACACTTGTTGCAAAAGCCAACTGGGATTATATGGTTTCAAGGCATCACACATCTCATCTGTATGATCCTTCTTATGAGCTTCGCGCCTTGCAACGCTTAACAATTTTGAATAAAGTCTTTTATAATGGTTATGAAAGACCTCCTTCACTTTCTCATTTTCCCCTTCGCGAGACCGAAATCAAGCTTGAGAAAGTATTGAAGAAAAGAAATAAAGCAATAAATATTAATGTTATAACTTGATTAATTATAATAACAAAATGATAAATTTGTTAGATTAAACACTGCCATGAGTATGACAAGTCCTGTTTTAAAATAAGTATACCTGAACAACCGATTAAAACTACGCAGAAACAATAAAGCAATAGACCATAAACTATTTAACTGCATGACTGGTATTTAACTATTTGTGATCACTTCTCTTTATGTAATGGCATGACTAGTATTACTTAATGTTAATTCTAGACTGCGACGCCCCCAAATCCTGGTATTTTCCAACCCGACAGATTGTGCTACACGGTGCTACAGTTCACATAAACATTCAATTGAAATGCCTCAAAAGAACAGATATGTCTTATGTATATATCAAAAGAATATTTACATTCCCCAGGTTCTTTACAACCAATACATTGTATTTGTCATAATATCAATATTATTCCTTAAAAATCTATACTATTACATATGCAATCTACGGGTTCGCTTTACTTTCCCTTTATCCTTCTGGGATCTATCGATCAAATTACTGCCTTAGTTTGCATTCATATGGTTCAAGCAAGAATGAGCCTAACTAGCTCAAATAAGTACAACATTTCTAGGAAAATAGCATGCTTGAAACATAGGAATCAGATATCTTCAATAATCGAACAACGATTCTAAGTACTATTGTTAATTCAAAATAACACTTCTTTTCATTCAAAACGTTTTACAACAACAATATTCATTACAACATCAGTTCCAGTTCAAGACCGTAAGCATTTCATAAGTACTTTGAAAAGGACATCCCGACACGAAGTTCGTAAGTCTGGTATAGCTTACGAGCACGTCTAGGTGATCAGCTTATAGTACTCGATGTTGATCAACACTACATTCTTTAAACGTGTATACGTTTAAGTTGTGGCAACCTCACGTGCCTGTTGTTTGACGACAAAACATTTTAGCATACTAAATCTACTTTTGAAAACCACAACAATATTAGTTTGGTAAATCCTTATCAACACTTGATAGAATAACATAGCATACGTCTAGCCGAAAGGATTGGCTTTTACATTCCTCAGATACTAACTCATGCGAAGAATACATGAATCACAAAGACTTGTCCAGATCGAACTGGAACAAGGGTTAAAGTACTTGCTTTTAGCGTCTGGTACGGTTTATAACACGTGCACTTTACATCCTTAAGGTCTCTACATTAGATGATAGCATAACATAGAACATTAGGTCATAAATGATCATATATGGTTCCTAAAGAATCTTACCCTACTTCTTAATCCAATTACATATTAGATTTGTTATTATAGGTTCCGGCTTTCTGTTATGTCATTCTTACATTCATAAGTAATTGACTTAGACTTAACCTTAAGTGTGCATACTTAAGTCCTAATATGTCTTAACAATGTTTCATTAAGATCTTCATTTAATTTTTTATCAATTACTAACCATGCACTATATGTAAACATTCATTATTCTCTTGGTCTTGAGGCTGGCGTTGCGGCGCCGGCTTTTACACTTGGTGTCGAGCTGCGGTGTCACCTATAACTGCCTAGAATCCGGACTTCATTATGCACATGAGTCTCAGCATTAATGGTCGCGTTCTGCCCACTCTCCGTATGGTTATGGCTTTGCTCGGTCCAAGCTTCGGCTTCTATCAAGCGCGGGCTCAATGTCCTTAGGCTAGCGCCATACGCCACTTCTGCGGCACCGTAAAATTTCCACAGAATTTTTATTTTGTGAGATTCCCGGACTCGTAACTTCTTTGTTATAAGTCCGAACTGGTTCGTTCAAGAGCATACGGGTCACAAATCACGTATTTTATGTGCTCATTCAAGAATTTTATCTATTCGACTTCGTTTGCTAAAATTTCACCTATTAGTCCATTTTTAACGAAAACGATAAACGTTCGTGAACGTTCAACGCTCGTTTCTTCGTTCTAAGTCGGAATCCGGCCATTTTCGATTCCGCAACTTTATAATGCCAAATATGACTTGTCTCCATCGAAAACCAACGTTTACGACTTCAAATACAAAATACGACTTCCAATCCGAGAATTTCACGAATTCGACGATTATCGTCCAATCATGTGAATTTCGGCGAAACCTCATTACTAATCATTCTTGGTGGATTTTAATCAACATGCAAGTATTACAAGTTACTTATTACGCCAACTTATTAACAAAGTAAGTTTTGACTTATTCTCATAAGTCAAAGACTTATTTCCCTTATTATCTATAATCTCATGCTTATGATAACAAAGGCTATTCTTCATAAGTTCATTAACTTTATTTAAGTTCAAGTTGCTTATTCAACTTATTCGGCTTAAGTCCACTGCTTATCAACTTCTCCTATGTTCTTAGAATCTAAGTTCATTATATTACACTTCTCTTATCCTCCTAATATGTTAGAGATGAAGAAGACAAGATCATTTACCTTTGATGATTACTTCACTTGCTTTGGAAATCTACTAAGGAAAGGTTAAGCTCAAAGTGCTTATTGACTCTAACAAATAAGTTGTTTGAGAGAGAGTTTGAGAGAGATTTTAATCAAGAAATAAAATGAATTATGAGCTCTCTATTTATAGGCTTGACAAAATGAGGGTAGAATGGTCTTTATGTCATCCCACCTCCTTAAACTAACCTCCTTACTATTCATTGCTTATTAACCAAGTCTACTTGATAACCACTCTTATTTACTTGGCCATTACAACACTTGGTCACCACACAAAAGATTTGCCCATCAAGTCTACCCATGGGTTAGCTAATGGATCATAGTTTGGACTTAATGCTAATTCAATTAACTTATCCTTTGGGCTTGCTAATTAATTAGTTTGGGCCTCCCTTTATTAATCACTTGGGTTTCATAATGAATCCCACTTAGGTTTACACCTTTAAGCTTATGGACTTATTTTTATGCAAAGTTACATTAATTCATTTCATTAGGTTTTAATACCTATACTCAAATTAAGTCCACATGCGAATTATTGCATTTTCCATACTTAGATTATTATTACATAATCCATCTCGCCTCGATATTCTAACATTACGTATTTCTCAAAAGTTCAAAAATAATTCCCAAGCGCTAAACGGTGAATAGTGTTTTTTGTAAACTTTCTCGGAAAACATTTATTTTCGTCTTGGAAATTCAAACACTTTAATTCTCTCACGTGATTCGAATACTACGATCTTCCGACGTTTCTAGGTTATAGAACGACATACATCTTATTAACACATATAATGTAAGACCCCGAAATTTTTTTAAATAAAAAGGAATTTCCTTTATTTATTATTTTGAAATAGTAAGGGTGGATTTGATAAATGTGGTTAGTTATGGGTAAAATGCGCAAATATTTTAAATAAGCAAGTGGTGATATAATATTCATTATTGTTTGAGAATATTCGTTTGGTCGTGAAATATTCAGATCTTTTTAGAGAATATTCGATGACGGCAAGTAGCCCATGTGGGCCCCATAACGGAAAGCGATTGGAGGAAGAAAACGACAAAAATAAGTTGTTTAAAAATAACGGCATAGTTATTACTGAATTATCTTTGATTGGAATACCCGGTGGTTAAAACACACTAATACGCGTTGTTGAGCAAAAGAAGCACCTTTGTATTGCACCAATTATTGATTCTTACGTAAAGAAGGCACTACTCAATAATGGTCACAATAATTATTGTTCAAGATTTTATTTTATTGATTCAATAATTGTCTTTGTGTTGATATTTTATATTCTTTGTTGTTTCAATAATTGTCATTACACAGTATTTTTCATTATCGAAGCAATAATTCATATTATCTGAATAATATTATTAGATAACATTATTGGCAATGTCTAGAAAGTTCTGTCTAAGGAGAGGTTTGGTCACCTAATTGCGCGCCAGTAAGGAGAAATTCTTATTGAAAGCCCTCTTTCTGAGAACCGCCTCGTTGTCAATATTGTGATTCTCACATATTATTATTTGTGAATAATTAATTATTGATTCATATGATGAGGAAAATATTGATTTTATGAGGATATAGATGGAGAAAATTTTTAATGTGACAATTGTTGAAAATTAATATTTTATCTTTTTCTGATAAAATAATTCATTTAAATATATTATTTTAATAATATATTAACGATGATATTTTTACGATGAATGTGGGATATATGAGTATATGTGGAGGAGGAGTATTTTTTTTGTAATAAATGTTTAAAACATGTTAAACATGTCGGTGGACCCCATTTATTGATCGAAATTTGATTATAGCTTTAAAATCGCCCATTTGTGGATTTCGGTCAATTTACATTTGGGAATTTGGAAAACTTTCTTCCTAAAAGTTGTAGAGAATTGAATTTCCTATAAAAACTCGAGAGATTCAATTTTCCGATAAAAGGGCTATTTATTGTGAATTATTGAAGTTCCAAAGTTCAAAATAATTGATTTTGGAAGTTTAAAATATTTTTATTTACAAAACGTTTTTAAATATTTTTGGGCATCTTTAACATGTGTTGATGGTTTGAGATCAGATTGTCTAGATGGGCGTGAGAATTTATTAAATATATTAATATTATATTAAATTTTCTCGCTTTGGTGTTCTAAGCAATTTCCTATAAATAGGTGTTTAGGTTAGAATTGAAAATCACACCGTAAACTCAAGTTTTCTCTCTCTATATATCGAGTATTCTTGTGAGTATTTTGAGTATACTTTGAGTATTGTTATACGGTGCAAGTTCAAGTCATAGCCTATATCCGAGATTCGGCTAAAGTCTTGATCTTTTCGAGGTAAGGGATGTTATTTTCTTCTCAAATGATATTATTTCTTCAATATCATTATCTTTGAAATATTGGTTGGAACTTTTTATCAAATTTGGAACTTTTTCATGCTCGGGGTTACTATTTATGAGTTACTTATTCACGAGTTACTATTCATGAGTTACTATTCACGAGTTCTTATTCACGAGTACTATTCATGAAGCGTGATGATGTTTTTGTAAAATTTCTATCTTTTGGTGTCTGATTACTATTCACGATATACGGCACTATTCACGATATCGACACTATTCATCGAAAATGAAAATTTTTCTTTTCGTCAAAATATCTATTCGGATACTAGCTTTGATTGTATCCATGTTTTGATCATTCTTGAATTTTACACCACTATGATTATTTTTGAGGTATTTTGGACGTGGATAAAACAAAGTACGAATCCTTAATCCTTGTCATTTTGTTTCCTTTGGATTCGCTTCTTTAAAAAATATTTTCATCATCCTCGGTCTTAAATGATGATATTATGGAATATCTTTGGCTGTAGTAAAGATGAATGATTTCGATGAATATCTTTGGCTTTGTAGTGCAAAGATGAATGATTTCGATGAATATCTTTGGCACAGTAGTAAAAGATGAATGATTTCGATGAATATCTTTGGCCCGTAGTGCAAAGATGAGCAGTGTTTAGATGAACATGACTAATCGTGAATGTCCTTGGCACATAGTCACAAGGATGAATATTTGATCTCGAGATATATATTGATTGATGTTACGGGGATAAAAATAGACGATGAACTTTAAAATTCATACATAGAAGATAGTAGTTTGCATTCTCTACTTAACTCTTCTAATGAATTATTATTTCACATGCGAATATTGATTTAAAACTTGTTGTCTATTGTATTCTATTATATTTTTCCTGTTGAAGACTAACGATAATTTTGTTGTATATTATCTTAGTCATAATATTCTTTACCGGGCTAGTCGAGCTCACCCTTTTCCTTTTGTTTCATTTTTCTTCTCGGGAGGCGAGAATGTAATGGAGTACTAGTCGGGGTATGGAATGAAGGTTCTAGAGAGAGTTGTTTAATAGTCCTCACCATTTTTGTAAAAAATGTATCAATAATTATGATGAGGATTTATTTGTATGTGGATATTGTCTAGATGACAATATCTTGTATTTAAACTCACAGTATATATGTTGTCGTATTTTGCATGACAAATGTATTAATAAAGATGTAGTTATTCTGTACTACGATTTTGGCATTTCGAAATGGGTTGGATGGAATGGACCTATTTTGGGGGCGTCACATATAATAACAAATAATATTATTTTATTTATTATTTAATTCTTTCAAATATTTGTACAAAGAATCCGAATTTTTCGATCGTTACATAGACCATAAACTATTTAACTGCATATAGTATAGAACTATCATTTCTTGTCACTATAATCATTGGAGTAATTGACCTGGAACATATTATTTTGAAATGACATAAAGTAACCAATTTATACATAATGTCCTATTTTAATGTGTACCATGGGCAACATATGTTCAGTCATGCTTGTAATATGTTCACATTATGACATAAATGTATTTTACAGATCTGCAAAGTTCTTAAAATATCATATTTTTAGTAAGTGATTGATATTTTAAGAACTTTGCAGATCTATAACCACATGTGCAATTTTCTTTTTAGCTCAAGGCAGTTAGTTTGATTGGGACCACAACAAAACAACAACATGATAATATTCAGTAACGCATGATAATATTCTATTCTAGTCTTCTGTTTTTGATCTTCTAATCCAAGATGCGTTGAAAAATGATGTTAAATCAAAATAAGTCAACTGCCTTTTTTCCACATGAGGAAAATGAAAGTTCATTGCGCTGTTGAAATGGTATAATATATTTATATTGATAATATACTTTAAAGTTTGTTTCTCTTATACCGTCCTTATCCAAAAATATCTTTTCACTTCTAATGAATCCATATTTCTCTTACCAACTTAATATGTAACCTCTATTGAATTATATGAATATGCCGATGTGTATTATCTAATTTGACATCTACCACTTGTCCGGTGCCTACCTTATTTCCAATTTATAGAAACTAAAAAAAAAGAAGAAAAATAAAAAAACAATAACAACCATCTTATTTTTAATGAGCAGATCCTGGAAGCCCCAGGCACAGAGTTAAATTCCAGTTTCAGTACTCAGCACTTAACCTCAACTTTATCAACACTACAAAAAAATTCATGAGACGCTATATCAGTTTACACGTAAACCCTGTTATGATCTTCTGGGTAGCTTTCCTTGCAGGATCTGCCTACAAAATCAATTCCAACCACAGCCACTGCACAATAATGACTACAAACATAGCTAGCTTTGTTGTTTAAAATTCTAGTAACAAAGTTTAGTCTGAGACTGATATTACACATATTGTGCTACATTTTGTTTAATCACCCCCCCCTCGCGCCCTCAAGGAACAATGTAAGAAAGAAGTAGAACTTGATGTTACTTGCTATAAGATTCTTCCTCTCCTAATCTAGATTTCTCTAGGGTATGTTGGGATAATTTATTATTTTGATTTTGTATGCATGCACATTATATGCTGGGGGATCTTGGAACAATGTATAGCTCTATATGATCTTAGGATTTTTAATTTAAGTACAGAGTTGGATATTTAAAGCATTCAAGATTCATAATAGGTAAACTGTTGGTGTCCTGTTACTTGATGTGTCTACTATTGTTTAACTGTCTTCATGAAAAACATTGACTCAAGTTGGTGAAATTGATTCTGTAACAAGCTAAGGTCTCTACAAACAAGGAAAGATGAATAAAAAGCTTTTTGACAGTTGCCTATCTACTTGTTTGACTCACAAATGCACTCAAAATAAGACCTTAAAGGCTCTTGATTGGAACCCATTAGAACTAATTCATGAATAGGACACTTATCACATGGGTTCCTTTGATAGGCCAATTTAAATTTCCAGAAAAAGGAGGAAGAGATGGCTGAGTTTGAATTTGATGTTTGGAAAGTGATGGTAGGAAACAGGCACACATAGCAAATAGTTTTCATGACTGGCTAGGCTTTTGAAAGCAGGAAAGAGGGTGATCTTTTTGTTATTTGGAGGGGGGGGGGGCTTATGAGTAAGTGTGCATGGAATCCAACACTGGTGCAAACTAAAGAGAGTTTTAATAAATCAAAACTTTAAGCATGTCTGAAAAAACAGACTTTGCAGATCTATAACCACATGTGAAATTTTCTTTTCAGCTCAAGGCATCTAGTTTGATTGGGACCACATCATCAAGAATGCAACATATGATGCTTAAGCATCCATGTGATTTGTTAATCATGCAATTAAGATCATAATCTCTCCACATAAAGCATCACAAACACATCAGAGTAGGTGAAAAACATTGACTCAAGTTGGAGAAATTGGATCTGTAACAAGCTAAGGTCTCTACAAACATGGAAAGATATTTAAAATATTTCAAAGCCAATAAAAAAATGGCTACCTTTTAAGATTTTTCAGTTTCTATACACTCTAACTTCACCAATAAAAATACTGTTGTTGCAAATATATATATCATAATTGCTTAAAAAGTTCTTCTGATATTAAGACAATGTATTCTTTCACCATTCAGGTGTAGGAAACTCATGATGAACAAGCACCTCATATATTTACCTATACAGTACAATTCACATAATATATCGCATAATATATTTTCTGTTTTAAGTTGATTTTTAAGGCACAAAGTCTTTGCGAAAGGGTTAGAAGTTTACAAGGAAAAGTTGGAAACTATTGAAAATCTTCCACCTCCAACTTCAGTTAAAGGAATTCGCAGTTTCCTCGGGCATGCCGGATTCTACCAGAGATTTATAAAGGATTTCTCAACGATTGCAAAAACACTATTCAGTCTATTAGAGAAAGATGCAATTTTTAGTTTTGATGAATAGTGTATGACAACTTTTGAGCAGTTGAAGAAGAAGTTGATAACAGCTCCCGTGATCGTAGCACCGGATTGGACAATGTCGTTTGAGTTGATGTGTGATGCTAGCGATTACTCGGTAGGGGCTATTTTGGGATAACGCCGAGAGAAGATCTTTCATGCCATATACTATGCAAGTAAAACCCTCACGGATGCTCAACTAAACTATACAACCACCGAGAAGGAGTTACTTGCGGTCATGTACGCCATTGATAAATTTTGAGCATATTTGATAGGAACAAAGGTTTTGGTATGCACGGACCACTCGGCGATACGATATCAGATTTCAAAGAAAAATGCAAAGCCTAGGCTCATTAGATGGATTCTACTCCTTCAAGAGTTTGATTTGCAAATCAAGGATAGGAAGGGGACAGAAAATCAAGTCGCTGATCATCTTTCGTGGTTGGAAAATCAGGAAAATGACAGAGCAGATAAGTGTGTGATCAGCGAGTTATTTCCGAATGAACAGTTATTTGGAGTAAATTCTGAATTTACATGGTATGTGGATTTTGCTAATTACTTGGTGAGAAAGATCCTTCCCCTTGATTTGACACGTTAACAGAAAAAGAAGTTCCTACATGATGTCAAGTGGTACATGTGGGTTGAGCCTTATCTCTTCAGACAGTGTGTGGATAAGATGATTCGTAGATGTGTGCCTTACTGTGAAGTTAATAACATCTTGCATACATGCCATGCATCTACATACGTGGGACACTATGGAAGTGATCGGACAGCGGCAAAGGTACTTTAGGCAGAATTCTACTGGTCGACTATGTTCAAAGATGCCCACCAGTTCATAAAAAGTTGTGATAGATTTTAAAGGGTGGGCAATATTTCAAAAATGAATGAGATGCCGCTCAACACAATCTTGGAAGTCGAGATTTTTGATGTGTGGGGGATGGACTTCATGGGACCTTTTCTGCATTTATACAACAATTTATACATCCTGCTAGTTGTAGACTATGTATCAAAGTGGGTTGAAGTTGTGGCACTCCCTACGAATGATGCCAAAGTGGTTTTGAAGTTTCTATAGAAAAATATCTTCACAAGATTTGGCAAGCCGAGAGTAATTATAAGTGACGAATGTAGTCACTTCTGTAATAGGTTCTTTACAGCTCTCTTGGCAAAGTACGGGGTTAATCACAGGGTTGCAACAACTTATCATCCCCAAACGAGTGGCTAAGTCAAGGTTTTAAATCGAGAGGTAAAACAAATTTTAGAGAAAGTGGTGAATCCAAACATAAAAGACTGGTCTCTAAAGTTAGACGATGCTTTATAGGCTTATTGAACAGCATACAAGACACCAATTGGGATGTCTCCATATCAATTAGTTTACGGGAAAACGTGTCATCTCCCAATAGAACTTCAACACAAAGCATATTGGGCCATTCAAAAGCTGAATTTTGATCAAACAGCTGCAGGCGAGAAAAGACTTCTACAACTTAATGAGCTGGATGAGTTTCATTGCAAGCATACGAAAACTCTAAGCTGTATAAGAAAAAGGTCAAGAAGTGGCACAATCAGAAGATTTTACAGAGAAAGTTTTAACCGGGCCAAGCTATGTTATTGTATAACTCATGACTGAGGTTGTTTCTTGGGAAACTCAAATCACGATTGTCGGGGCCATTTACTATCAAAATAGTCTACCCACATGGCATTGTTAAACTCTATAGATTGGGGTGGTGACATCGATAATCAATCCACCATGATCAATCTTTCCGATGCGCCATACCACAAGGATTAGTCAGGCTGAAAGACTCAAAAATAAGAGCTCATTGGGAGGTAACCCAATTTTCTTGTCATTTACAGTATTTTAGATTCATATTGTATAATTCGTAGTTTCGTTAAGAATTTTAGTAGTTCGTAGTTCAATTATGTGTAATTCTTAGGTAATTAGTTAGTCATTGTAATAATTTTCAACATTCATGCTCAAACGTCATATGTTTAACTTAAAATGTTGGTTTTATTGCATTTCAGGATCTAAGGAAGAAGCTTTGCACGCATGCGAGGTAAAGTAGCTGAAAATCATAAGTCCTGCAAAAAATAGACCCTTGCGCCCTTTTTATCGCTTACACATACACCTTGGCGAAGGGTCCTTAGTATCTACTGCATACAGCGAGCTTTCTAAACCAAAATCACCCCCTTACAGCAGGTACGCGAGAAGTCAGTTTTTCAAAATACGCTTGCAAAATTGTGGCTTTCCCATTTCATCTCCCATAACCGAAACTCAGCCACTTCTCTACCCACGAAATCTCCCATAAACCCCAATCTCAAATCAAATCCGACCTCTACTACCATTCTATTTAAACCTAACCCCCGAATGCTGCCATCCCACACCAAATAACCATCAAATCCTTTAATCTAAGTCACCAAAACCTAGGGTTTCTACTATTTTTGGGTTGCAAGCAAGGAAGGAGGGAGAATTTAGCAATTGGTCACTCAAACACTGCAATATCATCATCAAGAGAGGAAAATTAGTGTGAGTAAGCAAATTATCTCAGTTTTTCACCATACTTGGATTACATTGTTCAATTTTGGGGTATTATGAGTGGTGTGCACACCAACTATTTGTGAAATTGCCTAAGACAAAGTTTGGGGGAGTTGTAACCGAATCAATGATATCATGGCACCAAAAACTCTTGTTAAGCGCCACCGTGGCAAAGGTTCATCGCCACCAACCCGAAGCCTTGACAAGCGCAAATTAGTTAGTGCAAATGTGGCTGACAAGTATGATTATCTCACACCAAAGGCACTGACATCGAAAAGGGGTTTGAGGCTTGATGCGTTTGATGGACAAATATAGAGACAAATTCATGAATAGGGTTGGGAAGTATTCACTGATGAACCAGACCGTGCAGTAGTGACAGTAGTGGAAGAGTTTTATGTTAATGCTGAAGATAAAGCACCATTTGTGGCGTTTGTGCGGGGCAAGCAAATGCCTTTCAGTCTAGAGGCAATAAATGAGTTTTATAGCGTGCGAGCCCCTACTGTTTGTCAATATGCCTAGCAACATAACAGTAATCCCAACTACGATCAAATCCTCACAAAAATATCAAAACCTGGCACTACATGGGCGAAGGGAAAGAAGGGTGGAACCTTGTTTATGAGCAAGGATTTGAGTTTGTATGGCAAGATATGGTATGCGTTCCTGTGCACGAAGATGTTTCCGTTGACTCATACCAGTGAAGTGACAAAAGAGAAGGTTCTACTCTTATAGGCTATAGTGAAGGATTTTGACATTGACATCAGTGCTATCATTAGCTTTTCAATCCGACACTACTTACGTGGGCCATTTTCAGGAGGATTGCCACACCCTTCACTTATAAATGGGTTGTGTAGGCAATCAGGGGTTAGATGGACGGTAGACGAGCCCGTGCAGTAGCCTCTCTAGCTACTTGACTCATGATTGATTGCTCGATACTCGGTCTGGGCTGGAGGTGAATCACATCCTAGAGGGTTAGGTTTTATATTTCTCGACGCTCCTAAAGAGGAGGAGGAAGATGATACTTCTGAGGATGATGAATTCAGAGCTGACGAGATGTCTGGGGAGGAGGAGGCTGAGAGGGGTAGTAGGTCAACCAAGTATATGTTTAGTGCCCAGTTTCGCAGCCTACAGAGGCACATTGATCTTAGAGATAGAAAAGAAGATAGGAAGCTGAAGTGACTTGCAGCGAGATAAGAACATGCCTTTGCCACGCAGAACGCCTTCAATGCTTCGTTGGCAGAGGCATTTACCAAATTGAATCCAGCTACTACAGACCAGTTTCAGTTCCCAGTCCCACAGCCATTGCCATAATACTCACCTTTTGATTCTGATGTGGAGGAGATGCCACCACCACCACCACCACCACAGGCTTAGCATGCTACAGGGGAGTCCTCTTTTACTTTAATGCAGTATTTTAACAATGAGAATATTGTGTATGTTAAGTTTGGGGGAATTTTAGTTATTTTTTTAATGTTTTAGTTTTAGTTTTGTAAATATGTCATATGTGTCATATGTTAGTTTGCATTTAAGTTTTCATGCTAGTTCATTTATGCATTCATGTAGTTGAATCTTTAGTTTAGTTTAGTAGTTTATTTTTCTATTTATGTTTCTTGTTGAGTCCTATCTATATAAAAAAATTTGAAAATTTGAAAAAAATCTTTAAAATATTAGTTAGTTTACTATTTTTGTGTTGCATTTAGTTCATATCTGCATGATTCTAGCTGTTAGATGGTTAAAGTTTATTTGGGCCAGTGATGAGATTGGAATTGTACAGACAAGATTAGCATTGACTGTTAAGGCTTTGATATGATTTCTTATCATGAATTAGATCTTTCTCTGTTTCAAACTGATATAAACAGGATAGCACATTAAGAAACGACTTTGTTGACTGATTGGGTTTAAATTGACACATAATGAAACTCTTAAGGATAATGCTAGTTTGAATGAAAGAAAGTCATGAATAGGTAGTGATGGCTAAGATTAGAAAGGAACTTAAGTTTGGGGGAAATTTGGGATACTAAGTAAAAAAAAGTATGAATAAACACCGTGGCTAGTCTAGTTTTGTGGCATTTGTTACATGAGTAAGTACGCCCGAGGGGATGTCTCTACACCTAGCGCCCTAAAGCCTGACATTTTGGGAGTCGTTGGTTGAAAGCTCGCTAAGGGGTAGCACTAAAAGCCTAAGAGGACTAGATATTGTACAACCATGAGAAAAAAAAAGTGAAAAATTGGAAAAAGAGCAAAAAAAACCCTCGTATATGAATAAATAAAGCATAAGTATCCCATTTTGACCTTTGAATTTGGTAACTGTTTGTTGTTAATGGGATCTTGCTTATTATTGGATTTCTTGACTTTACATTGTATGATTCCTTTGAAGAGGTTTATTATGTGTTTTATTTAAATTTATGGTTGTTGAGCACACACGCACTATATCAGTTATAACAAGTTAAGATTTGATGATTGATTGAGAAGTTATTGATTTTTCTTGATATGATGTTGTAACGACCGAGAAATTCGGATCTTATTGTAAAATGATTTTATTAAATTAAATAATAATAAAATCATATTCCATGTGTTATCAAGATGGTTGTCATTGTATAACCTATTGATGTTAGAATATCGTAGTATTCAGACTACGTGGATGAATTAAAGTGTTTGAATTTCCAAGACAAAAATAAAAGTTTTCTGAGAAATTTTCCAAAAAAACACTATTCATCGGTATTTGCCTGGGATATAATTTTGAGATTTCGAGAAATACGCAATAATGGAATAACAAGGTAAGATGGATTATGTAATAAAAATCTAGTTATGAAAAAAGTAATAATTCGCTTGTGGACTTAAATTATAAACGTTAAGTAAAGCGAAGTGTTAAAGAATAAGTAATAATTGTATGATACTTGGTATTGTACAAAGTAATGAAAACGAGTATAATATGAAGTATTATATGAGTTTGAATGAAGGATGAAATACCGTATATAAATTCTATAAGAATTAGAATACGAAAATAATACATCAACAATATGTATTAAGAAATGTTAATGGACTTGGATGATTGGTAAACAATTATATACAAGTCCAAGTGAATTAGAGAGAGAATCCCAACTAATGAATTAATGAACCAATTAGTGTTTGTTAAAGTAAAGCCCAAAGATTAATTAATGTAAGCCCAAGATGGAATCCATGAGTGATATGATCCATGGGGCAAACCATATTAATATGGTTGAATGTGGTGATCAAGTAAGGTAGTGACCAAGTAATGTGTGATGACCAAGATATGTGGTGACCAAGTTAGGAGTATTGACCAAGACTTTGAATTAATGGCCAAGTAAGAGATAAGAGAGTGGCTAGCAAGTAATGAATAGTAAGGAGGTGGCTTAAGGAGGTGAGATGTTTTAAAGACCAAACTACCCTAACCTTGGAAAGTCTATAAATAGAAGAGCTTTGCTAGTCATTTGTTGGTTGAGCAAATAATCCAACACTTCTAAAGTGCTTAAGTGTTAGAGAGAATAAGCTAGCAATAAGTTATTTCCATAAGCTAAGAAGAAGAAGCAAGCTACTTACCAAGACTACAAAAGAGTAAGACTTCTTCTCAATTATCTTCTATCTCTACCATGATAGGATGATAAGAAAAGTTGGATTAAGAAACATGAATGAGTAAGTAATGAACTTAAGCCAATTAAGTTGGTAATAAGTCATTTAAGCTAGCATAAGTTATAAACTTATGTGAAAATAATATGAACTTATAAGAAGTTTATTAAGAGAAATGATATGAATGTAAAAGAAATTATATGATCATATGTATCATGTATACCTAAGTAAAGATATATGTGAAGAGCATGTAAAGTATGATGATTAAGAAACCTTAATTGTCATAAGTCATGAATAATCAAATCTTAAGTAGTTTATAATTTGACAAGTTATAAGCTCATGAAGAATAAGTCAAAATCCAACAATGAATATAAATTGTTGTATTAAGTATGTTAAAATGTTCACATGATGAATGGAAGTCATTTGTAATGTTGAACAAATCATAAGAAGGAAGAATTGTCGGAATTTGCATGATTGGACAATAATCGTCGAATACATAAAATTCTCGGAATGGAAGTTAAATTTTATGTTTGATCATGAAACCATTGTTTTCCAAAAGAGACAAGTCATAATTAGCATTTAAGAGTTGCAGATTCAAAAATGACCGGATTCCGACTTAGAACGATGAAACGAGCGTTGAACGTTCACGAACGTTTATCGTTTACGTTAAAAATGAACCAATATGTGAATTTTTAGCAAACGAAGTCAATTAGATAAAATTCTTGAATGGTCATGTAGAGTACGTAATTTTTGAACCGTAGGCTTTTGAACGAGGCAATTCGGACTTATAACGAAGAAGTTATGCATCCGGGAAGTTCACAAAATTTCAAAACTGAAATTGATATCTGGTGCCTGAGTTGGCATGCCATATTTCAACCCTAGGCAAAAGACCCACATCACGGCCGAAAACGATATCGAAGCATCTCTTGCAAGAGTTACATGCAATGAACCTTAGTTCAAAAAGTGAGCGCAATGCCATGAATGAACGATGACAAAATCCTCCTGCAGGTGTAGGCAGCCATTACAACGCATTATTAAGTAAGGACTCATACCAGTAGCGCCAAGTCCGGGACAATGGCATTAAGAGCTCATGCCAACAAGACGAGATGTAAGTATAAAGTCAAGCCCGCAGCGCGATCTCGTAACAAAGATAGTAATGAAGGTTTCTAAGTACAAAGAAAAGAAAACCTAAATGGATTCAAAGATAACATAACTTAAGGAAGGTAAGATAATATTGTTTAAACTTTGTTAAACCTTAAGGAATGTAATGTAAAGGTTGAGATAACCTAGTCAAATATAATGCAAGCATAATGACAAACTAAAATGAATAGTAAATGAATCTAATACACAATTAGATTGAAATGAAGGGTATGATATAGTCATATACATACTGGATTATATGTGACCTAATCTAAGGCATTATGTGATCATGTATTGTAGAGACTTAAACGACTTGATCATAAAGTTAAAATACCGTAGCAGACGCTAAAGGCAAGTATTCTAACTCTTGTCTCAGTTCAATCTGAACAAGTTTTTGAGGTTCATGTATTCTTTCGCATGAATTGAGGTACGTTGAAGTTGAAGCCAATTCCTTTGGCTAGACTTGATGAATTAATAATCTATTCATGTATTATCAAATGTTGCTATCTTTTGTCAACTACTTGATATGGTTTTCAAAAGAAGACCGAAATGTTAAACAAATATTTTGTCGGTAAAACGACGGTACGCGTGAGGTTGCTAAATGCTTAAACGTGCATACGTTTAATGGATGTAGTGTTGATCAACATAGAGTACAATAGGTTGATCACACGGAAGTGCTTTCGTAAGTGATATCGACTTACGGACTTGCTTCCGGTTTGTCCTTTTCCAATAAAGAATGAATACTCGAGGTCTCCTCGTACGGAGTGAATGTTTTACTAAATCTCATTGTTATTGTAAAATATTTTTAGAGAAAAAGATGAAGTGTTATTTTGAATTATCAATAGTACTTCATAACTATTGTTCAGTTATCGAAGATATACGATTTGTATGTGTCAAGCATGTTGTTATTAAATTTTTATACTTGCTTGAGCTAGTTATGCTCACTCTTGCTTGAACCATATGAATGCAATAAAGACCAAAACGTCCCAAGGATCGAAAAAGGATAAGGGAAAAGCTAAGGCAGATTACTAAGATGTCTTGTAATAGTATAGGTCTATTATTGTAATTTAACTGATATTATGACAAAGAACCTTTGTAACGGGTTTAGAACTAGGGAAATGTAAATATTACTTTAAATATATAGAAGTTATATTCGTTCTTTGAGACTTTTCAAATTGAATGAATGTATGAATGTTGTACAGTATAGCACCATCTGTCGGGTTGGAAGATACCCAGATTTGGGGGCACTACAGATGTACTGTCATGTCTATTGTGATTTCTGTGAGGCCATGTGAATAGATTTTGTTCTGTCAATAGCTGGATTCATAGGCATATAATTAGTTGCATTGCATTACATATTGTTGTGCTCGAGGACTAGCACGGTTTAAGTTTGGGGGAGTTTGATGAGTGGGTTTCATACCTACGAATCGGGTTCCTATATGGACTTAAATAGTGTTTAATTTGTCTATTTTAGTATCATTTTATGTGTTTGTGGTTGTTTTGTTTGCAGGTTTCATTATGTGTTAGTTTTGGTATGACGGTGGCAATGTGGCGGGAATTGGCATGAAAAGAAAGCAAAGAAAACTGAAAAGTACATCTTGGTACCCCGCTAGGGTGGGCGTTTTACAAAGGAATTACCCCGTCGGGGTGAGGGTACACGTGGCAAAAGAAGTTAGCACCCCATCGAGGTAGGGGTTCTCAAGGCCAAATATCCCGTCGGGGCGGGGGTGTGCGGATCAGAAGAGGAATTCTAGTACACATCTGCTGCTGCTGTGGCGTGGACTAAACAATTTTTGGCTTCAATTGGGAATGGATGGTGGACATTTTTAGCAGATATTACAGAGACTTAGGTTAGGAAATTCAATTAATCAACGATAGAATCATCAATTGCAACTTTTGGAACCCTAATTTTGGAGAAGATTGTGGAGAAGCAGAGTGAAGAACAAGGATCACGAAGATTTTAGAACTAAGTGCAGAGAAGGGTGGTTTAATATTATTCTTAATCTTTATTTCAGTTTTTGTAGTTTGGATGATGTATTATTTAATCTACTTAGTATTTAATTCATTCGTTATGAACTAAATTTCTTCTTAAGCTATCAATGGATCTTTAAGTAGAACGATGATTATCATACTTTGATTTCAGTTCAATAAAGCTATCTTTTCAGTCATCTATTGTGATTTGTGCATAACTTATGAATTGCTTGATCACCAATTCTGCGTGAATTTGTATGGATTCGAGAGAGTAAATATGAATCTAGACTTAGTCATAATAGCATGTGTTCTTGATTTCTGCGTTTTGATGGAATTCTTGATGTATGTTTAGGATAGAGATATACCTAACATCGCATGTAATCGTGTAAGAACTTGGAATTTAAACCTTCTTTGATTTTAATTCACATAGAGATATAGTCAATTAGTTAATTAGGGTGTTTGGCTTAATTCTATCAATTATGGATTTAATTGATATGGTATTAGTGCATTGAGAGATGGCTAATTCTACTTTTGTGTTCTTGATTAATGAACTGGAATAGTTGATTGAATTGAAATGAAGTGTGATAATCTAAGTGAAGCTTTAAGTGAAATTGTAGGCTTAATTCTCTATTATCTGATTAAAATTTGTGGTACTTAGTTATGTTAATTTGTTTTGATTTCTAGTTTATTTTTATTTTCATTATTTTAAATTATTAATTCAATTAGTTTAACAAAATTGAGGTAATACAAAGTTGGTAATTGTTTGATTAAAATTAATACTTTTCTATGTGGGAACGATACTTGACTTATCATTATATTACATGTTGATCATGTATACTTGTGATGAGTAGGTTTTTAACCTACGATTTATCTTTATTTAGCTTGAGATATTGTTATTTTTTGAGTATTTCATGTTGCTTTTAATGGGTTTTTGTTCTTGTTGCAGGATATTAAGTGAGCACATCAAAATGATGGCATTGGAAGAAAGCTCAAGCTAAATTTAGACTTTCTGCATGACTGGGGCGGGGGGCGCCGTCATAACAAAGGGACCGGCGTGGGGCGCGCTGCAGGTTAGAAACATATTGGTCACATAGTGCGGGCCGCGCCATTCTAGTACAAAACCTGGCGCGGGGCGCGCCGGTCGGATGTGACAGGAACTGGCTTGTTTTGTTCTGCTGGAAACAGAGTTGTCTTAGGAGATATAACTTCTTTATGTAATAAGGTTATATTAGAAGTGTGTGAAGTAGGTTATTTCATGTTAATTGGATTCTATGTTCAAAAACTTGTTGAGTTTAATTAGGAGTTTGATTTTTATTAGAACTCATATGGGATGAGTTTGAGATGGATTGGAATTGAAGTGTTTTTCAGCAGCTGGGATTTAATTTATGCAAAGGAGGAGAGAGAAAAGGGTGTGCTACAACAATTATTACACACTTGTAGATCAAGAACAGAGAGACAATTTTGGAGGAACAAAGAAAGGAGGTGATTTTACGAAGATTGCAAATTTGAAGGACGAGAAGGGTGGTGTATTACTATTCTTCTTTAATTTCATTTTTTGTAATCGGGAGGATGATTTATTTTATTTATTCAGTATTTAATTCGTTAAGTATGAACTAAATTACTTTTTAGGCTTGCAATGGATCTTTAATGTTGAATGACAATTAGTATGCCTTGATTTAAGTTTAATAAATTATTAATTCAGTTTATCTGTTGTGATTTGTGCTTAACTTATGAATTGCTTGATCACCAATTTTATGTGGATTTATATGGATTCGAGAGATGATGTATGAGTCTAGACTTAGTCATAATAGCATGTGTTCTTAAATTATGTGATTGAATGGAATCTTGATTTATGTTAGGATAGAGATATACCTAGGGTGTTTGGCTTAATTATATCTAATTTGTGGATTTAAGTTAATATGGTTTTAGTGCATTGAGAAATGGCTAATTCTACAAGAGTGTTCTTGATTAAAACTGAGATAATGAATTAAACTGGAATAAGGTGTGATAATTGGAATGATACTTAAAGTGAAGTTGTAAAGCCTAATTCTCCATTATTTGCTTGAAATAAAAGTTTTTAAGTTGTGTTGATTGATTGATATTTTTTGTTTATAGTTTTTAATAGTAATAATCATTGATTTCGATTAGTTTAATAGAATTGGATTAATACGAAACTGGTAATTGTTAGGATTAATTTCTTGTTATTCTCTATGGGAACGATTCTTTTCTTATCATTATATTACTTGTTGACCACGTATACTTGCGTGTTGTGCGTAATTAGATTTTACCCAACAAGTTTTTGGCGCCACTGCCGGGGAATAGTATTGATTTTAATATTTTTTTCAATATCAGTTTAATTAGTTCAGTTTTACTTAAACAATTTTTCTTTTTTTTGTTCTTTCTTATTTCAGGTTCTTTGAGTTAGTTTATGCAAACTCAATCTAAAATCCCAGACTTGCTACCTTTGGAGGACGATATTGAGAAACAGTTTCAAAGGCTAAGTAAGTGGATTAAAGACATAAGGGAAAACTTTGAGAATTCTGGTAAGGAAGAAATTATGGTTGCCAAAGACAAAAAAGCGTCGAGGGATTTTGCTACACCTAAAGTGACTGAGATGCAGTCAAGTATCACCAGGCCGGTGATTGCTGCAAACACTTTTGAGATCAAGCCTGGGACCATACAGATGATTCAGAACTCGGTACAGTTTGGGGGACTAGCAAATGATGATCCGAATGAACACTTGGTAAGCTTTTTGGAGATATGTGAACTTTCAGGTACAATGGGGTGTCGAATGACGTAGTAAGACTTCTCTTGTTCCCGTTCACACTGCGAGACAAGGAGAAGAGTTGGTTACACTCTCTACCACTGGGATCAATAAATACATGGGAAGACCTCGCTCAAAAATTCCTAGCCAAATTTTTCCCACCAGCAAAGACTGAAAAAATGAGAAACGAGATTACCATGTTTGAACAGTAACATGGGGAATCATTGTATGAGGCATGGGAGAGGTACAAAGAATTACTAAGAAAGTGCCCACATCACGGATTACCTAAATGGTTGCAGATGAACACATTCTACAACGGGTTGAATGGGAATCTCAGGACCAGTATAGACGCAGCTTCGGGTGGAGCATTTATGGCCAAGAGTTACGAGGAGGCGTATGAGTTGTTGGAGACAATGGCGGCTAACAACTAGCAGTGGCCCACGGCAAGAATGACACAACCTAAGTTAGCTGGAGTGTTAGAGGTAGATGGGGTGACGGCGTTAGCATCACAGATTTCAGCACTATCAAAGAAGGTGGATGCTTTGCCGAGTGTACAAACTCAGCAGATTGCAGTTATTTATGAATTATGCGCGGGGGAACATCCTATGGATGTAACGGGTTGAAATTATTGAGTCATAATTCTGGGGACAGAATCCTTTTAAGGGGGGAAAGATGTGACGAATGAGATTTTTGTAATTAATTTTTAATATTTATTGAATTAAATAAATATTTTTCGATGATTTAATTATTGGATTAAATGATTACTTGATGCAATTGTGGTAGATTAATTTAATTATATGTGTTACATTTATCAAATTAATGTAGAGAATAATTATTATTCGAAGTATGTCATTATGTTAGCTTATTGTATTAAATGAAATATTTAATAAGCATAATGTTATTTTAATTAATGTAATAATTAATTAGAGATTTAATAATTTGATATAATTAATTAATGACAAAATTAATTATATGATTATGTGAATTTATGAGAAATTATTATATTTAATTTTAAATAAGATATTGATTTATTTTATGAAGGAGTGTGACATTAATTAAACTATATGATAAAGCTTTATTAAATTAAATGGTTTTTGGAAACCTATTCTAGCTAGACAAACATGGCCTTAGAGGGAGTTATGGGCAGTTAACCCATGATGGGTAACTGACCATAATGCGCATCAGTCCTTTAATTCATACGATGTCTTCTTCATTCTTCACTTTCTAAAGTCTAACAAAGAAATCAGAGAAGGTTCATAGAGAGAAATTTGAGAGAAAAGTTTGAGTGTGTAATTAACAATTATTTGTGAAAGGATCACCACTGATCATCTCTACTAAAACTATACTCTGGGTAATTTTTTCTAAACTCAAATTCTCATAATTTACGTCATTTAGTTTTCTAGAAAAATGGCTTTCAAGTTTTCTGTAAATCTCTGTATTTGGGAAATGATATGATTATAAGTTTATATATGTGTTAAATGTTACCAAATTATATTTGATTATATATATTATGTAAATCATATCATCAAATTCATGAAAACATGTCGTATATGATTTCTGCAAAATTTCAGAGTTTGGGTTATGGCCATATGGCCTTATACATGATATTTCATGTGTTGATCGTATATTATCCCTAAATTTTACACTCGTATGTTGTTATGCATGTTGATACGAAGAGACCAAAGTTTAAATAAATGGATTCGGTGTTATAACGAATTCGTAGTGACAATTTTCATGTTTTATTTTCGAAACCTTCAAGAACATCAAAGTCAGTGAAATTATAGATTTTAACTTTGTGATTATGTGTTTTAATGGGTTAAAATCACTCTATAAGTGTTGGGTATTGATTATATCTGAATTATAACATGTGGGTATGATTAATTTCGTGTAGTAGTAATTTAATTGGAGTTTTTGGGCCGTATTCTGCAATTTTCGCGAATTGCGTAGCAGCTTTTCTGTTCGTCAAGCGTATGCTGCTGACTCGTGCCTTATTTCCCGCATCGCAGCGCCAAGTCTCGAGTCATGAATGCGCCATCGTGTCATACGCCAAGAAAGACCAAATATAACGATGGCCAAGCCATTACCACTCTCCAGAAAGTTCAGAAATGGAATTTTTTAAAATGATTAAGTCTAGCAATGTGTTAGTAACTTAATGTAATGAACATGTAAACATGTTAGGAGTATAATGTGATGATAAAATACAAGTTTAACATGTAAATAACATAATTACATGTAGATTGAGTTATGGAATACATAATTATTCATGAAGTGATTTTATGTGACAGTAAATGTGATAAATTAACTAAGTATAGTCATAACCAAAGTAGACAAAAGAATGATCATTGATGATTAGTTAAGTTATAATTAACTGGTATTGTGAATGTGAATGGTATGTAGGATTAAATTCAAAGAACGTGCTTAGTAAAAGTGTAATCTATGCACGAGGCAAGTTTCCTAACCCTACTTGTCATTATTGTTCAAGTTTATTATTTACCTTGAGTAAATTATCATTACTATTATTCAAGTCGAATTATTATATTAAAGATTGATTATCTTTTCAAAGTATGATTTTGTTATACAATAATCGTTCTATTGTATACTTCTTGAGATTATTATTCAGATTTGAATATCATTATTGTTGAACCTTGTTAGACTAGTGAACCTCATTTATTCAACTAGTCCATAGTTGATGAACGTTCTAAATTTTAGAACTCTTATTGAATTATCCAAACCAAACTTCCTTTGGTGCAGACTCGAATGTCAAACTGAGATGAACAACCTATGAAAGGGATTTACTTATCGTTAAGCGTTAAGATATTGTACATGCAGATGGCAATGCTGAGGGTGATCCCCTAAGTACGAGAAGAAAGGTCCATAGTCTTATAATTGTTAAAGGTTTCAAGTATAACCCTTGATAACCTAGGACATAGTTCAAGGTCTTATGACCCTTAGAATTCTTTTGATTCTTGTTATTCATTCTTGATTCAAAAGTTGAACTTTTATTCAGATGTCTTTGATTCACTCGCATGTTATTATACTATTATTTCATTGTTATACTTGTGGGAAATAGTGCTCACTCTTGCTTATTAATAACATTGCAGTTAAGAACGAAAGAACCGATGAACCTTCCACTAGTAAAGGCAAGGGCAAAGTTAGCAAGTGATGAAGACTTGTTATTTTATTTGATGATGTATTTATGTTAGATTTGAGTTAATGATGTTGTTTAAGACTTATTGTTTATATTTTCGCACAGATGTTTAAGGTTAGTTTAACCTGGGATTATGTTTATGATTCAAATGTTGTAACCCTATAAAGGAAAGATTTTATTTCTATCTATTGCATGGTTTGCATTTATTATGGGTAGATAGATAGATGATATTTGTACAGTGAACATCAAATCCCGTGGAATCGAAGTACCCGGATTTGGGGGTGTCACAATGGAACAATGTGCAATCAACCCAGCGTCAGTACAATTTGTGGGTAGCTACAACAGGATTCTAAAGAATATGTTTCAGAATGCATATAATCTGGGCAATAGGAATCACCCTAATTTTTCATGGAGTAACAATCAGAATCAGCAATCTCCATGACCATCTTATCCCCCAGGATTTTAAAATCAGCATCAACAAACAGCTTAGCATCAAGAGAGAGAAACAGATTTAGAAGAGTTGTTGTCAAAATACATATCGAGCAACGAGGCGGCTGTAACGACCGAGAAATTCGGATCCATTGTAAAATAATTTTATTTAATTAAATAATGAATAAGATTATATTATTTGTTATTATTATGTGTTAGTAAGATGAATGTCGTTCTATAACCTAGAAACGTCGGAAAGACGTAGTATTTTAACTACGTGAAGGAATTAAAGTGTTTGAATTTCCAAGACGGAAATAAAAGCTTTCCGAGAAATTTTTCTGAAAAACACTATTCATCAATTTCCGCTCGGGAATTATTTTTAAATTTCCAAAAAATATGTAACGATAGAATATCGAGGTGAGATGGATTATGTAATAATAATTCATGTATGGATAACGTAATTTTTCGCATGCAGACTTAATTTGAGAACGTTAGGGAAAATAAAGGTTAGAAGCTAATGTGATGATCGTATGATACGTATGTATTATATGAGGTAATGAATACGAGTATGATACGAAGTATTATACGAGTATGTATGAATGATGGTATATCTTATATTATGAATTAGTATACGAGTTAGAATATGAGAATAATATGTAAATAATACATTATAAGGCTTTTAGCCAAATGAAATGGACTTGTAGGATTGTTTAGCAAATTGTAAAGTCCAATAGAATTGAATGTGCAAGCCCAATTGTTTGTTAATGTGAAGTCCAATTAAGTTGGTTAATACAAGCCCAAAGCTTAAGTTAAGCAAATTAAACCTAAGCCCAAGCTAGGATCCAATGGGTTAGGGTGACCCTATGGGGCAACCCATGATCATATGATTATTCTTGGTGACTAAGATAATTATGTGGTGACCAAGATAATGTTGTGATGGCAAAGTAATTAGTGTAGGGAGCAAGTTTACTTAATTGCTAAGTATTGAATAGTAAGGAGGTGGGATGGCCTAAATGACTAATATGCCCTAACCTAGCAATTCCTATAAATAGAGAGCCTTGGATTTCATTTGCTTTGTTCAGTATTTCATCCAACACTTTCAACTTATTTAGTAGAGAGAATAAGCAAGTATAAGTTAGACTTTCATTTGTTAGAAAAGAAGAACAAGCTTGATCATCAAGGTTAAGCCTCCTATGTCATAAATCTTCAATCTCTACCATTGTAGGTTGATAAGAGAAGTGTGGATTAATGAACATGTATGCTAAGAAATGATAAGAATGAATAATCTAAGGACTTAAGTCTTAATAAGCCGTGAATAAGCACTTTGTTCATGGATAAGCTATGAACTAAGGAAGAACTTGTAAGACTTGTAACATGTTTACATAAATGAAGTTAGTATGATAAAAGAATGTAAGAATGTTTGTTAGAAGACTTAAATCATTGTAAGTCATGAGAAATAAAATTATATGTAGTTTATACTTTTATAACTTATAAGCTCATGAAGAACAAGTAATAACTTATCATGAAAATAAGTTAATGAAATGAGTAGGTTAAGATGTCAATATGATGGATAGAATCCATTTGGAACAATGAAAAAATCATAAGTAACGAAGTTATGCCGAAATTCACGCGATTGGACGATAATCGTCGAATTCGTGAAATTCTCGGAATGGAAGTCGAATTTTGATTTTGAGCTCGGAAACGTTGGTTTTCGATGGGAACAAGTCTTATTTGGCATTATAGAGTTGCGGACTCAAAAATGACCGAATTCCGACTTAGAACGAAGAAACGAGCGTCGAACGTTCACGAACGTTTATCGTTTTCGTTAAAAATGGACTAATAGGTGAATTTTGAGTTAACAGTGTCAAAATTGTAAAATTATTGCATAAACACTTAGAGCATGTAATTTGTGAACTAACGGCTGTTGAATGAGCTAATTCGGACTTATAACGAAGAAGTTATGAGCCCGGGAATCTCACATAAGAAAAAGTCTCAGTAAAAATTTACGGTGCATGAGTTGGCGTCATGGCACTTGACCCAAGGACAAATAAATGGCATACAATGGCAGAGAAGGCCATAAACTCTCGGAGTTTCGTGTCATGGGCATGGCCTAAATTTAATTGGGACTTCTTGCCAGTCCTGAAATAGTCCAGATCCTCACCATCAAAGTATGGCGTCATAAATTGACCTTAGGGTTTACTCACATGTGAAGGAGATTATGATGATAACAAGGAAGTTATTTGACTATTAATGAACTACAACTTGAAGTAACATTGTTAAGTCATTGTTAAACCTTAAGTATGGTAACTAAAGGTTGAAGATAATCAATCGAACATGAATGTAATGGCAATGTAAGCTATAAACGGCAAGTTGGAACCAATAGTAACAATTCTAATACTTGATTAGATTGAGAAGAAAGGTAAGATTCATTAGGAACCATGTATGTTATTCATGACTTAATGTGTTACGTTATGTGATCATCTACTGTAGACACCTTAAAGACTTAAAGTGAACGTGTAATAACAGTAGCAGACGCTAAAGGCAAGTGTTCTAACCCTTGTTTCAGTTCAATCTGGACAAGTTTTGTGATTCATGTATTCTTACGCATGAATTGATGACTGATGAAGTCAAAGCCAATCCTTTCGGCTAGACTTATGATATGTTGGATTTCTTATAATCTATCAAGTATTGTCGATGTTTTACCAAACTATGTTGGTGTGGTTTTCAAATGAAGACTAAGTATACAAAAATGTTTTGTCGTCAAACGACAGGTACGTGAGGTTGCCATAACTTAAACGTACATATGTTTAAAGAATGTAGTGTTAATCAACATAGAGTACTATAGGCTGATCACCTAGACGTGCTCGTAAGATATATCGGACTTACGGACTTAGTGTCGGGTTGTCCTTTTCAAAGAACGTATGAAATGCTCATGGTCTTGGACCAAAATTGATGTTTTACTGAATATTGTCATTGTAAAACGTTTTGAAGGAAAAGAAGTGCTATTTTGAATTATCGATAGTACTTCATAACTATTGTTTAGTTATTGAAGATATATGATTCCTATGTTTCAAGCATGCTATTTAATTGGAATTGTTGTAAACCATATGAATCTCTTGAACCATAAGATTTGAATCAGATATCAAGGATCCGATAAAGATAAGGGAAAAGGCTAAATGCATCCAGTTGAACTGCTTATGTAATAGTATAGGTTTAATATTGTAATGTATTTGATATTATGACAAAGAACTTATGTATTAGTTATAAAGAACATGGGAATGGAATATTGTTTTGGAATATATATATATAAGACATATTTATTCTTTTGAGGCATTTCAATTGAATGTATGTGTGAACTGTAGCACCATGTAGCACCATATACCGGGTTGGAAGATACCCGGATTTGGGGGCGTCATAGAGGCCATTAAATCACAAGTAGTAGTCATCAAGAACTTACAGAATCAGATGGGGCAGCTGGCTTTTGCATTGAATAATAGGCCTCAAGGAACTCTACCTAGTGATACAGAGAAAAATCCAAAGGGGAATCATTAGCAATGTCAAACGATTATGTTAAGGAGTGGAAAACATCTTGAGGGGCAAAAAAGAGAAAATTCAATTGCAAAAGATGATGACAAAGAAGGTGAAAATAAAGTGGATGAGGACAAACAAGGTGAAGAAAAGCAAGTGGATAAGAGCAAGACAGATAATGAACCGGTTGTGTATCCTCCACCACCATTTCAGTAAAGAATTCCGAAACAAAAGTTAGACAAGCAATTTAGCAAATTTTTAGAAGTTTTTAAGAAAATTAAGATCAACATCCCTTTCGCATAAGCCTTAGAGCAAATGTCGAGTTATACTAAATTCATGAAGAGAATTCTGTCAAGGAAAAAGAATTTGGAGGATTTTGAAACTGTAGCATTGACGGAGGAGTGCAGTGCAGTTCTACAAAGAAGGTTATCGCCAAAGTTGAAAGATTCGGAGTGTTTCACCATTCCATGCACAATTGGGAACATGGAATTCCAAAAGTGTTTATGTGACTTGGGGGCAAGTGTGAACCTCATGTAGTTATCAGTATACACCGAATTGGGTCTACCAGCTCTGAAACCGACCAATATGTCTCTACAGTTGGCAGATAGGTCAGTCACATACCCAAGAGGAATTGTGGACGATATCCTAGTTAAGGTGGATAAATTTATATTTCCAGCTGATTTTTTAATTTTGGATTATGAAGAAGATAAAAATATCCCAATCATCCTAGGGAGAACGTTCTTGGCTACGGGTAGGACTCTCATCGATGTGCAAAAAAGTGAACTAACCATGAGGGTCCAAGATCAGAAAGTCAAGTTCAATGTGTTCAAAGCCATGAAGTTCCCTATAAATGAAGAAGAGTGTTTCCGGGTGGATGTCATTGATCGGATAGTCAATGAAGACATAGTTAAAAGTTTGGCTAATGATCCATTGGAAACTACACTATTGGGAGATGAAGATTCGGACGATCCAGAGTTTGTAGATACTTTGCATATGTTTGATTCTTTGCCACGAGTTAGTAGATTCAAGGCACCATTTGAGCCATTACACACAGAAGAAAAAGCCACGGCAAGGATGAAACCTTCATTGGAGGAGCCACCTACACTTGAGCTTAAGCCACTTCCTAAACACCTCAGGTATGCATATTTAGGCAATTCTAATACTTTACCAGTTATCATTGCTTTTGTGCTTAATGAATTGTAGGAAAGTAAGTTGCTGAGAGTGCTTAGAGAATACAAATCGACTATAGGATGGACAATTGTAGATATCAAGGGAATCAGTCAATCCTTATGCATGCACAAAATTCTTATGGAAGAGGATGCAAAGCCAACAGTAGAACAACAAAGACGGCTAAACCCGATCATGAAAGAAGTGGTGAAGAAAGAAATTCTGAAGTGGTTGGATGCGGCAATCATCTACCCAATTTCAGACAGTACGTGGGTCAGTCCAGTTCAATGTGTGTCGAACAAGGGAGGAATGTCCGTAGTAAAGAATGATGATAATGAATTAATTCCGACGAGGACAGTGACCGGTTGGAGGGTTTACATGGACTACAGGAAGCTGAATAAGGCAACCCATAAAGACCACTTTCCTCTGCCTTTTATCGATCAGATGTTGGACAGGTTGGTGGGGAACGAATTTTACTGCTTACTGGATGGATATTCAGGGTATAATCAAATAGTCTTTGCTCATGAAGATCAAGAGAAGACCACTTTCACGTGCCCATACGGCACCTTTGCATTCAGAAGAATGTCTTTTGGCTTGTGTAATGTACCCGCAACCTTCTAATGGTGTATGATGGCCATATTCTCAGACATGGTGGAGAAGAATGTGGAAGTCTTCATGGACGACTTCTTTGTCTATGGAGATAATTTTGATTTTTGTTTAGAGAACTTGGTCATGATTTTAAAGTGATGCGTGGAGACGCATTTGGTGCTAAACTGGGAGAAGTGCCACTTTATGGTCGAAGAAGGAATAATCTTGTGGCACAAGGTCTCTGCGAAGGGATTAGAGGTTGATAGAGCAATGCTGGAAATAATTGAAAATCTACCACCTTGACTACGATCGAGGAATCTGCGGTTTTACGGGACATCGCGGATTCTACCGAAGGTTCATTAAATATTTCTCTACGATTGCAAAACCATTGTGCAGTCTCTTAGAGAAAGATTCAGTTTTCAAGTTTGATGAGGATTGTAAGTCAATGTTTGAGCAATTGAAGAAAAAGTTGACTATAGCTCGAGTGATCGTCGCACCAGATTGGACTATGCCCTTTGAATTAATGTGCGATGCGAGCGACTATGCAGTAGGAGCTATTTTGGGTCAATGCCAAGAGAAGATCTTCCACGCCATATACTATGCAAGTAAAACCCTTACGGATGCCCAATTAAATTACAAAACCACCGAGAAAAAATTACTTGTTGTAGTATATGCCTTTGACAAATTTCGGGCATATTTAATTGGAACAAAGGTGGTGGTTTACATGGATCACTCGTCAATTCGTTATTTAATCTCGAAGAAGGATGCTAAGCCTAGACTTATCAGATGGATACTTCTCCTACAGGAATTTGATTTGGAAATAAAAGATAGAAAGGGGATAGAGAATCAAGTTGCAGATCATCTTTCAAGATTAGAAAATCCGGACAAAGATGGGGCAGATAAGTGTTAAATTAACGAGTCGTTCCCGGATGAGCAGCTGTTTGGAGTCAACACAGAATTTCCATGGTATGCAAATTTTGCAAACTACTTGGTGAGCAACATCCTTCCCCCTAATCTTACATGTCAGCAAAAGAAGAAGTTCCTATATGATGTCAAGTGGTACATGTGGGATGAACCATATTTATTCAAACAGTGTGCAGACAAAATGATTCGTCGATGCGTGCCATACAGCGTGGTAAAGAATATATTGCACAAGTGTCATTCGTCTGAATATGGGGGACATTATGGGAGTGATAGGACGGCGGAAAAGATACTTCAAGCAGGATTCTATTGGCCTATTGTATTCAAAGATGAAAAGATTGGTCTCTAAAATTAGACAACGTACTATGGGCATACGGGACAGCATACAAGACGCCAATTGAGATGTCTTCGTATTAGTTGGTCTACAGAAAAGCGTGTCACCTACCTATGGAGCTATAGCATAAATCCTACTGGGCAATTTAGAAGCTCAACTTCGATCAAACAGCGGCAGGAGAGAAGAGGCTACTTCAATTGAACGAACTTGATGAATTCTTAAACAGCGGTAGCACATGCTTCAAACTTCCTAAACTGCTGGTTACCCTGCTGGTTTCTAGTACCCCCATTTCTGTTCCACTTCCTCTTCAAGTTGTTGTTGTTGTTGCCATTTCCATTGCCTCCGCTACCATTCTTCACTTCCACCTCATTCTTCTTCTTCTTCTTCTTCTGCTCTTGATTGAATTTTGTCACTGCCTCGCCTCCACCTTGATGATGAGACACCTTCTCCATCATCGCTATATATGTCTTCAATGGAACAGAAACCCTCTTTGTCTGACCTGGGGCTTCAAATCCTGTTCAACCTCTTTGCCTTACGCTCATCTGTTCTGACTTGATATGGCGCAAACCTCGCCAATTCGTTGAATTTCACGGCATACTCGACACACCAAATCATCGCTCCCTACTTGGTTCAAAAATCGAACCTCTAATTGACTCTTCGAACTCTCTGGGAAGTAGGTCTCGAAGAATAACTCCTTAAACCTATCCCAGGTCATCACCCCTGGTCCTTCCCAAGTTTTATTGGCTTGCCACAAATAACTAGCTTCTGCTTTCAACATAAATATTGCAAAAGCAGTTTTTTGTTCATCCACTACCCTAGCGACTTCAAATACTTTCTCTATTTCCATAATCCAGTGCGTGCGCCTCGTAGGATTCGTTGACCCATGAATTTAGGTGGTCCAACCGCCTTAAACTCCTTTAACGTTGTGCCTTGGTTTTGAGGTTGATTCTGCAATGCTCCTGTTAGTAATGTCACTAGTTGTTGGACAGAATTATCCTCAACATCGTTATTGTTAGTTCTCGCATTGGTTCTCTGACGGGGTGGTTCACGTCTGGGAGGCATTTTCTGTTAAAAAAAACATCTATTAGACTATTACCCAACTTCTTTAAGTATTAACTTGCCTCTATAAAAGAAATAACCACATAACACTTTTGAATAAAATAATATCTTTTATTTATTCATCCCCTCTTCGAAAACATAAAAATAATAGCATCACTACTATTTACATTCCTTTCCTGAACTACAAAAGTTACAGGACAACATCATCATTCTCATATCCCATGGTTACTTAACACTAGGGATTAACACATTATTTAACACTTATTACTTGCAAAACAGACACATTTCCTACGATGATCTATTAAGATACTCAGTAGCCTTTTGACGCTCTTCTTCCATAACACGGAACATGGTTCGGCGATCTAACACGTATGATGGCAGAGTCTCGAACTGAATTGGATAACCCAAGACCCGATCTTGAGCTCTATTGATCACGGTATTGAATACTTTATCCATCTCTTCCAGCTTCATCCTCTTTGTTTGTGCGTCCCTTACTGCTCTTCCAGATCGTTGATAAGCTTCCTCATATGCATCTTCAGCTTTCTCCCTTTTGGTAGCTTCTTCATTCAGCTTGTTCTTCAGTTCCACGACCATCTCGATTAGTTGTTCCTTCTCTCCTTCAGTCTGCATCAGCTTCTCTTCAGCATTAGTTAGACGTTCATCTCGATCCTGGATGTCGTCGTCCTTCTGTGTCATTGCAGTTTGTTGTTCAGTTACTATCTCCTGCAACTCCTCAACTGTGTCCTGAAGTTCCACGTTACGATCGTAGACTTCATCATACATACGAGCAGCCATCGAGGTTAGTGGATTCTCTTCCTCCTCGTCCTCGTTATCCTCATCCTCGTTTGGCAACTCCACGGGATCCTCCTCATCCGTCTCCACATCATCATCCTCATCTTCAACCACTGTGACCAACGGTGACTCTGTGGCGATGGTTGTTCCCCAAATAACTTTGAATGTCGCGAGGCTCCTCCTCTATAGGCATTTGAGGTCCCTCCTCCCTAACTTTGACCGATTCTCCGGCATTAGTCATCCCGACAACAAAATTTTAAAGTTTTAGTTATTAATCATTCTACTCGACACTCGTGAGCACATAAGTTATAAACGCATAAGCATATAAGTGTTTTATTACTTCTTCCTTAAAACTCGATAAGAGTTATCTCCACTATCTTTTCAAAGGTTACTTCCTAAGGCTTTTCCCCCCCACCTAAGGTTCATAACCTAAAGCTTTGATACCAACTTGTGACACCCCCAAATCCCGGTACTTCATTACCTCAAGATTTGGTGTTCACGTAATCAAAACATTCATTTAAAACTACCCAATTATAAATAAAATTGAATAATAAACTCCTTACATACAGAAATTACATAAAATAATATCTCCCAGGTTATCTAACGTTTACAAACAATCATTCATGCGGAAAATTTAAATAAACTTCATTACAATCTTGAAACCAAAGTCTGATAATAAAACTATTACAAGTCTTCAGTACTTGTTCATCTTTCCATTTCCTTTATCGGGTGCTAGGTACGTCACCTTTTCCATCTTTAGTTTGTAAGGATTTTACGAGCAAGAGTGAGCAAACAAGGCTCATTTGAAATAACAATGAATAACTTTTACATTCTCTGCCCATTCAGGGGCTCAATAGAACTGAACAATAGGTTCTATTAACATCTTAAACATTCCTTGCCCATTTAGGTGCTCAATAGAACTAAATAATATGTCTTATTAACATTTTAACATTCCTTGCCCATTCATGGCTCAATAGAACTGAACAATGAGTTCTATTAACATTTTAAACATTCACTAAGGGTCTAATGACCACGAACCTTGTCCACAGTTATAAGTAATCTTTCAACTTAAACTTTTATGGTCATACGACCATAATGACTTTAAGGTACTTAGGGGGATCAACCCTTCGTACATGTATTGTATACAAACATTTTAGCGCAAAGTACAAAACTAAGCGTAACCCCTATAAATAGGGTTGTTCATCTCAGTATTTTGAGTACAAGTTCGCCCCAAAGATAGTTTGGTTTGGATACACTTCAAGGTAATTTGGAGTTCAACGGACATCAACTAAGGATTAGTTGAATAAAAGATAATAACACTATGTTATTGAATAATCATAACTGAATAAATATTTCGTTCTAAGTTCATGCTTTAGGGATAATCTAATAGCATAACTATTGAATAACACATCATACCTTGCTTTGAACAACATTAAGCTAAGGTTACATCTTAGAATTTAATATCAAGCATGCACAACAAATAATAACTTGAACAATAAACTGATTTAACAGAATAACGATACTTGCAAGCTAATATAACAAGTTTAGAGTTAGGAAAAACTTGCATAATCATAATAACTATCTCAACGAAAGTGTGGAGATGGGAAACTTGTATCATCCTGAATAACTGGATACAATGAAGTTGCTTAATGGAAATACTTTACTCAATAACGTATAGCATATGAAATTTGCATAACGAAGCTTTAGAATTACAAAACTTGCTTAAGCACAACAAACTAACTCAATGAGAGTATAGAGTTAGAGAACTTGCCTTGCGCGTAGATTAAACCGTTATAATCCAACCCACAATTATCCTATATACATATGTTAACATGACATAATCAGTCAGTAACAACATACTATATCTCTACATCACGTATGCTTTGATTATAAATTGTATAATCAAATTCTATCCATTAAAACTAATAACAATATTTGTTAATTAGTAATTCCATGTTCACTCATAGTATTAACATACTATCATACCAAAATACATAATCAACATTTATCATATATCATTCCTTTTAAAAAATCAGACTTTTGTGCAAGACAAAAGTTGTTTCTGAACTTTCATTAAGTGGTAGCCAAGACTTTCCGATTTGAATCTATGGTACGTGACTGCCAAGACTAACATGGTACTCCTATGAAAGTCCGGATGGGGCGGCGAAGTTTTGGGCTAAAGTATGAAACTTGACGTTGGGGCGTGAATTTTGATGATGGGGCGCCGAAACTCAGAAAAACCAGAGCGAAGAACAGAGCTAAAGCTACTGTCTTAAATCTTAACAATGATTCACCCAAAACAACATGTATAACTAATATAAATTACACATAATTGCTAACAATCATCTATATACCGATTACCAACCACTAATTAACAATATCATAGACTAATTCTTTGAAAACACTTTGTTTTAAAAATTAAACTCCATTGATGAAATATCAATTTACAGTGAACGTAATTTACACTGTTATCTACCAATTTTGATTCCTTTGACATACAAGTATACCAATATATATCCCAATTAACATGTATAGTCCAATTTCTCAGTTAGCATACAAATATATATATATATATATATATATATATATATATATATATATATAACCTTTGATAAATTCTACACTCAAGTTCGTACTCACATGTTTCCACTGTAAAAAAAACAATTTCTTGAATACGTAATTTAGCATACCATCATATTTATATATTAAGCATACAATTATATACAAATATATATATGCTAGTATAACAATTACCAACACATAGTTTACAAGAATTTTGTAAAAACTTATACACAGTGAAGTTGAAGAACACAGACTATCAAATTCACAGTAAGTATATGGATATATGATTACATACATATACATTAAGGTTATAAGCACCTACCTTTTTGTTGTTAAGAAACACTTGTTTACAAAATCTGTTTTGAACAATCACGCACTTGGCTTCTTCTCAAACTCTCTAAATTTTTTTTCCTTTCTCTTTTCTTACTTCTCTTAGCAATAGACTAGGTACTAACACTGAGCATAAAACTGATAATCATATACGTAAAATAACTGTTATGGCAATAATAAGCCTATTTACTCTTATCAGTTACCAAACATATAACGTATAATCTTATAAATATAAATATATTTTATTTATATATTTGTTTTATTCTATTAATAATATAATTTAAAATTAACAAGAATTTCAAAAGCCATAAAGCCTTGTTTGGCAAAGCATTTATAAAATAAAGGATTACTATACTTACACCTTGTTTGGCAAAAATAAATTAAAATTACTTTAATATATTTTAATAACTCTTTATCACATAGTAATTTGTCACACTTTATGTAATAACAATTTATTAAATAAATCACTTAATAACATAACCAATCCACATAACACATTAATTATTTAACAAATAAATAATTAACTAAAACATCTCAATCAAATTGAACAATTACTTATTCAATAATAAACACATCCAATAAATATTTATAACTTACACTAAAAAATCTGGAATGTTACATCATTCCACTCTTATAAGGATTACTTAAAAATATGGAATGTTACATCATTCCCCTCTTATAAGGATTCTGTCCTCAGAATCACAACTCAAACAACGTATTCGTTACAAGATACATACTGGTTACATAGCAAGGGCCACGCCATTCTACTATAAAACTTGGTGCGGGGTGCTACAATAATTATTACACACTTGGAGATCAAGAACAGAGAGACAATCTTGGAGGAACAAAGAAAGGAGGTGATTTTACGAAGATTGCCAATTTGAAGGACTAGAAGGGTGGTGTATTACTATTCTTCTTTAATTTCATTTTTTGTAATTGGGAGGATGATTTCTTTTATTTATTCAGTATTTAATTCGTTAAGTATGAACTAAATTACTTTTTAGGCTTGCAATGGATCTTTAATATTGAATGACAATTATTATGCCTTGATTTAAGTTTAATAAATTATTAATTCTATTTTTTTTTTTGTGATTTTTGATTAACTTATGAATTGCTTGATCGCTAATTTTATGTGGATTTATATGGATTCGAGAGATGTATGAGTCTAGACTTAGTCATAATAACATGTGTTCTTGAATTCTGTGATTGAATAGAATCTTGATTTATGTTAGGATGGATATATACCTAGCATCGCATGTAATCTGATAAGAACTTGGTATTAAACTCTTCTTAATTGTAATTCACATAGAGATATAGTGGATTAGTTATTTTGGGTGTTTGGCTTAATTCTATCTAATTTGTGAATTTAAGTTAATAAGGTTTTAGTGCATTGAGAAATGGCTAATTCTACATGAGTGTTCTTGATTAATAAACTGAGATAATGAATTAAACTGGAATAAGGTGTGATAATTGGAATGATACTTAAAGTGAAGTTATAAAGCATAATTCTCCATTATTTGCTTGAAATTAAAGTTTTTAAGTTGTGTTGATTGATTGATATTTTTAGTTTATAGTTTTTAATAGTAATAATCATTGATTTCGATTAGTTTAATAGAATTGGGTTAATACGAAACTGGTAATTGTTAGTATTAATTTCTTGTTATTCTCTGTAGGAATGATTCTTTTCTTATCATTATATTAATTGTTGACCACGTTTACTTGCGTGTTGTGCGTAATTAGATTTTACACCCAACAAAGTCGCAGTCATTGGGAAATTCAATCGAAATCCGACCCATTGTTTAACGCCTTAGCTGGCGTGCTAAACCGATCGTCAAAGACTAGTCCATAATCAGAGCGTGAAGCGATTGCTTTTATTTGCATGATTCATAAGAAACTTAATATTAATAATTTAATTTACATAATACACTTAATAAGGTATTATGAAAAGCTTTAAATACCTAATTTAAAATTAAGTATTAATTGAATGATAAATTTAAATATTTATTCATAAATTAATTAGATTAATTTAATTAATCTAAATTACATTTAAAATAATGTAATGACAAGTTATAAAGACTTCACTAAACATTAAGTAGTGATTAGAAGAAAAACACGAGAGAGAGGTTGACTTAATTAATGATAATGAGTATTGTACATCTAATGTGATGTAAAGACAAGGGTTAAGTCTTAACTAAATGTTAAGTGTCAGTTAAAGTGGAACGTAATGAGAAGGAAAAGAAAGTTTAATGTAATTAAACCGAATGAACAAAGAGATGTCTTAACAAGACTTAAACGCTGAAATGAACCTTGAGTGACACTTAAGAAGAATTGTAATGAGACATAAAGTGAAGGTTAACACAATCAAGTTGAACATTGTGTATCGAGTAAAAAGAGGGATTATGGAATAAAAAAATAAAGTGTACTTAAACGATTACCAAGTGTTGATATGTGGCTAATAGTTGATGTGTATGATAATGTATTATGTAGGATTCGTGAAGTGCAGATAACTATAAGTTGTCTTTCGGTAATTGGTAATATATGACCTAGACAAGTCTTTTAGTTCCTATTTGCTATGTGAACTTGATGGTTAATTGTTTCAAAACTGTGTTACAAAGAGCATGATGTATTACATATGTTGTAAGCAAGAAATGCTATGGTCAATTTATGACTTCATTGGTTGAGTAAAGAATGTTGATTAAGTTATGGAACTCAATCTTTACTTGATATGTGATGTACAATAGGTATAATATGTTTAGTCAGATGTATAAGATGAGCATGTTTTCTATGTGCTACGTGATGCATGAAAATTGTTAGATTTTACTAGGCTGTCGAGCTCAACCTTGCAAATAACCATTTTGCAGGCTAAAGATTCAAGGTAACACTATGTGGTACATGAATGATGTGGATCAGATGCAATGCATGAAGATTAAATATTTTAGCTAAAGTTATATTATTCCTTTAAATCATGTTTAGTATTCTAGAGATGTACTTAATGGTTTATGATGTTATATTAATGTTAAGTTGTACAGTTAGAGTTATCCAATAGATAAGAATATTTTTTTGAGATGTGAACTTATATAGTAAGTTTGGCAAGGTGAATCATCATATTAACATGATTCTAAGACATTTAGGTGTAAAGGTTGAAAGTTTTGGGAACGAGAACGATTTGTAATAGAAAGTTTTAATTATTCCGTATTTTATTAAGTTTAACATCGATTAATGATGTAAAGTTAGAATAAATATGTATTAATAATGACTGAGGCTGAGAGTTAAATTGTATGAATTTTGGGGTCGTTACAAAATATTTCAGAAACGTCCCTTTTAACTCCCTCTTAGCCATCTCTGTTATGAGCTCACCTTGAGTCGTTAACATTAACAGCTTCTCTCAACTCTTTTTTTAAAGCATTTGCCACCCTCATTTCCTTTTCTTAATAATTTTCTAACTTACGTTATCGTCAAACAACAAGAATGTCTCGCGATTTACTACCATAAAATATTACCTTAAACTGATTCGCAGGTTTAAGGTTTACTAATTTCTTCTGGAAATCTATCATTGCCCCATGGTTAAACAACCAATCCATTCCTAAAAAAAATTACATTAATTTCTCCTAGTTTAATCGGAATTAAATCCACCATCACTTATGTTCTCTAATTTCAGCACAACAATCCCTATGAGTAAGCTCAATGAAATTTCTTTCTTATTCCAAATTTTTATATTCAAGGGAGACTCTAGTGCCTCTAAAGGTAAATGTAAACATCTTAGCAAAATCACAGTATACATAGAAAATAGGTCGCACTCGAATCAGACAATACATTTGTATTTATATTATTGATCAGAATGATGCCTGAAATTACATCTTTGGATGCTACGGCATTTTGGACCATCATATTATAGGTCTTGGCGGTCGGTCTACTTGGTGGAGCTGGACCGGCTATAGTCAACTTCCCATTGTTATTCCCTTTATTGTCGCTTCCCCCATCGGTTCCTTTCTTAGGCAACTTCTTGTTATATAATTTGTCGATCCACAGATAAAACATCCGCTATTTTTCTTTAGGTTGGGGCAGTTACTAGAGATGTGTCCCTTCTGTCTGCAATTATAACACACCGACTTTCCTTTCAAACACTCTCCCGCAATTATTACATTATTCGACCGTCTTTCTCGGGTCTCCCTGCTTATTTTTGGTATTCTCAAAATTAGTCCACTTCCTCTTTCCTCCTCTAGTGCCTCCTTCAACCTTGATGGCTCCCTCGGACTTAGTCTTATTATTCCTCTCTTTATTTTAGAGGCTTATGGCCTCACTTCGTCCTTCGGCTATGATAGCCTTTTCCAAGATTGATCCAAAATAATCAATCTGCAACAAAACAATTTGTTGTAGAGCCAGGGTTTCAGAACCTACTTAAACCTCATTTTTTTCCTCTCTTTAGTGTCCACTTGGTGTGGAGCAAACCTAGCCAGTTCATTAAACTTGGAAGCGTATTGGGGAACTGACATAGCCTCCTACTTCAATTCTAGAAATCGTATCTCCATATAGCTCTGCATACTTTGAGGAAAATAATTCTCAAAGTATAACTTCTTGAATCTTTCCCACGCAACTACTCCCTCTCCGGCCATATTTCGGTTGGCATCCCACAAAAATTTGGCCTCATCATTCAATATATAGGTAGAAAAAGAGGTCTTTTGCTCCTCTCCTACTCTGGAAATAACAAATTCCTTCTCTATTTCTTTAATCCACGATTAAGCCTCTATAGGCTCAATGGTCCCCCTAAACTAGGGCGGTCCCATACTCTTTAAATCCTTAAAATTGGTAACTTGCACAACTGGAGGATTTACATTTACTCCAGCAGGGTTCTTATTAAACGCCCCTACCAATAAATCTATAAATTGTTGTATAGGGTTTACAGGTTCCATATACTCATTTTTCAGTTTTTGATTCTTTATTTACATTTCTCTATGTTCTCGGTATTCCTCTTCCTCTCCATTTTGGCGGAATTTTTCTATTAATAAAATATTTATTGATAATAATATTTCATTAGTTATTTCAAGGCATTTTTTTTACACATACTTATAACAAAGAACATAGATATTTATATTAATTTGTTTTTTTTTACAATCCATACCCCTTATGTGACGCCCCCAAATTCAGACCACACTTGTCTCAAATTTGGTTGTCACGTACTAACTCTAATAACATACTAAAATCATCACAACAGAATAATAGAATAAATTACATTGTTATAATATAATTATTCTCATCCCAAGGGTTCGTAACTTAAACATCTCTTACAATACCTCCAACATAATTTAGATATAACTAATACATATCACATCTTATGTCATTACATGAATATAATAATCTCCACTAAATATAAACTACTCAGTAGCCTTGCCATTGCCCTTATCAAGGTTTGAGGGGTCGCCTTGCTCTGCCTTAACTGAAATATTTTTAGGGAAAGCAAGAATGAGCAACAATTTTGCCCAGAAAGTAATATAGCAAAAGGGAAATGAATGTAGTTTTAAATTTCTCAAGGGTATAATGATAGTTCAAGATAGCAAAAAGTATCGATGAATACCAACAATAGTCGCTATGGAAAGAAAATATCAATAATATTCCATGATAAATCAATTCAAGATTTCAAAGTAATGAATACTGAGCAGTCACTAAGGACTAAGAACTTCTCCTAGAATTAACAGTAATTAAACTGATAATTCTACAAAATGAGTACAGTAGGTGATCAGCCTAAAGTACCCTATGTCAATGCATTACATTTAATCTTTCTCAAGTGTGCACGTCGGTTTTCCGACAATATATAATTCCCCTACCAAGAGGGTTGTTCATCTCAGTTATAAGAGTCTGCACCAAGTAAATTTGGTTTGGATAGCTTTCGATCAATATCAATAGTCTAGCAGAAGCAATGACTTAGACAGTTTTCTTTCACAGTACATATATGAACAATTATCGTTCGAAATAAAGGTTTATAAACAATTTCATTTCTAGATTGCGAAGTATTATACTTCCAAAGTTCTACTAGTTGGATCAATAATAGTACAAGTTCAAGTAATGCTCAATAAATAGTAAGGTTCGAGTACTTGCATTCAATATATGAATCAAATAAAATTTGAGAACTTGCACAAATCCAAATTTGTGTAAGTTAGGAAATTGCTCAATATAAAAGAGAGTTCGGATACTTGCCTTACGCGTAGTTTACCAAAGTAAAGCTTAATACCTTTCCAAAGAATTATAATATCCTATTCATGTATAATCACATTAGTTATACAAGTTCAACATGTATACCTATTATCTTAATTTGCTATAATACACAAATGTAATTCATCGATACTAACATATATTGTTAATCTTCTCTTAGTCTTATGATCTCATATGCATGTTACCACATAGCATGAAAATCAGTTCTAATACACTGACATTTAAAGGGCATAGTTTGTTGTCACATCTTGACTTAAGGTCGTAAACACATATCCACATAGGATCCTTTCATTAACATGCTTATTATACATGTACACTACACTGGACATTTACTACTGATTAAGGTAACCATATAGGTATGCAAGCATCCTCAGATTAACAGCAGCAAACTAATCCTACTACAGACTAGCGCGGATGCACTTGGTTTGTACTAGGGAGTTGCGCGGTCGCGCTGCTCCTGGTGCAAACCAAGACATGGCTGCTTCTGCAATAGTTCAGTGTATACCATCTTGCATAAATATGAATAGTCATACAAAATACACATGTTAGTATGGGAATTGCTAAGTTTGATCTTATATCCTATCATTAACATAGGTCACCATTTATTCTCATTTAATCAAGACTTAAAGTGTTCAATCCACGATTTTCTTATGTTTGATCATTAAACACATGCTATATGATCCATAGGTCTCAATAACACACACTTGCATTAGATTAGTCATGTATGTCAAGTACTAGAATACTTGTAACGTAGTTATTGACAACACTAGTTTTCAAGGTTTCTTGTAAAAATCTCATGGTAAATCACCAAGCATGCAAAGCTAGTTCACTTACTATACATCATACCTACATATATATATATACATGTTAGACCACATAAGCATGCTCACAATTCTTAACTCAAAGTGTATATAGTTTTTCAAGTTTATGTTTGAAACTTTAAGGTCTCCATTGTGACAACCCGAGAATTTGGATATTTATTAAAATCTTAAAATATTGAATTAAGGTTAAATAATAAATCTAGACAGAAAATAAGTGAATGGATTTGACATTTCTGGGAAGAAATTTTATGGATTTAAAATTTTTGTGGTGAATTATTCAGGATTAAGGGTTTAAGTGTATATGTTCTGTGTATGTGGATTTATGCATACAGTTTATGGTTAAGGTCAAGGGTTGACCAGATAAATTATATCAGTGTCAAACCCTAATATTATATTCAAACATCAACGTTCAGTTAGAAAACCCTAATGACTGATAAGAAACCCTAGAAACCGGCTCTAGAAACCCTAATTTCAGATTTCGGGAATTTGAAACCCTAATTCGGATTACGAAAGCCCTAACGTGGGATCTCAAAGACTTAAGTGTATTGATTATAAGATAAATTAGGGTAAAGCCTAGCGAATTAGTTAGAAAACCCTAATTTTAAAATTTGAAACCCTAATTGCTCCATTAGAAACCCTAATGTACAATTATGAACCTAATTGCTAAATTAGCAATTTTAATTAGGAAATATTAATCCTAATTAGCAAGCTTGAATTATGATTAGGAAATATTAATATAATTAGAAAACCCTAATTATAATTTAGATATCATAATTTTCTATTATAAAACCTAAATTAGAAATCCTAATATCAAAGCTTAATATCAAGGTTAAGTGTGTGTTAGGTGTTATGTGTGTTTTATGTTATGGATCTGTTCTATGCTATGTAGGCTTTAATCTGGAACTTGAATCAAGGTTAGATCATGTTTAGATTTCATGTTATAAGCAGTCAACCCTAGTTGACCGATCACGAAATCAGTTTCTGGGCAGCCCAGATTTGCCTAGAAAAGTCTGACAGTGTTTTTGCAGGCCTTTGATCTTGTTGCTCTTTGATTGTTAGGTCATTTTGTTGGTTGGATCTTGTAGACTGACATGTAGGCTATACATATAAGCCTTTACTTTATCAAAATCATAAACAGAAATGAATATAATCGTTGTCAAAGTAGGGTTGATGAAACTACCTTATGAAGGTTTCTGGAAAACCCAGATCTTCAAGGGGCAGTTCCTGACCACTACTTTGACCGGTCAAGATCTCTTAGATTTGTTGTTGTTATGATGATCTAATGTTATAGAATTGTACCCTGACATCTTTACTACATATTTAAACCTTCATATCACACAAAGCAATCCCAGAATGCAAACTATATGGATCGAGAGTAGCCAACCCGAACTGTTCTTCATTTCTGGGTAACCCAGAAATGAAGAACAGCTTCTGACATGATTTTTGAGAGCTAATAACTCTCTGCTCTGTTAATGTATGGCCTTGAAACTTAATTCTAGTTGTAGTAGTTCACTAATACTACAACATTAACACCATAACCAGCCCAGATAACAACAAGATCTAATTTTTAATTGTGGTCAAAGTGAGTACCTTGTGATCTGACATGAAGATCTGGGCTTGGCCCAAGAACACATTCAGCGACGGTTTTGTCGCCTTATAGCATCTTTAGCGACACTTAATTTCTGAAAATTATTATTTTATTAAATAATTAGAGAAAATTAGTTTAAAATTATTAAAAATACAAAATAAATTACTAAAAATTATTTTAAAGCCTAAAAATGGGTTTTTAATTATTTTGAATATATTTCATTAATATTTTATATTTTGGAATATTAAAAGTATTTAATTTTTTAATTATAATATTAAATAAATTACTTAAAAATGATTTTAATGCTTGAAAAATCATTTAAAAATATATTATGGTATAAGAAAATATTTTAAGTTACTTTTAAGGACTTTTAATATTTTGTGATGAATTTCATTAATTAATTAATATTAATGATAAATAATTTATTTAATAAATATATTAAATAAATTATGGAAAATAGAATTAATGAATTAAAAATTATATAAAAATAATTTTAAGTGTTATAAAATATTTGAAGTTATAAAATATAACTTTTGATATTTTGTCATAAAAAATATTAATATTTTAATATTAATAGCGATTATTTAAGTAATGGTTTTAATTACTTTAAAATCATTTAAAATCAATAAAAAGTATTAAAAATACTTTGTGATATTATAAATATATTATAATATTATGTTAAGATTTTTATTAATATTTAATATTAATGATAATAGAATTAAGTGGTATTTAAATCATATAAATACGATACGAATGATTGAAAAATTATGATAAATGGTAATAATTATCTGAAAATTATTACGAGCTTATGAAAAATATTTTTACTGATAATAAATTATCTAAAATATCTGTGAACCAGTTTAGACTAAGTCTTATGGATTTAGGCTTGATGATTATCTGACTAGACCGTTGAGATGTCGAAATTATATCGGATTCAACTAAGACTGCAATAGTTTGACTTGATACTAGGTCTTATTGTGAGACCCCGAATTTTATAAAATAAAAGTATTCAATTTTTCTATTTTGGTAAATAGTTAAATTGATAAAAGTTTAAAGTTAAGGGTAATATGTGAATTTTTTTTTTTGCAAAGTAAGCATGTTGATATAAAATATTAGTTGTGTCGTGGAAATATTCGATTAGTCGGGAATATTCTTTTTTTTCGGGGGAATATCCGCATTTATTTACAGTACAATTATTGGTGGACCCCACAACGTAAATTATTATCGATTGAGAAAACAACAAAATATTTTTATGAAAATAACTATGTAAGTTTTACTGTTAATCTGTTGAAACACCCGTGTTTAAAAGTACAATGATACGGCGTGGTTGTATAGTAGCACACTATGAGTATTGATTATTGATACTTACGTAATAAGTCACTCAGTTTTGTTTTATTAGTATTATTAATGTAATAAAATGTAAAAGCTTTTTATATAAAATGTAATACTTTTATAAACTTATTCGCTTTATTAGGCTAATAGTAAAATCTTTTTATATAAAATAGAATACTTTTATAAAGTTATCTATTTTATTAGACAATAATTAGAATATATTATATTTTATTATGCATAGTGCTTCATGATAGTGTTTGCATAGTGCATGCATAGTGTTTGCATAGTAAAATCTTTTATTTTATAAAGTTATTCATTTTATTAGATTATAAATAGAATATATTATATTTTATTTAAAAGATTTTGCTTTAAATATGGATCGTCAGATTAAAGTAAATCAATCTGGACCGCTTCATGAGTTAGTTACTATGCGGTCCATTTTTCTATAAATAGAAGCTCATTCCTTCATTATTTCTTACTTAATTCACTTTGAAACTACAGAGATAAACTATAGAGAAAGAAGAAAAGTATTACTGCTTTACTTACTACTCATATATCCAAAGACTCTTCTTCTTCTTAAGGTAGGGATATTATTTGTTGTAATCGTACGGGATATTATTTATTGTACTCGTAAAGGATATTATTTCTTTTGTGTTCATGAAGAGAACTTCATTATTCTATTTTTTATTATTCATTGGAATAACTCAGATATCTGTGAACTACCCTATACTTGGTGAAATTCTTACATTATTCCATTTTTATTATTACTCTGGAACATCCTCGTTCTGCAGTGTGTTTCTGTGGGACCTAGTTCCGCTTTTATTATTCTATTAGAATATCATATATATGTGCATTTTACGCTTAGACCGGTTCCGTCTTTATTATTCTCATTGGAACATCCTCGCTTGTGCGAATTTAGCTTTGACTTCGTTCCATTATTTATTATTTTGTTGGTAATAACTTTTGTTTGTGCGATCTATCGCATTTACGGTGAATCCTCCCGTTATTACATTTTTTATTATTACGTTGGAATAACTTTGTCATGTGGATTACCACATGCATGGTGAATGATCATTTATATTCATTCTTTATTAAATTGTGGAAATGATCTGTCTAAGTGGATTACCGCATGGCGGCGAAAATCAATTTGTAGTTTCATATATTCTATTATACTCGATTGGTTAAAGTTTTGACTTCTATACTCCATGAAATTAGTGGAATATCCTTGATATTTATGCTTCATCCAATCTCTTTCATGGAAATATTCTTCCGAGCATTCTAGAATTTTACTCTACAAAGAAGTATCATGTTGACAATTTGGACGTTATTGGTTCCTGGATAAATTAATTCTTGAACTTGTTTTATTGAATTATTATGTCATTGTCATCATCCTCATGTTTATATTATGTTAAAAGTCATCTGTGGCCTGTAGTGCATAGATGGACTTGGTATGATTATGACCAGGGATTATTCGATATAATCATGACCGTAATGTTATAAATGATGTGGAAAAAGTCCTCATTGGCCCGTACTGCATTGATGGACAGTTTTTGGTATGATTATGGCTATGAATTCTCTTCTGCCAAGGGTACAAAGATGAATTGTTTTATGGCATGATCAGGAGCGTTGATGAAAACACGATTATCTTTGGCCGTAGTGAATAGATAATTCGTGGTCGTGATACTAATGAATATCCTTGGCCTGTAGTGCAGGGATGATTCGATGATGTGGATTAATTATTGAGCTGAGTCTCAGCGATGAAATATTAATTTATGGATGTGATAATAATGAATATCTTTGGCCGTAGTGCATGGATAATTCATGGATGTGATACTAACGAATATCCTTGGTCGTAGTGCATGGGTAATTCGATGATGTGGATTATTTATTAAGTCGAGTCTCAGCTATAAAATATTGGTTATACACTTTTAATTTGTAGAAGATAGTAGATATCATGCTCTACTTGACTCTTCTCAAATACAGCTTGTATCTTCTTTTCGCATGTAGTGCAAAGATGAATTGTTAATGAATATCTTTGGCCGTAGTGCAAAGATGAATTTATTAGTATGATTATGAGCAGGAATTTTGATTTGGTATAACCATGATTTTTGATGTTTCAGGTGAAGACATGTGATGAAAATTATCTTCGTTCTGGTTGCGAAGAGGAATTTAGAACCACAATTATGATTATGAGTTATTCATATGATTGTGAACAAGAACTGTTGATTTATTTTACAGGGATAAAACATTATTGGTGGATTTTTAACATAGAGAAGATAATAGACCTTATGGTCTATTTGACTCTTCTAATGGATTGCTTTCGTTCATTATGAACTATGGTTGAAAAGTTTTATCATCTACCATATGTTCTAAATCTCTCGATTTATTATTGATGAAAGCTATTGATAATTTAATTATCTCTAGTCATGATATTCTTTATTTGATTAGTTGTGCTCACCCTTACGCTTCATAATTCCTTTCGGGTAATAAGAGTGTTTTAGGGTCGAAGGGGATAACAGGGAATAGAACGATGGTCTCTAGTCAGAGAGGTTCTCCTAAACAAAGATAGAAAAGTGTGTTATATTCTATACATCATTTAGTAGTTATATTTTGTGAATCAAATAGGGTGAGGCGAACCCAACTTTGGAAGGGTGTTTTGCCACTATCATACAAGATGTCTAATGACATACAACCTCGTGTTATCATAAGACAGGGTTGTGCGCATCCACTTGCTGAATATATCTACGGGCACTACGTATATGATCTTGGGGTATATTTGAAATATAATTTTCACTTGGAGACAACAGAGATATTTATATGTCAAGAGAAGACTCACCATTGGAAAGAAGATGATAGTAATCTTCTTGTTTTTCTTTGGGGACTTTTGGGTCAACCAAGGATAATTCTATGGACATATGATATCTATTATAACATAGACGCATGGCCTCCCATGTACGAAGGTTTCCTTGAGCACTTTCCAAAGATTTTAATTTCTAAAACAATTTTTGACTATACTTTTATGTAAAGTACCATTGTAAGGTTGTGGTCGAGGTACCATGAGAGTTACATACAATTGTATTAAAACTCATAGTTAAGCGTGGTTAAATATTCTATACGATAGCTCAACAACAGTATAAATGAAGTTGTATTTAAATTTTGTACCATGTATCTGGCGACTCAGAATGGGTGATGTATACCTAATTTTGGGGGCGTCACAATTTGTACCAGAGCTTAGAGATATGGTCGCTGGCGGAGATAAGAGTCTAGAACTAGGAGGGGAGAGACGAGTTATATACTTCGCTAGTGTGTGACTTACCTAAGCTAAAATTGTTTACTTGATAAGTTGACAAATTGTGATATGTCAATTAACATTTGTTTTGAAGATATATTCTAGAATGATATCTGAAATACAGGAGATGGGCAATGGAAAAATCATGATACAGAGGATATAACCGGGAATGTACAATCCGAAAAGAAATCAAGGTATTCTTATCTCTTCGAATATCAGGTACATACGTAAATTTTGAGGGCGAAATTTCATAAGGAGGGGTGATTGTGAGACCCCAAATTTTATAAAATAAAAGTATTCAATTTTTCTATTTTGGTAAATAGTTAAATTGATAAAGTTTAAAGTTAAGGGTAATATGTGATTTTTTTTTTTTTTGCAAAGTAAGCAAGTTGATATAAAATATTCGTTGTGTCGGGGAATATTCGATTAGTCGGGGAATATTCTTTTTGTCGGGGAATATACGTACGACGGTACAATCATTGGTGGACCCCACAACAAAATTATTATCAGATTGAGAAAATAACAAAAATATTTTTATGAAAATAACGGCGGAAGTTTTACCGTTAACTGTTGAAACACTCTCGGTGTTAAAAAATACGAGAATACGCGTGGTTGTATAGTAGCACATACCTGTATTGATTAATGATGCTTACGTAATAAGTCACTCGGTTTTATTTTATCGATATTATTAATGTAATAAAATGGAAAAAGCTTTTTATAAAAAATGTAATACTTTTATAAAGTTATTCATTTTATTAGGCTAATAGTAAAATCTTTTTATATAAAAGCAGTAATACTTTTATAAAAGTTATCTATTTTATTAGACAATAATTAGAATATATTATATTTTATTATGTATAGTGTTTGCATAGTTCCTGTATAGTGTTTGCATAGTGCCTACATAGTGTTTTCATAGTAAAATCTTTTATAAAGTTATTCATTTTATTAGATTATAAATAGAATATATTATATTTTATTTAAAAGATTTTGCTTTAAATATGGACCGTCAGATTAAAGTAAATCAATCTGGACCGTTCATGAGTTAGTTACTATGTACCATTTTTCTATAAATAGAAGCTCATTCCTTCATTATTTCTTACGAATTCACCTTTGAAACTCTAGAGAGATAAACTATAGAGAGAAAGAAGAAAAGTATTCTGCTACTTCACTACTCATATATCCAGTACTCTTCTTCTTAAGGTAGGGGATATTATTTGTTGTAATCGTAAGGGATAATATTTATTGTACTTGTAAAGGGTATTATTTCTTTTGTGTTCATGAAGAGAACTTCAGTTATTCCATTTTTTATTATTCATTGGAATAACTCAGTATACATGCTGCTACCCTATACTTGGTGAAATTCTTCTGTTATTCTATTTTTATTATTTTGTTGGAACATCCTCGTCATGCGTTTTACGCCGACACAGTTCCGCTTTATTATTCTGTTGGAATATCATGTATGTGTGTTTTACAATCAACACGGTTCCGTCTTTATTATTATTCTTGGAACATCATGCCGTGTGCAATTTCACTGACCGGTTCCATTATTTATTATTCTGTTGGGAATAACCTGTCAATGTGGATTACCACATGCATGGTGAATGATCCTTTATATTCATTCTTTATTAAATTGTGGAAATGATCTGTCTAAGTGGATTACCGCATGGCGGCGAAAATCCATTTGTAGTTTAATATATTCTATTATACTCAGTTGGTTAAAGTTTTGACTTCTATACTCCATGAAATTAGTGGAATATCCTTGATATTTGCGCTTCATCCAGTATCTTTTCATGGAAATATTCTTCTGAGCATTCTAGAATTTTACTCTACAAAGAAGTATCATGTTGACAATTTGGACGTTATCGTTCTGGATAAATTAATTCTTGAACTTGTTTTATTGAATTATTATGTCATTGTCATCATCCTCATGTTTATATTATGTTAAAAGTCATCTGTGGCCTGTAGTGCATAGATGGACTTGGTATGATTATGACCAGGGATTATTCGATATAATCATGGCCAAGTAATGTTACAAATGATGTGGAAAAAGTCCTCATTGGCCCGTGAGTGCATTGATGGGACGCTTTTTGGTATGATTATGGCTATGAATTCTCTTGACCAAGGGTGCAAAGATGAATTGTTTTATGGCATAATCAGGACCGTTGATGAAAACACGATTATCTTTGGCCGTAGTGAATAAATAATTCGTGGTCGTGATACTAAAGAATATCCTTGGCCTGTAGTGCAGGGATGATTCGATGATGTGGATTAATTATTGAGCTGAGTCTCAGCGATGAAATATTAATTTATGGATGTGATAATAATGAATATCTTTGGCCGTAGTGCATGGATAATTCATGGATGTGATACTAACGAATATCCTTGGTCGTAGTGCATGGGTAATTCGATGATGTGGATTATTTATTAAGTCGAGTCTCAGCTATAAAATATTGGTTATACACTTTTAATTTGTAGAAGATAGTAGATATCATGCTCTACTTGACTCTTCTCAAATACAGTTGTATGTCTTTGGCATGTAGTGCAAAGATGAATTGTTAATGAATATCTTTGGCCGTAGTGCAAAGATGAATTTATTAGTATGATTATGAAGCGAGGAATTACGATTTGGTATAACCATAATTTTTGATGTTTCAGGTGAAGACAGGTGATGAAAATTATCTTCGTCCTCGTTGCGAAGAGGAATTTAGAACCACAATTATGATTATAAGTTATTCATATAATTGTGGACAGGAACTGTTGATTTATTTTACAGGGATAAAACATTATTGGTGGATTTTTTAACATAGAGAAGATAATAGACCTTATGGTCTATTTGACTCTTCTAATGGATTGCTCGTTCCGCTGCAACTATGGTTGAAAAGTTTTATCATCTACCATATGTTCTAAATCTCTGATTTATTATTGATGAAAGCTATTGATAATTTAATTATCTCTAGTCATGATATTCTTTACTGGATTAGTTGTGCTCACCCTTCTGCTTCACAATTCCTTTCACGTAATAAGAGTGTTGTCGTAAGAGTGTTGCCGGGTCTAGCGGGGATAACAAGGGAATAGAACGGTGGTCTCTAGCTGTAGAGGTTCTCCCTAGATAGTATAGAAAAGTGTGTTGTATTCTATACATCATTTAATAGTTATATTTGGTGAATCAAATAGGGTGAGGTGAACCCAACTTTGGAAGGGTGTTTTGCCACTATCACACAAGATGTCTAATGACATACAACCTCGTGTTATCATAAGATAGGGTTGTGCGCATCCACTTGCTGAATATATCTACGGGCACTACGTATATGATCCTGGGGTATATTTGAAATATAATTTTCACTTGGAGATAACAGAGATATTTATATGTCAAGAGAAGACTCACCATTGGAAAGAAGATGATATTAATCTTCTGATTATACCATGTCTATGAATTATTTATTCGTACTCTGTGCACATTGCATGTATTCATCAGGTATGAAAGGCTGATCACCTTCATTACCATTCGGTCCAGATATATTTATTCATGTTTCATGTTCGTTCACCTATGAAAATTTGTTCATGCTAGTTCATAATTATATTGTTGAATGTTAGCCAGCTATTATTTAAAATCTTTCTATCATGATATATCTTCAAATAAACTTATACTTGCTGGGAAAACTTGTTGATCACCCTTGCTATATCATGATAAACATTGCAGATTAAAGCGAATATGTCGGATACAGGAAAAGACAAAGACAGGTCCAGCTTTGGATTATTTGTGTAGCTAGAAATGTAACAGTATTGTATGATAATAACATTATGCGACGCCCCCAAAACAGGTATACATCACCCATCTTGAGTCGCCAAATACATGGTACAAAATTCAAATATAACTTAATTATACAACAGTGGTGTAAAATACGACAAAACATAATCTAAGAGTTTTAATAAGAATATTGTCATCTAGACAATATCCACACTCAATGGAGTCCTCATTACATTTATTGTCACACTATTTAATGTAATAGTGAGGACTACTAATGCTATCATCCGGACCGTCACTCCGCTCCCCACTAGTCCCTACTACATTCTCATTTCAAGAAGAAACGAATGAAAGAAAGGTGAGCTCAACTAGCCCAAGAAGAAATATTATGACTAAGATAATACATAATAAATTATCATTAGCCTTCACAATGTTAAACTGATAGAATATAATAGACAACAAGTTTAACTGCAGCGGAATAAGCAATCCATTAGAAGAGTGAAGTTGAGCATAAAATCTACTATCTTCTATGATTTAAAAAGTTTTTCATCAGCTTTATCGCTGAGACTCAGCTTAATAAATAAAATTGATTCATCCCTGCATCACGGCCAAGGATATTCATGTAATCATCAATGGTCATGATTATACCGAATTATCCCTGGTTATAATCATACCAACAACTGTCCATCAATGAACTACAGGCCCATGAGGATTTTTACCACATCATTTGTCACATTACGGTCATGATTACACCGAATAATCCCTGGTCATAATCATACCAAGTCCATCTATGCACGTAAGCCAAAGATGACTTTAATCACAATATAAGCATGAGGATGATGACAATGACATAATAATTCAATAAAACAAGTTCAATGATAAATTTTAAAGATTTATAATTTTAATTTATCCAGAAATCAATAACGTCCAAATTGTCAACATGATACTTCTTTGTGGAGTAAAATTCAAGAATGCTCAGAAGAATATTTCCATGAAAAGATATTGGATGAAGCGCAAATATCAAGGATATTCCACTAATTTCATGGAGTATAGAAGCCAAAACTTTAACTAACTGAGTATAATAGAATATATGAAACCGAAATGGATTTTTGTTCAAATGCGGTAATCCACGTAGAAGCGATCATTTCCATAATTTAATAAGGAATGAATAATGAAGGATCATTCACCATACATGCAGAACCCATGTTCACTAAAGCGCGTAATCCATCAAGATGCACAGATTATTCCTACTGTAATAATAAAGAATGGAACCAGTCACGCAGAACCCGCTGCATGCATGTGATATTCCAATGAATAATAAAGAATGGAACCGTGTCATGCGTAATCCGCACAAACATGATATTCCAAATGTAATAATAAAGAATGGAATAACAACAAATTCCCTGCATCGATATAGACCGCATGACAAGTTATTCCAATGTAATAATAAAGAATGGAATAACGTAAGAATTTTACCATGTATGCGGTATTGTGATAGACAAAGTTATTCCAATATAATAATAAAGAATGGAATAATAACCCTTACGAGTATTGAAAGAAAATAACTCTCTTCATGAATACGAAGAATAATACCCTTTACCTTAGAAGAAGATCGGATATCGGAATAGTGAGGTAGAAGACTTCTTCTTCTTTCTCTCTATAATTTTCTCTATGATAATTGCTCTATAGCTTTAGTGAATTGGTGAGAAATGAAGGAAGAATGAGCTTCTATTTATAGGAAAATATAGTTTCGATAATTGCACATTTTGGGGCTTAAAATATTACAGTATCATACCTTCCTCTTTTTCTTCATTTTTAGATTAGTCCTGCAAGTATTATCAAACTTGCACCACAATATTTAACAACCAAAATCGCTCCTGTGAAAGAGGGGCTTTCGATAAGGATTTCTCCTTATTATCGCCAAGAATTAGGTGACCAAACCTCTCCTTGAAAGAACTTCTAGACATTGTCAATATTACAAATAATAATATGAATAACTTTGCCGTCTCAATTATTGATTTAATAATAATAAATATTATGCAGATGATACTGTGACAATAATTGAATCAATAATATGAGAGATATGATGCAACAATTACTGTAGCAATAATTGAGTATAACTGAGTGACATTTCACGTAAGCATCAATAATCAATATCGTGTGCTACTATGCAACCACGCGTATTACTGTACTTTTACTACCGGGTAGTTTAACAGTTTAATGGTAACCCTTTCGCGGTTATTTTTATAAAAAGATAATTCTGTCATTTTCTAACTACGACAATACTTCTGTTGTGGGGTCTACCAATGATTATACCGTCGTACGAATATTCCTTGTTAAAACGAATATTCCCCGACCAATCGAATATTATATAACCACTTGCTTACTTTGTAAAATTTGTAAATATTACTCAAAACTATAACATTATATCAAATCCACACCATAATATTCAAAAATATATTTCGAGAAAATTATTCTTTATTCATAAAAATTGGGGTCTTACAACCTCCCCTTCTTATGAAATTTCGTCCTCGAAATTAGGGTACGTACCTGGTATATCAAAGAGGTGAGGATATCTTGATTGCATCTCAGATTCTAACTCCCAGGTCATTTCTTCCACATCGTGGTTTCTCCACAAAACTTTGACTTGAGGTATAACCTTGGAGCGTAGAATATGATCCTTCTTATCCAAGATTTTAACAGGTATTTCTTCATACGTTAAATCTTCCTCTATCTTATCTGGTTCTAATTCAATAATGTGGTTCGGGTCTTTCACATATTTACGTAACATAGATATGTGAAAAACGTTATGAACACGAGATATACTTGGCGGTAAGGCGAGTCTATAGGCCACAATTCCTACTCGATCTAAGATTAAAAATGGGCCAATGAATCGAGGATTAAGCTTTCCTCTCTTTCTAAATCTCGTAACTCCTTTCCATGGAGCAACACGTAACAACACATGATCTCCAATATTGAATTCCACGTCCTTTCGATGAAGATCAGCATAACTCTTTTGTCGATCTTGTGAGGTTTTTATACGTTGTCGGATCATTTGAATCTTTTTCATAGTCATACGTACCAACTCTGGTCCCAACAACGTTGCATCACCCACCTCATCCCAGCATACTAGAGAACGACACTTTCTTCCATACAACGCCTCAAATAGAGCCATGCCAATACTTGTTTGATAACTATTGTTGTAAAAAAACTCCACCAATGGTAAGAACTTGTCCCAACTTCCCTTGAAGTCAAGGACACAGAGTCTTAATAGATCTTCAAGTGTTTGAATAGTCCTCTCCGACTGCCCGTCCGTCTGAGGATGATATGTCGAGCTAAATCGTAAATTTGTTCCCATAGTTTTTTGCAAACTAACCCAAAATCTTGAAGTGAATCTTGGGTCTCGATCAGAAACTATGGATACTGGCAAACCATGCAGTCTTCCAATCTCGTTTATGTACATACGAGCAAGACGTTCAAGTGTATAAGTTTCTCGTATAGGTAGGAAATGAGCAGACTTGGTCAATCTATCAACAATGACCCAAATTACATCTATGCCTTGAGAAACCTTGGGAAGACCAGTAACGAAATCCATGGTAATGTGCTCCCACTTCCATTCTAGAATTTTAAGTGTTTGCAATTGTGATGCCCCAAAATCCGGGTATCTTCCAACCTGACAGATGGTACTACACGGTGCTACAGTTCACATAAACATTCAATTGAAATGCCTCAAAAGAACGGATATGTCTTATATATATATCAAATGAATATTTATATTTCCCAGGTTCTTTACAACCAATACATTTGTCTTCGTCATAATATCAATATTATTCCTTACAAAACCTATATTATTATATATGTAATCTACGGGTTCCCCTTCGGCTGCCCTTTTTCCTTGCCGGATCCATCGGTCCGTTCGGTCTTAGCTACATTCATATGGTTCAAGCAAGAATGAGCCTAACTAGCTCAGCAAGTACAAGAATTCTAGGAAAATAGCATGCTTGAAACATAGGAATCGTATATCCTTGATAACTGAACAATAGTTACGAAGTACTATCGATAATTCAAAATAGCACTTCTTTTCATTCAAAACGTTTTACAACAATAATATTCAGTAAAACATCAATTCCGGTTCAAGACCGTAAGTATTTCATAATTACTTTGAGAAGGACATCCCGGCACGAAGTCCGTAAGTCTGCATAGCTTACGAAAGACGTCTAGTGATCACCTGGAGTACTCTATGTTGATCAACACTACATTCATTAAACGTGTATACGCTTAAGTTGTGGCAACCTCACGTGCACATCGCTATTTGATGACAAAACAATTTGAGCATACTCAGTCTACTTTTGAAAACCACAACAATATTAGTTTGGTAAATCCTTATCAATACTTGATAGAATAACATAACATACGTCGAGCCGAAAGAGTTGGCTTTGACTTCCTCAAACATTAACTCATGTGAAGAATACATGAATCACACAGACTTGTCCAGATCGAACTGGAACAAGGGTTAGAGTACTTGCCTTTAGCATCTGCTACAGTTTATAACACGTGCACTTTAGGTCCTTAAGTCTCTACAATAGATGATAACATAACATAGCACATTAGGTCATGAATGATCACACATGGTTCCTAAAGAATCTTACCCTTCTTCTCAATCTAAATACGTATTAGATTTGTTGTTATAGGTTCCGGCTTTCCATTACGTCATTCTTACATTCATAAGTAATTAACTTAATCTTAACCCTAAGTGTTCATACTTAAGGCTTAATTATGTCTTAACAATGTTTCATTAAGATCCTTATTTAATTGCTTATCAATTACTCTTCATGTTCAACTTGTAAACATTCTCTATTGTCTAGGTCATGAAGTCAAGGTCATGCTATGTGCCGAATTATAACACTTTGTTTCGCTTCTTGCGCTTACCTCTTCGCTCAAAACCCGGACTTATGTGCTGGCATGAGTCCCATAATTGATGGTCATGCACATGGACTCTTCTTCGGTGATGGCCATTTTGTATTTCTTACACAAGAACTTTGGCTTGGAGCCCAGGGCAGGCCTTGCACTATGTGCCATGTAAATGTTTGATGATTTTTCAAATGTTGAGATTCCGGACTTCAGAATTCTTCGTTATAAGTCCGAATTGGCTCGCTTCGAGCCTACGGTTCACAAATTACATACTCTATGCGCTCATGCAAGAATTTTATCTATTTTACTTTGTTTGCTAAAATTTCACCTATTAGTTCATTTTAACGAAAACGATAAACGTTCGCGAACGTTCAACGCTCGTTTCTTCGTTCTTAGTCAGAATCCGGTCATTTTCGAGTCCGCGACTCTATAATGCCAAACATGACTTGTCTCCATCGAAAACCAACGTTTATGACATCAAACACAAAATACGACTTCCATTCCGAGAATTTCACGAATTCGACGATTATCGTCCAATCGTGTAAATTTCGGCGAAACCTCATTACGAATCGTTCTAGGTGGATTTTAATCAACATAAAGACATTACCAGTTACTTACTACACCAAATTATCATCAAAGTAGGTTTTAACTTATTCTCATAAGTCAATGACTTATTCAACTTATTAACTACAAATTCTCATGCTTATAACTTACTATGAACTTAAGTCCATCAATCAACGTTTTCCAAACTATTTTGAACATACTAACATCATATGACCAACATATGGCAAGTTCTTCCCAAGTTCATCAATTAGATTATTATTACATAATCCCTCTTGCCTCGATATTATAACGCTACGTATTTCCCGGAAGTTCAAATAATTCCCGAGCGATAAACGGTGAATAGTGTTTTTCGTAAACTTTCTCGGAAAACTTTTATTTTCGTCTTGGAAATTCAAACACTTTAAGTCATACACATGGTTCAATTACTACGATGCTCCAACGTTTCTAGGTTATAGAACGACATACATCTTATTAACACATAATAATAACAAATAATATTATTTTATTTATTAATTAATTCTTTCAAATATTTTACAAAGGATCCGAATTTCTCGGTCGTTACAGCAATGGACCTTTTGGCACTTAATGCTCCGCCTTGACTCGTTGACAAGTTAGACACCTTGAGATAAACCCCATTATCTCTCTCTTCATAGTGCTCCACCAAAACGTATGTCGAAGATCACGATACATTTTGGTACTCCCAGGATGGATTGCAAATGGTGTGTTATGCGCCTCCATCATGATTTTATACTTCAAGTCAGAATCGTTAGGAACACAAAGTCTGGAGTTGACTCAAAGTATTCCTTCTTCATCGATTCTTGCTTCTGAAATAGCACCTTCTTGCACTTTCTTCCTCATACGCATCAGCTCCAGGTCTGTAGCTTGAACAGCTTTAACTTTATCAATTAAAGTCAGTTCCACTCGTATATTCGCCATCATCACATGGGTCCCTGGAGTCTTTAACTCTATTTTCATCATTTTCAAGTCATACAAAATGGGCTCATATGTTGACAATATTGCACTCGTGCGCGCGATATGATCTTCTACTCAATGCGTCGCCTACTACGTTCGCTTTTCCGTGGATGGTATTGGATGGTATGATCATAATCTTTCAACAACTCAAGCAATAAATCGTTGCTTGCATGTTGAGTTCCTTTTGAGTGAATAAATATTTGAGGCTTTTATGATCCATATAGATCTCCACCTTCTCCATATGTGTAATGTGAGACCCCAAATTTTATGAATAAATAGTTAATTTTCTCAAATAATTTTTTAAAATATTATGGTGTGGATTTGATATAATGTTATAGTTGTGGGTAATATTTATAAATTCTTCAAAAGTACGCAAGTTGTTATATAATATTCGATTGGTGAGGGAATATTCTTTTTGTTTGGAATATCCGTATGACCAAGACAATCATTGGTGGACCCATGAATCTGGAATTATCATTTGATTGAGAAAACGACAAAAATATTTTTATGAGAATAACGGCGGAAGTTTTACCATTAATACTTGTTGAACTACTTCGTTAGTAAAAGTACAAGAATATGCGTGGTTGCATAGTAGCAATACCAGTATTGATTATTGATGTTTACGTGATAAGTCACTTTCGGTTTTGTTTTATTGGTATTATTAATGTAATAAAACGTAAAGTTTATTATATAAAAATGTAATACTTTTATAAAGTTATTCGCTTTATTAGGCTAATAGTAAAATCTTTTTATATAAAAATGTAATACTTTTATAAAGTTATCTGCTTTTATTAGACAATAATTAGAATATATTATATTTTATTATGCATAGTGTTTGCATAGTGCCTGCATAGTTTTTGCATAGTAAAATCTTTTATAAAGTTATTCATTTTATTAGATTATAAATAGAATATATTATATTTTATTTAAAAGATTTTGCTTTAAATATGGACCGTCGATTAAAGTAAATCAATCTAGGCTCGTTCATGAGTTAGTTACTATGCGCTCATTTTCTATAAATAAAGCTCATTCCTTCATTATTTCTTACTTAATTCAATTGAAACTCTAGAGAGATAAACTATAGTGAGAAAAAAGAAAAGTATTCTCACTACTTCACTACTCATATATCCAAAGACTTTTCTTCTTAAGGTAAGGGATATTATTTGTTGTACTTTCGTAAGGGTATTCTTTCTTTCTTATTCGTGAAGAGAACTTACATTATTCCATTCTTTATTATTCTGTTGGAATAACTTTTGTATACGCGGGATACCTTATACTTGGTGAAATTCTTCTAATATTTCGTTCTTTATTATTCTGTCGGAATATCATGTTTGTGCATTTACGCCGGACCTGGTTCCATCTTTATTATTCTGTTGGAATATCCTCGTCTGCATGCGCTTTTACAATTTTACTCGATTCCGTCTTTTATTATTCTCATTGGAATATCCTCATCTTCAGGCGCTTTCACGCCGCACTGTTCCATCTTTATTATTATTATTCGCTGGAATATCCTGCTCATGGCGCTTTTACTGTGGGACCGGGTTCCGTTATTTATTATTCTGTTGAATAACTTTGTCTATCTAAGTACCGCATGCATGGTGATTTCGTTGTTATTATACTCTTTATTATTCTCATTGGAACATCCTCGCTTGGTGCAATTTTGCCTGACCTGGTTCCGTTATTATTATTCTGTTGGAATAACCTGTTTATGCGAAGTACCGCATGCATGGTGATTTTTTGTGTTATTCCATTCTTTATTATATTCATTTGGTTAAAGTTTTGACTTCTATACTCCATGAAATTAGTGGAATATCCTTGATATTTGCGCTTCATTCAGTATCGTTTCATGAAAATATTCTTCTGAGCATTCTTGAATTTTACTCCACAAAGTAGTATCATGTTGACAATTTGGACGTTATTAGTTCCTGGATAAATTAATTCTTGAACTTGTTTTATTGAATTCCTATATCATTGTCATCATCCTCATGTTTATATTATGTTGAAAGTAATCTGTGGCCTGTAGTGCGTAGATGGACTTGGTATGATTATGACCAGGGATTATTCGGTATAATCATGACCATAATGTTACAAATGATGTGGAAAAAGTCCTCATTGGCCCGTAGTGCATTGATGGACAGTTTTTGATATGATTATGGTTATGGATTCTCCTCGGCCAAGGGTGCAAAGATGAATTGTTTTATGGCATGATCAAGACCGTTGATGAAAACACGATTATCTTTAGCTCGTAGTGCATAGATAATTGTGGTCGTGATACTAAAGAATATCCTTGGCCGTAGTGCAGGGGTGATTCGATGATGTGGATTATTTATTAAGCTGAGTCCCAGCGATAAAAGTGATGAAAAACCTTTTAAATAATAAAAGATAGTAGATTTTATTCTCTACTTGACTCTTTTAATGGATTGTGTGTTCCTCTACAGTTAAACTTGATGTTTGTTATATTGTATCAGTTTAACACTGTTGAAGGCTAACGATAAATTATTCTGCATTATCTTAGACATAATATTTCTTACTGGGCTAGTTGAGCTCACCCTTTTGCTTTCATTTTTCTCTTCAGGAAATGTGAACGTAGCAGGGACTAGTAGGGGAACGGAGTGATGGTCCAGATGATAGCATTAGTAGTCCTCACTATTCTGTGAAATAGTGTGACAATAAATGTAATGAGGACCCCATTGAGTGTGGATATTGTCTAGATGACAATATTCTTATTAAAACTCACAGCATATGTATTGTCGTATTCTACACGATAGCTGTATATTTAAGATTGTATTTGTATTCTGTACCATGTATCTGGCGACCCAAGATGGGTGATGTAGAGCCAAATTTTGGGGGCGTCACAGGTAATGCCTTCAAATCTTAAGCGCAAAAACGACTGCTGCCAACTCTAGATCATGAGTAGGATAATTCCTCTCATATTCTTTGAGTTGTCATGAGGCATAGGCTATGACTTTCCCATGTTGCATGAGAACACATCCTAACCCTTTTGCAGAAGCATCAACAGAGATGACAAATCCTCCGAACCAGATGGTATTGTCAGAACAGGTGCTGAAATGAGTCTTCCCTTGAGTTCTTGAAAAATCTTTTCACATTCCTCACCAACTAAACTTTGTATCATTTTGAGTCAGCTGAGTTAATGGAGTAGTGATTCGAGAAAATCCTTCCACGAATCTCCGATAATAACCAGCTAAGTCGAGAAAGCTACGTACTTCGGTCACTGATTTTGGTTGCTCCCAGCTTTGAATTGCTTCAATCTTCTCTAGGTCAATAGATATTCCATGATTTGATATCACGTGCCCAAGGAATGTAACTTCCTCAAGCCAGAACTCACATTTCTTCAACTTGGAATATAGCTTGTTTTCACGAAGCTTTTGGAGTATCAGCCTCAAGTGTTGCTCATGGTCTTCACAGGTTTTGGAGTATATGAGGATGTCATCAATAATGACGACAACAAAGTGATCCAAATATTCCTTGAATACTCAGTTCATCATGTCCATGAAAGCAGCAGGAGCATTAGTCAATCCAAAAGACATGACTAGGAATTCATAATGCCTGTACCGAGTTCTGAAAGAAGTCTTTGGAATGTCATCAGTTTTAATCTTCAACTGATGATATCCGGAACGAAGATCAATCTTTGAAAAGAATTTGGCTACTTGAATTTGGTCAAACAGGTCATCAATACGAGGCAATGGGTACCTATTTTTGATGGTGACATGATTCAACTCCCGATAATCAATACAAAGTCGCATACTTCCATCTTTCTTCTTCACGAATAGAACAGGAGCACCCCAAGGAGATGTACTAGGACGAATAAAGTCAATGTCTAACAATTCCTGCAGTTAGGTCTTTAACTCTTGAAGTTCAATAGGAGCCATTCAACATGGGGCTTTGGAAATGGGTGTGATACCAGGTTCAAGGTCGATACAAAATTCAATTTTACACTCTGGGGTAGGCCAGGAAGTTCTTCAGGGAATACGTCAAGAAGTTTATTAACAATAGAAATATCGTTCAAAACTGATGTATTTTTGTTTAAATCTGTGACATGAGCTAAGAAAGCTTGACATCCATTTTTTAATAAATGAATAGTTTTATGGCTTGAGATGACCATGATTGATTTTAATGGTTTGGTCACTTGAATTCGCATAATAGATTGATTAGGAATATGAAAGCTAACAACCTTCCGAAAATAATCAATTTTAGCATGATGAGTAGTTAACCAATCAGTCCCTAGAATCACGTCAAATGCAAGTATTTTTAAGGAAATAAGATCGACAGGTAACGTGCGGTTACAAATTTGAATCAAACAAGACTTATAAACAGTGGATGTAATGAAGGTTTCTCCCAACAGAGTTTCAACCGATAAGTCAAAGTCTAATTTCTCCGGAGTCAAATTTAAATGTTGAGCGCAAGTAGGAGAAATGAAAGAATGGGTAGAACCGGTATCAAATAAAGTATAAGCTTCACTAGAGTTTATGATTAGCTTACCCGTGATCACCTTGTTCGGATTCCTCGCTTTTTGGGAGGTTACGACAAACGCTCTCCCTTGAACTACCGGTTTTGTCTTATCTCGGACACCCTTTGATGCCTCCATCCCAGCTGGACTTGACTTTGGTGCACGACAAAATCGGGCTAGGTGACCTTCTTTTCCATAATTGAAACATGCTTTGGACTGCATCGCACAGTTTGGACTGATGTGTCCTTCCCCTCCACATTTGTAACATACGATAGGTGGTCGTTCTCCTTCCTTAACAACGGGTGTTGGTGCTGACGTCTTTCCATCATTGTTGAATCTCCTCTTCTTGAAATGTCCATTCTTATTGTCTTGGCCATGATTACCACCGAAGTGGTTACCATTTCTGGCATGTTGATTCCCTCCACGTTTGTTGTCACCGCTTCTATGACTGCCACCACTGGAATTATCAATTTGCCGGCTGCTTTCTCTTGGTTGGGTTGACTCGTTATCGCGCTCCAATAACTGAGCCCTATTTACAACATCTGAATACAAACACAGTTTATGAGAAATTAGATATTGACGTATCTCGGGTTTCAAACCTCTTACAAACATCTGCGTCATTCTCTCCTCATTATCAATCAAGTGAGACGCAAACCGGGATAACTCGACAAACTTAGCTTCGTACTGTGACACGGTCATATTGTTCTATTCCAACTTGATGAACTCTACTTCTTTCATGTGACGAATACTTTCGGAAAAGTACTTGTCATTGAATAGTTCTTAGAACTTCTGCCAAGACATCTTCAGTGCGGTAGGTTGAGTACGCTTTATTGATTCCCACCAGTAGTCTGCCTCTCCTCGTAACATAAAGGTGGCAAAGGGAACCTTTTGCTTCTCGGAGCATCCCAAGACATCAAATATCTTGGTGATCTATTTTATCCACGTCTCCGCCCTAAGTGGTTTTGGCTCTCCAATAAACTCTAGTGGTCCCAGCTCCTTGAACTGTTTAGCGATGACCGTCCGAGAGTTGCCATTGTTTCCACCTGTATTTTGGACAGGAGTCTCTCTTTCCTGATGTTGTACAAATTGCAGAAAGCTCCTAAACATTTCATCGTTCTCCATTTGATCGATGTTGTTGTTCACCTGAGGATTATTGCCTTCCTGATGCACATTATCCTGGGTGTTGATCTGTGGTGACTCAACGGTCTCCTGTGCTCCATTGCTATTCTCAACATTCTCGGATGTCATTTTCAAATACTGCCACAAAATAAGGGTTAATTGACATGTCACATATTATCCCTATACTCCGTGAATTCGACCAATTAAATACCAAATAAACTTAGGTAGGTCATACTAGCTAAATCTAATTCCCGCTCTCCCTCCTAGTTCTTGTTTCACATCTCACCAGGGGATCATATCCTAAGCTTTGATACCAACCGTGATGCCCCCAAAATAGGTATACATCACCCATCTTAAGTCGCCAAATACATGGTACAAAATTCAAATACAACTTAATTATACAACAATGCGTGTAAAATACGACAAAACATAATCTAAGAGTTTTAATAAGAATATTGTCATCTGGACAATATCCACACTCAATGGAGTCCTCATTACATTTATTGTCACACTATTTTATAGAATAGTGAGGACTACTAAAACAACCATCCTCGACCGTCAATCCGCTCCCCGACTGCGTCCTAGCTATATTCTCATTTCACAGAGAGAATAAAAGAAAGAAAGGGTAAGCTCAACTAGCCCAAGAAGAAATATTATAACTAAGATAATGCGTAATAAATTATCATTAGCCTTCAACAATGTTAAACTGATAGAATATAATAGACAACAAGTTTAACTGCAACGGAATAAGCAATCCATTAGAAGAGTCAAGTAGAGCATAAAATCTACTATCTTCTATGATTTAAAAAGATTTTCATCAGCTTTATCGCTGAGTCTCAGCTTAATAAATAAAATTGATTCATCCCTGCATCACGGCCAAGGATATTCTTGTAATCATCAATGGTCATGATTATACCGAATTATCCCTGGTCATAATCATACCAACAACTGTCCATCAATGAACTACAGGCCCATGAGGATTTTTACCACATCATTTGTCACATTATGGTCATGATTACACCGAATAATCCCTAGTCATAATCATACCAAGTCCATCTATGCACGTAAGCCAAAGATGACTTTAATCACAATATAAGCATGAAGATGATGACAATGACATAATAATTCAATAAAAACAAGTTCAATTATAAATTTTAAGGATTTATAATTTTAATTTATCCAGAAATCAATTATGTACAAATTGTCAACATGATACTTCTTTGTGGAGTAAAATTCAAGAATGCTCAGAAGAATATTTCCATGAAAAGATACTGGATGAAGCGTAAATATCAAGAATATTCCACTAATTTCATGGAGTATAGAAGCCAAAACTTTAACCAACTGAGTATAATAGAATATATGAAAACACAAATGGATTTTTGCCCGCCATGCGGTAATCCACGTAGACAGATCATTTCTACAATTTAATAAGGAATGAATACGAAGGATCATTCACCATGCATATGGTATTCCACATGACATGTGTTATTCCAATGTAATAATAAAGAATGGAACTGTGTCATGCGTGAATCCGCATTGCAGACGTGATATTCCAAATGAATAATAAAGAATGGAATAAAAACAGAATTCACCGTGCATGCGATAGATCAAGCATGCATACGAGTTATTCCAATGTAATAATAAAGAATGGAATAACGTAAGAATTTCACCATGTATGTGGTATCAGACATAGAAAGGTTATTCCAACATAATAATAAAGAATGGAATAACAACCCTTACAGTATTGAAAGAAAATAACTCTCTTCATGAATACTGAAAGAATAATACCCCTTACCTTAGAAGAAGACTGGATACTGGAATAGTGAGGTAGCAGACTTCTCTTCTTCTTTCTCTCTATAATAATTGCTCTATAGCTTTAGTGATATGGTGAGAAATGAAGGAAGAATGAGCTTCTATTTATAGGAAAATATAGTTTCGATAATTGCACGTTTTGGGGCTCAAAATATTACAGTATCATACCTTCCTCTTTTTCTTCATTTTTAAATTAGTCCTGCAAGTATTATCAAACTTGCACCACCTCCTCTAATAGTAAGTAATGTGAAATAATAGTTCATTCATGTGACTTAATAGTATAATCATGTGAAAAAACTAATTAAAATATAGTACCTTCAACTATACCTCCATTTTTAACTTAGTCATGCAAGTATTATCAATCTTGCACCACCTCCTCTAATAGTACAAGAATGTTAATCAATAGTACACACATGTGAACAAATAGTTATAATCATGTGAATTAATAGCAACTAATTGCTCATTTATCCGGTTAATTACCCGATTGGTCAACATAACCTCCAGACATCAATTATTATCGAAATAAATGTCGATTTTCACTAACACTAATAATTCCAACACAATAGAACTATCCATTTCATCTTTAATCAACACGAACTTATTCATTATTAATATTATAATTCACAATATTTAACAACCAGATCGTTCCCAGGAAAGAGGGGGCTTTCCGATAAGGATTTCTCCTTATTAGCGCGCAATTAGGTGACCAAACCTCTCCTTGACAGAACTTCTAGACATTGTCAATATTGCAAATAATAATATGAATAACTTTGTCGTCTCAATTATTGATTTAATAATAATAAATATTATGCAGATGATAATGTGACAATAATTGAATCAATAATATGAGAGATATGATGCAACAATTCATCGTAGCAATAATTGAGTATAATCGAGTGACTTATCACGTAAGCATCAATAATCAATATCGTGTGCTACTATGCAACCACGCGTATTACTGTACTTTTACTACCGGGTAGTTTAACAGTTTAACGGTAACCCTTTCGCGGTTATTTTTATAAAAAGATAATTATGTCATTTTCTAACTACGACAATACTTCCGTTGTGGGGTCCACCAATGATTGTGCCGTCGTATGAATATTCCCTATTAAAACGAATATTCCCCAACTAATCGAATATTATATAACCACTTGCTTACTTTGCAAAATTTGTAAATATTACCCACAACTATAACATTATATCAAATTCACACCATAATATTCAAAAATATATTTCGAGAAAATTATTCTTTATTCATAAAAGTTGGGGTCTTACACATTATGTGTTAGATAGGTTATGAATTGTGTATAAGTTAAGGTTACTCGACCTTGGGAATAGTGTGTAAAGTTATTGTATAAACAATTTATGTTTATATCTTCCGCAATAGTAATAGAATTTAATTGTACCAGATCTGCGGTGATTTAAGACCCGGATCTGGGGACCTCACATCCATTAGTAAAACTTATTTAAGCATGCAAGATAAGTCCACATTGTCTAAATCATGCTTTCATACTCATTTGTACACATACTCAAGTTATTTACATATGCTAGAAAGATTAGAATTTGATAGCATAATGCTCATCATGCTTTGTTTTGCAAAACTTCAAGTTTTCCTTTAGAAACTCCCTTTAAAATCAAGATAGCAAAACTTATTATAAACGAAGCAAACTTATGCCTTATGTTAGACTTGTTTATGTATATATCTAGGTTATCTACACATGTTCACCAGATCAGAAAGTTTATTACTCTATGTTCACAATTTCTAGTTTTCCAAAACTTTAAATTTTCTTTGAATGTTCGTATTAAAACCACTAACATGGCTTCTATATACATACCAAATCTCAGTCCACAAGTTAAGGTTGTTTATATGCATATTCTAACCAAAGTAGCATGATCAGAATGGGACAAGATCACAAAATTACTACACATAACTTGCAGCCGGTGCGGCCTCGCTATCATGTACTATAGAAGTATGCTACCAGCGCCACTTGACGAAATGAAAAATAATGGCTCTGCATTTGTAGAGCCTCAACACAAACCATGCTAAATCTGCAACCAGACCAACTAACATGCTTCTAAACATGTATACAAACTCAGATTACACATACATGACTACTCAGAATCCAACTAACAAGTTATTACCAAAAATTCTAGAATTCTCCCATTATTAAAATAAGAACACTGATGTTACCTTTGTGATAAGAATTGGGCAGAGGTTGTACTCAAAATCAAATTACCCTTTATAGCCACTAAACAAGTAATCTCAGCAACATAGAAAATGAAGGGGAATGCTCAATTTATAGACAACTTACTAACCATGCCAAGCCATTGTCCAAGGAATTAAACCAAGAGACGGAAGGAGAATTCATTGGGTAATCAAGAGTTGGTGCAATAGTGGCCAACCACCCCCATCACCCACACCCTTCTTCATCATGGCTAGCTACTGGGAAGGTTGAGAGATGAAGGAAATAGGTAGCCTTAGGCCAATGGCTCTTCACGTGTGGGAGAAGAGAGTGACTCATAAAATGGGACAATTCTATTCTCAGCATTTGATAGATGAATAATGCCACATACTATATGTTTAATACACATATATGTATACTTAGGTTTTAAATCCAATTGGGTGCATACATGGATTTAAATGATATAGCAATATTATGTTAGAAATTTAGGGGTATAAATATAATCCATGTACATTTTGATAATGCCAAATTATGATTTAATTGAGTAGTGACACACCACATTATCATAACCCCTATTATATTATTTATTCACATAGTCTAAGTTGATATTCCACACATACTTACTGTCACATAAGAAATTATTTATGTCGCTTATAATTCTTTTCTATACATAATATAGTTACACTAAGTGTCACTCTACACTTTCTTTTTAACATAGGAACCATATGTTAACACATATCTTACACACATCAATTAAATGTTATAATTCTAATTACGTAATTTACTTTTGTGACACCCCCAAATCTTGGTACTTCATTTCCTCAAGATTTGGTATTCACTTAATCAAAACATTCATTTTTAACTACCCAATTATAATAAATTGAATAATAAAAACCTGCCCATACAGGATAAAACTTAAATAAAAATCTCCCAGGTTATCTAACCTTTAACAACAATCATTCAAATGCGGAAATTTAAATAAACTTCATTACAATCTTTAAATCAAAGTCTAAAAGTAAACTATCAAAACTATTACAAGTCTTCATGATTTATTCATCTTTCCTTTTCCTCATCAAAAGCTAGGTACGTCACCCGCTTCAACTTTAGTCAGAATAAATTTTACGAGCAAGAGTGAGCAAACAAGGCCCACTTGAAATAACAATAAATAAATCTTTAAACTTTTACATCAATTGCCAATATTAGGCTCAATAGAATCCGAACAATATATTCTATTAACTTTCCGAAAATTATAACATTCATCGAGGGTCTAATGACCACGAATCATGTCCACAGCTTATAAGTAATCTTTCAACTTTAACTTTAACAAATATAATAAGACTATAAGGACTCCACGTACTTAGGGGGATCAACCCTTTGTACAATGTATTGTGCACAACCAGTTCAACGCTAAGCGTAAACCTCTACTAAAAGAGTTGCTCATCTCAGTATTTAGAGTACAAGTCTGCACCAAAGGAAGTTTGGTTTGGATAAGCTTTCAAGATAATTTGGAATTCAACGAACATCAACTAAGGAGTAGTTGAATAAGACCAATAACACTATACTATAGAATAATCGTGATTGAATCAATTATAGTAAACTAAAGTCATGCATTAGGAATAATCTAATAGCATACAATTTGAATAACTATAGCATACCTTGCTTGAACAACACTAAGTCAAGGTTAATTAGAATTGAATAATAAGCATGCATAGCATAAATAGTTGTGCATGCTAAACCACAAGTTACATACAAGAATAACTTGCTCCAAATAACTTACATCATTATATTGTACTCGAATTGAAAACAATAATTGAATTAACAAGATAATAGATTAGAGAACTTGTATCGTCATGAATAATTAGATACAATGACTTACTCAATAATAGGAAATCTAGCTCTACGAAAGTGTAGAAGTAGCAACTTACAACAATTGTAATTGAATTTGAAAACAATAATGTACCAAATGAAATTAAACTCGCACAATGAAGTTTTGAGTTAGAGAACTTGCTCAATTATAAAAATAGAGTTAGAAAACTTGCCTTTAGCACAAGCTAAACCTTACAACTTGAATCAATACCCTATACATATGCCATATTGACATATTTAGTCATTACCAACATTATATATTTATATAAACAATACATACATCATGTAGGTTGAATTACCCATTCACATAATCAAACTATGTTAATACTAGTTAACACTTGATACATGCTCATTCATAGTTTAATACTACTGACATCATCATTTAACATTCATATTATTAACACATAACATTTATTTTCAAAATTTGTGTACTTAAACAAAATTGTCGAAACATTCTCGCTAACTTTCATGCTGCCATTTCCTTACATCTGTGTTCGCGCTTCTGTTGTTGAGTTAGCGATGCTGCTTCAGTCACAAAGTATAGGTTGGTATTTGCGGTATGGTATGTCGACGCCAAGCCAATTTATCTTCTTTGTATCATTGGGTTGCTGCGCATGGACTCGAATCTAGTGACCAAGCTTCTAAAACAAGATAAACAAAAGCCAAATTGGCCTAAAAGCTCGAATCTAATAGACTGATTAACATGTAATACACATATAGACTTCATATAAACATATTGTGAAGACTTCTAACATGTTTATACTCATAAAATAACCCAAACATCAAAGTTACAACACCCAATTTCAACATTTTTGGCAAAAACTCCATTGTTGACATTTTTTTATAAAAATCAACACTGTGATTTTGTTTTTCAATCAAAACAAAAATTTCAAAACATTATAGTTATGATTCTACATACTCTACCAATTTCCATAATCAATTTATCAATTTAACAACTAATTAAACCTTAATTTCTATTTTAAACTAAGCCATGTTCATATATAAATTTTCATGTAAACACTGTAATATACTTTCTTCCACAAAACACATACATACATGAATTACTTTATCTATAATCATATATAAACTCATGGAATAACCTTATAATCAATAATCATACAAAACTATATACATAACAACAATTTATCCTTTATAAAAATTTCACAGAGAACTTTTTGGAAGAAGAAGAAGATAACTAAATTTTAAGCAAAAAGGTTTGGATGATACCTTGTATGCTAGATGATGAAGGTTTTCCTTTTTATGATTCTTTCTTCCAATTCCTTTTATCAAAAACCTGTTAGGATTTCTCTCAATTTCACTATAGTTTTCTTCTTCTCTCCCTTTTCTTCTTCTGAGTTTTCTTTCTTCCTAACTCTAACATACGTAAAATAATATAACGTATATGGATATAATGTATATATTAAATATATAATATAACTCTAACTTAATTGACATCAGTTATTTTTATTTTGAAAATCAAAAGCCATAAGGCTTGTTTGGGTAACCACTAAAAATATAATCAATTAACCTTTATGCCTTTTTGGTAAAACACAATTAGATAAAAGACTTAATAGGCATTAGGCCTTGTTTGGCAAAACTGAATTAAACTCCCTTAATTTATTTTAATAACTCCTTTATAGCAAGGTTATTAGTCACACTTTTATTTAATTAATAAATCAATTAAAACATTAATCTATTAAATTACTTTAGAACATAATTTAATATCACATAACTATAATTTCTTTTATAATTGTAATTTTATTCGACCAACTAATATTTTAAATTACAATTTCCCATTTAAAATATTATAATTTATTTAAATCACTATAAGCTCTCTAGCTTACTTATTAAATTAAATTGGTATATAATCTCATAACAATTAATTTTCTTAGCTCCTTAATTATTTATTCAACAAATAATTAACTAAACCGCATCAACTCAAATTGCCATTAAATACTTATATAATTCATTAAATATTTAATATTGCAAATAAATATTTGATATTTAATATTTAATTATTTATTTAGCAAATAATTAACTAAACCACATCAACTCAAATTGAACAATTATTTATTCAACCATAAACATATCCATTAAATACTTATATAAATCAATAAATATTTAATATTACACTTTAAAATTCGGAATGTTACATCATTCCTCTCATACAAGGATTCTCGCCCTCGAATCACAACTCAAATTGAACAATTATTTATTCAACCATAAACATATCCATTAAATACTTATATAAATCAATAAATATTTAATATTACACTTTAAAATTCTGGAATGTTACATCATTCCCTCCTTACAAGGATTCAGTCCTCAGAATCACAACTAAAAGAAATCATTTGTTACATTCTTCCCTACTTACAAAGATTATGTCCCCAGAATCGAAGACATAGATTAAATAAATAACTCAGGGTACTCTTTTAACATTTTTCTCTTCGAGTTCCCATGTAGCTTCTTCAGCGTTGTGGTTCCTCCATATCACCTTCACAGAAGGTATCACTTTATTCCTGAGCACTTGTTCTTTCCTGTCGACTATCTGGATAGGAACCTCTTCATAAGACAAATCTTTCTCAAACTACAACAGTCCGTACTCGATCACATGTTTGTAGTCGGATTTATATGGTCGTAACACCGAAATGTGAAAAACATTATGAATGTTTTCCAACTCTAGAGGTAGAGCTACCTCGTAAGCCACTTCTCCCACTCTTCGTAGCACTTCAAAGGGTCCAATAAACCTCGGGCTTAGCTTTCCCTTTTTACCGAAACAAATTTTCCCCTTCCAGGAGAAACTTTTAGGAATACAAAAGTTCCTACGTCGAATGCACGATCTTGTCTGTGTTGATCAACATACTTTTTCTTGCATCTGCCTTGGGTCGCTATTAATCTTGTCTCGATGAGTTTGACAACGCCGCCAGCTTGTTGTACCAATTACGGTCCTAATAAATTGGCGTTCACCAGACTTCATCCCAAAGACAAATGGAGTTCTCGCACTTTCTCGCCGTATGATGCCCTCGTAAGGTGGCATGTCAATGCTCGCGTGATAATTGTTGTTGTAAGAAAATTCCACCAACGGTAATTGTTCTTCCCAGCTTCCTTTAAAGTCCATGACACATGCTCTCAGCATATCTTCCAATGTCTGAATTGTTCGTTCGCTTTGGCCATCTGTTTGTGGATGATAAGCCGTACTCATTTGCAACTGTGTCCCCATGCATTCTTGTAGTCTCTTCCAGAAATTTGACGTGAATTGCGGATCTCTATCGGATACAATTGATACTGGCACTCCATGCCTCAAAACGATCTCTTTAATGTACAATCTTGCCAACTGATCAAGATTGAATCTAATCTTTATTGGTAGAAAGTGCGCTAATTTCGTCAGTCTCTCCACTATCACCCAAATTGCATCGCATCCTCTCTGAGTAGTTGGAAGACCCACCACAAAATCCATCGTGATGTGTTCCCATTTCCATTCCGGTATTTCCAACGGTTGGAGTAATCCGCTGGGTCTTTGATGTTTGGCTTTTACTCTCTGACACGTTAAGCATTTCGCTACACATTCAGCAACATCCCTTTTCATGTTTGGCCACCAAAAATGTTGGCACAAATCTTGATACATTTCCGTGCTTCCTAGATGAATTGAATATTTTGAGCTATGAGCTTCGGTCAAAATTTTGTCTTTCAGTTCAAGCACTGCTGGAACCCAAATTCTTCCCTCGGACCATAGTAATCCTTCGGTATCAACCTTGTATTTTACATCACCGCCCTCAACCAGATTCTCTTTGATTTTCCCATACTCTTCATCTTGTAGTTGAGCATTCTTCACTTTGTCCACTAAAGTTGGACCAGCTTCTATCTGGAATAGTTGTTCATCAGATTCTTTTGGAAATTTGATTTCCAACTCCAGTTTTGTCATTACTGAAATGAGCTCCTCCTGAGTTGTTATCAGCATCAATTTCTCCCGACCTTTCCTTCTTAAAGCATCTGCCACCACATTCGCTTTGCCCGGATGATAAAAGATCTCACAATCATAATCTTTTATCAATTCCATCCACCTTCTTTGACACATGTTCAAATCCTTCTGAGTGAAAATATACTTCATACTTTTGTGGTCTGTGTAGATCTCACATTTCTCTCCATAAAGATAGTGTCTCCATATCTTCAGAGCAAATACAACTACAGCCAATTCCAAATCATGAGTCGGATACCCTTTCTCATAATCCTTCAGTTGTCTTAATGCATAGGCAATAACTTTGCCATTCTGCATAAGAACACAACCCAACCCTTTGTGTGAGGCATCACTATACACCACAAAATTTCCTGTATTATCTGGTAATGTCAACACAGGTGGCACACTTAACTTCTTCTTCAAATCTTGGAAACTCTCTTCACATTTCTCCGTCCAAACGAATTTTACAGCCTTTCTTGTCAAATTTGTTAGCGGAGTGGCTATCTTAGAAAAATCTTGAATAAATCTTCAATAATAATCGGCCAGTCCCAAGAAACTCCTCACTTCTGTCGGTGTTCTTGGTTGTTCCCAATTGATTACCGCTTCCAATTTTGATGGATCTACTGAAATCCCATCCTTGTCAATAACATGACCCAAAAATTGTACACGGTCAAGCCAAAATTCGCACTTAGAGAATTTCGCGTACAAATTTTCCTTTCTTAATGTCTCCAATGTTAAACGTAAATGTTCCTCGTGTTCTTCTTGAGTTTTGGAATACACCAGAATGTCATCAATAATACCACTACAAACTTGTCTAAGAATGGTTTAAACACCTTGTTCATCAAATCCATGAACGCAGTAGGGACATTGGTTAAACCAAAAGACATCACCAGAAACTCGTAATGTCCATACCGAGTTCTGAATGCCGTTCTAGGTATATCCTCCTTTCTTACCTTCAATTGATGATACCCACTTCTCAAATCTATTTTCGAGAAATATTTAGCACCCTTCAGCTGATCAAACAAGTCATCTATTCTAGGCAACGGATACCTATTCTTAATAGAGACTTTGTTTAACTCTCTATAATCAATGCAAAGACGCATTGATCCATCCTTCTTCTTAACAAATAAAACTGGCGCTCCCCACGGCGATACGCTTGGTTGAATATATTTCTTGTCCAGCAACTCTTGCAACTGTACCATTAGTTCCTTCATTTCTACCGGAGCCATTCTGTACAGGGCCTTCGATATCGGTGTTGTTCCCGGAGCTAAGTCGATCACGAACTCAATTTCTCTGTCAGGCGGAAGTCCTGGCAAATCCTCTGGAAACACGTCTTCAAATTCCCTCACTACTGGTATTTCTTCTAGTTTCACACCCTTCTTCTGAGTATCGACTATGTAAGCTAAATATCCCACACAACCTTGACTCAACAATTTCTTGGCCTGCATAGTCGTCAGACATTTCATTTGTCTAGGCGACTTACTACCATAAAATACTACCTTTGACGGAGTCATAAGGTTTACACACTTCTGGATAATCGACATCGCTCCATATTTGAATGTACCAATCCATCCCCAAAATTACATCAAATTCCCAGTCTAATCGGAATCAAATCTACCAACAAGATATTTTCCTTAATGTTCACCCTACGCTTCTTGTATACTGAATCTAACAGGATTACTTCCTTATTCGCAATTTCTATGTTCAAAGGAAAATTCAGTTCTTCTCTAGGCAATTCTAACCTCTTAGCAAATTCATCAGATATAAATGAACAAGTAGCACCTGAATCGAATAATACATAAGCATTTATATCATTGATTGGGATAATACCTGACACTACATCTTTTGATTGCACAGCATCTTGCACAGTCATGTTGAAGGTTCTGGCTGTGGGTTTGTTTGATGCTACAGGTCCTGCAATGGCCCATGTACCTCCATTGTTACCTCCATTACTTCTGGTTGTCACTCCATCCTTCTTCTTAGGACATTCATGAGCAAAGTGATCCTTGGATCCGCACGTGAAACACGCATTCTTCTTTGGTTGAGTGCAACTTAGGGCGATGTGACCCTCCTGGCCACAATTGAAGCATACCCGCTTCCCCATTAAGCACGCACCCTTGTGAAATTTCCCGCATGTCGCACATGCTTCAAACTTTTTGTTTTGCTGGTTACCCTGCTGGTGTCCAGCACCCATGCTCCCATTCCACTTCCTCTTCAAGTTGTTGTTGTTGTTGTTGTTGTTTCCACCGCTACCACTCCCATTCTTAGTCTCATTCTCATTCCTCTTCTTCTTTTGTTCCTTATTGAACTTTGTCATTGCCTCGCCTCCACCTTCAGCGAGTACTACTTTCTCCATCACCGCTGCAAATGTCTTCAACTAGAACAGGGATACCCTACTGTACAACCAGGGCTTCAGTCCCTGTTCAAATCTCTTCGCCTTACTCTCATCTGTGCTGACTTGATATGGCGCAAACCTCGCCAATTCATTGAATTTTGCGGCATACTCGAATACCGTCATCGTCCCTTGTTTTAGTTCTAGAAACTGTACCTCTAGATGACTCTTTGAACTCTCCGAAAAATAGGTCTCGAAGAACAACTCCTTGAACCTATCCCAGGTCATCACTCCTAGCCCTTCCCAAGTTTTATTGGCCTGCCACCAATAACTAGCTTCTTCTTTCAACATGAATGTTGCAAAAGCAGTCTTCTGGTCATCCCCTACCCTAGCGACATCGAATACTTTTTCTATCTCAATAATCCAGTCCGTGCTTCATTTGGATTCATAGACCCACTAATTCGTGGTGGTCAAACCGCTTTGAAATCCTTAAACGTTATACCATGGTTTTGTGGTTGATTCTGTGCAACGCCCACCGATGAGGTGTCGCTAGTTGTTGAACAGGGTTACCACAACATTATTGTTATTGGTAGTTCTCTCATTGTTTCTCTGTCCGGGGGTGGTTCACGTCTGGGAGGCATTTTCTGTTAAAACAAAACATCTATTAAACTATTACTCAGCTTCTTTAAGTATTTTCTACTTAACTTGCCTCCATAAAAGAAATAACCACATAACACATAACACTTTGAGTAAAGTAACAACTTTTATTTATTCAAAACCTTTTTGGAAAACATAAAACAATAGCATCACTGCTATCTACATTACTTTCCTGAACTACACAAGTTTCAGGACAACATCATAGTCATATCCCATAGGTTGCATAACACTTGGGATTTACAATTTATTTAACCTTTCACTCATCATACAACAACTACGATGTTCTATTAAGATACTTCTTAGCCCTATCACGTTCTTCCTCCATGACCCGAAACATTATTCTGTGATCTAACACGAATAATGGCAGCGTCTCGAACTGAATCGGATATCCCATGACCCAATCTTGAGCTCGATTAATTGCGGTGTCAAATACTTTATCCATCTCTTCCATCTTCATCCTTTTCGCCTGTGAGTTCCTTACTGCTCTTCCAGTTCATTGATAAGCTTCCTCGTATGCATCTTCAGCTCTTGCCCTCTTAGCAGCTTCTTCTCTCAGCTTGTTCTTCAGTTCAGCAACCATCTCGATCAATTGTTCTTTCTCTCCTTCAGTCTATACTAGTTTCTCCTCGACATTTGTTAGTCATTCCTCACGATCCTGGATCTCGTCGTCTTTTTGTGTCATTGCAGTCTGTTGTTCAGCTACTATCTCCTACAACTCCTCAACTGTATCCTGAAGTTCCACGTTACGGTCATGCACCTCATCGTATATACGGCCTGCTATCGAGTTAAGTGGAATCCTTTCCTCCTCATCCTCGTCATCCTTATCCTCCTGTGGTAACTCAATGGGATCCCCCTCGTCTGTCTACACATCATCATCCTCATCCTCAACTACTATGACCAACGGGGCTGACTCCCGTGGCAGTAGTTGTTCCCAAACTACATGAGTGTCGCGAGGCTCCTCCTGTATAGGCATTTGAGGTCCCTCCTCCCTAGCCTGACTAGATTCTCTGACATTAGTCATCCTGACAACAAAGTTTTAAAGTTTTAATTATTAATCATTACTACTCGACACTCACGAGTACATAAACTATAAACACATAAGTGTTTTATTACTTCTTTCTTAAAACTCGATAAGAGTTATCTCCACTATCTTTTCAAAGGTTACTTCCTAAGGCTTTTTCCCCCACCTAAGGTTCATAACCTAAAGCTTTGATACCAACTTGTGACACCCCCAAATCCTGGTACTTCATTTCCTCAAGATTTGGTGTTCACTTAATCAAAACATTCATTTCTAACTACCCAATTATAATAAATTGAATAATAAAAACCTGCCCATACAGGATAAAACTTAAATAAAAATCTCCCAGGTTATCTAACCTTTAACAACAATCATTCAAATGCGGAAATTTAAATAAACTTCATTACAATCTTTAAATCAAAGTCTGAAAGTAAACTATCAAAACTATTACAAGTCTTCAGTATTTATTAATTTTTCCTTTTCCTCTTCTTTGGTGATAGGTACGTCACCGTTTCAACTTTAGTCAGTAAGAAATTTTACGAGCAAGAGTGAGCAAACAAGGCCCACTTGAAATAACAATAAATAAATCTTTAAACTTTTACATCAATTGCCAATATTAGGCTCAATAGAATGAACAATATATTCTATTAACTTTCCGAAAATTATAACATTCACCGAGGGTCTAATGACCACGAAATCATGTCCACAGCTTATAAGTAATCTTTCAACTTTAACTTTAACAAATCATAAGACTATAAGGACTCCACGCATTTAGGGGGATCAACCCTTCGTACAATGTATTATGCACAACCATTTCAACGCTAAGCGTAAACCTCTACTAAAAGAGTTGTTCATCTCAGTATTTAGAGTACAAGTCCGCACCAAAGGAAGTTTGGTTTGGATAAGCTTTCAAGATAATTTGGAATTCAACGAACATCAACTAAGGAGTAGTTGAATAAGACCAATAACACTATACTATAGAATAATCGTGATTGAATCAATTATAGTAAACTAAAGTCATGCATTAGGAATAATCTAATAGCATACAATTTGAATAACTATAGCATACCTTGCTTGAACAACACTAAGTCAAGGTTAATTAGAATTGAATAATAAGCATTCATAGCATAAATAGTTGTGCGTGCTCAACCACAAGTTACATACAAGAATAACTTGCTCCAAATAACTTACATCATTATATTGTAATCGAATTGAAAACAATAATTGAATTAACAAGATAATAGATTAGAGAACTTGTATCGTCATGAATAATTAGATACAATGACTTACTCAATATTAGGCAATCTAGCTCTACGAAAGTATAGAAGTAGCAACTTACAACAATTGTAATTGAATTTGAAAACAATAATGTACCAAATGAAATTAAACTCGCACAATGAAGTTTTGAGTTAGAGAACTTGCTCAATTATAAAAATAGAGATAAAAAACTTGCCTTTAGCACAAGCTAAACCTAACAACTTGAATAAATACCCTATATATATGCCATATTGACATAGTTAGTCAATACCAACATTGTATATCTATATAAACAATACATACATCATGTAGGTTGAATTACCCATTCACATAATCAAACTATGTTAATACTAGTTAACACTTGATACATGCTCATTCATAGTTTAATACTACTGAAATCATCATTTAGCATTCATATTATTAACACATAACATTTATTTTTAAAATTTGTGTACTTAAACAAAAAACTGTCGTGAACCTTCTCGCTAACTTTCATTTATGCGCCACGATTTACATCATGGTTCGTATTATGCATCTGACAGTTAAGCGTTAACGGCTTGAGTCACGAAATATTTGGTTGGGTATGGCATGAGATTTATATCTTCATTGAATGGTGTGACTGCGCTGGCTGAGACTCAATTTGGCGACCAAGCTCGGCAGAATAAATGAACAAAAGCCAAATTGGCCTAAAAGCTCGAATCTAATAGACTGATTAACATGTAATACACATATAGACTTCATATAAACATATTGTGAAGACTTCTAACATGTTTATACTCATAAAATAACACAAACATCAAAGTTACAACACCCAATTTAAACGTTTTTGGCAAAAACTCCATTGTTGACATTTTTTTATGAAAATCAACACTGTGATTTTGTTTTTCAATCAAAACAGAAATTTCAAAACATCATAGTTATGATTGTACATACTCTATCAATTTTCATAATCAATTTATCAATTTAACAACTAATTAAACCTTAATTTCTATTTTAAACTAAGTCATGTTCATATATATATTTTCATGTAAACACTGTAATATACTTTCTTCCACAAAACACATACATACATGAATTACTTTATCTATAATCATATATAAACTCATGGAATAACCTTATAATCAATAATCATACAAAACTATATACATAACAACAATTTATCCTTTATAAAAATTTCATTAAAGAACTTTTTTGGAAGAAGAAGAAGATAAAAAATTTTAAGGAAAAAGGTTTGGATGATACCTTGTATGCTAGATGATGAAGGTTTTCCTTTCTATGATTCTTTCTTCCAATTCCTTTTATCAAAAAACCTGTTAGGATTTCTCTCAATTTCTCTATAGTTTTCTTCTTCTCTCCTTTTCTTCTTCGAGGGTTTTCTTTCTTCCTAACTCTAACATAATGAAAATAATATAACGATATGGATATAATGTATATATTAAATATATAATATAACTCTAACTTAACTGACATCAGTTATTTTTATTTTGAAAATCAAAAGCCATAAGGCGTGTTTGGGTAACCACTAAAAATATAATCAATTAACCCTTTTGCCTTGTTTGGTAAAACATAATTAGATAAAAGACTTAATAGGCATTAGGCCTTGTTTGGCAAAACTGAATTAAACTCCCTTAATTTATTTTAATAACTCCTTTATAGCAAGGTTATTAGTCACACTTTTATTTAATTAATAAATCAATTAAAACATTAATCTATTAAATTACTTTAGCAAATAATTTAATATCACATAACTATAATTTCTTTTATAATTGTAATTTTATTCGACCAACTAATATTTTAAATTATAATTAAATTGGTATATAATATCATAACAATTAATTTTCTTAACTCCTTAATTATTTATTCAACAAATAATTAACTAAACCACATCAACTCAAATTGCCATTAAATACTTATATAATTCATTAAATATTTAATATTGAAAATAAATATTTGATATTTAATATTTAATTATTTATTTAGCAAATAATTAACTAAACCACATCAACTCAAATTGAACAATTATTTATTCAACCATAAACATATCCATTAAATACTTATATAAAACAATAAATATTTAATATTACACTTTAAAATTCTGGAATGTTACATCATTCCCTCCTTACAAGGATTCTGTCCTCAGAATCACAACTCAAATTGAACAATTATTTATTCAACCATAAACATATTCATTAAATACTTATATAAATCAATAAATATTTAATATTATACTTTAAAATTATGGAATGTTACAACTTTGCTCAAAATAACAATTAATTAATAATATAATATTAATTAATCATTCACTTCTAAATTAATTCATTAAATCTCCATTCTCATGTCACACAAGGCATTTTCACAATTCTCATCTCTACTCCACATTTTTATAAATTTAATTTAAATTAATTGAATTATTTGTTTCACAACACATCAATATTTATTTTTAAATAAATATTCCTTTTTCTCAATAAATCAAAATAATATTTATTCATGAAATTCACGGTTCTTACACCTTACATCTTTATAACTTCTGCTATTTACATTTCTTATCCCTCTATTACATACAAAAAGATGGGATTTACATAATTACTCCACAACTTATACAAAAGTTAGGACTTATAAAAGATATCTCGCTATTTATATTAAAGTTGGGATTTACTCACTACACACATATGCATATACATATATATAAATACACATCATCTACTATACATTATTCATAAAATATTATCCTACTTCTTTGCACTTCCTTCACATGTCCTCTTCATCGGACAAACTCTTGCTTGGTGACCTGACGATCCACACTTATAGCATCCAATATTCTTCGAATTAGGCAATGCGGAGAGATGTGCCCCTCTTGACCACACTTATAGCATACCTTTTATCCTTTTTTGCATACGCCTATATGTATCTTCCCACAGTTTTTGCACTCTTCTACCCTGTTCTTAGGGTTTTCTTGGTTATTTCCATAATTTCCTGGATCACTGACATTCCATTTCTTTTCCCCTTCTTACTCGAAGTTTCCTGCAATATACTGCATTCATTTCCCATTTTATTGACCTGCTCTTTCAGCATATCACGCTATTCTATCATTTCTTTTAATGCGACTTCCAATTGAGAGATTAACGTTTTCGATGCTATCCATAATTCCTCCAAGATGAACAGCCAATTGTTCAGAGCCTGCACCTCCACTGATGTTTGCTCATCTACTACTGTTACTATGACTTCTTCTTCTTTTGCCCCTTCTTCTGGCTTTATCTGAGCTTCCTTGGAATCTTCATCTATCTCTTCACTTGACTCCATCTCTGTATACTCTTCACATTTACTTTCTAGATCTACCCTAGGTACATCTCTTAAAATCTCCTCAGGGTCACTCTCAATGTGAACTTCTACTTCGGCTATTGGCTTGAGTGTTGGCTCAAGTGGAGCGATCAGCTCCTCACTCGCGACATGTAAGTCTTTTACTTCCTCTTCGCTTGACATCCTACAATCAAAATTTTAATCTTGATTAATACATCACATAACTCATGTATTTATCACAGATAACAAGTTATTATAGGGTTTTGTTTACTTCTTTTGATGAATTTTCTCAATTCAACTCTTTGAATTCAATATGAAATTATCTACTTTCTAATTTCTGTAATTTCTCTAAGGTCATATTCCTATAGTATTTCCCCACATAAGGTTTATAACATACAACTCTTATACCTAAAAATAGTATACACACAAGCCAATCATATTTGATATGATAAAGCATATTGTGACACCCCTAAAATTAGGTATACATCACCCATCTTGGGTCGCCAGATACATGGTACAGAATTCAAATACAACTTACTAATACAATTGTCGTGTACAATACGACAAAACATAAATTGTGAGTTTGAATACAAATATTGTCTACTAGAGATTATACAAACTCAAAAGGAGTCCTCATTACAATTATTATCACACTATTTCACAGAATAGTGAGGACTACTAATGCTAACCTCAGAACCATCACTCCGCTCCCAGACTGTTCCAAATATATTCTCATTTCACAAGAGAATAAAGAAAAGAAAGGGTGAGCTCAACTAGCCCAAGAAGAAATATTATGACTAAGATAATGCAGAATAAATTATCATTAGTCTCCAATAATGTTAAACTGATAAAATATAATAAACATCAAGTTTAACTGCAGCGAAATAAGCAATCCATTAAAACGGTCAAGTAGAAAATAAAATCTACTATCTTTTATGATTTAAAAGGTTTTTCATCACTATTATCGCTGAGACTCAGCTTAATAAATATTCCACATCATCAAATCACCCCTGCACTACGGCCTAGGATATTCTTTAGTATCACGACCACAATTATCCATGCACTACGGGCCAAGAATATTTGTGTATTCATTAATGGTCATTATCATGCCAACAACTGTCCATCAATGCACTATGGGCCAATGAGGACTTTTACCACATCATTTGTAACATTATGGTCATGATTACACCGAATAATCCCTGGTCATAATCATACCAAGTCCATCTATGCACTACAGGCCACAGATGACTTTCAAAAAAATATAAACATAGGGACGATGACAATGATATAAGAATTCAATAAAAACAAGTTCAACAATTAATTTATTCAGGAACTAATAACGTCCAAATTGTCAACATGATACTTCTTTGTAGAGTAAAATTCAAGAATGTTCAGAAGAATATTTCCATGAAAAGATACTGGATGAAGGGCAAATATCAAGGATATTCCACTAATTTCATGGAGTATAGTAGTCAAAACTTTAACCAACTGAGTATAATAAAGAATGGAATAACAAAAGAAATCACCATTCATGCGGTACTTGCGCATGAGCGAAGTTATTCCAACAGAATACTAAATAACGGAACCGTGTCAAAGTAAATTGCACCGGCGGTGATGTTCCAACAAAATAATAAAGAATGGAATAACAACGAAATCACCTTGTATGCGGTATTGTATAGATAAAAGTTATTCCAATGTAATACTAATAAGGGCGGAATCAGTCCCGCGTAAAAGCGCATGCATGAGGATATTCCAATGTAATAATAATAAAGAAGGCGGAACCAGTCCCATGACGAATATTCAACGAGAATAATAAAAAGACGGAATCGAGTCCAAATAAAACGATGTAGACGGATATTCCAAATGAATAATAAAGTCGGAATAATAGAAGAATGTCACCAAGTATAGGGTAAACCACATATACAAAAGTTATTCCAATGAATAATAAGAAATGGAATAACAAGTTCTCTTCATGAATAAGAAAGAATAACACCCTTCACCGTAAAAAGAACTGAATATAAGAGTAGTTAAGTAGCAGAAATCTTTTCTTCTTTCTCTCTATAATTTTCTCTCTCTAGAGTTTCAGTGAATTCGTAAGAAATAATGAAGGAATGAGCTTCTATTTATAGGAGAATAGAAGTGTACTGTTTATGAACGAATTATTTCTGCAGAATTATTTCTTCAACCAAATACAATAAAGTCAATCAATTAACCAATAAAATTACAACAAAAATTAAAATATAATACATATATATAAACACATGTTTTCAACTTATATATATCAATATTATATATACACCACTTAATTTTTCTCCCCCACCCTCCCAATAATCACTTTCACTACACTCTTACACATCACTATCATACTACCACTTTTCCACCATTTTCCACTCACACACACATCACACACCTATCACTTTCACATATCATATTCTCCCACCATATACTCAATACATACATATACTTCTATACGTATACTCTTCCATTTCCAAAATCATTTTTCCAACACATATGGGCCCCACATGTGGACCCCACATGTGGGCCCCACCTTTAAAAAATTTTCTACCTATTATTTTGAAAAATGGTTAAATAGGAATCCATAAAATAAGCAAACTTCATAAAAATTACCTTAATAATGTTAACAACATTTATCATCTTTATTACAATTCACAATATTAATCGATCAGGTCGTTCCCAGGAAAGAGGGGGCTTTCCAATAAGGATTTCTCCCTATTGGCGCGCAATTAGGTGACCAAGCCTCTCCTTGACAGAACTTCTAGACATCGTTAATATTGCAAATAATAATATTAATAATTTTGTCGTCTCAATTATTGATTTTAACAATATAATAAATATCGACAATAATTGAATCAAATAACGTGAGATACTATGCAACAATTACTATATCAATAATTGAACAAAACTTAATGACTTCTCACGTAAGCATCAATAATCAATACCGTGTGCTACTATGCAACCACGCCAGACATCGTACTTTTACTACCGAAAGTAGTTCAACAATTATCAACCAGTAAAACTTCCGCCGTTATTTTTATAAAAATATTTTTGTCGTTTTCTCAATCCGACAATAATTCTGTTGTAGGGTCCACCAATGATTGCGCCGTTGTACGAATATTCCCTGCTAAAACGAATATTCCCCGACTAATCGAATATAATATAACAACTTGCATACTATGCAAAATTTATAAATATTACCCACAACTATAACATTATATCAATTTCACTCTATAATATTCAAAAATAATATTTATAGAAAATTCATCTTTATTCAAAAAGTTGGGGTTTTACACATATACTTTATAACAATCTTATTCATTTATTAATAAAAGAATTATTTATTTAAAGACATTTAATTTATCTACATGGTGTTATTATATTATATGTGATAAACTCATAGTTTTAAGCAATACTTTTAGAATCATGATGATGATCATGCTAATGAGATCTAAATTCTTAGATAGCTTAAAACTAAAATAGTTCTCAATCGATGGATTATTAAAAAGGAGATTAGTGAATCCGGATAGATTGTACGTACATTGCTTGTTCTTAGGAAGATGATGATTGATCTCTTAATCATTTGTGTGAAAATACTAAAGAAAATATATAGGTGCTTATTAAAGAATCAGTTCACTGAACGTGGCTCGCTAAGGAAAACACAAATGAGTTTTACTTGTCTGTCAATAGGAATTCCTCTAGTGATAGTAGTACAAGTGATCCTTAGACTTGAGATCATCATAGTATCTTGTGTATGATGAGTTATACTTTGACATGTCCCTTAAGACTTTTAGGGTATATCAAATGGTATGTTTAGGTATAATAATTTATACATGGAGATAATGAATGACCAATAAAGAATCTACCGCTTCTAGTAAAAGGAGAGAATGTCCTAATATTTTATGATAGTCCTAGATTATAGAACGACTAATAACCACATAACACAAAATATTATTAATAAAAACTTATTTTATTAAATAATATTTCTTTAAACTTAATTTATAAGTCTATCCAATTTCTCGAGTCATTACATTCTTCCCTCCTGATTCCGTCCTCGAAATCACTACTGCAAAATTACATCAATACCTAGATGTCTTATCCATACAACCTTTATCAAAGGTATTATCTTCCTTTTACACCTACTTAACGAGTGTTAATCTCCATTCTTAATTCATCAACTTCCTTTTTCTAAGGATCATCATCTAATCATAATCATCACAAGTTAAACATCATAATTAACCATACTTCTAATTATTCGGATATCACATATATTTTATTCTTGTAATAATCCATAAGCATTCTTGTTTCTTAGTATTTACCGGACACCTCAGTTGTCTCGTCCTTAGCTGTAAAAATTTATTTAAAACAAGAATGAACACGACACCTCGGTAAGTTTAACAGTTTTACATACACACATAGTTCATATATGTTAAGCATTCTATTAATGTATTCTTGTTATATATTTAACATACTTCATTATTCACATAATCATGCTTTTCATGCTCAGCAGTTGTGTAGTTGAAGTAGAACAGTGAAACAACATTTAACAGCTGAACAATAACAGTTCATATGACCTTCCTCGTCTATATTTGTATTATAAAGTGGTCATGCCGTTTTTGATGTAACTGTGTCTATGTTTTTTATTTTTCTCTTTTGCACCTACAACTTTAATTATATTACTATTTGTCTTTTTTATATTAATTTTTTTATCTTTCTATTTAATTCTCTAAATTTATAAAAAAAATTATTTTACCCTACATAAATTACACATGCAACTCATGTGCCACGCGTTCTAGTTACAAATAGCAAATAAAACATCTACACTTTCTTTTAATCTCATTTTTAGTTCCTTTCTTCTAACATATTACTAGATTTCTTGAAATTTTTTCATCTTTTTTCCATGGTTTCCGTTTAAATCTTTTCTTTTTGCAAGTCCTAGGATTGAATTTATCAGAACATCCTATTTTTCACTTTTCTCACAATATTTTATTGCATAAACGTGTCCTAGTTTTGTGTTACTAATTTTTATTTTTTCACTTATTTTTTTCGCTTTTACTGCTAAACGTTGATCTGTTATCAATCTCAACATACATATTTTACTCTGAAACCTAAATTATCTATTTTATCCATCAATTTAATCAGTTTTGGATAACATTTTATTCCTAATTATTCCATGGGTTTGAGAGTTTGTGATAGAACTGTTCTAACAAATATCTATCTTTATTATAGAAGATAACAATATTTTGAAATTTTTCTACAGACTTTTCAAAATCACAAATGTTACATAACTCCAGTTTAGCTAGCTCATAATTCGCATCTTCTTGGACTTGTGTTTCTCCAACAAATCCACAAATTTAATCTTTCATTAATTTAGCAAACTCAGCAAGAATAGTTTCTTAAGTATTGAGACTAAAAATTTCTTTTTCTTCCTCTTTTCCCCATTTGTGTGTGATTTTTACCATCAGGTTATGTAAATAAATTCACAAGTCATTTGAAACCATAATGTTCACTACTTGGCATTTGAAATATATCATCAACAACAACAACAACAACAAAAAAAACCATTAGTGAAATTTCTTAATTCTTTGTCACGTGAAACTAAACAAAGAAAAAGTTTTCTTAGGGAATGTAGAATATATATACAAAGCATTTCGAAGATACTGAAATGGACTAATTACAAATTTACAAGAAAAAGGTAATATAGTTGATTGAATTCCATGGGACATTAAACGCCACAAAAATCAAGGTCTTAACAATTCAAGGATGGGCTCGAAAGAATACATTCTCATCACCTACTCTTTCTAATGAAGTGCATGATTTTACTAGATCAGAGGATTGTGTGTTGGATTGAACATCGCATGGTCATACTAAACTACAAGAAAAGTTGCAAAACAAGAACCAGCGTTTAAAATCGTAATAATCCTCGCCTCATCCAGAATCATTCTGCATTCCGCGAGTTGTTTCCCAGGGAAGAAAGGATCAAAATTTTTCAAAAAAACTATCTCCGACTTTGATGCTCTTTAGACTCCATCTCCCTTACAGTGTTTACTATGTCTTGGATCTTATTTGATAGAGATTTATTATGTTCCTCGATGTGCTCAAAAACTAGTTCCAAATGTCGTTTATAGGTCGCAGCTCGCTTTTTCTCGATGGCCAACTGCTGGGATAGCTCCTTGATTTTGTCATGTTCATTCTGCAAAAAGAAATTGAAGAAAAGAGTAGTTCTGATAAGTATCCTGTGCCTTTAAAATTAATCTTTCCAACCCAAATGAATGCTTGTAACAGTGACAGATCAAATCTAAACAAGTCCATATTGTTCTCAACACCACTCAAATGTGACTAATTAATTAGCCAAAAAAAATGTCTAATATTTACTTAAAAATCTCTTCATTTAAAAAACAATAGTTTTGTAAGCGAAGAAACTTTCATATATTTCTTTACTGTTATTTCCGAAAAATTGAGTCAAAATCTCCATTTGCATCAATTTTCTATTACTATAGAGCTTCGTATTTTGCAAAACAAAAATAGCTGTGTAATTAGACAAGGAAATTATAAGAGCACCCGAAAACTACGAGTCTGTTTTAACTCACCTCACTCACCTAGCAAATAAAAAGATGAAATTTTGATCAAATCCAACAAAAATGCATTTATGGTGCCAACATCAACAAGAGAGTGGGGGAGGGGGAATGATTAACTGTTTATTTTGTTTTCTTCTCCCTCACTTTGACTGGTATATGCATTAGTAAACATAGGTTGTTTAACAGAACAATCTGTTGTGATGACACTGCCAATACCTTCAGTGTAGACCACAGCACCTATTCAGCAAAAGCTCCATAAAAATAAAACTCTACAAAATCGCTATTCCAAAAGGCTCAAGGTGCCCGCCTAGGTGTCAAAGGACTAGGGGTGAAAACGAGTCGAATCTCAGCGAACACTCTAATGCTCAGATTCGGCTCGACTCGAAAAAATTGAGCTCGAATTCGATAAAGAATTTCTAATTTTGCGCCAGATTCGACTCGGATCATTACTCGGACCTACTCGGCTCGTAAATACTCGATTCGTTTACAAAACGAGTTACTCACGAGCCTTCAAATCGAGTTTCGAATATGAACCATTTCGCTTAATACTGAACCACTACATACTAAATTGATTATTAAACTAATGTTTATATATAAAAATCTTTTCCTTTTATTTATGTAAAGAAATTACAAAGAATGTAATACGAATTGACAATCAATTCACTTATTTATTCAAGTACAAGCTTACACAATTTAATACTACACTTTATAAATTATAAAGATTGATACAAATATCACAAATTTAGCTTATTAGTATGGATCAGACCAATATTCGAATATGATCCATCGAATAGGTATCAAGTATAGTTCGAGAAAAAAATGAAATACTCGAACCCTAATCTGAGCGAATACTGGTATACTCGAATTCGACTCGTGTATCATTAAACAGAAAACGAGTATGGATCATATTCGACTCGAATCAACTTCGAATTCAAGCTTTGGATCATATTTTCGAACCGATCTCGAGTCGAGTATCGAGCTACTCTGATCGGCTAACACCCCTACAAAGGACCCTTGACCATAGTACTCAAACTAATTCACGACTCGTCTAATCGAGTTGCAAGGCTCAGACTCCGACTAAGACATGACTCGGCATCAACAGTTCCAGAAAGCGAAGAACAAAAAGAACTGAAGAAGAATAATGATACATCATTGAGATGCCTTCATGATTGCCTTCTAAACAATATGCAAAGATCCACCAACATAAAATTTCGCAGTTAACCAAAAAGGGGTGGAGATGAGGAAGAGAGGTTTCTTCGGGAGATCAATTTACGAGTGCGACTCTCCATGGTGGAACCCTAGTTGCTTTGATTATCGGGTCTGCTATCGTGTCTCTCCTATATCAAATCTTTTGGGAGATATATTTAATTATTCTATAGTAACCGCCTTAAAATCTCTTCATAGTATTAATCGTATTCCTAAAGTGTGTGGTATGTTTTAAATTTTACTCCAATTTTACTGATAAAAATAAAAATCACAACACCCAGAGAGCCAACCTAGGACTAGGATAGGCGTGGGCTAAAAGGCCTAGGTCTCGATAATAATCCATAAAATTTTTAATAAAATAACCTTGAAACCATTTGCAATCACATAAAGAAAGGAAGCCCACAACCAAACAACACAATTTCCATCGCAATACAATCTGGAGCCCACAATATAGCAAAAGACACCCATAGTTGTTACGGCGCCACGACGAGTCATGGCGGTAGTCGAATGCCATGACGCCTAGGAGACAAGGCGACCTCATGGCGTCCGTATAGCGACAAGTCGTTTACAATGTGCAATTTAGATATTATTTATTTTACTTAACATGTATATTGGCAATAAAATTTCATATACATTAACACTCAAAACATAACACAATGGAATAACATTAAAAACATAATTATGTAAATACTTAGCAATAACAATCCAAAAACAAAACACTTGATATTAAAAATTAGTAAAAGAACTGAAGAATTCAACAAACACCACATATAAAATGTAAAATGTAACATCAATGGATAAAATGTAAAGAGTACATATATAAAATATAATAAAAACATATATAAATATATAAATTTATATATATATATATATATATATATATATATAAATATATATATATAGCGGAGAGGCTCTAAAGCGAACCTTAAAAAGCGAACCAAAGAAGAACCGTCGTCTTTGGTGGTTATGGCGACGGTTCGATCCGTCGCCATAGCCATGTAGTCTTTGGCGACAAGTCGAACCGTCACCATAGACACCAAAGACGACTTCGCTCTTTAAGGTTCGCTTTAGAGACGAACCGATATATATAGTATAAATTTATATATATCCAGCAGACTCAGCATAAAGTATAAGTATATATATATAACAATCAACAAGTTTATATATAATATAATATATATAACAAGCAGTCAACAGAAAGGATACGGGAAATAAAAAAAAAATTCAAATAGTAAACATACTTCACTCAGATAAATATCACTCGGCACTACGCATTGAAAAAAAAAAGAATAAGCAGCAGGGCAGTAAAGGGAAAGGGGGAAAAAAAAGAAGAAGAAATACCTACCGAAGTGCCGATCGCAGTGTCGCCGGAAGGGACTTCGGAGTCGACAGTCGGCGAGTAGTCTCTCTCGCTCTCGCAGTCTCTCTCTCGGTAGCTCTCACAGTCACTCATCGACTCCTCTTCTACTGCAAAGTTGATCTTCTTCTAAGTTCTTCTGTGAAGAAGCAAATCGACTTCGAGTTCGACTAGGGCTAGTTACCCAATTCCAAGCGACGTCGTTTTACTTTTTTTTAACCCAGTAGGTTGATCCATACCCGGAGTAGCCAAGTCGCTCGATCTGCCAAAAAGTCTTCGACGACTAGTCGTCCAAAGGCGACAACTGCCTTTGTTAGGCGCTCGACTTTCAGCCCAAACCCAAGTCGCCCGGTTGCCTTGTCTGCCCCCTACCGACTGGACACCTTGGCGATGCCTTAACAACTATGAAGACACCACCATGTTACCTTATTGAGCATGAAACTTGGTACTCTCTCTCTCTCTAGCCCGCAGTATAGCAAAAGAAACAACCATATTATCTTATCGAGCGTGAAACTTGGTACTCTCTCTCCCTCTCTCCACAACACAGTTTCCATCGCAATACAATATGGAGTCCACAATGTAGCAAAAGACACCAAGTTATCTCATCTCGAGCATCTCTCTCTCTCCTCTCTCTCACTATATATGTATGTATATATATATATATATATCTCCACCCATCTCCAGCCATCCAGATCATAAATAAAAGGCTAGGATAAACTCAATCCGCATAATAGTTACTAAGACAGACGCAAATTGTTGTGCGGACTGTGGTCCCACTTGCCAATCCTCCAAAAGTCCTCAATAGAAAAAGCTCCCAATCTGCATAATAGTAATGCGGATGCCCAAAAACCCAACAGATTGTGTCTTCTCCTATCCATATAATAGTTATGTGGATGTGGCTTTACACAAAGGTACGAAATTGATTCCTAGATAGATTGAATCTCTGGTGATGCTCACAGCTACGAGCCAAAATTTCACAAAGAAATTGGTCTGCAAAGTTATACTATGCCTAATCTTTAGGTTCATGAGATCAAGCTATTTCCTTCTGTTTTCAGCAAGTATAGAAGACTTTGCATGTGATATTTCACTTAATTTCATGGTGGCAGTCTTTTTTTTGGTCTTATAAAAACAACTTCACGATTTCTCTTTCTTCTTAATCTCCTCACTATGGCGCGGTCAAAAAACTTAACAAACCTATGGAGACACTCTATCTCACACTTTTTGTCTGTTTCAGCTTCTATTATGGGAGGTTTTATGGACACTGTAGCCATGTATCGTCCTCAATGAACACTTTGCAATCCTTGAAGGAGAATGATGAAAATACAAGTCCACAAAATTATTATGTGAACTGAAGAAGGCACAATCTGCAAATTTTTTGGGAGCATTTTTTATCGAGGGGCTTTTTGGGAATTGGTAAGTGAGACCACAGTCCGCACAACAATTTGTGGTCATCCTAGTAACTATTATGTAAATCGCTGCCGGAAGTGCAAGACGACAACTCGACTTGGTTGTCGTCGCTAATTCGTCCGACTTGAGTAGTTAAGTCGCTGCTTAGCCGGTTCAAATTGACGATTTGCCCAACTTGGTATCTGGTCGAACGACGTAGTATAGTAATTTCAATATATTAATTTATTAATATCTATAACTATACATTATTATTAATGTTATATAATTAACGTTAGTGATGTATCAATATCATACAGTTATGTATAATTTTGTGTAATTGTGTTATGTAGATATCTAAATGGCGGACAGTTCTGAAGTTGTAAGTTATGATATGAGCAAGGATCCTAACGGGTTTAAATTTTATTATCAGTGATATTTAATAGTTTTTGTTTGTGAAATTGCAATTTTTTTATGTTTATTGTATTTTGAATATATACATATATATATACATATAAATAAATGGTGTTGTAAATAATTTGTCACTTTACTCGCGACTAATCAGATAACTAGTCGGCTAATTGCTTAAGCAGTCGGCCACCGACTCACTTCGATTTAACAACTTGACAATTATGAGCCATTTATTTATAATATTGATGGTTCCAGATGGGTTGAAAGATTGCCTCCTAGCCAACGTTGGAGGTGGGTCAGTGCCCATTGTGTGTGTAATATGAACATTTAAACAAATTTAATATATTTATATATATGTGGGTAACGGAGCAAAAGAAGAGAATTAAATGATTAATTACTTACTAAATTGTTGTTTAGAGATAAATATATTGTAGTTAGTAATTATATTAGCTAAATAATATTAAAAGTTTAATTACAAATTAGAATTTAATTAGAAGTTGTTTCTTTTTTAAATTAGGATTGTTACTTAATCTCCGAGTATTAGATTTTCTATATAAGTATTGTAATTCTTCATTCTTTAAAAGACATCATATATAGTAATATATAAACATAAAATATTCTTGGTTGTATACTATGTGGATATTAATCTAAATAAATTCTTTGCAGATTGACTGTAAAACCATTAGTTTACACCGTCCAATAATAATCTGGCATGTAGGTACTTTAAGAGAAAATTAAGGAATTGGATTGTATCAACAGGTTGTGTAATAATCATTTAGGTAGAAAACATTTAATTTACCTATAAGATGTATTGCTGCAATACAACCTCGGTTTTTTCCTAAAATACATAGCTAAACACATTTCTGTATGATATAAACTAATGGTTTTATAGACAAGTCAGTATAGTATTCATAATCATATAATTATTATGTGTAATCTGGACGATAAATGCTAGGTGTCTGACGCAGAACAGAAAACGAAAAGAATTTACCAACGTAAATTCTTTGAACACAAACTGGAATCCAGCAGAGAAACAAACGATATCAATCGTAAAAGATGATAAAAAATTAATTAACTGTCCAAACTCTAAACCCACAAGCTGGGTTTTATAGCTAAAGAATCCTTATAACTATGAAAATAAATTCCTAATAGGTAACTGATAAGTGGATTTTATATACACGAATCGGTATTCATTTCAAGTTTAAATTCGTAGTTATCTTCATGTTTTGTGTTCGTTTTTACTCGTTTCGTGATATTTTATGCGTAGGGTGGTCATGGATGCAATTGGTGAGGAAAGGCGGTCTTTTTGGAGCAAAAGTGGAAAAAAGTTGGAGCTTGAAAAATTTGAAAACAGTAGCGTAGCCCGCCGGGGCGGGCTTTATTGTGCATATACCCCCGCCAGGGCGGGGGTCCCGTTTCCTGAACTGTCCTATTCTGTTACGAAGTCTGCTAGAGCTCGGTTTGTGGGATTGGGCTGATGCGTTTGGACTCTAATAAAAGAAGAATTCGGCCAGAAGAGACGGGAGCTTGCTATTACGTAGAAAAAAACAACGATCTTATAACAAAAAAGGCAAGAATTCAAGAGCAATTTCAAGGATTGAAGAGCGAACGTTGGAGGAGTAATTTTCAGATATTATCACGACGGTTGCGAATCAAGGCGAAGTGAAGGGGTTTCCGATATTCTTCTTCTCTTTAGTCTTATTTGTAATTGGGATGATGTTTTCAACAAATTATTCAGTTTTTAATTCATTCGTTATGAACTAATTTACTTATTAGACTTGTGATGGATCTTTAGGTAAACGATGATTCTATAACTTTGATTTCCAATTCAATAAGATATTTTCGGTTTATCTATGTTAATTTGAGTGTGAATTTATGAATTGCACGATCAATGAGTTCTTTGTGGATTTGAAAGGAATCGAGAGAGAGATTCAATCTGCACCTAGTTAATATAGCATGTGTCATGAATTTTGTCGATAGTAGATTTGTGATTATTGTTAAGGTAGAGATACGCTTGACATCGCATGTAATCGTATAGAGAGCTTAAACTTCAACCTTCTTTGATTGCAGTTCACATAGAGATATAGTGAGTTGGTTAATTTAGGTGTTTAACGGATTTCTATCTTAATTGTGGATTGATGTTAATATGGTATTAGTGCATCGAGAGGTGGCTTTTACTACGTTCGTGTTCTTGATTAATAAACTGGAATATTGAATTGAGTTGGAATAAAGGTTTGAAAATCAGAGTGAAGCTCAGGGTGAAATCATAAGTCTAATTCTCCATTAATTGTTTGAAACTCCGGATTTCGTTATTGGTGACTGTTTTGTGATAGTTAATTTCTTTATTAATTTAGTTTTTTTTTCATAATTTAAAACCATTGAATTGATTAGTTTAATAAAATTAGGGTTAATACAAAATTGATACTTGTGAAGTTGAAATTCTTGATATTTCGTCCTCGTGGGAACGATACTCTATTCACTACTATATTACTTGTTGACCACGTGCACTTGCGTGTTTTTAAGCGTATTGATTTTCACCAACAGTAACTAATTATTTTGGTAACAAAGTCCTAATAGGGAACAATTTAATTACGTAATATTATAAAGATTTGTTAGAACACTAACCTTAAACGAATTCTACCTAAACTAGAAATAATTAAAATAAAAAAACCAATCCAACCTTCTTGAGCCATAACGCTATTTTCGAACATGAAGACTTCTCCCGAAGCCGATCGAAACCAGCTCTTCGAGAACAGCTTCAGTTCTTCGGGAAATATAGTCGTTTCCTCGGACCAGACCTCCTTCCCCGTTTCCTATCTAACTCTTCTTCAAACTCCAAAGCCAGTTGTCCTACATTAGTCCTTCCCACCTGCGAAGAACTCGACCTCGAGTTATAATCTGGATAAAGTGGAACATTTCACAGAACTCATAAAGATTAGATACATTAAAAGTACGAGAGATATTCATTTCGACAGGCAAATCGATCATGTAGGCTCTTGATTACCTTGTACGGACCATACTTTCGTGGCTTCAACTTATTATAAGAACCGACTGGAAACCTTTCCTTACGCAAAAATACCATAACCTGATCACCCTCTTCAAACGCCTCTTGGCATCGGCCACGGCTTTATACTTCACATTTTTCTCCTCCAACCTAGCTTTCACTTTGGTCTGAACATCTCGAACTTGCTCAGCCAAGTTTTCAGCAGCAACACTGTTTCCAGCAACCTTGGGAAGACGTGCCAGGTCCAACGCATGTTTAGGAGACTGCCGATACGCTAAAGCAAAAGGAGATTAACCCATAGCAGTGTGAATAGTATTATTATATGCGAACTCAGCTTGTGCCAATGCCACATCCCACTGCTTCAGCTTATCACCACAAATACTCCGAATCAATTTTCCTAGCGTTCGGTTCAGATTTTCACTCTGTCCATCAGTCAGTCTGTGGATGTGCAATGCTACTGAACTTCAAAGTAGTATCCATCCATCGCCATAGGGTGATCCAAAAATGACTAAGGAACTTTGAATCCCTATCAAAAGTGATAGACTGAGGAACTCCATGTAGACGAACCACTTCCCGAAAGAACAATTAAGCCACGTGGGATGCATCAGAGATCTTCCGACAAAGAATGAAATGTCTCATCTTAGAGAACCGATCAACTACAACAAACACAAAATCCACTCCTCGTTGAGTCCGAGGGAGACCCAGAACAAAATCCATAGACAGATCCTCCCATATAGCACTCAGTACTGATAGAGGCATGTAAAGACCTATGTTCTGAGCTTGCCCCTTCGCAGTCCAACACACATAGCACTTGCGAACCAAGTTTCCTACATCACGCTTCAGCTGAGGCCAATAATACCATTCGGCTACTCCACTGATGGTCTTGTCACGTCCCAGATGACTACTCAAACCTCTTCATATAGTTCCCGAATCAGTCTCTCTCCCTCAACGAACCCCGAGGTATACATAACTGATTTTCACGAAACAGATAGTCATCAACCACATGAAACTCTCCCTCTGTTTTTGAACACACTTATCCCATACCTCGGCGAAATCTTCATCATCCGAATACAGCTCTTTCAGAAACTCAAATCCGATGATCTCTTGTTGCATAGTGACCAACAGACTCGCACGCCGACTCAACGTGTCTGCTACCTTATTTAGAACACCCGATTTGTGCTTCAGAACAAAAGGAAATTTCTGCAAAAAAGGTTGCCCATCGAGCGTGCATATTACTCAAACTTTTCTGACTGTTCAAATACTTCAACGCTTGATGATCAGTATATAGTATAAATTCACGCTGAATCAAATAGTGCTCCCAATGTTTTAAAGCTCGAACAATAGCATAAAACTCTTGATCATACGTACTCCACTTTCGCCTCGCTTCACTGAGTTTTTCACTGAAAAATGTCACTGGCCTTTTCTCTTGTGACAAAACGGCCCCAACTCCAATACCACTAGCATCACACTCAACCTCAAATAGCTTCTCAAAACTAGGTAGAGCAAGAACAGGAGTAGTACACAACTTCTCCTTGATAACTGCAAAAGATGTACAAGTTGCTTCTCCCCGCTGAAATTTACCCTTCTTTAAACACTCAATAATGGGTGCCACAATACTACTAAAATCTTTAATAAATCAGCGATAAAACGTTGCCAACCCATGAACTTCTCACATCTCCCACGTTCTTAGGAGTAAGACAATCATGTATAGCCCTCGCCTTCTCTTCGTCAACCACGATACCCTCCGAACTGACTACATATCCAAAGAATAACAGACGTTTAGCCAGCCAACTACACTTCTTAAAGTTAATGAAGAGTTTGTTTTTGGCCAAAACCTCCAACACGGCCCGAAGGTGTTCTATATAGTCTTCCTTATTAATACTATAAATCAGTATATCATCAAAATAAACGACAACATTTTTCCTGATGAAAATCTTATTCATAAGTCGCATAAAAGTACTAGGCGCATTGGACAACCCGAACGGCATGACTACCCACTCGTAGAGTCCATCCTTTGTTTTGAATGTTGTTTTCCATTCATCGCTAGACTTAGGGGGTGTTTGATAAAAACTGAATGAATCTGATCTGAATCTGAATATGTTGAATCTGAATCTGAATGAAAAAAATTGTTTGATACTTGACATGTCTGAAACATCTGAATAACATATTTTTATTATTTTCCCCCTATAAAAAATTCAAAAAATTGTTGTAAATTTATTTAATATTACTTAATATAATAGTTAATATTGTAAAAAAATAATCATTCAGTCGCTCATTCAGCCAAAAAAATTGGACTAAGCCAATCAGCTCAAAAGCATCCCGAATGGTCAATGGCCTCACCATTCGACATTTATTTTTTTCCCCAAAACAAACGCATGACCGAATGACCGAATTCGGTCACCATTCAACCATTCAAATTGTAATCAAACAGGCCCTTAATCTGAATCAAATGATATCTGCTCGGAACCCTCAAACATATCTAACATGTCATCCAACCTCGGAATCCAAAAATTGTATCTGACAGTTATCTTGTTGATTGCTCGGCTATCAACGCACATTCTCCAACTGCCATCTTTCTTCGGGACTAGCAATGCAGGAACCGCACATGGACTCATACTTTCTCGAATAAATCCCTTCTTCAGTAACTCTTCCACCTTTTCATGTAAGATCTGATTTTCCTTGGGACTCATCTGATAATGTGGCAAATTAGGTAAGCTTGCCCCCGGAATTAGATCGATGTGATTTGAATATCCCTCGGTGGTGGAAGTTCATTTGGTAAATCATCAGAAACCAACTCACTGAATTCGCCTAAAAGGGATTGTACCTTATCGAGTAACAAATTTATGTTCTTCCTTTCCTTCTACCACTAAAGCTCGAACCACCACAACATGTACCTCTTGTGCCTCTTTAATTTCCAACTCCAAATCAACTGCTAACGTGATTACCGATAGTAATGGTTGCTCTTCTTTCTGGTTCTTAGTTATGCCACCCCCCGAAGTTTGTTTTGGAACCATTGAAATCTTCCTGCCACCCCAATTGAAAACAAATACATTGTCTAGCCCTCTGTAAGTGACATCCACATCAAACTACCATGGCCGACCCAATAACAAGTGACTAGCATCCATGTCGACTACGTCGCAGACCACTTCGTCTCGGTAGTGTTGGACGATCGAGATAGGGACTTTGCACACTTTGGTCACATTCACCTTGGGTCCTTTCTGAATCCATCCAATTACATATGGCTTCGAGTGTTTCTCTACTCGCAGTTTCAGGTGTTCTACCAACTTCTTCGACACAAAATTCTCGCAACTCCCACTGTCCACAATTAGGTCGCACACCTTCCCTTGAACACTGCAACATACCTTAAAAATATTGTTTCTTTGTGAGGAATCTTCTAACTTTGTTAAGCACATGACTCACTGAATTATGCAGTTTACATGCTCTCCATGTTCCTCGGTTATTTCTGCACCTTCCCAGAATTCGCCCATATCTGTTTCTTCCTCCCCGTACTGGTCGTCCACTTCATCCTCACCAGCTTCCACGAAGTTCACTGGTTTCCTCGTTGGACATTCGTTTGAACGATGACATGGTTGTCCACACCGGTAGCACTTAAACCCGCCTGATTTAGCATACGGGTTCGGTGCTCGTGGGGCTTCCTTCGTAGCCGATGTCGTAGGCCGTGTACCACTAGGAGTATTACCACTAGGAGTATTAGTTGGTCCCGAACCCTTTTGTGACTGAACGGCATTAGTTGTAGACTGATTCTTCCCATCGTTCGCCGGAAATATGTTTCTGTTGGCAACTGCAATGGACGTCTCCACCATGTCCTTGTGATAAGCAAATCGATTGGATGTCTTCTCCATTAATTACGCTTTCAAAGCCACGTTATGCGCTTTATCCACTGTCCAAACGACTTGTAATCCAAATTTGTCACGGATGGAAGGCTTCAATCACTCCAAATACCTAGAAACTTGATGTGTCTCAGTCTCATTCAAGTTGTTATGCACTGACAGCCTAGACCACTCTGTATATTCGGCCACAGTCCTATTACCCTGTGCACAATTCTGATAACTCCAAACAATAAATTATTCATAATCTAGGGGTAAAAATCTATTCATCATAAGTTGTTTCATTCGCCTCCAAGATCGGATAAGAGTTTTGCCACGTCAATGATCCATCCAGATTGCAACTTCTCCCACCAAACAAAGCCAAGCTTCTCTTCTCAACTCGTACGCTACCAGGTTAACTTATCGATCTACAGCGACCTCCGTCAACTCAAAAAATCTCTCGACCTCAGAAAGTCAATCCAGAAACTCTTTAATCTGCAACTTACCATTGAACAATGGTATATCCGCGCGTAATCGATAGTCAGATTGATTTTGGTTTCGGTTTTGTTGTTGATGAAGGTTTCTTTGGTATCCTGCAACCTCCTCATCGGAATCTTCATCACTAAGGCCTTCAAATTGTCGCATCTCGCTGCTCCATGCGGACGTTCTCCTCCAAGGCGACTAACTGCAAATCCCTCTCCTCCGTCTCTGTTGTTGATAGGATCGTTGGGTATGGGTTGTCGCACCAACAATTGTTGCAACATGGTTTCCACCCTTGCCATCGACTGACGTTGCTCATCAATCGCCGCCCATAATTCGGCATCCCTGCGACCAACATCGTCAAGGTTATCTATCCCGCCTTCGTTGTTAGCCATTGACAAGGCAAAATCCTTAGCTTTGATACCAATTGATACAGAATAGAAAACGAAAAGAATTTATCAACTTAAATTCTTTGAACACAAGCTGGAATCCACCAGAGAAACAAACGATATCAATCGTAAAAAATGATTAAAAAATCAATTAATTGCCCAAACCCTAAACCCACAAGCCGAGTTTTATAGCTAAAAAATTCTTGTAACTATGGAAATAAACTCCTAATAGTTAACTAATTATTATGGTAACAAAGTCCTAAAAAGGAACAATTTAATTACGTAATATTATAAAGATTTGTTAGAACACTATTACCTTAAACGAATTCTACCTAAACTAGAAATAATTAAAATAATAAAATCAATCCAGTCTTCCTGAGCCATAACGCTATTTTCGAACCCGAATACTCTCTCCGGCCGATCGAAACCAAATTTCTTGAGAACGACTTTCACTCTTCTTCGAAATTATGGTCGTTTCCTCGGACCAAACCTCCTTCCCTGTTTCCTATCTAACTCTTCTTCAAACTCCAAAGCCAGTTGTCCTACATTAGTGTCCCATATGAATACTAAATTTTGCGTCAAAAATACACATGTCATTATTACATTGGTTATTCAATATCTACATTTATTGTATATAGTTCACCATGATGTTGAACAAATAATGTAATAACAACACGTATATTAGGGAGACAATTTGGGATTCCATTTTGAACCCCTTATATTATTGCCAGTATCTTACATAAAAGAACAATTTGATAAGATATAATTAGTGTATCTTAAAATGAGTCCTATCTTATGATACGTCACAACGTATCAGACGGATTTAAGATTTGATAACTATAAGTTTTTTAGTTAGAGAAGAACATGATAAGAATTAAATAACATATTAAAAGCATTTCTTTTACGGTATAAGATTTATAGGTGTTCATTAATTCAATAGTATGTCATAAAATGCTTTTTAACGTATCTTATATTCATTTAAAGAATTTCTCTCCACGATCTTTTTTTTAACCTCTTTCCCACACGGAGACATTGATACATATCTTTGCAGTTGACTTTTGCACTCCACTTTGCAGCTTGGTGCATAATTTCACTTTTGTTTTATGCTTGTATAGTTAAAGGTAAGTTCAATTTTTTCCCGATTGTTCTTTTATAAATATTACTTAAATAATATTGACTATCAGTTAAGCCTCTAGTTTAAAGTCTCCAAGCTATAATTTGAATAATTAAAGTTAGTAGGTTTATTCGACTACTTTAGCATTAAGTTTAAATTGATACGTTTTATTGTCCAATAAACTGCATCTCTATTTCCAATATAGATATATAACTATTCTGTTTTTGTATTTCTTTAATATCTTATTGTAAGATTCACGATATGATACATAATTAAAAATTCATGCTTTGGGGATTTTCAATACATTATGATTCACAATTTGATAACTATGAACCTCCAGGCTAATTTTGGAGTCATCAACAGAAAGAACCACTGCATGCATCATCAATTGACATATGTATTGCAAAGAAGAAAAGGCATAAATCATAAGTTCAATACTTCACAAAGGCAATAATCTTCTTAGGGCTACCCACACATAGTTTACTATAAGATTACCGTTGTGTGTAGTTGGTGGGGTATTGCATGCATCTAACAGAGTTTATCCGGTACACCCTAAGGGTGGTGGATGCCGGATCAAACATCAAAAAATAAAAATAAAGAAATGTTCTTGTTAAATAAATGTACATCTTGTTATATATAAATATAATATATATATATATATATATATATAAACATAGGTAATGTCTGAGTAAGAATTTTGGAGAGAGGTATCCATATGTAGGTGTGCATGTTAGAAGACTGTTCAGAGAATCAAGAAAAGCAAATGATGTCGTGGACCATGAACCCTCGTATGAGTATTTGAGCAGCTATGGATTTTCTCTTTCTAATATCATTTAAAAAATGTGATTGAGCTGCAACGGATGGAAAGGCTGCTATAGAGATGTTTGTTGGTTTGGTGGTCATGGACAAAATGAATGCTGAATGGGGTTTGGATTGGTGGGGGAAAAAAGAATAGAATAAGCAGACCAATTCTACATAGACCCATTTGTTAATGTGACAAATTACATTCTTCTTCAAGTCATTAAAAAGATGGGACTTGAATTTGCAATTAATTTCAAGGTATTTTACACATCAGCCGGTACACAATTTAGGTGCACTTAGCATTTCTAACAAAACCACTAAAAATAGTGTTCAGTCAAAAACCAACACATGGTTAAGAAGTGTTTTTTGCACAAGAAGGTATCAGAAGGAATTAGTCATGGCATACAACCACGTTTGTGCCTAAACCACAGGGTGCTACAATCCAATTTTCAAACCAGGTACAATGCATATGGAAATCTAGGTATGATTCCAAGTTTTGTCTTTTCTACACTTCCTATTTTCTACACTTCTAACCCTAATACCAAGATTTGAAGTATTGTTCAACACTTTAACAATTTTTCTATCCTCAAAATCTTAATTAATGAGCTTAATCATTTCTTCAAAAGAGTCTCAACCATAGCAACCCAAAATAAAAAGGAAAACTACTATATTGGGTGCATTTCACAGCAGCAAAGAGAATTATTCCTAAAAATTAACTTGGGCAAGTTTCAATATAATTATCCTATAAAATTGAATTTTATCCTAAATTGACCCATCATAATGAGTTCCCAAAATTCAATATTTGTTGATGTCCTGTTTATATTTTTTGAACAACCTATACTATTACATTTCAATCCTAAGGGACTAGGGAGGAACTTGGGTAGGAGCCAAAGCGAGGAAATAGGTGGTGAACCTACGAGAAACTCATATTTTCTATGAAACAGCCTGCTGATTTTGCTACTAGATAGCCTTGATTCTTGAAATTGTGAATAAGCACAGTAAAGGGAGAGGCCATCACATTTGGGTCTTGTGTTTTGTTTATATTAAATACCTTACTTACCAAAACAATATATATATATTTGATGTTATATTAAGGCATGCTATTGCCATTTACTTCTGAAATCTTCACAATAATAGTGCTCTTAAGATTCACACCAAGACATCAAAAGGAAAATGAAGTTCCTCGAGAGCTCTAGCTAAGTTCTCAAACCTCCACCTTAATTACTATAGGTATTGTGGTAAACCAAAAATGCTTTATAATAGTTAGCATAGTTATTTGAGAAAGTAAGTTGAAGTTAATGAAAAAAATATAAGAGAATACAATGAGTGCAAAAAACTTAAGTAAAGAAGAAGCAAAACTAACCGGATATTGATCATATATTAAATCCCTACGACCTTTGCCAGGAGTCAAAGGATGAGTGTGCTCCTTTACGAATTTAGTAACAACCCATTTACCAGAGATTACTTTTCTAACTAAAATCATTGCTCTGCAACCAACCCTTGTTTCTGCCCTTTGTCGTACTATCTTTTCACGCTTGTCAGGCATTCTAAAACCCTCTTTGTTGCAAACAAGAGCCCGACCAATGGCAGTTCCATCACGCCTTGAACGAGAGAGTTTGCTCACACGGATGATGAAACCCAATCTAGTCGCATATCCATTATAAAAGGCATGTGCAGCTGCCTCAGATTCAAACTCCTGACCCACATAGGGTTCCTCCTCTGAAGCTGAACTATTTCTTGCTTGGGTCTCATCTTGAGGAATTAATTCCCTTCCAGAGAGATCTTGATCTACTTTAACATCAAGGACATGTTGGAATGCACCTTCATCAGAACTTCCTTCCATTTCATTTCCATCACCTGTCCTGCCTTCCACATAAATGGAATCCCCCAATACCTCACCATTAAGATCACCATCAACCTCAAAATCCACTGCAACAAAAGGAATCATTTTAAACATCTTTACATACATTAAAAATAATTATTAAGCCAAAAGATATTTAAAATCTTAATATGAACAATGTGATTAAAGTTTTCTAAACACTAAATAATTGTTTTCTCCAAATTATACAATAATTAAATTCAAAGCTGCTTGTGAGAAAGGTTCTCTGTGATTAATTAAGTGTTGCACTCCAAATTACAAATGAGCTCCAACAAACTGTTTTATTCATATGAAAGTCTACAAAATCATTGGGTAGTGTAATTATTAGTTATTTTGTTTGGAAAAAAGATGAAAATGGATTACAAAAAGGGAGGGCAGTGATTCGTCCAACAAGATACAAGAAATGGCAAACCAAATTCCCATTGAAGGGCTAGCCACCAAATCCTATGAACATCAGTAAAAGCCAATACTCTAAACTCAACTTTCCTTGGAAATCCCATGTTTGTAAGATTTTTTAAGTTGCATAACCTAAAGAATATTTCCCCCAACATTCCAGTAAAATATTCCTCTTGCAAGGAAAGGAAAGTGAATTTAATTAACTTTCCTTTAATCGCTAATAACCCATATCAACAACATATCAAGAAAAAAAACTTTACAACCATATCTGGTATCCCAAATTTACTATATTTTCCTTGTCAAACTCACTAACAAAAAAGCTGGGGAAAGTTACTTTCCCATCATTTCCTTTTCAAACCCTTCACAAGTTTATTATACTTTTTCTTACCCAAAAACTCATCAAGTAAATGTACGTTCATCTTATCTAGTTGACTTAGCCAAATTATTGCCTCACTTTCAGGGACCAATTTTGGTCGATAATCTTCTTAACAATAAGTCAACACTGATGAGGATATGGGTGTTAATATTTTGAAAGAAAAAGGTCAAAGAGCTACCCTAGCTGACAAAAACTACCTTAACTAGTTTATTTACAGAGATTAAAGCCTACAGAAATGCATTTATGGTACCAATCATCAATAAGACGGTGAAAGAAAAGGAAAAAAATAACTGGTATATTTTCTTCTCACATTTACTTCTTACATGCAAATGTTTGTCAACAGATTGTTCAACAGTATACTACAACAACCACCAACAATAACTTAAGAAGAAAGAACCACCTATGCAACAAGAGCTCCATAGAAATAACATTACAAACACACATGGAAGTAAATAAAGGTATGAAAGTCTTCAATTAAAATCCATAAAACGTTGTAGTAACCAACTTGAACCCAATTGCAAACAAAAGAAGTCCACACAAGTATTCAAAAGTTTCAGAAACTCTCCATGAAACAACATAGTTTCATCGAAGGACCATCTGAACCCGGCAATATAGCAAAAACCATCCCCCTTACCCTTTCTGATCATCAAGAGATGCTGTTTTACCCCTTGCCCTTCCAATCGACGAGTACATCGTCTCATTCTTACTGCCCTTAACTAGTGACTTGTAGCGTTATATATGACTTATTCAGTAAAACTAAGCATTAAAAGTGACCCATGTGATTCATGCCAGAAGCACTTGAATATAGTATAAAGATTTCATGGTAGGAAGTAGTACAATATTATACATACAATATAACATAACTTTTATCCTATATTATATATACAACAAAAAAATCAGTGTTCTAAAAGTCAGCCTAGTCGGCCGACTAGTCGGCGACTAGGTCGGGGTCGGAGGCTCGTCGAGTCAACCAGGCCCTAGTCAGTTGATTTAGTCGTTGACCGACTTAGTCAGGATCAAGTCGGCGACTAGTCGGTAAAGTCGAGGCAAATCGGAACAAATCGGAGCATATTAGGGTAAAAAACAAAACTTATGAAATGTTTGGGGCCATAGTGTAATTTATGGTTTTTGTTTATAACTTTTAAACCTTACCTCCTCTGCCGACTGCTGCTTCTTCTTCTTACGAAAAAAATCGAACGACGACTGCTTCTTCTTCCTTCGACCGACGACGCCGACTCCTTCTCACCTGACCGACGACGACACTACTGCTTCTTCTTCCTTCGACCGCCGCCGACGACGCTACTGCTGCTCGCCGACTCCTTCTCGCCTGCTCGCCTTCTTCTCGACGACGCCGACTCCTTCTAGCCTGCTCGCCTTACGCCGACTACTACTCAGGTCTTTTCCGGCTCGTCTCTCTCTCAGTTTCTCTATAAGGCTTAACAGTTTACAAATAAGGCTTATAAGGCTTAAGAGTTTACAAATACAAATACTGATTTTTTTTTTTGGTTTTAGTTAATTAGTTCCTTAGTGGGCATTAAAGAAAAGGTTGGATAAATTGAATTAGTTGATTTTTTTAGTTAATTGTAATATTTCATTTTAAATTTTAAAATTTTTCAACTTCAGTTATAAATTAAATTATTAAAATCTGACTGGGGTTTGGAGAAATGACTGATTTTATATTTTTATGCATAGGTATAATATCACTATCAATGGCTCAATCACCATCTTTGTCTTCGGCAACCTCTAATACTTCTGAGTGTTCAAAGATTAAAAGAGCTTTCGATGATATTGATGGGAATATGGCTTCCTTGTAAATCCTAACAACAAGGATCGTTGGAGATGCAAATTGTGTGACAAAGAGTATGGTGGAGGAGTTTATAGATTGAAACAACACATAGCAAATATCAAGGGAAATGTAGCATCATGCCCCAAGTCAACCAAGGAAGATAAATAAAAGTGTAAGATGGCACTTGACAAGGCAGTAACTAAAAAGAGAGACAAGAGGATAGATGACGTGAATGTTAGAGCGGAAGTGGAAGTGGAGACAATTCCAGAAGGAAATGAAGACGAAGAAGATGAAGTTTTAGGGTCAAGGAAGAGGCTCCATTATCTTGGTCCCATAGATAGATATGCAAGGGCCATCAATCCGGATTTGAGTGCAAGTAAGAAGATGCGACAACAAAACATTAATGATGCACTTGGCTCGATGTGATGTACGAAGCCGGTATTCCATTTCATGCTATTGACAATGATAGCTTTAAACGCTTTGTTGAGGCAGTGGGTATATTTGGCCAAGGCTTCCAACCCCCAAGTCAATACCAATTAAGGGAGCCGTTGTTGAAGGAGGAAGTGGAGAGAACCAAACAATCACTCAAGAAACAAGAAGAAGAGTGGGCTTCAACGGGATGCTCTATCATGACCGATGCTTGGACCGACCGAAAAAGAAGAAGCATCATGAATTTATGTGTTAATCAGAGGATCGACTTGTTTTCTTTCTTCTAAGGAAGATTCTGAGGTGTCGCATACTACTGAATATATATTTGGCTATGTTGACAAGTGCATCATGAAGTTAAGTAGCAAAATGTAATCCAAGTAGTCACGGCAAATGCCTCTAATAATACGGCAACAAGTGCATGCATTGTTGAAGGCCAAGAGACCACATATGTTTTGGACTTCATGTGCAACCCACACAATAAACCTCATGCTTGAAGGGATTGGAAAGCAACAAAAGTTCAAAAACACTATTGAAAGGGCAAAGAAGTTCACTATATTTATTTATGGTCATCATAGAACATTGGCATTGATGAGAAAACATACAAAAAAGAGAGACATAGTGAGGTTGGGTGTTACTAGATTTGCAAAATGCAAAGTATGATGGAGAAGAAACGAGAGTTGAAGATGATGTGTACTACCAATGAATGGGGAGCTCTTCCATGGGTGAAGACCGCAAAGGGGAAAGCCGCATTTGCTACAGTGATGAGTACGGCGTTTTGGAATAGTGTAACTCTTTGCTTGAAAGTGTTTGCTCCATTAGTGATGGTTCTTCGTCTTGTTGATGGGGATTGGAAGCCCTCAATGGGCTTTGTGTATGGAGAGCTCAAGAAAGTGAAAGAAGATATCAAAGAGGCATACAAACAAAATGAGGGTAACTACCGGCCAATACTACAAGTCATCGACACAAAAAAAGCTTAGGTCGACTTGATAGTCCATCGCATTTTTGACTTACTTTTTTTGAATCCATTTTACCTCTTCAACGATCCTACCATGAAAGATGATCCAATTATCATGGATGGTGTTTTTACTTGTGTTGAATCTTTCTTCCTCGATGATTTTGAAGTTCAAAATGAGGTTATCAATAAAGAATTGTTGAAGTACAAGAACAAAGAGGGTGGATTTGGTAGACCATTGGCCGCAAAGGGATGTGAGGAGAACAATGACACTTATGATCCGGGTAACTTAGTAATTACTTTTCTAGTTTTCTTTTCTTAGTTAGTAACTTAGTTTTTTTTTCCCCAATCAAGCAACTTATAGTTAGTACTAAATTACTCATTGAATTGTGCTTCTTTCATGATTAGTTGGATGGTGGTCTAACTATGGCAATCATACACCCAACTTGAAAAAAATGGCCATTAGAATTCTCTCTTTAACTTCGAGTTCATCTGGGTGTGAGAGAAATTGGAGCACTTTTGAGGGAGTAAGTACATATTCCCTCTCTTTATTATATGTTGTAATTTTTTAATAAGGGTACTAGAATTATTAACTTGAGAATTTTCTTTAATGTATAGATACATACGAAGAAAAGGAATAGACTTGATGCAACAAGGTTGAACAACCTAGTGTATGTCCAATTCAATGTCAAACTTGTCAACAAGAAAAGAAGGGTAAAGGAGAAGGATGTCTTAATTACTAGTGAAGCAACAAATGCACAAGGATGGATTGTTGAAGGTGGTGACGATGAAGTTGAGCCGGGTTCGGGACTTACATGGGATATGGTTGGGGAAGCTATGGGAGCGGATGAGGTCCTTCTACCTAGAAGAAGTGATAGAAATGTCGAGAACTAGATGAAGACGAGTTTGTGTCAGAAAATGATGACAACGAAGAGGAAGATGAGAATTATGAGTTTGAGTCCGATGGAGAGCAAGTCTTGAGGGATATGGAGAAGAAGAAGAGGAGTGATTTACTATTGATTTTGTGCTACTTAGTTTCATTTGGTTAATTTGTTTTCAAGTTTTGAACTTAGAGCGTCGAACTATTTGGTTTTACTTAGTTTCCATGTTTTTATTTGATGATTTGTGTTACTTATGTTATTCTACTTATTCAAAACTTATGAAAGAGGAAGGAGAATATATATATTTTTAAAAAAAATTGAAAATCCGACTAGCCGATTAATCCCCTAGTCGCTAGTCGGTAGTCAACCGACATGGGACCGATTAGCGACTTTTAGAACAATGCAAAAATGTATCACTGGAGTATATTAAAACTGCAGCAAATAATTTACTCCCTCTGTCCCAAAATACAATATCAAGTTTGACTTTTTGAAGACAAATTAATACATTTTATAAATCAAAATTGATGCAACTTATTTAAATTTGTTATTCGCAATACTTTTTAGATAGTTTACAATATAGAATATTCATAATCCTATTTACAAAAATTGAGTAAAAATGTATTGATTTGGAATTTGAAACCTTGTCAAATTGACTTTCAAAAGTCAAACTTAATATTATATTTCAAAATGGAAAGAATATATAAATATTTTATAACTAACACAAGTAATAATAAATAAACTAATTTAATTACTGTTTTTGTTCACTAGTTTATATTATACTAATTTTTATTTTGTTAAATTTTTATCAAATTTATAATTATATATTTCCTTAATATTGAATGTGTTGTATCACCCGCACCCAAATCCCTATTTTCTAAAAATTTGACAAACCCTCGTATCTTCGTATCACGCACCCGTATCCTTACTTCTTAGAGAACTATAAATGCCCTTAGACTACATGGTCTTGGCATTTCTCCCCCCTCAAAACATCCCATGTCCTCATGGATGGGTAGTAGGGTGTACATCGGTCAGTTTAGGCGTATTTATTAAAACCAAACCAATGTCATCAATTTAAAAAGATACAAACCCAAACCAAACCGTTACATATATATAACCCAACCCAAACCAAAACATTCATTAAAAATTTGGGTTGGGTTTGGTTATTCGGTTTGAACTTTTGTTAATAGATGCTAATTTATTTATTTTATATGATATTAAGAAACCAATATTTATTATCATCCCACTGTCCCGCATCACAATAGAGATAAAATAACAATTATTATAGTTCCTAAACTTTGCAATATTTGTTATTGATGATTGCTTAAGATTATAGAAATCTATTTAGAGTTAAATACGAAGTTTAGTAGTAGAAATTACATAAAATACTCCCTCCGCTCTGAATTATAAGATCAATATTAACTTTCTAAAAGTCAATTTGAGATATTTTCAAAATTAAAATTGACATGAATATTTCAGTTTTGAAAACAATAATTCTTACAACTAGTACTACTTTTTAGATAGTTTATGATATTCATAATTGTATTGACATAAACTAAATGAATTTATGTCAATTCTGAGTGTGAAAATGTTGCAAATTGACTTTAGAAAGTTAATATTTTGAAAACGATAACTTTTACAACTAGTAGTACTTTTTAGATAGTTTATGATATTCATAATTGTATTGATATAAACTACATGAATTTATGTCAATTTCTTGACTTTTGAAAAGTCAATAATGATCTTATAATTTGAAACGGAGGTAGTATATTATATATATATATATATATATATATATATATATATATATATATATCTATTCTTTACGCATTCGGTTTGGTTCGAGTTGCTCGGTTTAGTCTAATGGTTAACCCAAACCAATACTGATCGATTTATAAAAATATGAAACCAAACGAATTAACTTATAAAACCCAGCCAAAACTAATTGGTTTGGTCGAATTGTACGGTTTGGTTTGGGTTATGAAGACTCAAAATGGTCAGTCCTCCATCTAGTATCAAATAATAAGCATAGGAGCTTATGTGATAGAAATTTTCCATAACAAATATTTGCATCAAAATTTCTTGAACCCTGCTCATCCCTTTGTGCTCTTCTCAATGTTTTGTGTTAGGCTGACTAGTGACTTCTTGCATGGCCTTCATTGTTCTCTTGAGCTTGTCATGCTCTTCTGAAGCATTTTAAATTATAGGAGAGGTATTTCTCTGCATAAGTGGCAGTTTGCACTCATCAGTCTGTAACTTTGTAGCATTCCCATGCCTCTTAAGATCTCCAAGTCAAGTTTTGTACCCTTATGAAATACCACTACTATAATTGTTACCTTCATAGCTCCTTTAAACTTTTCCCCAACTTCATCCAACACTGCAACCAACTTCACTGAGGCACTTGAAATTCTGGATGTTCGCTTCTTGTCTACTCCTTTAAATTCCAAACACAAAACTTGTAACCCAAACAATATTAACACATGTCTTAACATGGTGGTTTCCTGTGCTGAAACAAGGAAATATATTATAGTAGAAGCAATTACCTTTTAACTTCCAATTGGATAATGACCACTTAGAGACACTAGAAAGCTGGCTCTTCTTTTTAGACAACATCTTTTACTTCTGAAATTCAAAAATGTCATTGCTGAAGTGCTACATCCACAGTATTTTGAACTGAGTTCTGTTGTAGACTACTTGTGTGCGTGCTTACTTGGAGATGCTGAGACTTATCGATTGAAGCCACATAATTAATGAGGATGTGTCCGTTCTTTTCAGGAAAAAAGAAAAGAAGAAAAAATCCTTGAGCCTTTGGCTGACTTTAACAGAAGCTTCTCTATGCCCTGCTTCATGCTTAAGGTTAAACAAGAGAGGCTGCTTCCAATCTTCTAACACCTAGAATTCTTTCCTCAAACATCTCTAACAACAATTATGAGGTCAATATCCATCCTTGTATGAATGAAACCATCCTTTGAGTTAATTGTATCCCTTCCAACAAAGATCCTCCTCTCCCTACTCGAGTTAGAACCTAACTTCATCAACGGATCAGCATGAGATTGTCAGGAATGAACCCTCTTCCCCATCTTTCCCTCTAATAAAAGATTCACTTGTTCCAGCTTGATACCGTCAGGAATTCCTGAATATTGCACTCGGTTCAAAGTATCGGCCGAGTTGCCGAAGTCTTGGCGTCTCGGTTTGGTTTCCTTACTCACCGATACAATAACAAGTCACAAATTGTAATATAAAGCATTATCAATGTAAAGTTGTGTATAGGCGAATTTTCAACGTAACAGAAAATAACGGTATAATGGAGAAATCAAGGAGAAATAATGGCGTAACAAAGGAATCAAGGTGAAATATTGTGGAACAAAGAGAGTAGGAGTAGTAGCAGTAGTACAACAACAATAACAATCTTAGAAGTATTTTTTCCATCCAAGATTTTTCTATTAGAGGAGCTTCCCTAATTCCTTTTATCGAGCATAACGAATGAGCTGTGTAGGCTGCAATAACAAACCTCTGACTTCTTCTGTAAAAAGTTTCCCCTAAGCATTGACCTTCCTTGGCAATTTCCACAGCTTTTAGCATTAGCAAACTACTTTCAAGAGACCACTTAATTCTAGTAAGAATAAGAGAAATAATGTACTAGCCCAAGGAGGGTCAAAAATATTATTTGCAGCTCAACTCCCCTTCAGTTAGACAGTTCTGCCAAGAATTTATGAGTCATAACAGTTGTTCTACACAATAGAGATTCCAAATTTGGAATGTCAATCATCTTATAGAAACGAGTATGCAGGCCGGATGCAGCCCAGGAAACCCATAGAAATAGGTAGTGAGCTATTTTATTTCCCAGATACAGATGAATTCCGAATGACTCCTAAAGCAGCAAAAGCAAACTGAAATTATTAAGACATCTAGTTTTGTCAGCAAACCATCTCATTACCACCAGATGGAAGAAGTATTAGAAGTAACGAACAACTCTAGGGGGAAGAAGTTGTCTACCTGTGAATTTTGACCTTTACCTGCCCTTAAGACTTTCAGACAGGTCCACCTTGAGAGTATTACAGTCCTCTTTTAACTCATTCCTTATTTCCTCTGTTTTCCTAGTACAATGAAGAGCTGCAACAACCAATATTCCCTATGTAAGGGAAGTCTCATTAGGAATTGACTCTCTCTTTCTTTTACTTCTGGTTCTTCATCCTTCATTGTTGCTCCATCATACTTGGGATATTCTTCTTAAATTTAATAGCTTCCTCATTCTGTGGTTCTCCATCAAGTAGTGGTGTACACTCATAAGGATGTAGACTACCCTCGTAAACATTTTCTAAGTTACATACCTGAACCTGCCTTGGAAGTCTTCCTCATTTTCAACCTTATACAAACCGCTGGAAACTCTAGTTGCCAAATTCTCCTCAACTTCGGAGTATTTTTTTTTCTCAACAACTCTGCCATATAATATAATCCATGAAGTAATCCAGTTTTCCATCAATTCTCTGGGGGTTTTCATCAATGTACTCTCTATAACTCAAAAAGGTCTGCTGTAACTTGTTGCTCTAAGCTAGGATTTGAAGGTCCTGTTATGCTCTCTAGATGTTAAAATGAAGACTTTAGAAATTGAGAATTCACAGTCATTGAGCTTGAGCAGTTGTATAAGGTAGAAATGGATATAACCGGACAATTTGACTATCCGAGTGTAAATGGAAACACAGATCTATCTAGCTTAAAGCTTAGAGAAATCTTTGAGTAATTGAGCACTAAATTGAAGATAAAGCACATCAGTGATCAATTATCAGTGTTAACACTAGGATTAATAAGGAATTAATCAAGTGTTGATACTGAAATTTAGTAAAAAAATGTTTAAAATCAGAATGAAAAATTATAGCGAAACGACACTAGAACCAAGAGTGTTTAATAGTTAGATGATGCTTGCAATGTTGAATGATGACTAGGTAATTTTTTAAAACATGAACAATCAAATCTAAACGCTAATAAAAAAAACTATTTGATGTTGATTAAATGAAGTTTGTACATTAAAATGCTAATTGAAAGATGTAATATGCTAATAAAAGACTAAACTGACACAAATAAGTTGTTAATTAACACAGATCGAAGCAGAGTAATCAAAGAAAAACTGAGAAAATTGCCTACAGTGAGAGTTTGAGAGAAATCTAGATTCAAAGCTATGTGAATGAAATGCTTAAATGCAAATAAAGGATTGGGCTTGTATGAATGAACATGGGCGAGTAGTATAGGATTAAAATGTACCACAAATAATCACATAAGGTGATTGATAGCTTTAGTTGCAGGCTATGCTCAAAAACATAGTATCAGAATTGATATTTTTCTCCATTTTCTGTGCTAATTGCTGCTTCTGTATAGTTAACGAGTTTTATCCGAGTTGTTTGTGATAATATTGAGAAGAGAATCTCAGAAGAAGGGGGGTTAGAGTATAAATTGAAAAGGTTGTATGTGATGACGATAATGAACAGTGCATAAACAGTGTTTCATTTGAGTTTTAGATATTATTTGAGGAGATTCAAAGAAGATGAAGGTGGCCTAGGAACGATGCTCTGATACCAACTTTTACGACCCTCAATGGTTTTAACACAAACATTGGGTAGTTTAGAAAGGAGATGAGAAATCAGAGAGAATTGAGATCAGAAACAGAGTAATTATTTGAGAAATAGCAAAGAATTAGATGGTTCAAACAGATTTCAGTGAAAAAGAAATGGAGTTTAGATGAGAAGAGCACAAGGAAGAACTTGTGATAGAGAGTCAGCGATAGTTTTCTCAAGTGTCATTTCATCATAATATCCACTAATTAAACAGCTGCCTCTTCTACTATTTATACAGTCTTACAAAGAAACACTACTAACCTACAACGTCTCTTATCCTTCACTACTGATTCTCATGTAAAATATTGCTATAGGATAACTATTAAAACAGCTACTATACTATTGCTATATAATAGAAATGCCATTAGATTCCCAGGTTTTGACACTCTTCAACCTATATATACTTATGAACATCTAAAACCTAATTAAGTTATGTATAAAAGGTTATGTATAAAAGGGTATGTATATGTAAATAAAAGTTTGCCAGTTGCGTATACAAATATATGCATATTTGTATCCGTTAATGTGAGGGCCCCGAATCTGATGTCCCGAATCACCGCGGATCCGGTTCGATCATTCTATACAACTATTACTATTTTTGCGGAAGATATAAATATAAATTGTTTATACATTAAACATTACACACTATTCCCCAAGGTCGAGTAACCTTAACTTAATACACAATTCATAACTTTTTTGACTTACAATAACATTATCATCATACAATACTATTACAAATCTAATCGCACACGTAAACTAAAGCTGGAACCGTCTTTGACCTTTCCTTGTATCCGACGTATTCGTCTTAATCTGCAATGTTTATCATGATATAGCAAGGGTGAGCATAAAAGTTTCCCATCAAGTTTAAGTTCAATAATTTAACGATATATCATGATTGAAAGAATTTGAATAATAAGCTGGCTAAATCCAACAATATAATTGCGAACTAGCAGGAACAAATTTTATGACTGAACAAGTATTTAACATGAACAAATATATCTGGACCGAATGGTAATGAAGGTGATCAGTCTTTCATACCTGACTTATACATGCAATATGTACATAGTACAATTCTACAATGGCAATCAACAATGATTATCCATAAGCATATCTGAATGAAACAACTCTTAGTAGAGTTCAAGTAAAAACTTGCATGAACCGTTGATTACCGCTACGCAATTTATAACGATGTATCTGAAGACCTAATATTAGTAATATAGATCTCCAATATTAGAATAATATCATCACAATATAATACTATTATATATATAGATATACATAAAATAACCTAAACACATAACACATAACACTATCAGTCTATAACACATATAAGACTCGGTATCAAGTCAAACTATTGCAGTCTGAGTTGAAACTGACACAATTCTATCATCCCGACGGTCTAGTCGGACAATACTCGAGTTTAAGTTCAATTAAACTCTGCCTAAACACTTAACAATTATCTCAGATAATTTTAATATTAGTCAAAATAATATTCATAAGCTCGTAATAATTTTTAAATAATTATTACTATTTATCATGAATTTTCAATCATTAATATCGTATTTAAATGAATTAAATACCACATAATTCTTTTGTCATTAATATTTATTTATTATCAAATATTAATGAAATACATGTCATAATTTTATAATATATTTATAATAAAACAAAGTATTTTTAATACTTTAAAATCACCTTTATATGATTTTTAAACCGTTAAATTCATTATCCGATAATTGCTTTTAATATTAAAATATTAATATTTTCATGACAAAATATCAAAGGTTATATTTTATAACTTATAATATTTTTATAACACTTAAATCATTTTTATATGATTTATAAAACATTAATTATATTTTTTCATAATTATTTAATATATTTATTAAATAAACTAATTATCATTAATATTGATTAATTAATGAAATTCATCACAAAATATTAAAAGTCACCGAAAATATCTTTAAATATTTTCTTAAACCATAATATTATTTTTCATGATTTTTCATGTATTAAAATCATTTTTAAATAATTTATTTAATATTATAATTAAATAAATTAAATACCATTTATATTCCAAAAATATTAAATATTTATGAAATATACTCAAAATAATTTGACTATTTTTCAGATTTTAAAATAATTTTTCAAAATTTATTTTGTATTTTTAATAATTAAAAACTATTTTTTTTCTATTTATTTAATTAATTAATCTATTTTCCGAAAATAATTGTCACTAAAGGGCCCTCTAGCGACAAACCCGTCGCTATAGGTGTTCTTGAGCCTGTTCTTGAGCTCCCGTCGCTATAGGTGTTCTTGAGTTTGTTCTTGAGCTGCCCAGAAATGCATAGCCAGTTACCGGGTGCCTAGTTTGACCAACATTTAAACCGTGTTCTTAATGATTTTTGGACTGGGTTAAGTGTTATAATTATAGTATAAGTGTAATACTATAACTATCAACAAAGATCCAGGCCAATCCACAACAAATCAGTAAAATAAAGGCCTTCAAATTTGATGTCAAACCTGTTCTTACAGTACGAAAGGTGCTACTTTGAAGCTTTTAATCTTTGATTTCCAAGTATTGTTTATGTGATGTAAAGGTTCCACCATGTATTCCTAAGATTTTAGGGTTTGGAACCCTTAGGGTTTAGGTTTTAACCCTTAACTTTGCAATTTAATTCCTAAGATTTCCAAATTAGGTTTTCAAAACTAGAAAATTAATATTTCTAAATTATAATTAGAATTTTCTAATTATATTAAAATTTCTTAATCATAATTTAAATCTTGCTAATTAGGATTAGTATTTCCTAATTAAAATTGCTAATTTAGCAATTAGGGTCAAAATTGTCATTAGGGTTTATAACCCACGAATTAGGGTTTCTAATAGAAAAATAATTTTTTAATTTAGAAATTAGATTTCGTAATTAGATTAGGATTTTCTAATTACTAAAAACTTGAAAATTAGGATTAATATTTACTAATTAACATTAAAACTATTAAATTACACTTAGGTTTTCCCTAATTATAAATTAGGGTTTCTAATCTCGAAACTAGGGTTTAAAAATTTGAAATTAGGGTTTGCTAAATAATTAAGTTTTACCCTAATTAATAGCACATAAGCATTATAATTATCCTTTAAGTTCCCAGATTAGGGTTTCATACACCGAATCAGGGTTTTTAAATACCCAGAACTGAAATTAGGGTTTCCAGAACCGGTTTCTAGGGTTCCTTATAATTCGCTAGGGTTTGCTAACCGAACGTTGTCGTTCTTAATATATACCTAGGGTTTGTTACAGATATCATTTATCTAGTCAACCCTTGACCCTTAACTACATATTGTACACATATACACAGAACATATTCATGTATTCCTTTAATCATGAATAATTCACTTAAATCCTTCACAGAATTTTGAAATCCTCAAAATTCCTTCTCAAAAATATCAAACGCATACACTTATTTTCTGTCTAGGTTCTAATATTGAACCTTAAATCGATTAATTAAAATTTTTAAAAATTTTCTAAATTCTCGGGTTGTCACAATTAATGTCCGTATATACATATATATATAGATATATATATATATATATATATACATACATTTGCATATATAAATTTATCATTTAATATGGGTATAAATATACGATAGTATTAAAATCACTTGCATCTTTTATGACTATATTATGATATACGATATAAAAAAATACATATGGATATGATATCTAGTTTTATTATTTTATTTGGTTGATAATACATCATTTCTAATTATTATTTGATTAAGTAAATATTTTTTTGGTTATTAATTAAACATTGTGTAAGAATTTAAAAAAAATGAAACTTTTAAAATTTTATTTTAAACGGATATACGGATATTTGATATATTTATTCATATTATATATTTTACGGATACGCTGACGGATACAAATACGGATATTTCATATTATATATCTGATTATGGATACGAATATGGGTATTAAAATTTATTTTCGGATACAGATATATCTGTATCTACATCCACATCCGAAAATATCCGTTTACAGGCTTACAGCCCTATGTGTGTGCGAGAGAGAGTGTATATATGATATGTATTGCAGAGAGGCATCTATACAAGATTTATGAGGACATTAATCTTTGAAATTATATATAAATAAAAGTATGTGTGTGTTGATATGATATGTATTTTGGAGAGACATTGATACAAGCTCCAATATGTTATGTGTACGAGTGTATGGTCAACTATCATATGAACCGCACAGAGCAAAACCAAAAAGTTCTATAGCTTTACATACATTCTTAAAAAAGAAACCCCAATTTTATTTTATTTTATTGGATAAAGAATTAAATTTTATTAATAAGAAAAAAAGAATACAATAAATGAGGGAACAAGAAGGCTCCCAGCAAACTAAAGAAAACAAAACTAAAATAACACGTCAAAATTACAGTCCTCCAATCTCTACACTAATCAGTCTGTATCAAGGACAATGATACCTCTAAAATCCCCTATTCAAAAGACAAAGAGAAGCATAATAACTCTATCACCCAACAATTTAAAAGATGAGCAACTTTATTTAAACAATCTAGCATTATACTCGTTCCAAATTCCCTTTAAAATAGAAAAGAAGGCACATTTCCATAAAATTTTGACATTCCTCTTGCTTCCAAATCCACAAAAACGAATTAGCAACATATCTTCGATCGAATTTTATTAATAAGAAAAAAAGAATACAATAAATGGGGGAACAAGAAGGCTCCTAGCAAACTAAAGAAAACAAAACTAAAATAGCACTTAAAAAATGCAGTTCTCCAATCTCTACACTAATCAGTCTGTATCAAGGACAGTGATACCTCTAAAATCCCCTATTCAAAAGACAAGGAGAAGCATAATAACTCTATCACCCAACAACTTAAAAGATGAGCAACTTTATTTAAAATATCTAGCATTACACTCGTTCCAAATTTCCTTTAAAATAGAAAAGGCACATTTCCATAAAATTTTGGCATTCCTCTTGCTTCCAAACTCACAAAAACGAATTAGCAACGTATCTTCCACCGAAATAAAAGTCAATTACCAAATCTTTAAACTCTTTAAATCACTTTTTTCCATCTTTTTGACTTCTGTGAGTCAGACCTATTTATTTTATTTTATCAAAACCTTTTGTAAGTTGTAACACAATAACATGTATGACTTGAGGAGGTGCATTTCGAGTCTTGTAACCAAAGGACTTCGATGCTTACTATTAGTTGATCTTTTTAAATAAATCTAAAGGAAAGTTATATATATATATATATATATATATATATGTATATATATATATATGTATATATTATAAGAGAATATTTGGAAAGGTAACATCATTTTTAGGTGCATTTTATGAATTTATCTTTTTCTAGTTTCAATTAAAAACGTGCACTTACGCTGCAATTGAAGTAAAGGCTGCCACAAAGTTGTTTGCTTGTTTGATGTGCATGGACACGAAAAGTGGGGTTTGGATGGGGGAAAAATGCCTTTGGGTCAAAGAATGTTTTTTCCAAAACAGGGGATCATGTGAAACATAAAACCACGTCCAAGGCCACAGGCAGCAAAAATGCATATTTGAAAAAAGCAGGTATAATGCATATGGAAATCCAAGTGCAATGCCAAGTTTTTCCCTTTCCATAAATCTTATTTCTAAACTGTTAACCTTACCACGATTACATTTTTTAATCCTCAACCCCTAATTAATGAACCTAAATATTCCTTCAAAAGAGTCTCAACTGTAGCAGCCTAAAATAGGAAGGAAAAAAAAATCAAATATATTGGCAAAGGATAATTTAAAACAAGGATTCACCATCTTCTTGGAGTTATTTGTGTAATTTTAATTTTGCAAAGGAGAATCTCACCCACGGATTCAATCTACTGCTTGGAAGCGCACAATATTTGCCTACCACAACTAATTTGGGGTAAAAGACATTGAGCTGGGCATAAAAGAAGAATTTTCAAACAAAAAGAGAGATTAAAAGCATAGACAAGAAGTCCACCCAACCTACAATAAGTGGAAATAAATAAATAAAACACTCACAATAGGCCAGCTCCAATCTTTACAAAGACCAAACTCAAAAATAAACTTAAGGCACCGATAGCAAAGTCCCAAAACGAAGCAAGAGAAAAGATCTTTCCTTGCAACAACGGAAGATAAATTGCTATCTTTAAAAATCCAAGTATTATGCTCGGTCAATATCCAAAAAAACAAGGAATGATAGCACACTTCCAAAATATCTTAACATCCTCCCTCCAAAACCTTTGACAGAATATAGAAGAATAAATTATAGGAAGACATTTGTCAGGTCTTACATTAAATGATGATTATGGATAAAGACAAACTTATTATATAAATGGAACATGTAACACTTCAATACAAATTTAATAAGTTTCCTTTCTCAAATAATTGTTCGCAATTAACTAAAAGATAAAAGGACCATAGCAAGCTATATTCTTCAAAATTCAAATCAATGAAAGACAATTCAATTGATTACCACAATCATACCAAGTTTACTACACAAAGGAATCATTAAAAATCCCACTTTACCCCCAAAACTCACTCCATTTCTCTCCAATTAAATGTTTCAGCCTTTAACTTATTTATTTTAGATTTGTGTAATTTAAAGAACTCATGTTTTTAATCCCAACCACTAAGATTAAGAGCAGCTTACAAAAGGCTTAGACGCGAATCCTGGTCCACGCTTATATGCCGACTGCTTTCAACATAGGTAGCATGATTGATGATTCCCTTTCCTACACTCAGATTAATGCCAAGTCTCCTAAATGTAATTGCAAGGACTAGAAAGCCCAAATAAGGAGAGAATTTTTTAAATTTGCATCAACTCCGAAGCAGGCTTCCCTGTGAACTTTCATCATCTGTTATTTGCCTTAGTCAGGTCCATCGAATGCTTTTCTTTCCACATAGACGTGTGTGAAGAGGTGGGTGGTAAGGGGGGAAAGGAAGGATGAGACTGGGGCTTTAGAATATTGCAGTTCATTTTTAACCTTATATCTTTTTATTTTTATACAATAAGAGTCATGCGGTTTAATCCGATAAAATGTGCAAAAAATTACCAGCTGCTGACATGAAACTTTGTTAATCACTACATTACTGAGGTATAATTGTAAAAGTTCGTGAGTTTCATATTAGTGTTCATACAGAGAAAAAAAGGTACTAAAGTCCATGTATAAATTACAATCTTTCCCAACCAAACAGAGGTCAGTCTGGGGAATTTTATGAAACATTTGAGACTCTTCATGAATCAAGTGATGCATACGTCTCTTCTGCTTTTTATTGTTTATAGGTAAATGAATATCCACTACAAGTGGAAAAGGGGGTTAAGCCAAGTCCATGTGAAGTATACAGAATAATGGTAGAAATAAAGGGCACCCTGATGCCACCAGAACACCACAACCCCAACCTATAGAAAGAGAATCCCAAAAAATTACTAACCTACACTAGGCTCTCAATGCAAAGTCTTAGATACACCTCTCATGAAACCAAAAGAATAGTAGGCTAAGAAATAAACTCGATATGAGCCACTGATCTCTCTTTATCTTCAAAACATCAATTATTCTGCTCCTTCCAAATCACCAACCAGACGTCATGCTGAACCATATACATGTGCTTCTCCACTATATCCTATTCTTCACACTTGATCATGCCTCTGGAATCTCTCCAATCGAACCTGGTAATACCAACAAACCACCACACAGATAAAGGACCATAGTCCATATGCTGCACACCACTTCCCAATGCAGAAAGAAATTATCAGCAGCCTCGCACTCTCTGACACGTGCAACACCTATTCATAAAAAAGTGGATCCTCTTCTGGATGTTATTTTGCATGAGGATCGTACCCAACACAGAAGTGTAGGAGAATAATTCCATTTATGTAGCAACCCAGATTTTGTCAATAATTAAATATTAATTGATTTTATTTTATAAAAGCATAATTGAATTGGAAAAGGTTAAATTCTTTTAATAGATAATTAAATAATTAACTTAATTAAAATTGAGGAGTCCATTAAAGTTTTGGTAACTCCTATGCTACGTTTGAATTGAAGGAATGGAATGGAGAGTGGAATGATTCATTCCATTTTAGTTTGAATTAGTTATTCCATACTATCTCTCCCTTAAGTAATAAAATTCATAAATTCGGAAGGATAAGAATGGTTCAATCCATTCCAATCGCAACTAAACACAATTTTTTTCATTTCATTCCTATCTTCATTACTCCAATCCAAACGTAGCACTATTGTTTAAAAAGTGGAGATGTAACCCAAACTCTACTCTAATTTGGTTAGTTCAATTCCCGAGTAGAATTCTCATGTGCACTGCAACCCATTAGAAAATTCATAATTAATTCATCCGATGTAAGAATTGAGTGAATCCAAAGTCTATTTTTTAAGTTTTTCGTCCTCTACAATTGTGAAAAGGAATAAAAGTTACTTAGCGTCATCTTCATACCTTAAATTGCTGAAAACCGCAATCTATCCTGATTCCCGTCATTATTTTCAGCCCTAGTTTTAAAAATTCGTAACTCAATCATATTAACTCCGAATTGAGTGATTCTTGAGCCTATTTCGTGTATCTTTTCGAGAGCTATAATTTTCGTGAAGACATGAAGACTCTAAAAGACCCGAAAGTTAGATTTTTTATTGCTACGTATTGAAAAAAGGCGAACAAAAAAAGTAAATATTATTTCGTAATTTGATTTTAAGTTTAGTTATGGGGGTTTTTAAATTAGAGATTGTTTTTAAGTAAAGTATAGACATGGAATTAGATATCATGATATTCGAAAAGAGGAGATAAATTTATATTAACGAATATAATTTGATTGAATGTAAACGTTAAAATCTGAAATCAATTTCTATATTTTAAGGTATATTGCGAGAGTTATATCTCTTAATCCAACCGTTGGATCGTTATAATTTTTTGATATGTTATACATATATAACATGAGAATATTTTTACCAATTTTGAACCGTTAAAGATAAATGTATGATTTGTTATGAATTTTAAGAAAAGGCTTATTTGGAATTTTTATAGCAGATTTTCAAAAACATGTTCTAATATTTAAAAATGCATAACCTAATGATTTTAAATCCGATTTGGATGATTCTTGAGGCTAAATTGGAGAATTTGGAGTCTAGTTTCTGTTAAAATTAATTAATTTGATAAATAAGTTTTAACTAATGGTGATAAAGACCATAATAGTGAACTGACGTATTAAGAATAATTTGACATATTAGGGTTTTAAGATTTCTTAAGTTTTGTTATTGATTTTTAAGTTTTTGAGTATTAATAGTGATCTAAGGCAATAATTAAAGGCATCTTAAATAGATTACAAATTATTTTAGAATTATAGTTTGGATTATATTTAATTCGAGATGAATATTTTAGGTGGTGAAACATTTCGTATTTGATATCGTTGACATTTGAGGGTAAGATTTGGTGGAGTGTGTTATAAGTGGTTTTGCGTATCAGATACGGATTCTGTACTACACTCCTTCGATTATTGTTGTATTCTTTATCTCTCGTGAATATTCGCCATTCGTTATCTTTTTCATGTATTTCTGTTGACACTCTTGAAAATAGAAGTTTGATCATTGATATCTTGACTTTATTTTGTAATCTAAACTCTTTTACGTCTATTATAATTTGAACAGATTCCATATTTCTTCAGCGATACTATTGATTTTCCTGTACTACTAATTGCTCAGAATTTGGTACTCGCTTAATTGTTTCGTTTCTAATCAAATCTTTATTTTGCTTTTGTTTGGTCTAGATGTTTTGAATTTCATATTTTGTAATCTTTTGAATATTGTTCTTCATGCATAGAACTTTATTGATCTTTATAGAGCGGTTATTACCTTCTTTTAGAGACATTGTGTTTATGATTTGATTTTGTTTAACATGTACATTTAGAACCCTTTTGTTGGTATTATGCCGCATATATTGTGACATCATATATTTGTAGAATAAGCGATAGGGTATACCTGAGCAATAATCACCTGTGAGGGTACCACAGGCATGTCATCTTGTCACTGAAACATGACACCTTCGGTGGCGATGTAATCAGTCCACAGCGTCTCCGTTTTGTACTCCGATAGGAGTTAGCTATATGGTGATTTGTTGTGAAAAGGAGTATAGGTCGACCCTAGTTTTCTGTTCTATTATGTGGATTGCTGATGTTTGTGTCAAACACTCCTTCCGATTTTGCATACATCTGGATTGCACAGTTTGATATGTGATTGCCTATGTAGCATTATTTTGATTGCTTGTATGGCAAGATATATTTCAGTTTTGTTCTGAGCTTGAAATAACCACTTAGCCACTTTGATTCAGCCTTCTGTTTTGGTTCGTTAGTTCTATTTGTCAGTTATGCTTCTTTTGTATATCTTTATCCATACTGGGCATTTGGCTCATGCATTGTTTTTATTCCGGCAAGTCTGTAGAAGTGATTCAGGGTTGTGTGAAGAAAGAATTTGTCCTTGACCATCTAGGTTGATTTGGATTTTTAGTTTTGATCAATTTTGATTATTCTATCAATTTTTGGAGAATTGTATTTAATCCGACATTGATCAACTATTAAATACTTTGAAGTATTAGTGCTATGTTTACTTATTTTGAGATTTGTTGTGCTTTGCACGTGACCTCCCTTTCTTATTCGGGAAGGGGGTGTTACAATTTAGAAGGAGCATCAGTCATCCAAATGCTTCTCCCAGGGAAAGTCCTCTCATCTTCTCCCTCACTAATTCTCAGATTGTTGGATCAGATCCGATCTGTATCTTTATACCTAATTTTCCAGATTTACTTCCACGCAATCTTATTATGCTATCTGGTACAATTCAACATTCAGGAAACTTGGATTTCCAGACAGCACAAAAAACCTACATTTAATAAATATACACATATTTGCCAACTACATATGGCACCAAAAAATCATGTTGACTTCATACAGTTATTTCCTACTATAAACAATACGTGTGACAGCTATATCTTCCTCAAATAAAAATGAAAAGGAAAAAAAAGGTCAGCAATGAAGCTTGTGGGAACCCTACTGGTACTACAGATTGAACACAAAGTGCAAGACTTTTTGAATTCCAAGTATTCTGTGTAAACTGTCTCAGTAAAATCAGCATAGAAAAGCTGATTTTAAGACTAACTTTAGGCATGGATTTTCGTATTTCAGAAAAAAGGAAATTTATGATCAGAAATAAAAACAAGAACTTTACATTTTTACCTTGCAGAAAAATACAAAATACCCAGAAAGCCTGGAAATTTCAAAGCACAGGCACATGTATAATAAATAACAAACCTAATTCGAATGAAATGAAGCAAAGAATACCTTGACTAATCTGATGGTCAGTATCGGGAATTTCAATGGCCAACTGATCGTCGGAGTGGACCTTCCTTTGGGCCGCGTCGCTGTTGTGATTGTGTCCATCCATGCTGCAGCTCTTCTCCTTCCAAAAGAAACGCCGCCGCAGTCGTCCCTTCAGTATTTATGAGTCAAAGCCAGACCCCTCTATTTCTCTTTCTATTTCAGCTTGTCATATTAATTAAATACCTTGGCAGCACGATTAATCAAAGCCAACAAATCAATAATTATACCCCGAATATGAAAATTTGATGATGGGGTTCAACAAAATCGTCAAAGAAATTAGGGGTACAGGTAGGTATAACTTACTCAAATTTGAAGGCTAAGAAAAACACTGAGTAGGCCGCGGAGGAGAAGGAACGGAGGAGATTGTCCAAATTTGAAAACGGAAGTTTGAGTGGGTTTGGGTTTGGGTTTGGGTTTGGGATGTAATCGTGTGACTGAACCCAAATACCCCTTTAAATTTCCAGGAAATTCATGTTCAGAAAAAGAAAAATGAAAAAATACAAATGATTTGAAAAATAAAAACGATTTGAAATGTAAATTGAAAAAGAAGAATGAAATAGAAGACTCGACCAGAAAATGAAAGGTAAAAATGCTAGTATTAACTATCATATAATTTATTTAGACTAGCTCATCATCCCTTGCAAATTGGTAGGCCTTGTTAGCATCATATTTTGATATCGAATACAGTATGTTGCCGGTCGAGATAATTCAGTATGTTGCCGGTCGAGATAACGTGGTGGCACCAAGAGAGGACAGAGCAGCAGATCGGGATACACAGTCCCTATAGAACCCGCCCGCCCGAGGCGTAATTGATGTGATCTCAGGCGGTTCAGTTGTGCGTGTAACTGGAAAGAAGAGAAGTGGGCATCTCGAGGCAGTGCTATCGGTTACGGGGTCTACTGCAAGAAAGGATTGGGCACATCTTGGAACAACCATCTCCTTTTCGGACGAGGATTATCCTACAGACCTCATAGAGCCGCATGACGGTGCGTTGGTGATAACCGCTCAAGTCGGGACTCTTGGGAAGTGAGGATGGCTATAAATACAAGGCTTGGCTACAAGTAAGAGGTAATACATCTTTGAGCACTAAACACTTAAGCCTCCATCGTTAAACCTTGTGAACGGCCTTTACTTATTCTCATACCGGAGCTATCCCCCGGTGGCATAAGCCGTCAAGCTTCCTGTGTGATATGTTATTGTTGTGCGGGTTTTTCAAGTATGTGGATTCTATGGTGAATGACGCAGTTAAGCGTAAACTTGGCGCTAACATTAGAAGCTAGAAGGAAGGTTTTAGTGCTTTTTGCAATCACATACTCTTTTCCGGTAGCAGGCTATGGCGAGTCAGGAGAATGGTGCCTCTATCCAAGAAAAGGCAAAAACTCACCAGTCACACCAGACCACCCAAGTGAGGGGGTCGGTGAAGGACCGACTAGGGTCCAAAATACCGGAGGTTCAAGAGGTACCGGCCCCTTCCCTCCGGCGTAAACTCTTCCATGATAGCCAACACACGCCTAATCATGCGAGTCAGGCCGATGAAAACCATTCTCGGGCCCTCGTAAGGCAAGAAAGAGGAGAAGGTAGTCGGGACCAGCGGGAGTTCATCCTAAAAAGGAAGATGGAGCAGAATAAAGATGACATGTTGGCACTACGGCTACAACAGGAGGAACTCGAAGCACAGATGGCTAAAATGGTCGGAGAACAGGAAGCCTCCTCGAAGAGGCGTATACATCATAGCCGATCCCAATCACCCCGACGGGATGTTGCTAGAAAGGAAATGAGCTGACCCCGGAGTCGCTCCCGGGAAGGCAGAAGCCGCAGGAGGAGTCGATCAAATGACAGAAGATCTGGACACCCAAGAAGGTCGGAGCAAAAGAGGAGGATCGCGTCACCCGAATACGAGCGGGACAGACATCATTCGTCCCCCCGTAAAGAGGAGGCCGATCCCCTCGCTAGAAGGGTAGCGGAATTAGAGAAGTTATTGGCGGCCAAGAGTCCGAAGGGGACCTCTTCGAGCTGTCCAGGATCGCCCTTCTCACCGGAAATCAATCAAGTCACGGCCGATCCAAAGAAGAAGATGCCCCTATGGATACGTATGACGGGTTAGGGGATCCTTACGATCATTCGGATGGATATGACCGTCTAATTTCTTACTATGGACACTCGGATGCTGCCAAATGTCACATGTTCGCCACGACATTAAAAAAGAGTGCCCGGGAGTGGATGGGAACTTTGGCAGTCAGATCGATCGGCTCGTGGAATGACCTTTAAGAAAAGTTCCATGCTCGGTTTGGAAGTAACAGGAGACGAGGAAAGATCACGGCTTCCCTCATGTAGGTTAGACAGAAGTCGGATGAATTCCTAGGTCAGTATGTAAAAGATTTTGGGAGGCTATGGGGTCGGTAGCAGAGTTGAACTCCCCACAAGCCCTGGGATTCTTCACAACGGGTCTAGATATCGGGAGGTCGAAGAAGCTGATGAAAGATTTGGTGATCAACCCTCCTGCAGATCGGACCGAAGCCTTCCATCGATCCGAAGGGTTTATCACTATAGAGGAGGCTATGGGCAATTTCAAACCACACTCCCAGTCTTACGAGAAATCTAAAGATTGGGTAAAAAAGAATTATCAGCGCTCAGACAATAACCAATGGAGGTCGAATAATACGGGAAAAAAAAACTACAATGGCGGGGGATCTTGCAGTAACCGGCCTCCCCTTCCAAACCGAAATGTCAGTAAAGTATATACCCCTCTCGCCATAGATCGGGCGAAGATATTGGAAGAGATACGGAACAAACCCTTCTATGAACCGTGCTCGAAACGAACGAAACCCGGAAAGAGGGGTCGAGACAAATACTGTGATTACCACCATAGTTCCGGACATACCACAAAGACATGCAATGACTTGATGGACATGATAGAAAAGAATGTTCAAAATCTGGCCAATTAATTCAAAGATGTTGCGGCCGAGATAACGTGGTGGCACCAAGAGAGAAAGCGAAAGGAAGAGACGGATACACAACCCCTACAGAACCCGCCCGCCCGAGGCATAATTGATGTGATCTCAGGCGGTTAGTTGGGCGTGTAATTGGAAAGAAGAGAAGTGGGCATCTCGAGGCAATGCTATCGGTTACAGGGTCTACTACAAGAAAGGATCGGGCACATCCTGGAACAACCATCTCCTTTTCGGACGAGGATTATCCTACAGACCTCATAGAGCCGAATGACGGTGCGTTGGTGATAACCGCTAAAGTCGGGATCGTGGATATGAAATGGATGATGATAGACAACGGATCCTCGGTCGATATCTTGTACACTCACGCCTACCAAAGGATGGACCTACAAGGAAAGAAGATGGACTTGGGCGGCGAAGGACCTTTGTACGGCTTCAACGGAGATCCGGTGTATGTGTTTGGTACCATTGAACTGCCAGTCAAGTTCAGCACAACACCTAATCAGGTCAAAATATTGGTCAGATTCTTCGTAGTCCAGGTAGATTCTGTTAGTTCCTAGTTGGCACAATAGTTATCTAGAAGGGGGGGGGTTGAATAGATATTTAAAAATCTTTTCGTTTTTAAACTTGTTCGTTGATGATGATTAAAACTTAGCGGAATAAATGTTTGTTTTAATCTCCTTTACGAAGCAGTGGAGTTGAGACAGTTATAACAGGTATGGCAGATATAGCAGTTATAGTATGAAAGCAAAAGACAAGGTCGTTTGAAGTGGTTCAGAGCACTTAAAGCTCCTAGTCCACTCTTCTAATCCTCAAGTAGGAAATCGACTAAGGATGTCTTTTACAACTTCTGAATCACACAGATTCCTTCTAGACCAGCAGTCTAAGAACTTCTTAGTTCACTCTTGAACTCTTCAAGTCCAGCAGACTTGGTACTTTTCTTCAGTTGATTGGAAGATGTTTAGTTCTTGATGGTTGCTACTCAGTTGCTGTTTAAGCACTTGTTCGAAAGACTGAGTAGCTGAGCAAGCTTTTCTATTTCTCAGATCGTAGAGTTTGAGCTTTGAGAGATCTTCACGTTATTTGTTTAATGCTTGCTTAGTCTCTCTTATCTGCTTGATTTGCATATATGTGATCTTGAAAACTATCCGTTGGATCGATCCGTTGAGGCATTAAATGCGTTTGACCTTTCTGATCTTTGATGGAGACATTTCTGCACATCTTCTGAACTGCATTCTGGCCCACTGACACTGTAGACTGCTTTCTCACCTAACACCTGAAAATATGTTTTCCCCCTTACCAATGGTACTTTCCTTAGCTTCTTCAATACACTTCTTTGTTGCATACTAAGGATATTTCTTATGCCTTTGGGACTGGTGAGTACTGCAACATTTAGAATCCATTCCTCTTATGTTGGAATCTGTCTCCACATAAATCATGAGGCTCGACGTTTTTTGACACAAGACAGATGATACTCTACGATGCAGATCGTGGTACTCTACGATTCAGATCATGGTACTCTACAATTCAGATCGTGGTGCTTTGTCGCCTTGGTGCCTGGTCTGATGCTATCAGCCAAGAGCATTACGATTTCTTTTAAACCTTTGCACACTATGATCTTCACTTGCTTGAGTTGTAAACTCTACGTTTCCGAGAGCACTCTACGATCTCTGAGTTGGCTCGGCAAACATTGGGACCACTCTACGATTTTTGAAGAGGCCCTTCAAGGCAGGCACACTACGATCTTTGAAGCTCTACGTTTCTGCCTTGACTTCTGCAATGTTGATCAGATTTATACACTACGAATTCTTCGAAGCCTATCTATTACATCTTAAGATCAACCTAACAGCTTTGATCTTTCTATCTATACATTCAATTACAGAATGATACACGTTAAGAGCTTTGATCAACCTAGCAAATTTGATCTATCACTAAGTCCTTGTACATATATTACTTGAAGGACTTTACAAATAATCATGAGCATATACATTAAAACATCAAATCATAATATGCATTCTTCCAACAATCTCCCTCTATTTGATGTTGACATAACCAAAGAGATTTGTTGTCATGATTATTAGTTTCTAGATGCATTTGCATGAAAGTAAACGTGACTTAGTATTTCAGTGAGCAGCTAAAATTTCTAGAGAATAAGCATGAATTTATTGATGTTTAAGGAGTATTGCAGTTTAGCTTTACATCAAATAAGAATTTAAAGTTTCAACTTATCTCTATTTCTTTTATCTTTTTCGTGGAGGATTGGCATACTCCTCAGCCCTTCTTTTCCTGCTCGCTTCATCCCTTCTGGCCATATCTTCCAGCTCACTTGGGCTTACTACCGGGTTATGATCATGCCTATTCATGAATACTGGATCTCCAATTGGCATTCTTAGGCCTGTGGTGGTTATATTTGGTGAGCTGGTAGATGGCCCTTAACTCCTTAATGGCTGAGCCATCAAGACTTCCTGTTGATCAGATCATTGAGTCTGATTGCTTGATCGTGGAGTCTGTTGGTGGAATTGTCTTGCAGGAGGGCTTCCTGATGCTTGAGCGTGAAATTGTCCTTTACCCCTTTCTTGGCTTCCTTGACCTCCTTTGTCTCTGCCTTGGCCTCCTTGGCCTTCTTGAACTCCTTTCCCTTTATTCTCCCCCTTTATGTCAGCATCAAGGGCTCGAATGTCTGTAGAAAGTCGATTTACTCCTTGGACAAGCTCGTTTAGTTGGCTTTATGTTTGAGCAATGTCCTCTCAACTTTCCTTGATCTGGACTTCAGATCTAGCTTCTTTGTTTTGGAGGGCAGTGAGAACAATGTCAGTCTGTTGTTCCTGATTTACATAAGCTTTCTGGAATTCTTTGACTGAAGCTTTCAGGTTGATGATGTTCTCCAGCATAAGATTATTTTGTTTTTCTTGAGATTTCTGCATTTCAAGAACAGCCTCTCTTTATTTGGAGGCTATCCGGAAGTGAATCTCATCTCTGTCCTTTATGCTTTAAAGAATTTCTTGGATAATTTCCCTCAGCTTCTTTGTAAGCTCAGCGTTCATAGTGTCAGGGAGATTATTTGCAGCAGTGATCATTTGATTCAGCCGGAGATGAATGAGGTCTGAGTGAGTTTCCAGGCTTTCTTTTATGTTCTTGACCATGTTCTTGGATGCTTCCTTCATGGTCATCTTTCGTGGGCAGATTTGGGAGTGTATCACTGGGTTGAGGATTGTTGAATGGAGGAAATATTTTCTGGGATTGATCTTGCAGGGAGTAGAGGGCAAGATCAAGATTAAAATATTCATTTGAGGAGGAAGATGGAATATCTGATGGAGGGGCTTGGGCTTGGATGTTTGAGTTTGGTGACTCTACGATTTGAGGTGGAGACTCTGCAATGAGGCTAGAGTCCGTGATCGTAGAGTTGATAGTTTGTGGGAGCAATATGAAGTTGACTAAGTTATAGAATTTTGGGATTCTGCAACTGGAAATTGATTTAGTGGATGAAGTATCACTTCCAACCATCGTGATTAAATCTAAAGAGGGTTGGGATAGACAGTACCTCAGGTTTATCCTTTGAGGAAGAGTTGTTGGTAATTAACTTCTTGGCAAAGTTGAATCTTCTTGGGAATCCATGAGCTAGTACTGAGATGGCCGGATACTCTTTGAAACTCCAGAACATGTGGTTCCAAGAGTTTAGGATTTGGGCTTGATGATATCGCATCATGGGTAGGTAAGAGAACATCTGATTGTAGAGATAGCTTCTAAACCCATCTTTGCCCACACCAGTGATCTCAAGGTCATCATCATTCTCTTCCCCTTCACTGTGCTCGTTGGAGGATTCCATTATCTCAATGGCCTCTTGATGATCTTGTACTGGTTCTTCTTCATTTCTGGCAGGGACCTCTTCTTCTGCCATGGAGATATCCTGAGGCTCCCCCTCAACTTGATCATCTTCTTATCAGCTCAAAAACTCCCCATTAGCTGGAGCATCTTCTAGAGCTTCAGGCGTCTCCCCCTCAGCTGGTGTATTCTCTATCAAGAGAACTTCAGGGATCTCCCCCTCGGCTGGATCTTTGATGGAGACATTTATGCACATCTTCTGAACTGCATTCTGGCCCACTGACACTGCAGACTGCTTTCTCACCTAACACCTGAAAAGGTGTTTTCCCCCTTACCAATGGTACTTTCCTTAGCTTCTTCAATACGCTTATTTGTTGCATACTAAGGATATTTCTTATGACTTTGGGACTGGTGAGTACTGCAATGTTTAGAATCTATTCCTCTTATGTTGGAATTTGTCTCCACACAAATCATGAGGCTCGACGTTTTCTGACACAAGACAGATGATACTCTACGATGCAGATCGTGGTACTCTACGATTCAGATCATGGTACTCTACGATTCAGATCGTGGTGCTTTGTTGCCTTAGTGCCTGGTCTGATGCTATCAGCCAAGAGCACTACGATTTCTTTTAAACCTTTGCACACTACGATCTTCACTTGCTTGAGTTGTAAACTCTACGTTTTCGAGAGCACTCTACGATCTCTGAGTTGGCTCGGCAAACGTTGGGACCACTCTACGATTTCTGAAGAGGCCCTTTAAGGCAGGCACACTATGATCTTTGAAGCTCTACATTTCTGCCTTGACTTCTGTAATGTTGATCAGATTTATACACTACGAATTCTTCGAAGCCTATCTATTACATCTTAAGATCAACCTAACAACTTTGATCTTTCTATCTATACATTCAATTACAGAATGATACACGTTAAGAGCTTTGATCAACCTAGCAAATTTGATCTATCACTAAGTCCTTGTACATATATTACTTGAAGGACTTTATATCACATTAAAACATCAAATCATAATATGCATTCTCCCAACAGATTCGGCATACAACGCGATCCTCGGACGACCAACCTTGGCAGCCTTGCAAGCAGTGACTTCCATACCCCATTTCAAAATTAAATTTCCGACACCGAACGAGATTGGGGAGGTAAAAGGCGACCTAGACATTGCTCGAAGGTGTTATCGGAACAGTTTGATTCCTTCCGGGGTCGGGGTCAGTAAGCAAAAATAGAAAATGGCCATCGAAATAGAGCCATTCACGGAGAGCAGTACGGAACCGCTTGCCCTGCCTGCCGAGGAAACAGAAGATGTAGAATTGATACCAGGAAATACAACGAAAATGATCAAGATCGGGTCGGGATTAGCAGAACCATTCAGGATAGGATTGATAGAGCTGCTCCAAGTCTATGCCGACATCTTTGCATGGGAGCCTAGAGATATGCCGAGGGTAAGCAAATCGGTAGCCTTGCACAAATTACATGTAGACCCAAACAGAAAATCGGTCATACAGAAACTAAGGGTTTTCACCCCAGAGAGACAGAAGATCATCGATGAGGAAATCGCCAAACTCCTGGAGGCCGAATTCATCTTTGAAATCGATTACCCGGAATGGTTGGCCAATGTGGTCTTGGTCCAGAAGAAGAACGGGAAGTGGAGGCTATGCATCGATTATACGGACCTGAACAAGGCGTGTCTAAAAGACTTCCAACATAGATCAGTTGATAGACGCCACTTCGGGATACCATCAGATCTCAATGAGTAAAGAAGACATCCCAAAAACCAGTTTCATCATGCATCGAGCAATATATGCGTATCGAAAGATGACCTTCGGGATGTTGAACGCCGGGGTCAGCGAATGATGAACTTCGTGTTCATGAAGTAGTTGGGGAGAAGTATGGAGGTCTACGTGGACGACATGATCGTCAAAAGCATGTCAGTCCGCGACCACCTCGAGGATCTGGAAAACTGCTTCGAAATAGTCAGGAAACGCAAGCTGAGGTTGAACCCGACCAAGTGCACGTTTGGATTGGGATCAGGAAAATTCTTAGGGTATCTGGTCAGCAAAAGGGGAATCAAAGCGAACCCAGAGAAGATTCAGGCGGTCCTGGATATGAAATCCCCAAAGTCGTATAAAGATGTTCAGAGATTGACGGGTCAGATTGCCGCCCTTCGACGGTTTGTCTCGAAATCAGCAGAGAGATGTCTGCCGTTTTTCGACACCTTGAAAGGACCTAAAAATGAGAAGAGCTTTCAGTGGACTTCGAAGTGCGAGGATGCGTTCCAAGGGATCAAAAATTACTTATCCTCAACACCATTGTTGATGAAGCCAATCCCTTCAGAACCTCTATACTTATACTTGGCAGCAAGTTCGATGGCAGTGGGAGCGGCATTAGTTCGGGATAAGGGGGGAAATCAGTTCCCGGTATACTACGTCAGCCATGTACTTTGAGAGGCAGAAATACGATACCCAAACCTGGAAAAATTCGCCTATGCTTTGATCATAGCAAGTAGAAAACTTAGGCATTATTTCCAGGGTCGGTTAGTGGTGGTATACATGGACCAACCGTTAAAGAGAATACTGCACAGGCCAGAGGTATCAGGACGGCTTGCTACATGGGCAATGGAATTGACACAGTTTGCATTAGAATATCTACCCTGAACAGCAATCAAAGGACATGCATTAGCAGATTTTATTATGGAATGCTCGTTCACGGAATAGGATGTAGGATCGGTCACGGAAACATAGCATGGGAGGGCTTCATGGACGCTTTATGTCAATGGCTCGTCAACTTCGGACGTCAGCGATGGAGGGGTAATATTAACAAGTCCAGAAGGATTCAAGGTCCAACAGGCCATCCGATTCCAATTCAAAGCCACCAACAACGAAGCAGAGTATGAGGCCATCTTAGCTGGATTAAGGTTGGCCCGAAGCTTAGAGGTACAAAAGTTAGTCATCTACAATGACTCCCAGTTGGTCATCAAGCAGATCTCGGGGGACAAGAATGACGATATACTTAGCGGAGGTGAAAGATAAACTGGCATACTTTACGTCGATTAGCTGTCAGGGGGTTGATCGATCCGACAATACAGTGGCCGACGCGTTGGCTCGATTGGCAACCACTGAAGCCAGCTCCTTCAGTGGATCGATATATTTAGAAGTGCTGGACCAACCAAGTGTTCCGAAGGCGGAGGTACTATGTATGGATCGGCTCGACTGCTGGCTTACGTCGTACATTTCTTACCTGGCCGATGGGGTGTTACCTTCGGATCGTATCCTAGCAAAGAAGATCAAGCACCGGAGCTCAAATTTTGTGCTTATTGATGGAGACCTATATCGAAGGGCTTTTAGTTCTCCACTGCTCAAGTGCTTGACACCATCGGAAGCAAACTACACACTTCAGGAGGTGCACGAAGGGATTTATGGGGATCACATGGGAGCGAAGTCACTGGCACACAAGATTTTGAGGCAGGGATATTACTGGCCAACCATTTATCAAGAAGCGAAGGACTTTGTTAAGAAATGTCCCAAGTGCCAGCTGAACAGTGCCATTCCACATCAACCTCCCGAAGAGCTGTATTTGGTCTTTTCTCCGATTCCTTTCGCCATATGGGGAATCAACATCTTGGGGCCTCTACCGAAGGCCAAGGGGCAAGTGAGTTTTGTGATCGTAGCCATCAACTACATGACTAAATGGGTCGAAGCCAAACCTCTACAAAAGATCACCGAATAGGAATGCTTGAAATTCTTCAAAGAAGGGATTGTATATCGGTTCGGCATCCCGATGGCCTTAGTCTCGGACAACGGCAGACAATTTATGGGATTAATGTTCGAAGGTTTTTTGAAAGAATTGAGGATTCAACATAGAAAAACTTTGGTGGCACACCCCCAGTCGAACGGGCAGGTGGAAGTCACCAACCGAACCTTACTTAACCGTATCAAAAGAAGGATGGATGAGTTGAAGGGTCGCTGGATAGAAGAGTTACTTAGTGTTTTATGGGCCTATCGAACCACACTAAGAACAACCACGGGAGACTCACCGTTCAGATTAGCCTTCGGGATCGATGCGCTCATACCTGTTGAGATCGGATCCCCTATACTTTGGGTCAGTCAGTATAAGGATCTGTACAACGAGGATGGCCTACGCCTCAACTTAGACCTTCTGGAGGAAGTTCGGGAGTCAGCACTGGTGCGACTAGCTATTTATTAGAAATGTACTGCCCGACGCTACAATCAAAAAGTCAAGCAAAGAAGGTTCGAGGCTGGAGATCTAGTGCTTCGAGAATCAGAGGCATCCACCCCATAGAACACCGGCAAAGCTAATGCCTAATTGGGAAGGGCCTTATGAAGTAGTGGAGGTGCCAAAGCCCGGGACTTACCAGCTTCGAGCAATGGATGGCTTTGAGGTAAAGAATACATGACATGCTGGAAGACTTAGAAGATATTACCAGTAAAAGCTATGCTATTCTTTCCTTTATTTATGTAATCTATGCAATTTACCAATGAAATAAATGAGAGTTTCTCTTCAGGAAAATTTTATCGTTCATTTAAATTCATAAAGCTCTTACAAATCCGATCAGATAAGCTTTAAACTTAAACTGATCAGACAGTCAGGAAGGACCTAACTGATCGGTAAAAGTCACAAGTATAACTGATTGAAAAAGCTACAAATTCGATCAGATAAGCTTCGGACTTAAACTGATCAGACAGTCAGGAAGAACCTAACTGATCGATAAAAGTCACAAGTATAACTGATTGAGAAAGTTACAAATCCGATCAGATAAGCTTTGGGCATAAACTGACCAGAAAGTCAGAAATGACCTAACTGTTTGGTAAAAGTCACAAGCATAACTAATCGAGATAACAACTAAGAAAATTTGAGCTCTTTTATTCATATCTGAACATTTTACAACTCCGATCAGACAGGCTTCGGATACATATATCATAAGCATAACTGATCGGGTAGGTTACAAGCAAAGAAATGAGAAACAGTTACAAAAAATCACAATGTGTATAACCTAACGTAAACTACTCCTTAGGATCCTCCTCTTCGGCTTCAGATTCTGCGTCAGAAGAGTCAAGGACGGAGGAATCAAGTCCAGTAGCTTCCATCTTAGCCTGAGCTTTCTCCCGATGAGCTTCATAGCCGTCAACAAACTGAGTCATGACCTTCTCGGTCAAAGCGGGAGATTCTTCGTATTCCATGAGTGTTCGTTGATTGATTTCGGCACATTCAGCCTTCACGGTGTTGCCTTCTCGAATCGCCTCCCACATTCGGGCGGTCGCATCGGAAAACTGCTCCGTGATAGCGTCAATAGCCTTCTCCCGACTCTTGACCTCTTCGGATAAGACATCCTTCTCTTGGATTATCTTCTAGGCATGACCCTCAAGACCGACGAACTCCTGTTACAGAAGGGCATACTGCTCTTTAAGCTCAGATGCCTCACGCTCGGCTTTGGTCGCTCTATTACGAGTCGCCGCATGGAGGTCCCTTTCTTTCAGCAGATCCGAGTTCTAACCTTGAACATCAGCTTTGAGTAGGGACACTTCGTTCCTCAGCTGAAACTCCTTCTTAGTGGCCCGAGCCAAGGGAGGAACGGCTCTGGCCAAAATAGCATTAGCCTGCGATCGAGTACACCACCAAGTCAGTTAGAAGAAAAAAGGAATTGGTAAAAGGAGATGTTCAACTTTTAAACGTTTACCTAGTATTGGGCCTTGATGTAGGATACCAAGAACTCCTCGGAGGAATAGCTCTTAAATTGCTCGTCATCTCCGGACAGTTTGAAGTGTTCAAGCTGAGTGAAAGGGAATACCTTTGAAGGGCCTCTCGGCCAAAACGTCTTCGGCATTCCCAGAGAAGAACTCGATTTGGTGGTCGGCTTGGAGATAAGGGTCGAGTGGGGCAGAGGGTTGACTTCCACGATCTCCAGATCAGGATCCTCGGTCAATTGGGGCTTCTTGGCCAGGGGTTCCAGAGGAACCTCGTCGGTCTCCTCCGAATCCGCCGCAACAACCTCTGAGTGTGGGGGTGGAGTAGGTTTCGAATGGACGGAGGCAGACACCTTCGGGGCAGCAATTCGAAAAGAAATTTTCTTTTTCTTCCCTTTTAGCAGGGCCATCTTCTCAGCTCGGCCCATCTTCAGCGCGTTCTTTGTTGAAGGCTCAAGTTTTGAAAGGGGAAGTATGTGACCCGAGGAAGAACCAACGGAAAGCTTGGCGAGAGGTATGGTTTCACCCTCGGGGGAATCATCTGCGACCGGGGGGCGAATAGGCTCGATAGCAATCGGCAACGGTGTTAAAGTCGCATCAACCCCCTTGGGTTTGAAGATGGTCACTGCAAAAGAGGATAAGGCAGTTAAATAAAAATTCAGTAGAAGATCAAAAGGGCAAATAAGAGGGCTCAGGGTTTGCAACTTACAGCCATGTTCGTAGAGCCAGGATTCTTTGGACACAACCTCCAGACCCCAGTTGGTCTTCTGTACAAGCTTGTAAAACTTTTTGAAGGCGCCAGCCCGATCCTTCGGGAATTTGGTAATCTTCATAATGGGGTCCTCGGGACCGGCTCAGTTTGGCAGGAGTTTAAGATCGGTTCCCTTCATGAAGAACCACTGTAAATGCCAACCCTTGTTACTAGAAGGGGTCTTCATGAAAGTAGCTCGGCCAGCTACCCGGTTCAGGTGTCGAAGGCCAGGCTCCTTTGATTGACCAACAGAAAATAGGACAAAGAAGAAGTCTAGTCCCGGAGTGATACCCGCCTCCTGGCATAGAGCAATAAAAGAGACGAGTTGGATGTAAGAGTTTGGCACTAGTAGGGCAAACTCGATCCCAACAAAGTAGAGAAACAAAGAGATGAATTCATGAAGGGGGAACCGAACCCCATACCTCAGAGCGTAGAGGGGAACGACCATCCAGTCACCCTCGAGACGCCAGAACATTTTTTCATCCGGTTCCAAAACCTGAAGCTTGTACTCTTTAGGAATGTCGAAGACGGCTCGGATGTCGGACAATTGGGACTTAGTGTTGGACGATTTGGTATTGACAACCGCATAATCGGTTTTAGACGCATAGAGACGATGAATTTTGGATTCGGCACTCTCGGTAGGGAGGTCGGTAGGAGCTGTTGGTAACTCGATCGGAACCAGATCGTCGGAGGCGAGGGTAGCGGTGCCAGTCAGAGTAATCGTCATGGGAGGAGGATTGCTAGAATCTGTCATTTGGTTAGCGCAATGAACAATGGTGAAATTTTGAAGTTTGGAAAACGGTTAAAGAAACTGGAATTAGAGAATCGGTGAAAATGGAATACTCGCCGGAAATCGTTCAGGCCGGAGTCTTTGAGAGAGATATTCGAAATGATGAGGGTTTCGAAAAAGTGATAGTTATGGACAGATGGGGGCTTTTATAGATAGAGCGGCACGAAACCCAAGGGCGGCTATTTATGGCAAGTAGGGTCCAACTCTAGGGAAGTGTGTACTAGCTCAAAAAATGAGAAGAAACTGCTTGGGTTCCCAAGACAGCTCATCATTACCGGGCGTGACTATTCAAATTCGTGTCCTTTAAAGTTTCAGGTCATAAATATCTTATAACAAGAGACTGGGAGGGCAATGTTTGGGAGTGTTTTACCGACCATCATGTTAGCTGAAGGCCTGGGATGTAGCTGATGAGATTGGGCCCATGAGGCCGAAGGCATACAGGATGTCGAAGGTGTTCGGGTTCGGATATCCGAGCCCATTAGGCCGAAATCCGGTTGTGATCAAGGAGGTCGGGGTCGGGCCTTCGCGTCCTTTGGACCGAAGCCCAGACCTGTGTTTATGAAGTCTGTTGGATTGGGCCTGGGCAGTTGGACAACCCATATGCAGAGTCTGGAGTTAAAAGGGGTATACATGGTTGAGGACTCTCCTCCTAACCATATTTGAATAAGGCAACTGTAATACCCGAGAATTTCCACGTATTATTAAATGAATATATTAATGGAAATACTATTTATGTGAAAATAAATATTATTGATTTATGAGTTGGATAATACAATTGATTGTATTTGATCAATGCATGTTAAGATGTGTGAAGTACCAAAGAGATTTGTGAAATGCCTTGTGTGGTATAATGCAAAACGAGAAAATTCATTATGTGAATTAGAACGGAAATTAGAAAGATTAATCGTATCGATCATATGATTTTGTATAAGTAATTAATACGCTTGTGGACTTGTAGTAACACTTTTGTGGAGATCAATTCACGTCATGTTTAACGAGTTAGCGTCGAACACCGCACGGTAGAAATCGCACCAGCCTTGACTTGTGTCACGACGCAATTGCTACTAATCCCAAAGAAGATAAATCAAGGCGTATAGCGCCATCGTCATCGATTTGAGTTAGTAACTTTCTTCTGTAGCACTGAATTGGGAGACATTAATGTGATATGTGTAACATGGATGAAACCATATGATAAGAGTATATTGCAAAATGTATGTCCGACTAAGGAATTATTAAATCATTAATTAGTATTAATTAATTATGGGAAATGAATTTCTTTGTAATTAATTAATAATATGTGATTATTATTATTTGCAATATACCTATAAATATAATGAGAATATTATCAATAAATAATGATTGTAAAAGTCCATAATTACATTAATCAATTGTTGGATTAATTAATATTGGTGTTAATAAATTAAGGAAGTGCATGATTTATTTATTTAACATAAATAAGTAAGTTATTAATATAATAAAATTATATTCACCGTTATGTGTATATAAGTGCTATTACAACTCTACTATATAGTGTAGTGTGACATTGTGTGACTATATATTAAACTATAGTATATTAAGTGGTAATTAATCAAGGAAAGGAATAATTTATTTATTTAACATAAATAAATAAGTTATTATTATAGTAAGGTTATAATATGGTTATATGAGTAGTAGGGTTAATTATGGAACTGCCCGGACAATAATACCTGACTACATTATTTCATTGCTTATATTTAATGTACATGAATTATATGTATATTACGTGACACCTACTAACTTAAAATGTTGGTCATATTGTGACATTAAGATATAGTATATGGTTGATATAACATAAGAGTAGAATGTGTACAAGTATGTGGGCTAAATGTGCTGAGAACTTCTTGTCCCAAAATGAGTGGCACAAGGACATGAATAGTGACTACAAGCTATAATACGTATGTTTTCAAAAGGCTAATCCTAGATGATCATGGCTAGCTAGGTGGTTGGTGTGGGGTTGTTGAGCCACCCTTTATGAACCATTGTTGTAATAACCTATTTTTTTTATAATTAAATATTAATTAATTTTATTTTATACAATTGTATTTAAATTGGAAAAGGTAAATGATTTTGTTTCCCTCTTTTATTCCTTGTTTTGTTTGGAAAATTAAATTCTTTTAGTAGATAATTAAATAACTGATTAAATAAAAATTGAGGAATATCATTCCTTTTGTTAAAGTCTTGTGGTAAAATCATTCAGAGTGGGAAGCTACTTGGGAGATAGAAGAGTCTATTTGAGCGGAGTATCCGCATCTATTGATAATTAGGTACGTTCATTCTTTTGATTCCGGGGACGAAATCCTTTTAAGGGGTAGGTGATGTAATACCCGATAAAATAAATAAATAAATAAATAAATAATATTTAAATCCATATTTAATTGGGCTTTTCTTATGTTTGGGTCAAACTAGTTATTTAATTTGTGTGGGCTGATAAATATTAATAAGTGATGGGTAAATTAATTTAGTATAATTTGGGCCTTAAAAATTAATTGGGTTTAATTTAATTAAATGTGAGTAATAATAAATTCTATTAAAATTAGGAGAGTTAATAGGATATGTTAATAAATAAATATATAAAACCTAACCCTATGTTATTTAGTTCTGTTCGGATTAAAAACAATTGGGCGTGAGGCGAAAAGGAAGAACAAAAGCGACAACATAAGAGGAGGAAGAGGAATTGAAATTCCTGTCAAGCATACATGTAAGTCTGCCTTTTTATTGTTTTCAAAATTATTAGGAGTATCAATCATTGTAAGTATATATTAGGAGTAGCGATACTTTTGTTAATTAAATTTGATTTAATCGTTTTGTTCCTCGTTTCAAATTCTTTTATTATTTCACATAATTGTTTCTTGTGAAATTCATATATTTGTTTCATTTTGGAGTTCACACATTGGACTCGTATTTGTAATCTTTGAATTAGGATATCATGTTTAGTATTTATTTTGATAATTGTAGAGCGGTACATGTTGCTACCTTCTTTTTGAGACCTTGTGACTATAATTTGATTTGGTTCAATATGTACATATAGAACCCTTTTGGTGGTATTATATTGCATGTGTTGTGACATAGTATTTTTGTTAGAATATACCGTAGGGTATACCTGAGCTATAACAACCTGTGGGGGTACCACAGGCATGTCGTCTTGGCATGAGAGGCATGACACTTTCCGTGTGGCGGTGTGATTAGTCCACCAGGCGTCTCGTTTGGGCTCTTGGAGGAAGTGGGCCATTTGGTGTTTTGTTGTGGGAGGCGTATGGGTTAACCCTAGTTTTCTGTTCTGCGGATTGATGATGTTGTGCCAAACACACCTATCCGATTTGCATACATTTGGATTCGCGGTCTAATGTGTGATTGCATGTATGACATTATTTTGATGTGCCTGTGTGGCATTATTTTGGTTGCCTATGTGGCATCATTTGATTTGCCTGTGTGACATTAGTTTGACTTGCCTGTGTGGCAATGTATATTTCTGAGCTCATTCGGTATGAAATATCTCTAGCCTTTTGTTTTAGCCTATTATTTTATTGTATTAATTTTGTTAGTTTCTGTTCAGTTCAATTCAGTGAGTTAGTTACTTCAGTTCGTTATTTCTTTATTCTTTTATTGGTTTCCTCAATTCTGTTGATTCAGATATATTTCATTCAGATCTTTAGAGATTATATTTTCGTCCGTATTTATACTTGAGGCTTTGTTCAGTATTTTGTCTCAGTTGTTTTCGTATATCAGTTGTATATCTTTTGTATATCTCAGATTCAGACTTTGGAAAATTGGCTCATCTTTGTATTTTTTCTTCTGGCAGATTTGCAGGGGTGATTCAGGGCTAGTGTGATGAGAGTGTTGCCTTTGACCATCTAGGTTAATTCAAAAAAAAACAAAAAAATTGGTGTGGATTATTTTGACTTTAGTTGGAGAATTATATTTAGTACTTCATTGATGGATATCACTATTACTATTTTGAAGTTATTAGTGCTCTGTTTACTTATTTTGAGTAAGATGATTCCTTTTGTTAAAGTCTTGTGGTAAAATCATTCGGAGCGGAAAGTTACTTGGGGGATAGAAGAGTCTATTCGAGCGGAGTATCCGCATCTATTGTTAATTAGGTACGTTCATTCTTTTGATTCCGGGGACGGAATCCTTTTGAGGGGTAGGTGATGTAAGTAATACCTGGTAAAAAAAATAAATAAATAAATAATATTTAAATTCATATTTAATTGGGCTTTTCTTATGTTTGGGTCAAACTAGTTATTTAATTTGTGTGGGCTAATAAATATTAATAAGTAATGGGTAAATTAATTTAGTATAATTTGGGCCTTAAAAATTAATTGGGTTTAATTTAATTAAATGTGGGTAATAATAAATCCTTTTAAAATTAGGAGAGTTAATAGGACATGTTAATAAATAAATATATAAAACCTAACCCTATGTTATTTAGTTCTGTTCGGATTAAAAACAATTGGGCGTGAGGCGAAAAGGAAGAACAAAAGCGACAGCATTAGAGGAGGAAGATGAATTGAAATTCCTGTCTAGCATACATGTAAGTCTGCCTTTTTATTGTTTTCAAAATTATTAGGAGTATCAATCATTGTAAGTATATTATATATATATATTCAATTGATGACACCAGATGTGTATATATACAATTAACCATGCATAAACATGTTCTGCGCTCTTTAGCAATCATAAGCTATGTACTTCTTTGAAATAAATGTTGTAGTTTAATAACTCAGATATTATATTTATATATATATTGAGCATGCAAAAAATAAAACAAAAAAAAACGTTAACATGATGCAACAAAAAAGAAAAGAAAAGCTACCGTACTTGTTATATAATAAGAATTTTATATATATCATGTTTAATTATAGGTTTGTTGGACGAATTTTATATATATTATTTTACTAAGTATTTAATTTATGAAGCATATAAATTGAATTAGCGAATCAAATTGAAATTTTGTATATTAATTTAAACTCGTTAATCTTGTTGATAAAATTATAAAATTTACTTGATAATAAATTTAACAGTATTATGTCGTTACTGGGTAAATTTGTAATAAAATTTTATTTTATTTTATTAGATTGACTTGAAGGAGACTAACATAATCTTATTTAAATTTTGGGTATATAAGCTAATATTAAAATGATTAAATTTATAAAAAGAAAATGCATAAATTTTGTAAGTAGTAATTTAATTAATGGTCTTGTGTTATTTTGATAATTATATAGATCGAATTGAGGAGGTCTAGCAGTGTGATATTTGTGTTCAGTGAATTATTTCAGTATTATATTCAGGTACGGATTTCGTACTCTTTCAGCGATACTTTTGTTAATTAAATTTGATTTAATCGTTTTGTTCCTCGTTTCAAATTCTTTTATTATTTCACATAATTGTTTCTTGTGAAATTCATATATTTGTTTCATTTTGGAGTTGACACATTGGACTCGTATTTGTAATCTTTGAATTAGGATATCATGTTTAGTATTTATTTTAATAATTGTAGAGCTGTACATGTTGCTACCTTCTTTTTGAGACCTTGTGACTATAATTTGATTTGGTTCAACATGTACATATAGAACCCTTTTGTTGGTATTATGTCGCATGTGTTGTGACATAGTATTTTTGTTAGAATATACCGTAGGGTATACCTGAGCTATAACTACCTATGGAGATACCACAGGCATGTCGTCTTGGCACGAGAGGCATGACAATTTTTGTGGCGGTGTGATTAGTCCACGGTGTCTCCGTTTTGGGCTCCGGAGGAAGTGGGCCATTTGGTATTTTGTTGTGGGAGGCGTATGGGTTAACCCTAGTTTTCTGTTCTGCGGATTGGTGATGTTGTGCCAAACACACCTATCCGATTTGCATACATTTGGATTCGCAGTCTAATGTGTGATTGCCTGTGTGGCATTATTTTGATGTGCCTGTATGGTATTATTTTGGTTGCCTATGTGGCATCATTTGATTTGCCTGTGTGGCATTAGTTTGACTTGCCTGTGTGGCAATGTATATTTCTGAGCTCATTCGGTATGAAATAACTCTAGCCATTTGTTTCAGCCTATTATTTTATTGTATTAATTTTGTTGGTTTCTGTTTAGTTCAATTCAGTGAGTTAGTTACTTCAATTCATTATTTCTTTATGCTTTTATTGGTTTCATCAATTCTGTTGATTCAGATATATTCCATTCAGATCTTTGGAGATTATATTTTCGTCCGTATTTACACTTGAGGCTTTGTTCAGTATTTTGTCTCAGTTATTTTCGTATATCAGTTGTATATCTTTTGTATATCTGTATTCGTACAAGGCAATTGGCTCATGCTATGTTTTTCTTCCTGCAGGTTTGTAGGGTTGATTCAGGGCTAGTGTGATGAGAGTGTTGCCTTTGACCATCTAGGCTAATTAAAAAAAGAAAAAAAAATTTGTTATTGATTATTTTGACTTTAGTTGGAGAATTATATTTAGTACTTCATTGATGGATTGGGAATGATTTCCAAAATTTTGTGTTTGGGTTGAACAATTGTTGACACCCAATTGAACATGACATCAAAATACACATTTGCATTGAGGCGCTAATAAGAATCACACGCCCCCAAAATAGGTATACAACACCCATTCTGAAATATCAAAATAATGGTACATAAACAACTACAACTTTAAATACAACATAAAAACTATGAGTTTAAATACAAATATTGTCATCTAGACAATATCCACACTCAAATAAGTCCTCATTACAATTATTGATACATTATTTTACAAAATGGTGAGGACTACTAAAACGACTTTCTAGAACCTTCATTCCATACCCCTACTAGTACTCATTACATTCTAGCCTCCCGAGAAGAAAAAATGGAACAAAAAGAAAAGGGTGAGCTCAACTAGCCCGATAAAGAATATTATGACCAAGATAATATAGAACAAATTATCGTTAGTCTTCAACATGGAAAAATCTAATAGAATACAATATACAACAAGTTTTAAATCAATATTTGCAGTGAAACAATAATTCATTAGAAGAGTTACGTAGAGAATGAAATCTACTATTATCTATGAATTTAAAAGTCCATCATCAATATTTTATCCTGTAACATCAAATCAATATATATCTCGAATCAAATATTCATCTTTACTTCTGAGCCCAAAGATATTCACCGATTGATCATGTTCATCTAAACACTGTTCATCTTTGCACTACTGGGCAAAGATATTCATCGAATCATTAATCTTTTGCACTACAGGCCAAAGATATTCAATTATATCATCATTTAGGGTGAGGATGATGAAAAATATTTTAAAGAAAACGAATCCAGTGAAACAAAATAATAAATATTAAGGATTCGTATTTCAGCTATTCCATGTCCAAAAATACCTCATAAATAATTATAGTGGAGTAAAATTCAAGAATGATCAAAACATGGATACAATCAAAACTAGTATCCATAATAGATATTTTGGACAAAAAAAAAATTTCATTTTTCTTTGAATAATAATAGTAATATATCGTGAATAGTGTTGTATCGTGAATAGTAACCTCAGAACACAAAAAGTTTCAAATTTGATAAAAAGTTCAAACCAATATTTGGCATAATGATATTGAAGAAAATAATATCATTTAAGAAGAAAATAATATCCCTTACCTTGTAAAGACAGTACTTCTAGTTGAAACACCGGATATAGGCTATGACTTGAACTTGCACCGTATAGCAACACTCAAAGTATTAAAATACTCACAAGAATATGCTCAATATATTGAGAGAGAAAGAGAGAGAAAACTTTAGTTTCTGGTGTGATTTTCAATTCTAACCTAAGCACCCTATTTATAGGAAAATGCTTAGAACATCAAAGTAGAAAATTGAATATAATATAAATATATATATACAAATTTCCTCTCTTTTTTTAAATTTGAATTCAGACATCAACCACCCACTCAAAAAAAATAAGAAAAACGTTTTTCATAAATAAAATATTTAAAACTTCTAAAAATCAATTATTTCGGAACTTCGGAACTTCAATAATTCATAATAAATAGCCCTTTTATCAGAAAAATTAGAACCTCATGTCTTTTCCATAGGAAATTCCATTATCTACAACTTTGCAGAAGAAAATTTTTCCAAATTCAAAATAAAATTGGCCAAAAATCCATAAAGCAGGCGATTTTACAAAGCTATAATCAAATTTCGATCGAGAAATGGGCCCCACAGAGACATGTTTAACATGTTTTAAACAACTTTTGCAACAAAAAAACTCTTCCTCATCATATACTCATATATCCCACATTCATTGTAAAAATATCATCATTTATTATATTATAATAATATAATAAAATATTATTTTATCGAGAAAAGATAAAATATCGATTTTCAACAATTGTCACTTTAAAAATTTTCTCCATCTATATCCACATAAAATGAATATTTTTCTCATCATATAAATCAATAATTAATTATTCACAAATAATATTACGAAATCACAATCTTGTGACCAGTAGTTCCCGGAAAGAGGGGCTTTCGATAAGGATTTCTCCTTCTTGGCGCCTTGATTAGGTGACCAAACCTCTCCTTAGAGCAGAACTTTCTAGACATTGCCAATAATGTTTTCTAATAATATTATTCGGATAATATGAATTATTGCTCAGATAATGGAAAATCTTTGTGTAGTGACAATTATTGAAACAACGATAATATAAAATATCAACGTAGCAATTATTGAATCAATAAAATAAAATCTTTGAGCGATTATTCTTTAACAATTATTGAGTAGTGCCTTCTTACGTAAGAATCAATAATTGGTGCAATCTGGTATCTTCTTGTGCAACAACGCGTATTCTTGTGTTTTAACCACCGGTATTCCAACGATATTAATTGAGAACAACTACTGTAGTTATTTATAAACAACTTATACTTGTCATTTTCTTCATCCAATCGCTTTTTCGTTATGGGGCCCACACAAAGCTTGCTTGTCAGTCAATACGAATATTCCCAACAAGAATATTCCACGACCAAACGAATATTCTTCGATAAAAATGAATATTTTATAACCACTTGCTTATTTAAAATATTTAGCATTTTACCCATAATTAACCACATTAATCAAATCAACCCTTACTATTTCAAAATGATAAATAGAAAAATTAAATTTCATTTATTAATAATTTGGGGTCTTACAACCTCCCTCTCTTATGAAATTTCATCCTCGAAATTGGCGTGCGTGCACAGTGTTTTGAAAGATGAGGATACCTCGCTTTCATTTCCGTTTCAACTCCGGTCATTTCCTCAATAGCATGGTTTCTCCACAAAACTTTAACTTGTGGTATGACCTTCGTCGTGTGGGACATGCTCCTTCCTATCCAAGATCTTGGCAGTACCTCTTAAATACGTTAAGTCTTGGCTATCTCGTCCGGTTCTAACTTCGATAACGTGGTTTGGGTCTTTCACATATTTACGTATACGGATATATGAAAAACATTATGAACACAAGACATACTTGGAGGTAACTTGAGTCTATAGGCCACATTTCCTACTCGGTCAAGAATCGAAATGGACCAATAAATCGTGGATTGAGCTTTCCTCTCTTCCCAAATCTTGTAACTCCTTTCCATGGAGCCACATGCAACAATACATGATCCCCGATGTCAAATTCCACGTCCTTTCGATGAAGATCCGCATAACTCTTTTATCGATCTGTGCCATTTGTATCGTTGTCGAATCGTTTGGATCTTCTCTCATAGTCATTCGTACCAACTCTGGTCCCAACAATGTTGCTTCTCCCACCTCATCCCAACATCTTTGGAGAGCGACACTTTCGTCCATACAATGCTTCAAATGGAACCACACCTATACTTGCGATAAGCTGTTGTTGTAGGAGAATTCCACCAATGGTAGATACTTATCCCAACTCCTTTGAAATCTAGGACACAAAGTCTTAATAGATCTTCAGAGTTTGAATAGTCCTCTCTGATTGCCGTCCGTTTGAGGATGGTATCTTGAATCCCAAATCAAGTAAATCCGTGCCCATAGCTTTTTGCAAGCTAACCCAAAATCTTGAAGTGAATCTTGGGTCACGATCCGAAAACTATGGATCTTGGCATGCCATGCAACCTCACAATCTCATTCACGTACATACTAGCAAGGCGTTCAAGGAATAAGTCTCCGTGTCGGCAAAAAATGAAGCGGACTTGGTTAATCTATCAATAAATAACCCAAATAGCATTTATGCCTTGAAAGCCGTGGGAAGACCCGTAACAAAATCCATGGTAATGTGTTCCCACTTCCATTTCGGAATCTCAAGTGGTTGTAATGGACCCTTTGGCACTTGATGCTCGCCTTTACGTTGACAAGTTAAACACCTCGAGATAAACTTTGCAATCTCTCTTCTTCATATTGTTCCACCAAAATGTATGTCGAAGATCACGATACATTTTGGTACTTCGAGATGGATTGCAAATGGTGTATTGTGTGCCTCCATCATGATCTTGTACTTCAAATCGAATCGTTAGGAACACAAAGTGCAGGTGGACTCAAAGTATTCCTTCTTCATCGATTCTTGCTTCGGGAATAACACCTTCTTGTACTTTCTTCTTCTTCATCGCATCGCATTCAAGATTACGTGGCTTGAGCAACTTTAACTTTATCGATTAAAGTTGGTTCTATCGCATATACTTGACATCATCGCACTCGTTCACGCATATGATCTTCTACTCAATACGTCATTTTACCACGTTTGCTTTTCGGGATGGTATTGAATAGTGTGGTCGTAATCTTTCAACGGCTCGAGCCAGCGTCGTTGCGCGTGTTGAGTTCTTTTTAGTGAAGAAATATTTGAGGCTTTTATGGTGCGAATATATCTCCACTTTCTCCCCATATAGATAGTGCCTCCGGATCTTTAAGCGAAAAAATTGCTTTGCCAACTCTAGATCATGAGTAGGATAATTCCTCTCATATTCTTTAAGTTGTCATGAGGGCATAGGCTATAACTTTCCCACGTTGCATGAGAACACATCCTAGCCCTTTGCACGAAGCATCGTTGCAGATAACAAATCCATCCGAACCGGATGGTATGGTCAAAATAGGTGCTTAAAATGAGTCTCCTCTTAAGCTCTTGGAAACTCTTCTCGCATTCCTCGCTCCATCTGAATTTGATATCTTTCCGAGTCGGTTTGAGTTAACGGGGTAGCGATTCGAAAAACCTTCCACGAATCTCCGATAATAACCGGTTAAGCCCGAAAAACTACGTACTTGATCACCGTCTTTGGTTGCTCCCAACTTTGTATTGCTTTAATCTTTGCGGGTCAACATATACTCCATGTTTTGACACCACGTGCCCTAGAATGCTACTTCCTCAAGCGAACTTCGCATTTCTTCAACTTAGCATATAGCTTGTTTTCACGCGACCTTTGGAGTACCGACTTCAAATGGTGCTCATGATCTTCACGACTTTTGGAATATATGAGGATGTCATCAATAAAGACAACAACGAAGCGATCCAAATAATCCTTGAATACTCGGTTCATCATATCCATGAAAGCGCGGGAGCATTAGTCGATCAAAAGACATGACTAGGAATTCATAATGCCGTCTCTAGGAGTTACGAAAGCGGGTCTTGAAATATCCTCGGTTTTAACCTTCGGTGATGATATCGAGCGAAGATCGATCTTTGAAAAGAATTGTGCTCTTATTATGGCGGGTCAAACAGGTCATCAATATGAGGTAGCGGATACCTATTCTTGATAGTGACATGGTTTAATTCCCGGTTGTCGATACAAAGTCGCATACTCCCGTCTTTCTTCTTTACAAATAAAATAGGAGCACCCCAAGGAGATGTACTAGGATGAATGAAACCGATGTCCAACAACTCCTGTAGTTGGACCTTTAACTCCTGAAGTTCAATAGGAGCCATTCGATATGGGATTTTAGAAATGGGCTTTGTACCAGGTTCAAGATCAATAAAGAATTTAACTTCACGTTAGGGGGTAGGCCAGGGAAGTTCTTCGAAATCGTCGGGAAAGTCGATAACAACGGGAATATTATTCAAATATGGCGTGTCTTTATTCAAATCCATAACATGGGCTAAGAAAGCTTGACATCCGTTTTTAATAAGCGAATGGCTTTATGGCTTGATATAACGATGATTGATTTTAATGGCTTAGTTGCTTGAATTACGCTGCAATGGGTTGGTTAGGAATATGAAAACTAACAACCTTACGAAAACAATCAATTTTGGCATGATGAGTAGTTAACCAATCAATCCTAAAATCACATCAAAAGCAAAGTATCTTTAAAGAGATAAGGTCAACGGTAATGTGATGGTGCCAACTTGGATCAAACAAGATTTATAAATAGTGGATGTGATGAAAGTTTCTCTAACAGAGTCTCCACAAGATAAATCAAAGTCTAATTTCTCCGGATCAAGTTTAAGCGTTGAGCACAAGCGGAGAAATAAATGAATGGGTAGCACCGGTATCTAGTAAGGTATAAACTTGGCATGAATTTATGATTAGCTTACCGTGATCACCTCGTTTGGGTTCCTCGCATGTTGACCGATCCACGACAAACGCTCTTCTTCCGAGAACCGTTGACTTTGACTTTTACGGGGACGACCTTTTGAGTCACCATCCCCATTGGACTTGGTTTATTCTGATACAATCTCGGCGATATGTCCTTCCTTTCCACAATTATAGCATACTTTGAACTATTGTGGGCGGTTTGGTGTATATGTCCCTCTTTTCCACATTTATAGCATCTGATGGGTGGTCGTTCTCCTCCCTTAAAACCGATTCTTCTTTGGTCTTTGGCGTCTTCACACGATGTCATTGTTGAATCTCCTCTTTTAAAATCTCCCCCCAACTCGCTTCTTCTATTTTCATGGCCACGATTACCACCAGTGGTTGCCGCTCTCTTGTCCGTATTTTTCTTTCTCCATTTGGTTATCGTTGTTACGATGGCTAACATCCACCGGTATGATCTGGTTGTGGTCCCTCGGTTGGCCGTACTCGTTATCTCGCTCTAATAATTGAGCCACATTGACAACATCTGAATAGAGAAAATTTTGATGAAATGAGATATTGGCGTATGCCCGGTTTCAAACCTCTCGAAAACATCCGTGTCATCGTTCCTCATTCTCCACCAAATGAGGTGCTGACACACATAACTCTGCAAACTTACGCCTCGTCTTTGGGACACCGTCATGTTATTCTGCTCGGTCTAATAAACTCTACCTCCTTCATATAGCCGAATACTTTCGGAAAAGTACTTGTCATTGAATAGTTCTGAAATGTCTCCCAAGACATGCTTGAGTCTTGGTGGATGGATGGATGCGCTTCACGAGACTCCCACCGATGATCTGCCTGCGCCACGGAACATAAAAGTGGCGAATGGAACCTTACATTCCTCCGTGCATCCCAAGACATCGAATATCTTGGTAATTTGTTTAACCCACATCTCTTCCTTGATCGGATCCGGCTTTCCAATAAATTACGGGTGGTCCCAACTCTTTGAAGCTGCTTGGGCATTTGTGACAAGCCGTGAATTGCTATCATTTCCTCACTGTATTTTGAACACGAGTCTCCTCGTGCGATTTTGCATGAGCGCAAAAAAACTTCAAACATCCATCGTTCATCATCTGCTTTCGGTGGTGTTGTTCACGGGAGGAACATTGCCAACTTTGTTGCACATTCTCCTCGTTGGTGAGCAAAGGTGTCTCCACAGTCTCATTTACTCCACTTTGTTAACATTCTCGATCGACATTCTCAAATCTTCCCATAAAACAAGGGTTAATTTAACAAATTAACATATCACATAATATCCTATATTATTATGAATGAGCCAACAAATAAGCTTAGGTAGGACACACTAGCGAAGGATTTACTCGTCTCTCCCTCTCTGGTTCTATTCCCCGATCTCACTTGAGATCATATCCTAAGCTCGATACCAATTGTGACACCCCAAAATAGGTATCTGACACCCATTACGAGTCATCAAAAATACATGGTATAAAAAACAACTACAACTTTATTAATACAACATAAAAAGCGTGAGTTTAAATACAAATATTGTCATCTAGACAATATCCACACTCAAATAAGTCCTCATTACAATTATTGATACATTATTTTACAAAATGGTGAGGACTACTAAAACGACTTTCTAGAACCTTCATTCCATACCCCATTAGTACTACTTCTACATTCTAGCCTCGAGAAGAAAAAATGGAACAAAAAAGAAAAGGGGTGAGCTCAACTAGCCCGATAAAGAATATTATGACCAAGATAATATAGAACAAATTATCGTTAGTCTTCAACATGGAAAAATCTAATAGAATACAATAGACAACAAGTTTTAAATCAATATTTGCATGTGAAACAATAATTCATTAGAAGAGTTACGTAGAGAATGAAATCTACTATTATCTATGAATTTAAAAGTCCATCATCAATATTTTATCCACCTTAACATAAATCAATATATATACGGAATCAAATATTCATCTTTGCACTTCTGAGCCAAAGATATTCACCGATTATCATGTTCATCTAAACACTGTTCATCTTTGCACTTCTGGGCCAAAGATATTCATTAGAAATCATTAATCTTTGCACTCTGGGCCAAAGATATTCAATTATATCATCATTTAGGGATGAGGATGATGAAAAATATTTTAAAGAAAAGCGAATCCGGTGAAACAAAATAATAAATATTAAGGATTAAGTATTTAAATATTCCATGTCCAAAAATACCTCATAAATAATTATAGTGGAGTAAAATTCAAGAATGATCAAAACATGGATACAATCAAAGCTAGTATCCATAATAGATATTTTTTGGACAAAAGAAGAAAAATTTCATTTTTTGGTGAATAATCAGTATTAAATGAATAGCGTGAATAATCTGATGAGATCGTGAATAGTAACTTGAAGCACAAAAAAGTTCCAAATTTGATAAAAAGTTCAAACCAATATTTGACATAATGATATTGAAGAAAATAATATCATTTAAGAAGAAAATAATATCCCTTACCTCGAAAGACAGTACTTAGTTGAAACAGGATATAGGCTATGACTTGAAATTGCATTAGTATAGCAACACTCAAAAAGTATTAAAATACTCACAAGAATACGCTCGATATATCGAGAGAGAGAAGAGAGAAAACTTTAGTTTACGGTGTGATTTTCAATTCTAACCTAAGCACCTATTTATAGGAAAATGCTTAGAACACCAAAGCGAAAATTTAATATAATATAAATATATATATATATATATATATATATATATATATATATATATATATACAAATTTTCTACGACACCATGAATTCAGACATCAACCACCCACTCAAAAAAATAAAAAAAACGTTTTTCATAAATAAAATATTTAAAACTTCCAAAAAAATCAATTATTTGAACTTGAACTTCAATAATTCATAATAAATAGCCCTTTTATCGGAAAAATTGAACCTCATGACTTTCCTATAGGAAATTCCATTATCTACAACTTTGCGAGAAGAAAGTTTTTCAAAATTCAAAACGAAAATTGGCCAAAATCCACAAGCAGCAGCGATTCTACAATTTATAATTAAATTTCGGTCAAGAAATGGGCCCACAGACATGTTTAACATGTTTTAAACAACTTTTGCAACAAAAATACTCTTCTTCCTCATATACTCATATATCCCACATTCATTGTAAAAATATCATCATTATTATATTATAATAATATAATAAAATATTATTTTATCAGAAAAGATAAAATATCGATTTTCAACAATTGTCACTTTAAAAATTTTCTCCATCTATATCCACATAAAATGAATATTTTCCTCATCATATAAATTAATAATTAATTATTCACAAATAATATTACAGAATCACAATCTTGACAACCCGTAGTAGTTCGGAAAGAGGGGCTTTCAATAAGGATTTCTCCTTACTGGCGCGCAATTAGGTGACCAAACCTCTCCTTAGACAGAACTTTTTAGACATTGCCAATAATTTTATCTAATAATATTATTCAGATAATATGAATTATTGCTCCAATAATGGAAAATACTGTGTAGTGACAATTATTAAAATAACAGTAATATAAAATATCAACGTAGCAATTATTGAATCAATAAAATAAAATATTGAACGATAATTCTTGTAACAATTATTGAGTAGTGCCTTCTTACGTAAGAATCAATAATTGGTGCATACTACGTGTGCTACTTCTTGCAACAACGCGATATTCTTGTGTTTTAACCACCGGGTATTCCAACAATGATAATTGAGTAACAACTACACCGTTATTTATAAATTGCTTATACTTGTCGTTTTCTTCATCCAATTGCTTTCCGTTATGGGGCCCACACAAGGCTGCGCCGTCGTACAAATATTCCCCGACAACAAGAATATTCCACGACCAAACGAATATTCCTCGATAAAAAATGAATATTTTATAACCACTTGCTTATTTAAAATATTTGCGCATTTTACCCATAAATAACCACATTAATCAAATCAACCATTACTATTTCAAAATGATAAATAGAGGAAATTAAATTAAATTTATTAATAATTTGGGGTCTTACAGTTGCTCCCGTTGCTGAACTTTGTTTTGAGTTCTATTTTGCAAATCTGTTATAGTACCATGACATGTAATAACATAAAAGCATGTGTAATGTGTATATACAAGTATATGAATCTAATGTGAGCATGTTAGACTAGCATTAGCATGATTAAAGGAAGTATATAGCTCAAAATGGATTTAAGGACCTAAGAAACAAACTTATTATATATGTATGCCATGTACGTATTCTGACTTTGCAAGCATGTTAGCATGACTTAGAAATGCATGATCAAACCTTTAGATTGTGTTTATGTGATTAGAAAGGAAACATGAGTATATTGAACTAACTAGTAAGCTTTAAATGTGAATATTGTCATGATACCATAAGAACTAGAATCTGACATTTGTAATCATGATTGATGACACCCTTAGACCTACTCATGTAGTATAAACATATATATGCCATGCTCATGTATCATGTGCGAGAAAAACGTAAATAAAGTATATTTTCAACATAAGCGGTATTAGTTTCACATATAGGTTATGAATACTCGTACACATGCTCAATATGAGTGTTATAACTACCCTGTATGTTTAGAAAGCAAGCATGCTAGACCTTGTGAATTCATGATCTTGAATGGCCCCAAATTGTTGAAAAAACTATTTTAGAAATATGTTATAAAAGGGAACTTAGATGTACTTGAGAAGCATGAAAAGACCTTTAACATAACATGTATACCATGTGTGAGAGTTTTTGGTCAAGTTTTACGAAACTGCAAGGCCACAACTCGATCTGATGTCAGTCAGGGGAGATGGCAGCAATTGCCGCCATCCCTAGCCTTTCTGAAACAAGGCGCATCTGTCTTAAATCTCTGTGATCCACGTGTCAATTTTGTTTTTGGTCTGATGTTTGAAGTATGCTTACGTGATTACTTTAGCTTATCTTAGGTGACTAATATGCTATGTAATGTGTTAAGGAACATGCCATATGATAGAAATAAAGGTTATTCATAACTTTCGAATAATAAGACTAAAAGAATGTTTACATGATATCAAAACAAAGTTACGTGCGTTGAACTTATGATGATGTATAAACTGATTTTGTACCATATGTGAGTACTTGAGTCATGTCAAGCTTGATTAAGGTCTGTGTTAGCTAATGAACCTTGTATACATATAATACGCTATAAATAGGATTCGAAAGGTTGAGTTATTAACGTGGATAAACTACGCTTAAGGAAAGTTTTTCTAAACCTATCTTATTACATCAGCAAAGCATCTTTGCATTCCTTATTCGGCGAATACCGTGAGCTTATCTCTTTTACAAGTTATATTGCTTTCTCGTTCGAATGAGCCATTATGCTTAAACCCTTGTGAAAACTATTATCCATGTGAACTTAGTATTGTCCTTGAATATTGTGAAAGTATCTATGCCATTTGATTCGGCTAGATTATATTCATGTTTATAAAACTGTCCAAACCAATCGATTGGTGCGGAAATCTAAAAACTGAGTTGAATAACCCTTATGGTAAGGGGATTGTATGTTGTTGGTAACCCCAACACATGAGTATATTATTACTGTAGTGTTATGCATAATGTGGAGTATTGTAGACTGATCCTCTATAATACTTGTTCTTTTGGGTTATCAGTTTAATATTGATGATTCTAGTAGATGTTCAATAGTCCTTAGTGACTACTCAGTATAAATTGTTTATCCAGTTGGACACCTTGATAATCGTTGAATTCATATATATTTCTATTGATTTATATTGAATTGTCGTTCTTATTCCAAGAATTGTTGATATTTCTCATCCATGATATTAATTCTAACACTTGAACTATCCTAGAAATGACACTTCGATATTTCAAACCTTGTGATATATATATATCCTATACCCTTGTTGTACATTACTTGTTGGGAAATTTATGCTCATCCTTGCTTATTTAAAACCTTTCAGTCAAGGCAGAACAGGGAGGTATATCTGGGAAAGATAAGGGCAAGGCTACCGACTAGCTTGCCCCTTTATGTTTAAATTACTCATGTTGTATTAAGACTATTTGGAAACTGTGTTTAAACTTAAGTAGGATTATGTAATAAGTCTTTATTCGATATTATTATGTAATCTATTAAGTACTGTAGGTTGCGAGACTTGGGGGAATAATTATAATAAAACATTGTATATTATTTTAAAGTAGATTTTCCGTTGTGTATGTGTTATTTTAGTTATTATGGTAATATTTTGAGAAAGTGACGAACTGAATTCGGGTGACCAAGTGGAGGTCAGAATTTGGGGGCGTCACAGGTTGGTATCAAAGCTATAGTTATAAACCTTAGGAACGAGACTCCTTAGACTATAACTTAAGAAAACTTAGAAGTTAGGAAAGGGAATACAACTCATGTAGAGTTCTCCCTGAAAGACTTAGCATGTTATGAAATGTAACTTCATTCTATACAATAAACTTATGTTTATTTAACATTCTGATGGAGGTGTTGCTTGTCTTGTCTTATGTTGGTGATTGTAGGATGACTAACATGGGAGGACCTAGCCGAGTAGTTGAGGAGGAGCCGCCTGATATCCACGTAGTTTATGAGGCACCTGTGATAACGGAACCTATATCAGTAGTTGTCCCTATTAGTGATGATGATGAGGAGGAGGAGATGGTGCCTCTACCTGAGGAGTCTGATTCGGAGGAGGAGCCTATGGAGGAGGAACCCATGGGGGAAGACCCCGAGCCCATGGAGGACTCTGACGAGACTACTTTTGAGGATCGGATGCTAGGAGAATATGAGGAACAGATTTTGGAGTTAGGGAGTAGAGTCAAAGAACTAGAGACTGCGACTCTTGAGAGGCAGCTAGTGATGCAGGAGATGGAGGTGGAAATTGCTCACAGTAAGGAGGCAGGGATCCATATGGGTGCCTTGTTTCACCGATCGGTGGCAAGGAACGTTGAGTTGGCAGGAAAATTAGAAGAATTGGAACATAGGGTGTTGAGTGAGAAGACGGAGAAGGAGGCTCTCCGAACTCAGTTAGAGATGGAGGTGATGGATAGGATCCACTTTGAGGAGAAGTGGGAGGATTCTAATGACAGAGTGGGTGATCTTGAAGATGAGGTGCGATGCAAGAGGAGGAAGATGAACAAGATGGGCTATGCTCTACGCACGGCCATGGAGAGATTGATTGATGGGGTAAATCACTATCCCACCGAAAGCAAGGATGTAATCTGGCATACCATAAGTCGGGATATGGAGGCACACATCACACAGAAGGAGTATGAAAGCGCCGTGGAGCGTGGAATGTTAGATTGAGTCTAGAGGGAAAAGCTCAATAGTATAGTAGTTTTATTTATGTGTTGTTAATATGGTGTTATAATCCCAATCTTTTGTGTAAGATGCGAGAGGATGGTAACCCCAAACTTTTAAAAAAAATGTTAGAGGGGTAGTAAACTAGTGTTGTCACCGTCTTTTGTGATATTAGGGGATATGGGTTTTCATTTATAGCAGTATGCTAGAAAAGAACGTGTATTGTAACCATTTGGCATATGAATATAAATGATCTTATTTCAGAAACGGGTTATAAATTTTTAGTTCTTTTCATTTGAGAAATGTCTAATATGATAGTTAGATAATAAGATGAAAATTTTGTGATGCAGTAAATGCCGCCCAAACGTAGAATACCTGTCCCAGAAGAGTCGAGCTTAACGATTTAGAGAGGTCCCAGAGATCCGATACAACGGTGATAGATTTATTGGGAGAAGCTTTGAGGGGAAGAAACGAACTGTACCACCCGCTCCCGAGCTATCCCAAAAGAATAACCTTCAAAGACTTTAAGAGTGTAGGACCCCGAATTCATCGAACTCTTGACCCGATAGTCAAGGCAAACTGGATCAAGGAGATCGAGAAGGCCTTCGCTATATCACGCGTGGGTGAAGACCAGAAGACTGTATTTGCCACATATATGATGAGGGGCGAAGCAAACTATTGGTGGGAAACAAATCAACAGAGAGCGGGGGAAGGAACAATAACATGGGAAAGGTTTACGACGCTGTTTTTCAAGAATTATTTTTCGAAGAGTATGAAGAGTAGGATGGAAGTGAAGTTCCTAGAATTGAAATAAGGAGATATGACGGTGGCGCAATACGCTGCTAAGTTTAATGAACTAGCGCGATTTGCGGAGCACCAAGTTAGGGATGAAGAAAGGAAGGCGAGACGTGTGACGAACGAGAATTTTGTAATTACTTTTAATATTTATTGAATTAAATAAATATTTTTCGATGATTTAATTATTGGATTAAATAATTATTTGATGCAATTGTGGTAGATTAATTTAATTATGTGTTACATTTATTAAATTAATGTAGAGAATATTTATTATTCAAGTATGTATTTATGTGAGCTTATTGAATTAAATGAAATATTTAATTAAGCATGATGTTATTTTAATTAATTTAATTATTAATTAGAGAGTTAATAATTTGACATTATTTATTAATGAGAAAATTATTTATATGACTATGTGAATTTGTGAGAAATTATTATATTTTATTTAAAAAAAAATTTAAATAAGATATTGATTTATTTTATGAAGGAGTGTGACATTTATTAAACTATGTGATAAAGCTTTATTAAATTAATTGGTTTTGTAATCTATTCTTGCTAAGCCAAACAAGGCCCTAGGGGGAGTTATCAGCAGTTAACCCATGATTGGGCCAACTGACCACTTCTGCGTCAGTTCTTCTCCTTTAATTATCAAAGATCTTTTCTTTTATTCATTAATTGCCTAAGTCTAGAGATACAGATAGAGAGATTGAGAAATTCAAGAGAGAGTTTAGAGAAGTTTGTGAGAACTCAGTGATTGAAGAAAGAATCTAAGCCTACATATATATACTTTATTCTCAGGGTAATCTCTCCTTCCCAAATTCTATATTTCACGTATTCAAGTTTTGATAAAAATGGCTTTCACAGTTTTCTTTAAAGCCATTATGATTGAGAAAGGAGTAATATTTATGAGTTATTTATGAGTTAAGATGTATCAAATTGTATTTATATATGTATTACATGATTCCATATTATCAGTTTCATAATATTACATCGTATATGATTTCTACAAAATTACAGAGTATGGGTTTTGGCCTTATGGCCTTATACGTGATATTTTATGTATTGATCGTATATTATCCCTAAATTTTTCACTCGTATATTATTATACACATTGATATGAAGAGACCAAACTTTAAATGAACGGATTCGGTGTTATAACGAATCCGTAGTATCAATTTTCATGTTTTATTTTCAAAACCTTCAAGAACATCAAAGTTAGTGAAATTATAGATTTTTAACTCTGTGATTATGTGTTTTAATGGGTTAAAACCATTCTATAAATGTTGGGTATTGTTTATGCATGAATTATAACATGTGGGTATGATTAATTTCGTGTAGTAGTAATTTAATTGGAGTTTTTGGTACGTGTTCGCAATTTTTAATTACGTAGCAGCTTACTCGCTCATGCAAGATCGCCTCAAAGACCTTTTAGTCCTCCATGTACAATATAAGTATTCAAGTAGCAGCCTTGAAGACCTAATATAAACGTGCTATAGCAGCCACCACTCTGCAGAATGGTCCAGAAATATAATTTTTTAAGTGTTAAGTCTAGCAATATATTGTTAACTTAATTTAATGAATATGTAAACATGTTAGAAGTATAATGAGATGTAAAATAGTCATTTAACATGTAAATAACATAATTGCATGTGAATTGAATTATTGAATACATAATTAACTTGTTATTTATGAAGTGTTATTTTGGGACAACGAATGTAGTAATTTGACTAAGTATAGTCATAACCGAAGTTAGACAAAGATAATGAGTTATGATGATTAGTTAAGTTATAATTAACTGGTATTATGAATGTGAATGGTATGTAGGATTAAATTCAAAGAACATGCTTAGTTAAAGTGTAATCTACGCACGAGGCAAGTTTCCTAACCCTACTTGTCATTATTGTTCAAGTTTATTAATTATCTCGAGTAAATTATCATTATTATTATTCAAGTTATTATCTTTTTAAAGCATGATTCAGTTATACAATAATTGTCCTATTGTATACATCTTGAGATTATTATTAAGATTGAATATCATTATTGTTGAACCTTGTTAGACTAGTGAACCTTATTGATTCAACTAGTCCATAGTTGATGAACGTTCTAAATTTCAGAAACCTCGATGAATTATCCAAACCAAACTTCCTTTGAGTGCGGACTCGAATGTCAAACCGAGATGAACAACCCTCGCAAAGGGATTTACTTATGCGTTAAGCGTTAAGATATTGTGCACAAGATGGTACTAAGGGTGATCCCCTAAATCACGAGTAGAAAGGTCCATAGTCTTATGATCATAAAGGTTTCAAGTATAACCCTTGATAACCTAGGACATAGTTCAAGGTCTTATGACCCTCAGAATTCTTTTGATTCTTGCTATTCATTCTTGATTCAAAAGTTGAGCTTTTATTCGCATGTTATTATACTGTTATTTCATTGTTATACTTGTGGGCAATAGTGCTCACTCTTGCTTAATAATAACATTGCAGTTAAGAACGAAAGAACTGATGAACCTTCCACTAGTAAAGGCAAGGGCAAAGTTAGCAAGTGATGAAGACTTGTTGTTTATTTGATGATGTATTTTATTTAAGACTTGATTTAAGACTTATTTGTTTATGATTCCGCACAGATATTTAAGGTTAGTTTAACCTGGGATTGTATTATTATTATTCGGATGTTGTAACCCTTAAGGGGAAGATTTTTATTTTATCTATTGCATGGCTTGCATTTATTATGGGTAGATAGATAGATGATATTTGTACAGTGAACACCATATCCCATGGAATTGAAGTACCCGGATTTGGGGGTGTCACAAGACGCTTCGAGCAAGGGTTGAAGCCGTGGTTGTATAATAAGGTATCAGTCTTTCAGATTGATTCCTTTACGACTTTGTTGGAGAAGGCAGTCATTGCGGAAGGTGGCAGTGAGGCCTTAAGTTTATACTATAAGGAGAAGAAGAATAAGAACACTGGTAGTGAGCATCGTGGAGGAAGCAGCAACGGAGGAAGTAATTCGAAAAAAAGGAAATGGGAAAACAACAATAACAACCACAACAAAGAACAACCGAAAAATAACCAAGGTGGAGTCACCAGGGAATTTCAAGAGGAGGACCAAACTTGTAACAAGTGCGGAAGGAGCCATCGAAGAGGCCGGAAAGGAAAGACAACTTGCTATAATTGCGGCAAGAGGGGCACATCTCGCCAAATTGCCCAAGAAAGAAGATCGAGGATGTTTTGCTTGTGGATCAACAGAGCACCGGATAAAGGATCGCCCAAGAAAGGAAGCAGGGAGTCAAGTGAGGCCAAGGAGGAGGAGAAAATTAATGATTGGTGGACCTGCACAACCCAACCGATCGACCGTTCGAACCTTTAACATGACCATCCATGACGTAGTGGCTGCGAAGGACGTGGTGTCAGGTATCATCCCAATCAATAATATAAATGCTTATGTATTATTTGATTCGGGTGCCACCTATTCTTTTGTATCTGAAGAATTTGCTAGTAAATTTAGTACACCCCGAGAACGTTTAGAAGATTCCTTGAACATAAAGGTTGCGAATAAGGAAATAATCCCTGTAGAATACATTTATCAAAATTGTCGCGCAAACATTAGAGAACATGAACTGAGCGTAGACTTGATTCCTATTAGACTGGGAGAATTTAACATAATATCGGGAATGGATTGGTTATATAACCATGCAAATGATAATTGATCGTCGTAATAAGTGTGTGAACCTTCAGACTCTGAGTAAGTCTAAGGTAGTGTTTCATGGTAGCTCATCGCTTAAGCAATCGTGTTGCATTACGATGATGCAGGCCAAGAAGTGGTTAAGGAAAGGAGGTGTTGGTTAGCTTACATAGTAGATACTCGAAAAAGGGAGTCGATATTAAAGATATACCCGTAGTAAATGAATTTCAAGACGTGTTTCCGGATAATCTGCCTGGTCTTCCGCCAGACAGAGAAATTGAGTTTGTAATAGACTTAGCACCGGGAATGGCACCGATTTCGAAGGCTTCATATCGTATAGTGTCGGTAGAAATGAAGGAATTGATGATACAACTTTAAGAGCTATTAGATAAAGGTTACATTCGACCGAGTGTGTCTCCTTGGGGAGCACTAGTGTTATTCGTGAAGAAAAAGGATGGATTGATGAGGCTCTGTATCGATTATCGAGAATTGAACAGAGTAACGATCAAGAATCGGTATCCATTACCGAGGATAGACGACTTGTTTGATCAACTAAAAGGAGCAAAATGTTTCTCGAAAATCAACTTACGGACAGGATATCATCAACTAAAAGTGCGGGATGAGGACATACCAAAGACTGCGTTTCAAACCCGTTATGGACATTACGAGTTTTTAGTAATGTCATTTGGTTTAACTAATGCTTCGGCAGCATTCATGGACTTGATGAATCGAGTTTTCAAGCCATACTTGGATAAATTCGTAGTGGTTTTCATCGACGACATTTTGATCTACTTAAAGACAGAGGAAGAACACGCCGAACATCTGAAGATTGTTTTGGAGGCACTGCAAAGGGAGGAGATGTACGCAAAGTTTTCAAAATGCGAATTTTGAATGAAGAAGGTTCAATTCTTAGGCCACGTGGTGGATGAGAATGGAATCTCAGTAGACCCCGAAAAGGTTAAAGCAGTAAGTAGTTGGGAACAACCGAGAACACCGACGGAGGTGAGGAGTTTCCTAGGGTTAGCAGGGTACTATCGAAGATTCATCCAAGATTTTTCTAAGATAGCGACCCTGTTGACTAATCTGACGAGGAAGACGGTGAAATTCGTATGGACTGACAAATGCGAAAAGAGTTTTCAAGAGTTGAAGAAGAGGTTAAGCGAGGCGCCTGTATTATCCTTACCAAATGATACGTGGGGATTTGTAGTGTATAGTAATGCATCACATAGAGGACTGGGTTGTGTGCTGATGCAGCATGGCAAGGTCATTATGTATGCGTCATGATAGGATTACGAAAAACGATACCCTACTCATGACTTAGAGTTAGCGACAATAGTTTTTGCGTTACAGATCTGGAGACATTATTTGTACGGCGAGAAATGTGAGATATACACGGACCATAAAAGTCTGAAATATATCTTCACACAGAAGGAGTTGAATATGCGTCAGAGGAGGTGGTTAGAATTAATCAAAGATTATGACTGTGAGATTCTCTATCACCCGGGGAAGGCAAACGAAGTTAGCCGACGCCCGAAAGGTGAGAAAGGAAGGGAGAAATTGTTTCAACTGACGACTCAGGAGGAATTAATAAGAGATATGGAGAAGTTGGAAATAGAAGTGAAGGGACCCGAGAAGCCTAATGAGAAATTATTTATAATGGAAGCTCGTCCGAAATTGTTGGATAGAGTAAAGGAAGCACAGGAGAAAGATGAAGAATGCGAGAAAATTAGGAAAAGAATTACGAAAAATGAGGAAGAAAAATTTCGAATAGATAAAGACGGTATTCTAAGATTTGAAGAGAGAGTGTGGGTACCGGCGGTAACCGAGTTGAGAGAGGAGATTTTACAAGAGGCACACAATATGACATATTCCGTTCATCCGAGAGGCACCAAGATGTACCGAGACTTGAGGCAACATTTTTGGTGGCCCAATTTGAAACGGGAAGTCGTAGAGTGTGTTAGTAGATGTTTGACTTATCAATGCGTAAAAGCAGAGCATCAGCTGCTGAGTGGGTTGTTACAATCGTTGGAAATACCAGAGTGGAAATGGGAGCATATTATGATGGACTTCGTGGTAGGACTTCCGGTCATGCAGAAAGGATTGGATGCCATTTGGGTTATCGTGGATCGACTTACGAAGACCGCATATTTTCTACCAATCAAGATCCGCTACAGTTTGAATCAGTTAGCAAGTCTATGCGTAAAGGAAATTGTTTCACGACATGGAGTGTCGATTGTTTCTGACCGAGACTCGCGTTTCACGTCAAAATTCTGGAAAAGCTTACAAGAGAGGATGTGAACATAGTTAAGGTTAAGTACTACTTATCATCCTCAGACAGATGAACAAAGTGAGAGAACCATACAAACACTAGAGGACATGCTTAGAACTTGTGTGATGGACTTCAAGGGGATTTGGGACAACCACCTACCCTTAGTCGAATTCGCGTATAATAATAGTTACCATGCTAGTATCGGGATGCCACCGCATTGAAGCTCTTACTAAGGAAGTACAGAACGCCATTATGTTGGGATGAAGTCAGGGAACGACGAATACTCGGACCAGAGTTAGTACAACAAACCGCGGATGTGGTGACAGTAATAAGGGCAAGACTAGTAGCTGCTCTAGATCGCCAGAAAAAGTATGCAGATTTGCATCGGCAAGACTGAGACTTTGAAGTCGGCAGTTTTGTATTCTTGAAGGTATCTCCGTGGAAAGGAAAAATCCGTTTCGGCAAGAAAGGAAAACTGAGTCCAAGATTCATAGGACCGTTCGAGATACTCAAGCGAGTGGGAGAAGTAGCATACAAAGTTGCACTACCACCTGAGTTGGAAAACATCCATAACGTGTTTCACATATCCGTGTTGCGTCCGTACAAGCCTGACTACAAGCACATAATTTCTTATGAACCCATTTAAGTGGAAAATAATTTAGCGTATGAAGAAATTCCTATCTAAATCCTTGATAGGAAAGAGCAAACCTTGAGAAATAAAATTATTTCTTCTGTAAAAGTACTTTGGCGTAACCACGATGTCGAGGAGGCTACGTGGGAGTTTGAAGATAGGATGATGAGGGATTATACCCATCTATTTGTGTAACCTTGTAGCAATTCCGGGACAGAATTTTTATAAAGGGGGGAGGATGTAATACCAGAGAATTTCCACGTATTATTAAATTAATATATTAATGGAAATACTATTTATGTGAAAATAAATATTATTGATTTATGAGTTGGATAATACAATTGATTGTATTTGATCAATGTATGTTAAGATGTGTGAAGTAACAAAGAGATTTGTGAAATGCCTTGTGTGGCATAATGCAAAATGAGAAAATTCATTAAGTGAATTAGAACGGGAATTAGAAAGATTAATCGTATTGATCATGTGATTTCGTATAAGTAATTAATACGCTCGTGGACTTGTAGTAATACTTTTGTGGAGATCAATTCACGTCATGTTTAACGAGTTAGCGTCGAACAACACTAAAGTAAACCGCACTATCTTGGCATCAGCAGGGGCACGCAGCAAATTGTTCAAGGCCCTAGTAGTACAAAAATCAAGCAAATGCCCATCACCGCTTTGAGTTAGTAACTTTCTTCTATAACACTGAATTGGGAGACATTAATGTGATATGTGTAACATGGATGAAACCATATGATAAGAGTATATTGCAAAATGTATGTCCGACTAAGGAATTATTAAATCATTAATTAGTATTAATTAATTATGGGAAATGAATTTCTTTGTAATTAATTAATAATATGTGATTATTATTATTTGCAATATACCTATAAATATAATGAGAATATTATCAATAAATAATGATTGTGAAAGTCCATAATTACATTAATCAATTGTTGGATTAATTAATATTGGTGTTAATAAATTAAGGAAGTGCATGATTTATTTATTTAACATAAATAAGTAAGTTATTAATATAATAATATTACATTCACCGTTATGTGTATATAAGTGCTATTACAACTCTACTATATAGTGTAGTGTGACATTGTGTGACTATATATTAAACTATAGTATATTAAGTGGTAATTAATCAAGGAAAGGAATAATTTATTTATTTAACATAAATAAATAAGTTATTATTATAGTAAGGTTATAATATGGTTATATGAGTAGTAGGGTTAATTATGGAACTGCTCGAATAATAATACTTGACTACATTATTTCATTGCTTATATTTAATGTACATGGATTATTTGTATATTACGTGACACCTACTAACTTAAAATGTTGGTCATATTGTGACATTAAGATATAGTATATGGTTGATATAACATAAGAGTAGAATGTGTACAAGTATGTGGGCTAAGTGTGCTGAGAACTTCTTATCCCAAAATGAGTGGCACAAGGACATGAATAGTGACTACAAGCTATAATACGTATGTTTTCAAAAGGCTAATCCTAGATGATCATGGCTAGCTAGGTGGTTGGTGTGGGGTTGTTGAGCCACCCTTCATTAACCATTGTCCCATTCAATTGCCCCATGGATTCAAGGTTTGTGTAACATCAATGCCCAGTCCACACTTCTCCTATAAATAGCAACCATGTTTATCAGTTGATGTTCTTGAAGTTGTCTGAGATATTGCTAAGTGAGAGTTGAAAGCATACAAGCATTCTTAGAGTTTAGGAGTTCAAGTAGAGCAAATGCATTGCATAATACGAAGGTATAATTCCATTTCTTGCCTTCCAATTCAGTTTTCTGTAAACAGAGTTTTAAGTTCTTAAAATTTCCAATTCTTGATTTTGGAGAATTGGATGTTAGTATGGTTGAGTAATGTTTATATAGATGTTATATGATCATATAAGCATGTTACAATTGATATATGAGTGTTTAGGAATGATTTCGTGGGTAAATTTTGTGTTTGGGTTGAACAATTGCCAAGCGCATCGTTTTGGATCGAATCAGACACTCACAAGCATTACTGCTACCACATTTAGATTGAGGCGCAGCTGCAATGCCTCCTGCTATTCTTGAACTTTGTTTTGAGTTCTATTTTGAAAATATGTTATAGTACCATGACATGTAATAGCATAAAATCATGTGTAATGTGTATATACAAGTATATGAATCTAATGTGAGCATGTTAGACTAGCATTTGCATGATTAAAGGAAGTATATAGCTCAAAATGGATTTAAGGACCTAAGAAACGAACTTATTGTGTATGTATGCCATGTACGTATTCTGACTTTGCAAGCATGTTAGCATGACTTAGAAATGCATGATCAAACCTTTAGATTGTGTTTATGTGATTAGAAAGGAAACATGAGTATATTGAACTAACTAGTAAGCTTTAAATGTGAATATTGTCATGATACCATGAGAACTAGAATCTGACATTTGTAATCATGATTGATGACACCCTTAGACCTACTCATGTAGTATAAACATGTATATACCATGCTCATGTATCATGTGCGAGAAAAACATAAATAAAGTATATTTTCAACATAAGCGGTATTAGTTTCACATATAGGTTATGAATACTCGTACGCATGCTCAATATGAGTGTTATAACTACCTTGTATGTTTAGAAAGCAAGCATGCTAGACCTTGTGAATTTATGATCTTGAATGGCCCCAAATTATTGAAATAACTATTTTAGAAATATGTTATAAAAGGGAACTTAGATGTACTTGAGAAGCATGAAAAGACCTTTAACATAACATGTATACCATATGTGAGAGTTTTTGGTCAAGCCGGGCAGAAACTGCAAGGCCACAACTCGATCTCTGTATGGCCAGGGACAAGGTCTTGTTATCTTGGTCCCTAGGCCTAGAAAAGAAGCGCAGATTGCCACCAAAGCAAAGACGATCACGTGTCGATTCTGTTTTTGGTCTGATGTTTGAAGCATGCTTACGTGATTACTTTAGCTTATCTTAGGTGACTAATATGCTATGTAATGTGTTAAGGAACATGCCATATGATAGAAATAAAGGTTATTCATAACTTTCGAATAATAAGACCAAAAGAATGTTTACATGATATCAAAACAAAGTTACGTGCGTTGAACTTATGATGATGTATAAATTGATTTTGTACCATATGTGAGTACTTGAGTCATGTCAAGCTTGATTAAGGACTGTGTTAGCTAATGAACCTTGTATACATATAATACGCTATAAATAGGATTCGAAAGGTTGAGTTATTAACGTGGATAAACTACGCTTAAGGAAAGTTTTTCTAAACCTATCTTATTACATTGTGCAAGCATCTTTGCATTCCTTATTCGGCGAATACCGTGAGCTTATCTCTTTTACAAGTTATATTGCTTTCTCGTTCGAATGAGCCATTATGCTTAAACCCTTGTGAAAACTATTATCCATGTGAACTTAGTATTGTCCTTGAATATTGTGAAAGTATCTATGCCATTTTATTCGGCTAGATTATATGCATGTTTATAAAACTGTCCAAACCAATCGATTGTTGTGGAAATCTGAAAACTGAGTTGAACAACCCTTATGGTAAGGGGATTGTATGTTGTTGGAAACCCCAACACATGAGTATATTATTACTGTAGTGTTATGCATAATGTGGAGTATTGTAGACTGATCCTCTATAATACTTGTTCTTTTGGGTTATCAGCTTAATATTGATGATTCTAGTAGATGTTCAATAGTCCTTAGTGACTACTCAGTATAAATTGTTTATCCAGTTGGACACCTTGATAATCATTGAATTCATATATATTTAATTTGATTTATATTGAATTGTCATTCTTATTCCAAGAATTGTTGATATTTCTCATCCATGATATTAATTCTAACACTTGAACTATCCTAGATATTTCAAACCTTGTGATATATATATATATATATATATATATATATATATATATATATATATATCCTATACCCTTGTTGTACATTACTTGCTGGGCAATTTGTGCTCATCCTTGCTTATTTAAAACCTTTCAGTCAAGGAGGAACAGGGAGGTGTATCTGGGAAAGACAAGGGCAAGGGCAAGGCTACCGACTAGCTTGCCCCTTTATGTTTAAATTACTCATGTTGTATTAAGACTATTTGGAAACTGTGTTTAAACTTAAGTAGGAGTATGTAATAAGTCTTTATTCGATATTATTATGTAATCTATTAAGTACTGTAGGTTGCGAGACTTGGGGGAATAATTATAATAAAACATTGTATATTATTCTAAAGTAGATTTTTTGTTGTGTATGCGTTATTTTAGTTATTATGGTAATATTTTGAGAAAGTGACGAACTGAATTCGGGTGACCAAGTGGAGGTCAGAATTTAGGGGCTTCACAACAACTCCAAAGGTAGTATTGGAAAGGGATTCTACTTACACATTTTAAGGAGATTGTGTTGGATCCAAATATGGGTAATTACCATATTTAAGAATCCTATTCCGACTCAGAGAGGGACTCTTGGGAAGTGAGGATGACTATAAATACAAGGCTTGGCTACAAGTAAGAGGTAATACATCTTTGAGCACTAAACACTTGAGCCTTCATCGTTAAACCTTGTGAACGGCTCAGATTATTCTCACACAGGAGCTATCCCCTACGGCACAAGCCGCCAAGCTTCCCCATGTGATCTGTTATTGTCTTTGGTTTCAAATACGTAGATTCTGTGATTGGATGCGCAGACGAAACTTGGCGTTAACAATGATAATACATATACTTTGTAAACAATCTTATTTATTTATTAATAAAAGTGTTAATTTACCAAAGAAATTTGATTATCTACATGGTGTTGTTTTAATAATATGTGATAAACTCATAGTTTTAAGCAATGTTTTTAGAATCACGATGAGATCATGCTAATGAGATCTAAATTCTTAGATAGTTAAAAAACTAAAATGTTCCGAATCAATGGATTACTAAAAAGGGGATTAGTGAATCCGGATAGATTGGTACATAAATTGCTTGCTCATTGGATGAGGATGGTTGATCTCATGATCATTTGTGTGAAGACACTAAAGCAAGTTTGTAGGTGCTTATTGGAGAATAAGTTCAATGAACGTGGCTCGCTAAGGAATACCTAATGGAGTTTTACTTGCCTGTCAATAAAAATTCCTGTAGTGATAGTAGTACAAGTGATCCTTAGACTTGAGATCATCATAGTATGTTGTGTATAATGATTTATACTTTGACTTATTCTTTAAGACCCTTAAGGTATATCAAATGGTATGCTTGGGTATAATGAGTTATATATGGAGATAATGAATGATCAATAAAGAATCTACTACTTCTAGTAAAAGAAAAGAAATGTCCTATGTGATTCGATAAATGACAACCTAGGAATCCTTGATCAAGGTGGAATGAAATTAGAAAATAATTTCTAATTTGCATTTATTCGGAGTTGTGCATTTGGGAATCGAAGTACATATAATTAAATAAAATAAGACTCGACACTAATTCCATGTCTTATATTTAATTGGGACATTGTACGATGGAAGGATTGAATTGTACGGTAACTATTTACTCAAAGGTTCTTTTTATGATTAATGTTGAAATCTATATTATCTGGAAAGACGTTGATCGCTAAGGAGGCTTATCCTTATTGTAGAATAAATATTATTTATTTAAAGGCTTAAATATGATTTACTACTCTAAACTATAGGCCATATTCCACTTCGGTGATCCACCTTTCAATTTTGTCAATTAGATGATTGAACTATTAATTTTTTTCGATTTCATTCATTGGGCACGCCACGCGTCAAAATTGTTGACGTGGCATCCTAATAAAGCTAAATGAGTGCTTATGTGTAAAAAGAATATATTTTTTAATGAGATCAAAGGACAAAAAAGGTAAAATAACAAATAAAACAACTAAAAATTACACAAATAATATAATAATTAGTTGTATAAAATTACACAAATAATTATTTTTAATAAAAAAATGCGCTTTTTAATAAAAATAAATAAAACACAGCTTTTTTAATAAAAATAATTAACGCAGCTTTTTTATTAAAAATAATTATTTTTAATAGAAATAAAAATAAAAAACGCAGCTTTTTTTTAATAAAAATAAATAAAACACGCTTTTTTTTAATAAAAATAAAAAAATAATTAACACGCTTTTTGTTAAAAATAATTATTTTTAATAAAAATAAAAAAGTAGTTTTTTTATAAAATAAATAAAACACAGCTTTTTTAATAAAAAAAAATAAAAACGCAGCTTTTTTTAATAAAAATAATTATGTTTAATAAAAATAAAACGCATTTTTTAATAAAAATAAAAAAAAAAGCAGATTTTTTAATAAGAATAATAAACACAATTTTTTTAATAATAAAATAATAAAACGCAGCTTTTTTAATAAAAATAATTATTATATTATTTATATAATAATTATATAAATAATTTATATTATTTATATAATTATAAATAAATAATTATACAACTAATTTATATTATTTATGTAATTTTTAGTTATTTTATTTGTTATTTTACCTTTTTGTCCTTTGATCTCATTAAAAAAATATATTCTTTTTATACATAAGCACTCATTTAGCCTATTAGGATGCCACGTCAAGAATTTCGACGTAAGGCCCAATTGAATGAAATCGAAAAAAATTAATAGTTCAATCATCTAATTGACAAAATTAAAAGGTGGATCACCGAAGTGGAATATGACCTATAGTTTAGGGTAGTAAATCATATTTAAGCCTTATTTAAATAAATTAATAGTTTAATTAATTTATTTAAATGATATTAGAATTGTTCTAATTGATTTATTCACAACTAGTTTAATATGGAGAACCTAAAGAGTCACACCATAAAAGGAAGAATAATTATTTAAGAAATTAATGGCATAATCGTAATAATATGTTAAGTGTATTTAATTTAATCTATAGTGATAGAGTAAATTAAATAACTTAATATTTATTATTTAATATTTTGGAAATATTAAATATAAATTTATAAGAGGAGTCTTATTAATATTATTGCAATCATTATTATTTTAATTTTTAAAGGAGTTTGGGAATTAATTTAATATTAGTACTCCCATTTATTCCCAATAGGATTAGGAGGTAAATTAATTAAAAGAGTTTAATTAATTATCCTTAATATGATTAGGGAGCCTAATTAATTAAAAGAGTTTAATTAAATAAATAATACCCTATTTTAATTATAATAAAAAGGGTTAACTGATAATTTTATAAGATAAGTCTTATATCAAATATCAAACATACGTAATTTCAATTGTTTGTGAGTACGCCCTTTTTCTACAGAGATAGGAAAAACTAGGGTTTGAACCAATACACCCTTCTTCTTGAATATTCTTCTTCCTTGGTGGATCACCTCTAGAGGTCATACACTTGGGTGGCTAATATTGATAAAAGAAAAAGAATCTAACCCATAGATTCAAGGAGATCACATAGAAGTAGGAGTTGAACTCGTACCTGTGGAAGCTCGTATCTACAAGGCTATGATTCTGATTCTTCTTCTCTTTTATTGATTGATAATCAAGCACAAGAATGATCTTGATTTATGGTTTGTAAGAAAATTTTAAAATCAGTTTTATTATGTTTCCGCTTCGTTTATGTGATTTGATTTCGTTTACTTATTTCTAACAAACCTAACAGTGGTATCAGAGTCAATCTTGTGCTAATTATCAATCTTTGTGATTCCATGTACGTATAATATGTGATTGGATCGATTTTTTGAGCACTAAAAAGTTTTACATTTTACGCGATATAAGCAAGAATCACTACCCTTAGGCGTAATCAAAAACTTTTGTTTTTCTTTAATTAAATAAATGATTTATTTAATTGATAAAAGTTTAAAATAAAGGTGTTTATTTTACCGGAAATATGATTTCAGATTACTAAAATTAAAGAGTTTAATTTAGATTTGGTTTTTGATTAAAATAAAAGAGTTTATTTTGTTAAAAACTAAATTTTAGCAAACTTTTGTCTATTAATTGATATTAATGCATATATGGAATGGATTTATTATTCATATGATGAATGTTATTTATTGATGCATATATTGATATGTATGATAATAAATGAGATTGATTATAGACTATGACTAATGTAATTGGATTTTATTTTGGATGGATGCTTGAATGTATGAGTTTTATTAAATGAGGTCTGCGTACCTCGTCTTTTTTGGTTTTCTTCTTGATATAAATTCTATCTCTCTCCTATGTACTTTCCCTTGACTGTTGATCAAGGTTTCTATTTAAATGAAATAGTTTATGTAATAGGATTAGTTAGAATTTCTAGAAGAACCGAAGATCAAAGAGAAATGAGCGCTTGAAGACATGTTTGTAATGGAGCCCGGGTTTAAATGTAATAGTTATATTTAAATATTAATTCTTTCACCCTAGGGTTTGATCTTTTGGTTCATTTAGTGGCTTTACTAAACCAAACTATAATAAAAGTCCATAATCAATCTGGGTAGAATATAATATTCTATATATGCATGTTAATATTATATATATATATATATATTATATTATATAAACATGCTTCACATGTTTAATAATATGACGCGTATTTTATATATATATATATATATATATATATATATGTGCATGAGCACTAAACAAGATGTGACAAATAACAACAAACCCCTCAAAGAAATTTATATTAAGTCTTAAGCGTTCAAAGATATTTGGAATATCGGACGTCGCCTTCTAGCATGATAAAATTAATAAAGTATTAAATATTTAATATGAGTTTTTTGTGTCACCATAAGGCAATTATTAAGTATTTAAGATGCCAATTTATCACATTTGATGCTTATAAAGAAAATTAAACAATATTGTTTTGTTGTGGCACCACAAGGACAATATTTTTTTTTGAATATATGGAAGTGCTAGGTTGGACTTAACTTAGATAGTTTTGATTCCGATGTGCCACCACTTGATAAAAATAATCCAAGAGGCAAAATATAAGAAGTTACATGATGATATAATTGACAAGGAGTTGTCTACCTATTTATTTATATATAGTTTGTTGTGTCACCACAAGGCTATATTATTTGAAATGGGATCCTTATTCTCACAAGAAAAAACTTTAATTACATTTTGCCGAACTATATAGATGAGTGTAATATAGTTTGAAGAAAATAGTAGGAGATACTTGTGACACCCCTAAATCTGGGTACTTCATTCCCACAAGACTTCGTGTTCACTTGTCATACATTCATAACTAACTACCCAAGTATAATAAAATTTTAACCATAAATCCTCCCATTAAAAGGGTTACATCATTAAACCAAAATGTTTCCCCGGTTATCTAACCTTTAACATACATCAAATGTGGAAAATAAATTAATTACATCACATCATTAAAATAAAGTCTATTGTCGACGTCATGATTTTTATTTGTCCCTTTTCTGTTCTTGTTCTTTGGTGTTCTCTTGTTAGGTGAGATTTGTTTGAAAAATTAAGTTGTGAAAAGGTCCGACATGTATATGTCGACGAATGGACTATAAGAGTCGCCAGTTGGTTTTTTATATGGTTGTACCAACACAACCAAGAAAAGGTTTGCACATTGACCCAGTGATGTGACACTGATAAACGAGTCTATGAAACCAAGATTCATTAGGGTCCGGGGGCTTGATTATGCGGAGGGAATGTGTTAGGCACCCCTGACATCCGTGTTACCATGGTGACCGCTACTTTTCAAGAAACTGTTATATAAATGTGTGTGTGTGTGAGTCAATGTGCAGTTATATGGAAGTAGTGCGAGGCCTCGTTCGCACCTATATACAAAGGGTCTGAATTTGTGTAAAAATTCAGTTTTAAATAAGATATGGTAGTGATGTTTTGTAAAAGAGGTTTTTCAAACCCTTATGCTCAATAGGAATTGAGGCCTTTGGATACTTCCATTTTTTATTAAATGTTCGGCTGTATTACTTTTATTTTCGAGATGCAAAGCATCTTCGAGAAAAATAATGTACAAAATAGTGCCGAACTCCTCATGGGCATGAAAACCATCTAAGAAAATCCAAACACCGTGAATGAATTTAAAAGCTGCTTACAGCTGAAAATGTCCATCACGGGAGCTGAATCTAGATTTAGTAGACTGAATCTGTGATCACATGATTCCTAGGCTCACATGATGTTGCAATTTATATGAAAGCAGTAAGCAGTTATATATATAAAAGCTATAAATATATATATACAGACATGATCAACCACCACGAAGCACCTCCATGGGGGATCAGAAATGTAAATATATAAAAGAGGTAAATATATATATAGAGACATGATCAACCACCACGAAGCACCTCCATGGGGGATCAGAAATGTAAATAAAGCTGTAAAAGCAATCAACCGCCACGAAGTAAACTCCAGATAGGATGAAAAGTAAATATATATATATAAAAACAGTAAACGCACCAGATGTAAAATCCAGGCTCATCGAACATAGTTCGACCACAGTTCATATATATATATATATATATATATATATAAAAGCAATAAACGCTCCGGATATAAAATCCAGGCTCATCAAACATAGTCCAACAACAGTTTATATATATATATATATATTATGACGCCCCCAAAATAGGTCCATTCCACCCAACCCATTCTGAGTCGCCAAATACATGGTACAGAAATAACTACAACTTTATTAATACATTTGTCGTGCAAAATACGACAACATATATACTGTGAGTTTAAATACAATTATTGTCTTCTAGACAATATACATACCCAAATAAATCCCCATCATAATTATTGATACATCATTTTACAAAAATGGTGAGGACTACTAAACAACTCTCCTAGAACTTTCATTCCATACCCCGACTTGTACTCGCTTATATTCTCGCCTCCTGAGAAGAAAAATGGAACAAAAAGGAAAAGGGTGAGCTCGACTAGCCCAAGAAAGAATATTATGACTAAGATAATATACAACAAAATTATCGTTAGTCTTCAACAGGAAAAATCTAATAGAATACAATAGACCACAAGTTTTAAATCAATATTCGCAATAAAATAATAATTCATTAGAAGAGTTAAGTAGAGAATGCAAACTACTATCTTCTATGTATGAATTTTAAAGTTCATCGTCTATTTTTATCCCTGTAACATCAATCAATATATATCTGGGATCAAATATTCATCCTTGCACTACAGGCCAAGGACATTCACCAGTTGGTCATGTTCATCTAAACACCTGTTCATCTTTGCACTACGGGCCAAAGATATTCATCAGAAATCATTCATCTTTGCACTACGGGCAAAGATATTCATCGAAATCATTCATCTTTGCACTACGGGCCAAAGATATTCATCATAAATCATTCATCTTTGCACTACAGGCCAAAGATATTCAACAATATCATCATTTAAGACTGAGGATGATGAAAAATATTTTTTTAAAAAAAAACGAATCCAGTGAAACAAAATGACAATGATTAAGGATTAAGGATTCGTACTTTGTTTTATCCACGTCTAAAAATACCTCAAAAATAATCATAGTGGTGTAATATTCAAGAATGATCAAAACATGGATACAATCAAAGCTAGTATCCAGAATAGATATTTTGGACAAAAAGAAGAAATTTCATTTTTCGGTGAATAGTGTCGTATTCGTGAATAGTGCCGTATACGTGAATAGTGTCGTATACGTGAATAGTAACTCCGACACCAAAAGATAGAAATTTCATAAAAAACATCTTCACTCTTCGTGAATAGTACTCGTGGATAGTAACTCGTGAATAGTAACTCATGAATAGTAACTCATGAATAGTAACTCCTTACATGAAAAAGTTCCAAATTTGATAAAAAGTTCCAACCAATATTTCAAAGATAATGATATTGAAGAAATAATATCATTTGAGAAGAAAATAACATCCCTTACCTCGAAAGACATGATTTCTAGTTGAAACACCGATATAGGCTATGACTTGAACTTGCACCAGATAGCAATACTCAAAGTATACTCAAAATACTCACAAGAATACGCCGATAATATAGAGAGAGAAAACTTCAGTTTACGGTGTGATTTTCAATTCTAACCTAAGCACCTATTTATAGAAATTGCTTAGAACACCAAAGCGTAAAATTTATTAAAATAATAATATATATATTAAAATTCTCTCGCACCTTCTTGAATCTGAAAATCAGCATTCAACACATTCAAATCACATGCTAGACCCACAAAAACGTTTTTCATATTTAAATTATTTTAAACTTCCAAAATCAATTATTTTGAGCTTGAACTTCAATAATTCACAATAAATAGCCCTTTTGCTAGAAAATTCAAATCTCGGGGTTTTATAGGAAATTCAATTCTCTACAACTTTACGTAAGAAAGTTTTTCCAAATTCCAAACAAAAATTGACCAAAATCCACAAATGGGCGATTTTACAGTGCTATAATCAAATTTCAAATAATAAATGGGGTCCAATTGACATGTTTAACATGTTTTAAACATTTTGGTAACAAAAATACTCCTCATCCACATATACTCATATATCCCACATTCATCGTAAAAATATCATCGTTAATATATTATTAAAATAATATATTTAAATGAATTATTTTATCGTAAAAAGATAAAATATTAATTTTCAACAATTGTCACATTAAAAATTTTCTCCATCTATATCCTCATAAAATCAATATTTTCCTCATCGTATGAATCAATAATTAATTATTCACAAATAATATTACGAATCACAATATTGACAACCGTGCGCCTCCTGGAAAGAGGGGCTTTCCAATAAGAATTTCTCCTTCTTGGCAAGCAATTAGGTGACCAAACCTCTCCTTAGACGTAACTTTCTAGACATTGTCAATAATGTTATCTAATAATATTATTCGATAATATGAATTATTGGTTCGATAATGAAAAATACTTGTGTAATGACAATTATTGAAACAACAAAGAATATAAAATATCAACGCATCAATTATTGAATCAATAAAATAAAATATCTTTGAGCGAATTATCGTAACCATTATTGAGTAGTGCCTTCTTTACGTAAGAATCAATAATTGGTGCAATACTGGTAAGCTTCGTCGCAATAACGCGACATCGTGTTTTAACCACCGGGTATTCCAACAATGGTAAACGCAGAATAACTACTTCAAGTATTTTTAAACAACTTATTTTTGTCGCTTTCTTCCTCCAATCGCTTTTACATGGGGCCCACACATGGTCGCTACTGTCGTCGCATTTAATATTCCCACAAAGATTTAATATTCCACGACCAAACGAATATTCTCCGACAATAATAAAATATTTATGCATTTTACCCATAACTAACCACATTAATCAAATCCACCCTTACTATTTCAAAATAATAAATAAAGGAAATTCCTTTTATTTAAAAAAATTTTGGGTCTTACATATATATATATATATATATATATATATATATATATATATATATATATATATATATATATATATATAAGCTAAGTAAACGCCCCTGGACGTGAGTCCGTGCTCAATCGAGGCTTAACTCGATAATGTTAGTCCATATATATATATATGTATATACAAAATGAAATGAAACCACGAACCGAAGTTCGGACATACACACACAACACGACTCTCAATGAGAAGAACAATGTGTGCAAAGATGAAGAGAAAGACTTTAAAATGTGTAAGAAGGCTTACAGTGGACTACCAAAGAAGACTTCTATAACGTTAAGTGGATAAACACTCGGCTCCTGCCAGTAAAAATAGTAGCTATAATGAGCTCACAAGTGTTTAAAATGAGAAAGCACTCAGTTTAGGGTGTGTACAGAGCAAATTGGACAGGGCTTCCTCTCCTCTTCTCTTTTTTAAAATGGCCACCCCAAGCCCTCTATTTATAGAGGGGGCACAAATGTACCTGCGACTGCTTGGGGTGTCCCGGGCTCCATGGGTCCCACTGTCTCGAAGTACATGCACACGGGCACTGCGATGTCTGCTCAAACTTTCAGAACTGCAATTCGGGCATCCGATTGAGGTGTATAAGACCTATTTCGGACCGCCGTTGTCGAGAGCTACACAATGACATGGGATTAGAGGTTGTACGAAGTCAGGAAGATGGGACCATGCCCTATGTATCCAAGCTTCAAATTCTATATGGTGTGTTATTTTGTGCAGTAGTCACTCGGGATTGGACCTCCTTGGTTCTTGTGGGACATTACTGTGTAGAAATGTCTGTATGAGATGTTGAGATGGCGCAATGTAGGGTTGAGGTGGCAAAATGATGATTTTACCACTCACCGGGGTTATCTCCGGTTTGGGCTGATAAAGCAAACGTTACTTAGGGTTATCTCTAAGATTGGACTGCTGCAAGTACTGAAGGTGCTCAGGGTTATCTCTGAGGTGTGCTTGTCTTTCTGGTGTTATCTCTGGGTCTTGGACTGAGTGCCTCAGTGTGAGTTCCGAGGTTGAAGTTGACTGCATGCATTTGAAACAAGCATTTCCGGGGTTATCTCCGGAACTGCAACTGCACTCCTTGGGGTTTTCTCCAAGGTTAGCACTGCTATTTTCGGTGTTGTTTCCGGGACTGGAACTGAGCATCTCGGGGTTATCTCCAAGACAGAACTGTCATCTCCTGTGTAATTTTCGGTATTTAAACTGCATTATCTTCCAGGGATATTTCTGAAAGACAAATCTGCCCTCCTGCAATGTTAGTGATAGGTGTGCAAAATTTTTTTAGTGTCTACAGATGCCCCTCTTTATCATATTCATGCAATGCAATGGCATGGATATGATAAAGAATCCTTGACACTTGAAATGCAACAAGATAAAAATGATGCCATGTGCAGCAACATGATGCAAATGTATGATGCATATGTTTTGTTGGATTATTCTCCAACATGGTGGGAAGATTGACGGCTCCCTGTTGCTTCTACTGGGGATGGCAATAGATAAGCAGCCTGATGAAATGTCATGGACGTGCGATCCACAACTACTAGGAATCTTTAGGATTGTTGACATTGGGGTTATCACCAAAGTCTTAAATCCTTGATACAGACTTTATACTAAAGATGTATCTCTCATATACAAGAGACTCTATGGGGATGTAGCCTTGTCTGTTTGAGGATGTGTATAACATATTCCATCATCGGTCCTCCCCGATGAGGTTGATCCTTCCTAGTTTGTATCGCCAGGACATATCAATGTTCTGTCGGAGTTACTGCCAACAGTTTGTGTTGTCAGGGTTGCTTGACCTTCGCTGACATGTACATCACCAGATAATATCCTTGTTGGGAAAACTGTCAAGGTTACTTTACCTTCGTTGACTTTTGCATCAACGAAAAATGCGTTACACCCCCACCGGGGACTTCTTTTGTGGATACATACACCAATGGATGAAATCATCAGATGACTTCCGATGCTTCGATGGATTTACCTGCCATCGGCTAAAATAATGTCAAGGTTGCTTGACCTTCATTGACATGTACATCAATGGATGACAATGCGTGATACCCCCGCCGGGGACTTATATTTTGCAGATGAAAATGCGTGATACCCCCGCCGGGGACTTCCAAAGGATTAGGGTGACGACCCTGAATTGGCGGCATTGGACCTGCGTAAGGTATTGCCGAGTGTGACTTGTAGCAGCTGAGATCATTGGCATAGTGTACCCTGTGTTTGGACGAACACCAATGAGTGATGTGTAGACCCACGGTTCGGTCTGAGAAAACCAGGATTTCAAGATATTCTGCTCAATCGCGTAGCGTTTTTATTTCTGATTTGGCCTTTTCAGCTTGTGAGATCTCCTTTGCAACTCGAACTGGACCGAGCTGGAGGGGTGGGACCTATATAGGGGTGCCACAGGTACACCTGCAGCAGTCGCAGGTGGACCTGCGACCAACCGTGAATGCCCATAAATGGGCTGGTAGCTTTCATAAGTCATTTTTAAGTCGCGCCGCGAAGGAAATCTGAGAGCTCTTCTTCAGATCTGTTGAGTTCGGATGTCTTTCTGCAAATTCTATCACCGTACAAGATTTTTACACTGTCCTGGTAACATATGCATGTCTTCTTTTCCAATTTTTTATCCGTTGGAAAATGACTTATCACATGAAATGTATCTAAACACGTAGTAGTGAATATGCATGCTTGTATAACTTGATAAAAAATATCCAACATAGTAAATGTTAATATTAAACCATGCTGAACATAATGATGTGAAAAAATTTAACGTTTGACACAGTCAAATTGGCTCCTTTTTTCTGCTATTTCTTATCCTATTTGAGGACAAATGAGCAAAAGGTAAGAATGCAAAGTAATCCTGGTAATTAAGCTACCCTTATAGATTGCTGAATTTGACATTTAGATGCATATAATATGTATATGACTGTGGGCAGGTGTGCTACTGAATGGCCACCTAGTCATGCCTATGTGCATGTAGATAGTCCTATTTACAGAGGGGACTATGGCAAAAAATTTCAAAATGTAGGCATTGAGTAGTCATGCATTTTTAACTCTACTGTAGATGTATGATAAAGTAATTCATGCATGCATGTAGTCATAAAATGCATTTTGAAAAGAAAGCTCCAGGTTAAAAATTACCACACCCTTTTTTAGGTGATTTGGAGACTTTTGTCTAGATATTATGGATCCGGATCAGCCGAGTAGTTTCCACAAGACCACTTCTGGTGCACAGAGGAAGGCTTCTGAAGTGCCTCGACCCCGTTCTGTTAGATAACCTCATCGTTTGGTGGAGGCTGTGATACGTCCAGTCCGGGTTGATGTGTCGGACGTCGAGGAAGAGGATGAGGATGTTCTAGTTGTGGACCCCGCTCTTGCTGCACATGTTCCCCATAGGGATTTTCCAGGCATTCAGGTGGCGAACCCAGAGTTTCTGGGTGATTTGAGTTGACATCCTTCAGTTTACCTGCATGCAAATGAGGTATAAAGTTAGATCTTAATCTTCCTTCTTTCCTATTGATGAGGAGTAAAGAATTTTGATGTCGATCTGCATTTCTTGTAGGTTCCTAACTTTACACAGCCTTGAGGGAACTGGTTCAACATCCACTCTATGTACTAGGCTCTGCATCCTGACTATAGAGCGATTGTGCATGACTGGGGATTTGCGGTGTTCTTTTCTATCCTTCCCCACCATTGTCCGTGGGGTTACCTCAGGGCATTGTCTGAGCACTGGTTTCACCAGACTCAGTCACTCCATTTGCTGGGCTATTAGGTGATGATGACGCTGATGAATTGGCGGTTTATCACAAGTATGGAGTTTGGAGGGGCACCAGTGCCTTGTATGGCAGACATTACCTCGACTGCCGTTTGATCCTTGCTAAAAGTTCCGGACGGGACGCTTAAGGGCAGGACTGTGCGTACAGGTCCTTTGAGCGTAGATGCTATGAGTGGCCTGTTGAGTGAGCCCATACCAGCTGATGTCAGAGTCAGGGATCGCATTCTTCGGCGATTGTTCCTGATGATCATTAGGGGCTGCTTCATTGCTGATAACTCTTCTATGGTGTCATTCGCTTTGATTAGCGCCACTCGGGAGGTAGATCGTATTAGAGAGTATGATTGGGGTTCCTACACATTTGCCTATTTCTTCAGGGGCATGCGTATGCGTTCGCAGGGCTTGACCGAGGCTTGGTTAAGATTCTACCCATTTCTGCTAGTGAGCGCTTCTCTTGTAATTTCCCATGTACAGGTTAAGAGTGTTAACTGATAGTAGATGTTTACCTTTGTATTGACAATTCTGGGCCTATGAGAGGCTCCCATGCTTGCGTCCTATGAGTGTGTTAGGATTGGATACCTATAGCTGAGGGTTTTACCCATTGCCGCCTACACCTGGAGTTATTGACAACTGATGTCATCACATGGATTCCCTATTTTGGGGAGTACTTGGCCATTGGATTTGAGGATGGGTACCCGACTGGTGTCAAGTACGTGGTTTCCACCCGTATGGTTCCTCTCTTTACTGATGGAGGATGGGAGCTCTATTTAGGAGAGTGTGCTATTAGGAGCACCATAGGAGAGATCCGTATACCGATCTTGCCTCCTGCCAGGCATTATTGGCCTGTGTTGCAGTCACCCATCATTGATATCCCATTGTTGGGTGTTGACGGTTTTGCATAGTCGAGTCCTCACACTCGTGAGAGATATTCCAAAGATTGGTGGTCCCTTCGTACCATTGGAGCCTGCACTGCGTGCCACTTTCGGTTCATGGGGGATATGGTTCCAGGATCCGTGATGATGATGGATTGGCTAGCCTGTGTCTGAGATCCAACTCATTTGACACAGATTGACAGTTTGACCCAGCGACTGGACCAGGCACTTTCTTTATCCAGCATTTGGGCATAGATCCGACAGAGGTAGATACTTTTGATCCTTCCAGCTTAGGTGCTGGCCCCTCAGATGACCCATTTGGCTTTGTCGGTGTAGATCCTCCCTTGTATAGGCCTGATATCCCTGTTGATAGAGATCCAGTGAATTAGGAGGAGTTAAATCAGGTGGACAGGATTGATGATGTAGATATTGACACCATTGTCTTCTTCTGATGTGTATTCTCGTTATCTCTTTTGATAGGCCTCTGTTAGATATTGGGTGGCTGTGCCCCATTCTCGCTATATCTTTTAATAGGCCTTTGTTAGTAGTAGGGCGTCTGTGCCCCATTTCCCTGTATTTTTAGCTGTACAGAGATGATGTATGTAGATGATGATATACTTAGGAATGTATGTACAACTTTTCATTCCCTATATCATATTGCCATCTATTGTTTATCATGCATGTATTATGTTATGCATATGTATGCATGTCCAGAGATATTTAACATTAACTGTAACGCCCCGAAATCCGATCTACTTTGAGACCCGGACTTCGTGCGTCACGATCCCATCTCCTTCCAAACACACATCATTATATTGCTAAATATAATGACATACATTCTCAAATCCCAGGTTCAGGAACCTTATAACCTCTTTCATTACAAATAATGATTATTACATTATTCTTTACATCGTACAAGAATGACTTTTATCCGCCACCAAGGATACATATAAGTTCATTAAACTAATCTATAGTTCAATTAAACTATTCTACATTATAAGTCTTGGCTTGCTCTTCATGAACATTCACATACTGAATGGCACTTCGTCTGGATACCGGTCAGCTTGATCTTTACGGGATCCGTAAGTACTTTCTAACATCGTACGCTGAAAATGTTTTTCATTTAAAGCAAGTGTGAGCATTCAATTGCCCAGCAAGTCATAACAATTGAACAAACAACTTCAAGAGTTTAAACATTTTTCAGAACTTCAATAACCGAACAAAGGTTATGAAGCAGCTTGAATAATAGGAATTGTCTCGATTCCTATCATCTTAAAACATCATTCACATGCACTTTGAAATACTTTCATTCTTCAACCTTTTTCATACACATTATGTCTGGCTAGAATCATTAGCACAGACTTAACAATAACGGTTCATGTATAAACAGAACATACTCGTATTGAACAGTTCAATCACAGAACATTTCATCTCAAGGAAACACCGAAGTGTTCAAATTGTGGCACAAGGCCTCATACATACTACCACCTTGTACATACATCGCACATATGCACATAGACAAGACTTCTCAAGTTCAACATCTGAGAAGTTTAACAAACTAGCATTCATATAGTATGAATGAAGTTAGGAAACTTGCCTTACGCACAGCTACAGTTTATGCTGAACTGCTCATTCCAAATACCTATATAACATATAAGGAAATAACACGTACACCAATTAGTCATATACTTGACTTATGCATTGGTTACATAACTTTACTTCTTAAGGTTCGCGCTCTTGTACTTTAAGCTTACACGACTAACTTTCATTACCGGTTCACGGCTTCATGACATACGGAGATGTCTTACTCAAAACATTCATCATCTTTGATGATTTACATTCTTATCTTCTTCTTATAACTTTTCTAGGACTCAGCACACATCGCGTCTCTGCTAGTATTCCATATGGTACTCTGAGTGTTTTCCCACAAATAACCAACTAACAAGTTCCCATCTCATCTACACTGCCCACACAGTGAGTTATATCGGTTGCCAGTTTTGTATATACCTTTTCTCTCTGAAGGAATTGTTTAGCCCAGCTCCCATATGTCAACCATCAAAGTTACGATTGTACCACAACCTAACTTTATCTTAACTTATTCAAACCATTAAACTATAACGTTCGTTAAGTCAACTTCTTATTCCTTACGGCTTTCTGGCAACTAAATGCCATACCTCAGGATTCATTCTTTATCGTCCAAGTCATACAGTCTTTTGTATACTCGGAACGATCATTCAATGTCAATACTATGAGTTCATAGCGTTAAACATTTTATATTATCTTATTCATATCTTACAACGTCCAGTTCATTCAACTCGGAACGTTGTCCAAGTTATACTTATCAGCTCGGCTTCTTAACGTTATACGTTATTGTCTTCAATTTAGTTTCTTCACCGTTCACGGTTAAATCTTAGTCTTCATTACCTTACGATCAAACCATACACGGAGTGTAGGTTTTGCCCGTTTAATACCCACTTACACTCAACCCTTACGTTGGTTAAAGTGTTTAACGCTTACCTTTCATTCTAACAGTCTCTATCCGACTCATATCGGACTTTCATTACTCTTATTACCGTTCGCTATGGCTTTTTATGATAATTCATATCTTACTTACTACCTTTGTCAATGTCTAAGTCATACAACCGTTGTACACTTAGAACGTTCGTCCAACGCGAATATGATTCACGAGAATCGTTTACGTATTCGACGTTTACGTTGCTCGTCTCTTAATCTCTCACTCAACCTTTTCTCAAGGTTTCAATTTCATTCAATCTTTATTCAACCCATGAACCCCATATTCACTATTCTTTCTTAATATCGAAGCCATACCGTTCGTTGTATACTAAGACCGATCGTATATTGCAACAACGTTGCGTTCACATCGTCTATACGCTTTACACATATCTCTTATTACCATGACACAACATTGGAATGTTATTCATTACCTTCATCACTCAATGTCTAAGGAATCATAATCATAGCAATCCCTCACGTTCGTTTATTACGACTACGGTCCCCGAATATTGGTTACGTAATCTAGCGTTTACATTCTCTATCTTTTAATCTCGTTTAATCTTTCCGTTCAACCTTCACTAAAGGTTTAACACACTTACTTAAGTGTTACATTATGTGAACTACGTGTTCATACTTATTTCTTGCACATCCCCCCAGTACTTGAGAAATAAAAATCTCATTTCTGGGCCTTGCCCTGCACCGGCGCTGCGGCGCCGTGCCCCTTCCTCTCTTTCGCGCTGCGACGCGACCTACTTCACCCTCTTCCTTTGGTCTGGCGCTGCGACGCCAAACTCTTTGTTATCTCTCGCACTGCGGCGCCACTTCTCAAAGCTCAGCCGGCGCTGTGGCGCCGAGCCTAAACCCTAGAAAAATTTCTAATTCTTGTATTAAGTTTGAGACGCGTACTTTACGATCTCATAACTTCTTCGTTATAACTCGGAACAAGGTCATTCCAAAGCCATTCTCTTCCTTATCTTACATACTTCAATACCCCTCTGACAAAACTTCGTTCTGAATCCATTAACATGCCATTCGATTGGCTTAATCTCCATCCTTCGTTCATTTTACGCTTTTAACGTTCTTCGCTCATTCGTCCGTAATTCGGTCATCCGAACTTGAAACTCGTTCGTTCTTAAGTCCACGACTCACGTTTTCTACATTCTCTTACTTTTTTATGAAACCCTACACGTTCGGGTTCATTTACTAACTTCTAATTCTCGTTCGTCTTTTACAAAATTTCGCCATAACTTCGTTATAGCTAAGTTTTAATTTGTTCTTCATGAACGTTTCTATCGTTCCTAACCAAGCAATAAGCAACTAACTTATACGCGATGGTTTTAAACTTGTCCATCAACAACAATTATCCTACGATGGTTTTAAATTTTTCCATCAACAATAATTATCCTACGATGGTTTTAAATTTGTCCATCAACAACATTCTTCGTGTTCTTCGCGTGTTCTTCGCTCGTTCTTCATTTTAATCGATATTTTGGATTAAGATTCTACTTTTTATTGGAATTTGATGTTATAGAACACCATTCCTTACTTATTTCACCTACTCATTCATATAATTCATTCGGATCGCTCAAAATCCTTACGAATCTTATACTTCCTTAAGAAATTTATAAACTAAATTTCTAATTCTTATTTCTTCATTTTCTCATGATTTCAACAATATGAAATCATTACTAACATCTTTTACTCCTTATTCTCATTAAGTTATGTTTTAAACATATTAAACTTAAAGAAAATATTAGAAGAAACTAGGGTTCAGATTACCGTTCTTCTTTAATCTTCTTCCGTTATATAAAGCCGGCGATTTGCAAGATTTTCTATTTCACGATCACTTTTGATCCGAGCATTCATGCTCAAACTCTTCCTTCTCCCTCTTCATCCGAGCTCTCTCTCTCTCAAGTTATAGGATTTTTAAAAGCTCAAAATAATGAACTTAAGCTTTCTATTTATAGAAAACCAAGGCTTAGGGCAATTTGGTCATTTCGCCCCCTTAACCTCCTTACTATTCCTATGCTTAGCCACCAAGTTTACTTGGCCACCACCCTTACTTGGTGGCCAAGTGGCCGGCCCACATGCCCATGGGTCATCCCATGGGTTTCCCAAATGGTTCTTACCCATCCGTTTACCCATCGGTTCGATCCGCAGTTTTTTTTCTTGGTTTGGGACTTAACCTGACTTCTTATTGGGCCTTTCTTGGGCTTGATTTCACAAATCATTGGGCTTGGCATAATCCAAGTCCAATTGGATTCTACAAAGTCCATGAACTCAAAGTCCATCAAGACTAGTCGTATTCTACGCATTCCATTCTCGTATTCTCGTAATCTCTTCGTATTTAGCTCGTACGATATTCGTATTATACGTCATACTATTCTTCTTTCTATACTCATATAATAACTCGTATCATACTCATATTTCTCACGCATAATAACCCTAGTTATTATACGTACTCATTACATTCTCGAAACTCACTTTTCCTTACCCTTAGGTTTTGAGTCCGCAGGCGAAAACTTCGTTTTTGCCATAACTGAAATATTATTGAATATTCCATCACGTCTCAACATTTTACGTAATCAATAACTTCTCGGAATTTCAAAATATAACTCCGAAAGCGAACCGATGAATAGTGCCTATTTCGTCTTTTTCCCAAAAAATATTTTGTTCTAAAACTTTCATTTTCGCCTTGAAAATTCTTACTGCTCGGTCTAGCTCAGTAGCTGAATTACTCCCCGACTTATAATCATCCTAGGTTATAGAACGATTAATAAACACATAGCACATAATAATATTAATAAAAAATCATTTTATTAATAACTAATTCTTTAAACCTAAATTCTGGATAATCCAAAATTCCGGGTTGTCATATTAACCCCTGGATGGTCTTATGATACGGTGCACACGGATGTCTTCCTCGATAGTTAGCCGCATTGACCACACTCCCCCAGTGTTGGTAGTTTCCTGTCTGAGGTCGTTGTATGATAGTATGTCACCATCAGACAATGTGACCGTAGATCAGCTACTACAGCATTCCATGACCTTACTGATGTTTCAGGTTCCTACATGCTTTGTGGAGGGCATGCTGGAGCATTGGATACCGGAGATACAGGTTTTCCGGTTTAGTACCCAGGAGTTGACTCCTACATTGGAGGAGTACGAGCGGTTGAAGGCTTTGCCCTTAGACAAACCTTGCGCTCATATGGCTGTCGGAGATATGCGTCGGCAGTTCATGACCCTCACCGGGTTACGGCGTAGAGTAGTAGAGGATGAGATTACATCCGGTCATGTATTATCCCAACGTTTCCTGATAGATAGGTTTGGCTCATTGGACAGCTACGCACGACATTCTAGGGATTTCACCACACTAGAGGATCAGTGGCCTTTGGCCAGAGTGGATGTATTCGTGATGTGCATAATGGCGTATGTGTACATGCCACAATATATGGATGAGCTGGACATCGGTGTTATCATGGTAGTGAGAGCTCTCAGGGAGGGTTATACCATCATTCTGATGATTGTGGCGGAGACGTTGAGTTTGGCCATGTTTTGCAGCACCTACCTTGCAAGGGTATTCACAGGCAGTTCGGTCATGTTGTACGTGTGGTTTATGTCACACCTGAGACCGATTGGCACTTTTTGCCGACACGGGTACTGCTTTACCCATGATATAGCTATGTCTTACTCCTTTCAGCCATCGGAGTGTACAGACGCTATGTCTTGGTCGACATTCCTGGCATGGATCCGTTTGGCATCCTGCCGTACGTAGGGCTCAGTTCACCCTACAACTTTATTACTCATGCTTCGGGCATGGATTATCTCCCTCTGGCTAGTTTGAGGGGCATGGCTACCTACCACCCACTAGCTGTGATGTCACAGTTTGACCAGTTCCAGGACTTCCATCCGTTTGAGGGGGCGTTAGGTCAGTGTTTAGCTTCTCGCCATCTATAAGCAGAGGTCCGATCCTGGGTGTATGCATGTTGGGATCAACGTGAGATAGCTGATTTTTCTGTTAGCCATCCGAGCTGTTCGCCAGAGTATTCTTCGTGGATGGAGACAAAGACTTCATCGGTTGCGGCAGTATCCACAGTGTCGGGTATTGATTCAGATGGTGGAGAGCCAATGGAGGACATTGATTCCCACACCGAGGAGGAGCCATTTACTGGGTTGCCAAAATCTCTATTAGATTCTCCCAGTACTAGAACTGTTGTGATCCAGCATTCAACATAGTACTTTGAGTAGAGTCTCCATTTGATGACCTTCGAGAGAGATCATGCCAGAGCCTTGATGTTGACATCTCTTGATGTGAGAGACACAACTCTGTTAGAGAGAGACGAGGCATTAGCTCGTAGATATGCCACTGTTGTTGAGCGGGATGAGACCAGATCAGCCAGAGATGCTGTGACAGTCGAGAGGGATAGCGCCATATCTGCCCGGGATGTAGCCGTCATAGATAGTACCACAGTGAGGTCCCTTACTACTGGCATGACTGCAGAGATGATCATGTACATTGATGAGCACAGAGTCACCATGCAGATGGTTGTAGATCTATTAGCTCGTGTGGATACCCTTGTACAGGAGACCACAACGTTACCTCCTTCTTCTGAGAGGGATGCCATGTTAGGCTTGATAGCTCGCATATACACTGATTTGTAGATGGGCTTGTATTTTCCTGCACAGACTAGCTTAGCCATTTTGTCATGTACAGTTCATATTGTATATATCAAACAACATTATATAACAGGGAAATATATTTTTGATCACTTCCCTTTTAGTTATGCCTTGTTTCTTGTTTGATATTTTTCCTGCTTCTTCAGGGCTTGTGATCTTGATGTATTCTGAATTCATCCTTGATAGGTGGACATTGAGTTATCTCTGGATAGTTTAGAATGGATCACTGATATGTGTGTATCCCTACCTTCTTTTTGGTGTCTTGGGACTGATTTCTTCATGTAGATGTGGAGAGGAGTGTCGCTTTTCCTCTCTGAGATTGACCGCACCATAGATGGTCACCAGTACTCCTATTTAGGAGGAGCCTAGTTAATTCCATCTCTTATGGATTGGTGTTGCTCTTTGAGGCACAACTGCAACTTAGATGGTTGCCGAATCTCCCGTTTACATGGGGAGGTCTGGTAATTCCATCCCTTTGGTCTGAAGCCGATGAAATGTAGTGGATTGAAGGATGATCCCAGTACCAGATGACAAGTCTTTGTGTTTTGGTAGGGTGTGAGACCGAACCATAAATGGCTGCCTACGTACTCCTATTGAAGAGGAGATCAGGTCTGCGTAGTTCAAACCTGGTGTAAGAGGTTCAACGCTAAATGTGAAAGGTGTAAATGGGTGTAGAAGCTTTATTGGTGAAGAAGGGTGTAGAAATTTTTTTGTTGTTTTTGTTTTGTATTGTTTTTGTTTTTTTTATTACGACCGGGCCATATACAATATGGTTGCCTAAGTACTCATGGGTATCGAGGAGATCAGGTCGACGTAGTTCGCCCCATGTTCAGGACGATTTGCAACCAAAAAAGTTTGATCCCATGTTCAGGACAAACTACGGGGGAGAAAGTTTGATCCCATGTTCAGGACAAACTGCGGGTGTAGAAAAGTTTGATCCCATGTTCAAGACAAACTGCAGGTGTGAAAGGTTCAATCCCTGATGAGATAACCAAAAATTGTGTAAGATGTGTAATGAAGTGAAACCAGGCTACTGGCTTAAAAAGTGTATTTTACCCTGATGGGGCAGATGGGTAAAAAGGAAAGGTTGTGTGTAGTAAGGGTTAAAGAACTAGAATGACTGGTGATCTGATGATCCAAAACTAGGATGTTTGCTTGATGGTAACCTCAGACATAATACCGTTTCACGATATCCAAATTGATGAATTACGGAAATTCATCGCCGTCTATTTCCTATAATCTGATAGCGCCTCCTGTCAATACCTCATTGACAACAAACGGGCCTTCCCAGTTTGGAGCGAATTTTCCCTTGAACTGATCTTGGTTGTCAATGATCTTTTTCAAAACAAAGTCATGTTGTTTAAACTGCCGTAGCCGGACTTTTCTGTTATAGGATCTGGTGATCCTTTGTTGATATAACTTACAATGAAAGATAGCCGCGGTTCGCCTGTCGTCTATTAGAGACAATTGGTGATACTTGTCTTGTACCCATTGGTCTTCATCCAGTATATCAACACTCTAAGAGATTCCATTTCCACCTCTATGGGTAGGACTGGTTCCATCCCTTAGATTAATGAGTAGAGGGTTTCCCCAGTGGAAGTGCGCATTGATGTTCTGTTGTTGGGTAAAATCTAGTTACGCACAACACGCAAGTATACGTGGTCAACAAGTAATAAAGTGAAAGTAGAGTATCGTTCCCACGAGGAATTATTTAATAAAAATCACCAAATACTAACCCGTAACCAACTCAATCTTATTTAAACGAATGAATTTCAAATTATCTAAATTAAACTACTATTAAATTCCACTAGTTAAATTAAGACTATGGAGATTTAAGATCACAACTTCACTTATTACTTCATTTAAGTTAACACACTTCTCATCAATTATTCTCTATCCCTAATTGTTAATCAAGAACACTAAAGTAGTATTAACCACCTCTCGATGCACTAATACCGTATTAACGTCAATCCACAATTAAGATAGAAATCCGTTAAACACCTTAATAAACTAACCCACTATATCTCTATGTGAATTATAATTGAAGAAGGATTTAAAGCACAAGTTCTCTATAAGATTACATATGGCGTAAAGGCATAACTCTCGCATCCGAACTCCGATTGGGACGATTCAAGATGTTCCGGAAATCTAAGAAGTAGATCTACAATAAAATCCAAGTTCCAAGCCAAGAACATGCATCCCACTTGGTGTTAAAAGCCCAGCAATCTTCCCTTCTTGCAATTGCTTGAATCTTTTTAGTCCGAATTGCTTTCCCTTGCTTCTTCATGCCAATGCCGTGTCATCGCCTACAAAATAACATAAAATGTATGAAAAGTAACTAAGAAACATGAGATTAAGCAAATAATTCAAGTAATGAATCTGGGATAAGTAGGTATAAAACCTACTTATCAAATACCCCCCTAACTTAAACATTTGCTTGTCCTCAAGCAAACACACAAAACAATAACGATATGCAATGCAACTAATCTACATGCCTACGAATCCAACAATAATGATATAAACAAGTCTATTCAACCGGCCTTAAAGAAATCAAGTAAACATGATAATACATCATATCAAAACCAATCAATAACTTCTCAATCAATCATCAAATCTTAGACTGTTATCACTAATATAGTGTGTGTGTGCTCCACATCAATGTTAACTGATATAAAATCAAATTTAACACATAACAAGTCTCTTCGAAGGCATCATACAGTGTAAACTCAAGAAATCAAAAAATAAGCTAGATCCAACTAAAATTAAATAATTACCAATATCGAGGGTCAACATGGGATACTTATGCTTCATTTTTCATCTATGGGTGCTTTTTGTTCTTATTTCCTGTTTTATTTATTTTTTTTTGGTTGATGGATAGTGAGTGCATTTTACGCTCCATCTCACGCCTGTGTTTATGGGGAGTGCATTTCACGCTTCTTCTCGACCCACCACAGGATTCAATTTATTCAACTCAATATCTTTTTTTTTCTATTTTTTTAAGCTTATATACCCCAAATATTCCCCCAAACTTAGGTTCTTGTCTAACTTTAGCCATCACTACTTATTCTTATCATTCTTTCATTCAAACTAGCATTATCCTTTAGAATCCGATTATGTATCAATTTAAACTCAATCATTCAACAACTTGTTCTTACTGTGCTATCCTTATTATACTAGTTTCAAACAGAAAAAGACTCAATTCATAACAAGAAATCACATCAAAGCTCTAATAATCAGTGTTATACGTGTCTACCCAATTCCAATCTCATCATTGGCCAAAACAAACTGTAAATATCAAACAGCTGGACTCATGCAAGATGTACTAAATGCTATATAAACATAGTAAACTAACTACTAATTTTTCAATTTTTCTTTTTTAAGAATGCAAAAACTATATGTAACTATACGAACTACAATGTAAATAACTAACTATATGCGACACGACACTAAAATGCCCCCCAAACTTAAACTAGACATTGTCCTCAATGGCTAAGATAGGAAAAATTAAAAGAGAGGACTTCCCTGACATATAAAACATTTTCCTCCTTGTCTGCTAAGTCTGAAGAATAGGCCAGACACATTGGAATAGATCAGGAACCACACTTGAGTTGGACTTGACTAACCTGTGAATATGATAGAAGCAAGCTTGTTAGATCCTAAGACATGTAAATTTATTAACTAATAATATAAAACCTAATAAAAACTATAAATAAAAATTAAACTTGGGTTGCCTCCCAATAAGCGCTTGATTTATAGTCCTTCAGCCAGACTTTTTCTGGTCAACGCTATCCAATTCCTCTTCGAACGTTGAGGAATCCTCCATCCATCAGTAGCAAGTAATCCTTTTGGAGGTTCTCACAAGCGATGGCCATAGCATCCAAGTCACCTAACATGCTCTGACTCGGTATAATCTCCATGAAGAAGGACAAATGACTTGGTGCTATCTCCATTGTGTTTGTGATCATATTTGGGCATGGAAGTGTGTCAAACATAATGGGCTCTTCGTCTATCTTCTCTTTCTCTTCCCACCACGGCTTCATTGTTGCACTCGCTCTTATATCATAAAGAGCTTCGCCGATGACATGACTATCAAGTGGGCATGATTTTGCAAATCTAACTGGACCCTTGAACTTTGGTGGAGAAGGCACTTGAGGCATTAATAACACCGGCTCATCCGCGTTAGTACTCATAGTTAGTTCATCCCCACTTGTCTCCTATTTTTCAACATCTTGTGTCTCATCCAGTTGTAGATTTGGCTCGGGCACTTCATCAATCTCGAAATCCTCGTCATAACACAAATTGTTTTGAGGTCAGTTGTTTAAGGCTTTGAACATTTGATCCATCTGGTTCTATAGATTTTGAATTGATATCTCTTGATTCTGAATTGACCGCTCTTGATTAATCCTTCTCTCCTCGTTTGATGCTACGAACTTGGACAACAATTCCTCCAGCCTTGAATTTTGTATTTCAGTCTCGGAAGCAATGTATTGAGGACCATTGGTTGAGGTAGTGACGATTTGTTCCATCTGGTTCTGAAAATTATAGCTCGATATTTCTTGACTCATCATCCTCTCCTCTTGGTCTGCTATGCCCTTCAATATTTCATCCATCAGATTTGGCTTTTCTTCTTGTGGCAATGGAGGTGGATATAAAAATTCCAGTGTGTATGATGGATTTGGAGCGTAGTATTGGTCTTTATAATTGTAGCTCCATGACAAATCCAGGTGATACCCCCAATCTTGGTGATAATTGGCATATGTATAATCGTTGAGGTATTCACCACCGTGTTGTCCCGGCCCAAAACTAACGGTGCATTGATGACTCGGATGATTACCAGCACAATAATTGCAATTAACTGCTAGCCTTCGATTATGTTGGGTTGCAACAACGTCCAACCTCCTCGAAAGTGTCTCAAGCTGCGCTGATATTGCAGAAAATGCATTGAGACCATCAATCCCCACTCCCCTTGGCTGAGTCATTCTCGTATGCGGCCATTGATAATTAAATTCCGCCATGGTGCCAGAAAAGAGAGAAAAATAGGAAGGGAATTAAATAAAAAGAAAAAAAATGTTTAAATTAAGACTAATTTGATTGAAGCTAATATTGGCAAAAATATATTAACTAATTCCCCGGCAGCGGCGCCAAAAACTTGTTGGGTAAAATCTAGTTACGCACAACACGCAAGTATACGTGGTCAACAAGTAATAAAGTGAAAGTAGAGTATCGTTCCCACGAGGAATTATTTAATAAAAATCACCAAATACTAACCCGTAACCAACTCAATCTTATTTAAACGAATGAATTTCAAATTATCTAAATTAAACTACTATTAAATTCCACTAGTTAAATTAAGACTATGGAGATTTAAGATCACAACTTCACTTATTGCTTCATTTAAGTTAACACACTTCTCATCAATTATTCTCTATCCCGAATTGTTAATCAAGAACACTAAAGTAGTATTAACCACCTCTCGATGCACTAATACCGTATTAACGTCAATCCACAATTAAGATAGAAATCCGTTAAACACCTTAATAAACTAACCCACTATATCTCTATGTGAATTATAATTGAAGAAGGATTTAAAGCACAAGTTCTCTATAAGATTACATATGGCGTAAAGGCATAACTCTCGCATCCGAACTCTGATTGGGACGATTCAAGATGTTCTAGAAAGCTAAGAAGTAGATCTAAAATAAAATCCAAGTTCCAAGCCAAGAACATGCATCCCACTTGGTGTTAAAAGCCCAACAATCTTCCCTTCTTGCAATTGCTTGAATCTTTTTAGTCCGAATTGCTTTCCCTTGCTTCTTCATGCCAATGCCGTGTCATCGCCTACAAAATAACATAAAATGTATGAAAAGTAACTAAGAAACATGAGATTAAGCAAATAATTCAAGTAATAGATACCGGATAAGTAGGTATAAAACCTACTTCTCATCTGTAGGCTAATAAAGTCAAAGGCAACAAGTCAGGCCATCATTTATGATTGGCGAACATCTTTTGAATGATCTTCTTGATGTTTTTATTAGCCGCTTCAACAACACCATTCATCTTTGGATGGTAGATGACGGATTTAAGGTGTTTGATGTGGAATTTGCATCATAACTCCTCCATCATCTTGTTGTTGAGGTTCTTAGCATTGTCTGACACAATGACCTCTGGTAGTTCATATCGATAGATGACATTTTTTCTGATGAAAGCAATGATGACTTCTTTGGTAACCCTGGGGAAGGAGGTTATTTCTACCCATTTGGTGAAGTAGTCGATCATAGTGAATATAAAGCGATGCCCATTACTGGCTTTAGGCTCGATGGGCCCGATCACGTCCATTCCTCACATTGAGAAGGGCCAAGGCAAACTCATATTATGGAGTTCCCTTGGAGGGGCATGGATGGCATTCCCATGAATTTGGCATTGGTAGCACCTCTTGACGTGATCATCACATCGACCTTTCGTAAGCCAAGAATGTCCTGCTCGAGGATCTTCTTAACAAGTAGGGGTCCGCTCATGTGTGGGCCATATACTCCACCATGGACCTCATCCATGAGCCTCTAAGCTTGGTCCTTGTTCAGACATCTGAGGAGACCTAATCCTGTATCTCTTTTGTAGAGTGCATCTCCGCTCAGGTAGAATTTCATAGCAAGTCGATGGATCCGCCTTTTCTCAGTCGGGCTCGCCTCAGCGGGTGTAGATCCATCTCGTAAGTACTCTTTGATGTGCTTATACCAAGGATGCTGGATGGGAGGTAGAATTTCATAGCAAGTCGATGGATCCGCCTTTTCTCAGTCGGGCTTGCCTCAACGGGTATAGATCCATCTCGTAAGTACTCTTTGATGTGCTTATACCAAGGATGCTGGATGGGAGGTAGCTCATCCGATACTTCTCCAACATAGTTCCCATAGGCTGGTCCCTTTTGCAGGGCAAATGTGATGCTTGGCATCTGTTCCTTGTCAGGTATATGAATCAAGTAGGCCAAAGTTGCTAGCGTGTCTTGAAAGTCATTCCTATTACGAGGATTGTGTAGAAAGAAGATCTCTTCAAACTCCGAAGCCATCTGTAAAACTTGCCGATGGTAAGGCAGCAAATGTAGCTCTTTGGTTTGATAGATTCCCGTGGATTGTTTGACTACCAACTCTAAATTCCCAAAGACAGTTAATCGCCTGATGCCCATTGAACGAGCAAGTTTTAGCCCCATGATATAGCCTTCATACTCAGCTATGTTATTGGTGCTGAAAAACTGTAATTTGACGGTGATGGGATACTGCTCCCCCGCACCGGATACTAGAACATCTTCAGCTCCAGAGCCTTCCATATTAATAGCTCCATCGAAATACATTTTCCATGCACGACATGTATCGTACTGATGGTGTTGTTAAACTGCCATTACCCCTTCATCGGGGAAGTATGTTTTTAAGGGTTTGAAGTCCCCTGAAGGTGCGGCGGCCAGTTGATCCGCAATTCCTTGACCTTTGATGGATTTTTGTGTCACGTAGACGATGTCAAATTATTGTAGGATCAACTGCCATCTGGACAGCCGACAATTTAACATGGGTTTACTGAACACGTACATAAGAGGATCCACGCGGGATATGAGATGGGTTGTGTGACCATGGAGGTAATGTTGTAACCTCATGGAAGCCCATGCTAAAGCACAACAAGTCTTTTTAATCAGAGTGTACTTGTGTTCACTGCTGCTAAATCTTTTGTTGAGGTAGTAGATAGCTCGCTCTCGGCCTCTATCATCTTTCTATCCCAACATGCAGCCCATGGAATTGTCACTTATGGACAAGTACATGAATAAGGGAACATCATCCCTGGGAGGTACCAAAATGGGAGCTTTGACTAGCTGCTCTTTGATTGTAAGGAAGACTTTTTGACACTCATCGTTCCATTTCATGGAGGAGTTCTTCCTTAACAACTTAAAGATGGGCTCACAAGTTGCTGTGAGTTGAGAAATAAACCTGCTAATGAAGTTGATTCTTCCCAAAAATCCCCGTATTTCCTTCTCTGTCTGAGGAATGGGCATTTCAATAATGGCCTGGATTTTGGTGGGATCCAGCTCAATCCCTTTGTGGCTGACTAAGAATCCTAGCAACTTGCCTAATTTAATGCCAAAGGCGCACTTGGCTGGATTCAACTTCAAGTTGTACTTACGCAACCTATTGAAGAGCTTTCTGAGATGGTTTAAGTGGTCTTCCTCCCTTCGGGACTTGACAATGATGTCATCCACATAGATCTTTATCTCTTTGTGCATTAAGTCGTGGAAAAGAGCCATCATAGCTCACTGATAGGTGGATCTAGCATTGATGAGGTCGAAAGACAACCTTCTATAACAAAAGGTTCACCAAGGAGTGATGAAAGTAGCTTTCTCACGATCCTCCTCAGCAACCATGATCTGGTGATACCCCGCGATGCAATCCGCAAAGGAGTACATGCCGTATTGAGTAGTATTGTCAATGAGAATGTGGATAAATTGCACGAGAAAGCTATCTTTAAGGCAAGCTTTATTCAGATCCCGGTAATCCACGTAAACTCGCACCTTTCCTCCAGGTTTATGTACGGGAACTATGTTGGATATCCATTCAGGATATGTGGACACCATGATAATGCCAGCTTGAAATTATTTCACAATTTCTTCTTTAACCTTTAAACTCCACTCAGGTTTCAATCACCTGAGCTTCTGCTTGACTGGCTTAAATCCCTCTTTAATGGGAAGGCAATGAAGGACAATGTCAGTGGAAAATGTGACGCCCCGAAATCCGGTCTATCTTCACACCCGGATTCCGTACGTCACGAGTACATCCTTCATCCAACATACATCATTATATACCGAAATATAACAACATACACTCTCAAATCCCAGGTTCTGGAAACCTTATAACCTCTTTTATTACAATTAATGATAATTACATTATTCATTTCATCTTACAAGAGTGACTTTTATCCGCCACCAAGGATACATAACAGTTCATTAAACTAGTCTATAATTAAATTCTATCTTTTTACATTACAAGTCTTCACTTGATCTTCTCGCTCATTCACCTTCTGAATGGTACTTCATCTGGATACCGTCAGCTTGATCTTTACGGGATCTTAAGTTCTTCTAACCTTGTTCGCTGAAAATTGTTTTTCATTTAAAGAAAGTGTGAGCATTCAATTGCCCAACAAGTCATAACAGTTGAACAAACAACTTTAGAATTAAAACATTTCTTTAGAACTTCTATAACCGAATAAAGGTTATGAAGCAGCTTGAATAATATGAATAGTCTCGATTCCTATCATCTTAAAACATCAATTATTTTCACTTTGAAATACTTTCATCCCTCTACCTTTTTTATACACATCCTGTCTGGCTAGAATCATTAGCACAAACTTAACAATAATGGTTCATGTATAAACATAACATACTTGTATTGAACAGCTCAATCACAGAATAATGCATATCATAGAAACACCAAAGTGTTCAAATTATGGCTTAAGGCCTCATACGTTCTACCATATTGTACAAATATTGCACATTCACACATAGACAAAACTTCTCAAGTACCACATCTGAGAAGTTTAAGAAACTAGTATTCATGTAATATGAATGAAGTTAGGAAACTTGCCTTACACCCAGCTACAGCTTACGCCGAATTGTTCATTTCGACTCCTATATAACACATAAGGAGAAAACATAAACACCAATTAGTCATAAATTGAACTTACGCATTGGTTTACTTAGCTTTACTTCTTAGGGTTCGCGTTCGTGCAATATAAGTTTACGCGACTAACTTCCTTTACCAATTTATGGCTTTATGACATACGGAGATGTCTTACTCATACGTTCATCATCTTGGATGATTTATATACTTATCTTCTTCTTATAACTTCTCTAGGACTCAGCACACATCGCGTCTCTGCTAGTAGTCCATATGGTACAATGAGTGGTTTCCCACAAACAACCAACAAACAAGTTCCCGTCTCATCTATATTACCATCACAATGAGTTAGATCGGTTGCCAGTTTTGTATATACCTTCGCTCTCTGAAGGAATTGTTTAGCCCAGCTCCCATATGTCAACCATCAAAGGTTACGATTGTACCACAACCTAACTTCTCTTAACTTATACGAACTATTAAACTATAATGTTCGATTAAGTCAATTTCTTATTCCTTACGGCTTTCTGACAACTAAATGTTATCCTTCCGGATTCATTCTTTATAAAATCACATTCGGCTTTCATTAATCTTATTACTATTTGTTACGGCTTTCTTGATAATTCATACACTATTTAATACTTTCGTTATCCATTATATGAACCCCATGTTCATTACTCGTTCTTAGTGTCAAAGCCATACCGATCATTGTATGCTAAGACCAAGCGTCCATCGCAACGACGTTGTGTTCACAGCGTCTATACGCTTCACACTTATCTCTCCTTATCATGACATAACATTGAAATGTTATTCATTACCCTCGTCACTCAACGTCTAATGAATCACAACCATAGCAATCCCTCACGTTCGTTTATTGCGACTACGGTCCCCGGATATCGGTTACGTAATCCCGTGATTAAATTCTTTGTCATTTAATCTTGTTTAATCTATATGTTCAACCTTTAATAAAGGTTTACATCACTTGATTAAGTGTTACATTAGTTGAATATTATATTCTTTATCGTCCCTTACATTTCTCCCAAGAGCTGAGCAGTTAAAAGCTCCTCTCTGGATTTTTTTCTCAACACCGGCGCTGCGGTGCCACTCCCTTCTTTATTCCTCGCGCTGCGGCGCGAGCTTGCAGTACCCGGCTCCTTGGTCTGGCACTGCAATGCCACCTTACAAGGCATGGTTGGCGCCGCGGCGCCAAGCCCTAATTCTTGAAAAATTCTTCTAAGTCTTTGATGATACTAAGACGCTACTTCTCACTTCCATAACTTATTTGTTATAACTCGGAATGAGGTCGTTCCAAAGCCATTCTCTTCCTTATCTTGCGTACTTCAATACCCCTCAGACAGAACTTTGTTCTAAATCCATTAACGTGCCATTCGATTGGCTTAATCTTCACCCTTCGTTCATTTTTACGCTTTTAACGCTCTTCGTTTGTTCGTCCGTAATTCGGTCATCCGAACTTGGAACTCGTTCGTTCTTGAGTCCATGACTCATATTTTCTACATTTTCTTACTTTCCTATGAAACCCTACCCACTCGGGTTCATTTACTAACTTTCTAATTCTCGTTCGTCTTTTACGAATATTTTGCCATAACCTCGTTATAGCTAAGTTTTAATCCGTTCTTCATGAACGTTTCTACCGATCCTAACCAAGCAAGAAGCAACTAACTTATACACGATGGTTTTAAACTTGTCCATCAACAACAATTAAACTAAGATGGTTTTAAATTTGTCCATCAACAACGTTCTTCGTGTTCTTCGCGTGTTCTTCGTGTTCTTCGTTTGTTCTTCATTTTAATCGATATTTTGGATTACGATTCCACTTTTTATTGGAATTTGATGTTATAGAACATTATTCCTTACTTATTTCACCTACTTATTCATATAATCCATTCGGATCGCTCTAATTCATTACGAATCTTATACTTCCTTAAGAAATTTATAAACTAAATTTCTAATTCTTATTTCTTCATTTTCTTATGATTTCAACCATATGAAATCATCTCTAGCCTTATCTACCTCTTATCTTCATTAAGTTATGTTTTTAAACATAAAAACTTAAAGAAAATTTAAAAGAGATTAGATTTCGGATTACCGTTCTCATTTAATCTCTTTCCGTCAGACAAAGGTTGCTCACGAGCAAAGTTTTTTGCTTCCTTCTCCTTCTCATCCTCCCATCCAAACTCTCTCTCTCTCTCTAGTTGTAGGATTTTCAAAATCCCATTTAAATGAAAGTTAGCTTCCTATTTATAGAAAATCCAAAGCTAGGGCAAAATAGTCATTTCGCCCCCCAAACCTCCTTACTATTCATTACTTAGGCACTAAGTTTACTTAGCCCTTAAGTTTACTTAACCTAGAAGTTTACTTAGCCTTTAAGTTTTCTTAACACTTAAGTTTATTTAACACTTAAGTCTACTTAACACTTAAGTTTACTTAACACTTAAGTCTACTACTTCCACCTCCTTAGTTAACCTCCTTACTATTCCCGAAACTTAGCCTGTAAGTTTCGTGGTTCCGTCTTTCGGGTTTCGTCTGACAGTTTTAAAAACTGCGATTCTCGGAATCCAAATATTTTTGGATATTTCGTCTTTCCTTTACCGACTAATTTTTACGTATTCTTCGGATCTTCCAAGACTGAAAAACACTTTTCGACGTTAAGCGTTTTCCGTCACGTTTTACCCTAATTATTATACGTGATCATAAAATTCTCGAAACTCACTTTTCCTAACCCTAGGTTTTGAGTCCGCAGGAGAAAACTTTGTTTTTGCCATAACTGAAATATTATTGAATATTCCATCACGTCTCAGAATTAAACGTAATCTATAACTTCTCGGAATTTCAAAATAAATTTTCGAGCAGAAACGGATGAATAGTGCCTATTTCGTCTTTTTCCCCAAAAAATATTTTGTTCCCGGAAAAATTTCGTTTTCGTCTTGAAAATTCTTATTCTCTCAATCTAGCTCGTAGCCAGAATACTCCCGATTTATAATCATCCTAGGTTATAGAACGATTAATAAACACATAGCACTTAATAATATTAATAAAAATTCCTTTTATTAATAACTAATTCTTTAAACTTAAATTCTGGACAACCCGAATTTCTGGGTCGTCACAGACAAACACACCATGTCTTCATGAGACTATGCAAACACATCCTGGAATTGGGTTAGTAGCGTAATCATGTCATTCCTCTGGTTTGGAGTGAGGTCTGAACCAATCTAGATTAACTTAGGGCTTTCTAAGGTTCCGAGATTGAAGGAGGTGGTTTGATCAAGGTTGGGTTTAGGTTTGTCTTCGACCCATTCTTTGATCTCTTGAGGTATCTCAATGTCCTCTTGTATTTCCATCAAGTCTGAGTCCAACTTTTTATCAAAGTTACCATCCTTGTGGAGAAGAGGCATCTTATCAGCAAGTACATGCACATCTAAATTCAGAGTCCTGAAACAAAATATGCTTTCACTTAATATATGAAACCGTTTAATCATACAAAGTGTTAGCATGTACTGACAAAACAACTGCTAATATTGTACAGAAAAGTAAGTAGTTAATGATATCTACAGGGCAGAAGGAGTTTCTGCCCGTTTTAACCTTGTCGACCAATGAAAGGAATGTTTCTCCAATTGTCAAGGGTAAAGTCCTGGTGGACTTCAGTGATGGAGGGGCTGTCATCGTTCTCCTTCTCCCGAATGATGACCATTACGTCTGGGCAATCATCGTCAGGGGTGTATCTATTTGTATGTTCATCATGGACAATGATGCGTATGTTGTACATCATCCTGGCGATGTCTTGCTTCCATCTTTGTTCCTCTTCTTCCACTTTGGGATCAGGAACTAGGACCTCTTTCCCCTTGACCGATATCGGCTTGGGAAATAACATAGCCATTACATTGGCTGACACCTTTATCGGAGATTGTACGGGCTCAGGATTTGCAGGTGGAGATAATCGCCCTGTGGCTGAAGCTGGAAGAATCTGCTTGTGCTTATCAGGATTCCTGTGACTGGAACTGGCAGAATAGCCTAGTCCGGTTGTCCCGGTTTGACTGAACATTTGAATCAGGCGCTTAATGCCATGATGATTTTTACCCAGCCCTTATCCAGGCCGATGACCCAATGACATCATTTCTTGAGTAGCTACCATCACTTCAGCAGAAATCTTGGGTACGAGAAATGGCGTCCCAATGGAATGGTAGTGAGTGTTGTTCACTTCCAAGGTATGAAAACTAACTGGTTCAACTTATGAATTAAAGCTGATGAGTGGTATGTCACCCTATTTAGGACATTCCGATTCAGCGTTAATCGTGACTAGGCTGTCGTTATTGATGTATTTAAGTTGCTGATGAAGAGTGGAGGGGACGACCCCAACCATATGAATCCACGGTCTTCCCAATAGCAGGTTATATCCTGAATCTACCTTGAGCACGTGAAAAGATACACAGAATGTATGGGGACCAATCTCAATTGGCAGTTCAATCTCTCTGACTGAATTTCGGCGGGATCCATCAAAAGCTTTAATAACCGTATGGCTAATTCGGATCCGTTTGAGATTGACGTTCATCTTCACCAAAGTAGCATAAGGACAGATATTCAAAGACAAACCTCCATCTATCAAGACTCCAGCTAGCATGTATCTGGAGGACAAAACTGTAATGAGCAACGGCTTGCAATGACCAGTCCCTTCGGGTTGTATGCAATCATAAGTGAAAGATATCACATTGTTGTTAAAAATGTGATCAACCAAATGTTGAAAGTTTTCCACATTAACTGATTTTGGCAAGTAGGCTTCTTCCAAAACCTTAAGTAAGATCTTCCTGTGATCCTCGAAAGAGAAAACCAAGTCCAGTATTGAAATTTGATGTGGAGCTTCTCTTAAGCTTAAAACCACCTTGGCTTCATTATGGCCCATAGTACAGAGGAATTTTTCAATTTTCTCCATGGAAATTTTCCCCTTTGATTTGATGGTAGGCCTCATCACCTGTTGGGGAAGATACAATGGATTCTCCTTCAACACTGCAGTAGTTGTATGAGAGATGGATCCTTCAGCTTATCCATAATTCCATGGGACTTTTTGTAAGCTGATAACAGGATATTGTGGTCTGAATGGTAAGCTAATTTGCTCTGGTGCAGCCACTTTCAAAGGATTGTCAACTCCTTTAAGTTGAATAGCTTGTATTGTGAATGGTTTGACAGTCCCATCAGCCTCAGCGGATATAACTTCTACCAATCCCTTCCATTTAGTAGGACATGTATTCTCACTCTCAAATAGCACAGTATCATCGTCTGCCAGTTGCAAGACACCGCTGTCAATTAGATTCTGAATAAGGTAGCGGAGTGCCCAACATTCTTCCATGTTGTGACCGCGAGAATGTGACTGATATTAACATACTCCATCAGAATTGAACCGTCCTGAACGGGGATTAATTGGAGGTAGAAGGGAGGTGATCCTTCCTTCATTGATCAGCATCTAAAATATCTCCTCTATAGGTTGGCCCAGGTATGTAAATTCCCTTATATTGGAAAAATCCCGACGGGCTTTGGTACTTTCTCTCTTCGCAACTTTGTCCTCCAGTGTTTCATTTTCTGAAGGCGATGATGGAGTATTCATAAAAAAATGGAGGAGACTAGCATGTTACTGGCTGACTAATTGGCATGTGACTTGATGTTGATGGATCACCAGTTCTGCCAATTGCTCAATTTGCTTACATAGAGCTTTTATCTTTCGTTCCATCACAAACTGGAACTTTGCATAATCCCATTTGTCAACACCGTCTTTGATGGTCTGGGATGATTCACCATTAAAATTGGAACTCTATCCACTACACCAATTAATCATATTGACATCTTCCTCTTTGTGTTTAGGAAGAGGGTTGTCTTGCACGTGAGGTTGATCTGTCTTGGTGACCACGATCTCACCGTTGTCTATTAAATCTTGGATCTTGTGTTTTAAGGCCCAAAAATCTTGAGTATCATGTCCAAGTGCCCCGATATGATAAGAACACTTCCGAGTAGCATTGAAACCCTTCCCATTCGGGTTGGCTGGTGGAAGAAGATGTGTGATTTTCTTCTGAGTCATCAGAAGAGTAAGAATATTCTCGAGCGAATCCCCTAAGGGTGTGAACATTCGAGTGCATTTTACTTCTCCACCTTTAGGCAATGGAGGGTTTGAAGGCTGTGTTTGAAAAGGGGAGTAGTTTCTCCTCTAGATAGACATATTCTGATTGCCTTTTTGACCTTGTAGTATCAAGTAAACATCCTCCTCTTTCTTTTTATGGACCCTCCGGGGGTTGTTTCCATAAGTTCTGGACTGTATGTGTTCAGCAACTGCTTTAAGAGCGGCTAGGTCTTGAATCTTTCCTGACTTCAACCCCATTTCATCCATCTCCCCATGTTTAATCATTTAAGAGAATGGTTTGCCAATACCAGCCAAAACTCTCTCATAGAAAGGAGCTTCTTGTATGTCAATGAAGGTCATAACCATTTCTGGCACTGTCATAGAAGGGATAACTTGAGCAGCAAGGCGCCTCCACCTTTGAGCATACTCTCTGAAAGACTCATTGGTTTGTTTCCTGACTTTAGTAATTTGATACCGGTCAGGGGCCATTTGAGACTAAAAGTTGTATTGAGTGAGGAAGGCATGAGCTAGCTCTTCCCAACTATGGATCTTTGAGTTGTCTAATCTGGTACACCATGAACGGGCTTCTCTAGTTAGACTCTTTTGGAACAGCTGCATTCTGAGCTTCTCATCCTCTGCATAAGATCCAAGTTCTCCAATGAACACCTTCAAATATGTGTAAGGATCTCTTAACCCGTTATACTTTTCGAAGTCAGGAGTTTTGAACTTCTCTGGATAATGAACACTAGGGAATATACAAAGGTCTGCATATGAGACACTCCTGTGTGCTCCAATTCTTTTGATAGAATGAAGGGTTTCTTTCATTTGAAGGAATTTTTTCCTGATGTCACCGGTGTCTAGATCTCCTTTGAGATGGGAGTTTTCAGGGTTTTTTTTCCTGTTGTAATCAACTAAAATTCCGAATTTGTTTTATCCGAACCTTGGGTTCCTCCCTGTGCAGAGGATTCTGTATGTGTGGGCAATTTTGGGCCCTGAGTATGTAGTTCTTTAAGCAGAACAACCAAATTTGTAATTTGTTTACTTAATCCGTCAAATTCTTTGCGGGAAACATGATTCAGATTAGCCTGGTCAGATGAAGACATAATTGGCTATAGGCTCATGACCTTTTTGGACTTTGAACGGGTAATAGGTCCGATTGTTTCCCTGCGAAAAACTGACGTAGTTTAGTTTTAGGGAATATGTAAATGTTTACATGCTATGTGATGTATCTATTTTAGGAATATTATCCTTCAAAACGGATGTTAGCTGTTTGTAACACAGGATAACATGTAAATTTAAATATGTATGTACACATATTTCTTCATATTTCCCATTACAATGAGATTGACATGGAATGACATTACAAGTAAATATTTTTACAAGTAATTGAAAAATGGAAAGTATGAAGAGACTTTCCTCCGTGTTTGGTTTATCAGAGGCTGACCTATCTTAAGTTTACTCTCGCGGCTTTTTGGCATGAAGGTTCCCAGATCATCGCAATCTACTTGACGGGAAGTTAATCCGGTCTTTCAACTGGAGCGAATATGGGTGGTGCCTTTCCTGAGCCTCATTGGAATTAGTCTCCCTACGAGTCCAATAATCAAACTTCGACAGGATAGCCTCCTGGTGGAGCAACCACACAATATACATTCACATACAACATGTCTCACCGTTTATGAAAATGATGACATGTGCGAAGCACTAATATCATAAGCAGATATAGTGTAAAACATTAAGTGCAGTAAATATATGCATTCGTACACATTCATCATAAATGTAAATGCACCATCCACACACAAGCATATAACAGTTTTGAAAAGATTGTAATAGCGGCTTAAGCCCTCTTATAAGTGTCCCCAGTAGAGTTGCCACCTGTCGATGTCGGGATTTTTATTTGTCCATTTTTTGTTCTTGTTCTTTGGTGTTCTCATGTTAGGTGAGATTTGTTTAAAAAAACAAGTTGTGAAAAGGTCCGACATGTATATGTCGACGAATGGACTGTAAGAGTCGCCAATTGGTGTTTTATATGGTTGAACAAACACAACCGAGAAAAGGTTTGCACATTGACCCAGTGATGTGACACTGATAAATGGGTCTGTGAAACTGAGATTCATTAGGGTCCGGGGGCTTGATTATGTGGAGGGAAGGTGTTAGGCACCCCCCGACATCCGTGTTACCACGGTGACCGCCACTTTTCAAGAAACTGTTATATGAATATGTGTGTGTGTGGGTCTATGTGCAGTTATATGGAACTAGTGCGAGGCCTCGTTCGTACCTATATACAAAGGGTCTGAATTTGTGTAAAATTCGCTTTTAACAAGATATAAGCAAAGATATTTTGTAAAAGAGATTTTTCAAACCCTTATGCTCAATAGGAATTGAGGCCTTTGGATACTTCCATTTTTATCATGTTCGGCTTGATTGCTTTTATTTTCGAGATGCGAAGCATCTTCAAGAAAAATAATGTTTAAAGCAGTGCCGAACTCCTCGTGGGCATGAAAAGCATCTGAGGAAATCCAAACATCGTGAATAAATTTACAAGCTGCTTACAGCTGAAAATGTCCATCACGAAAACCGAATCTAGATTTAGTAGACTGAATCTGTGATCACATAATTCCTAGGCTCACATGATGCCACAATTTATATGAAAATAGTAAGCAGTTATATATATAAAAGCTATAAATATATATATACAGACATGATCAACCACCACGAAGCACCTCCACGGGGGATCAGAAATGTAAATATATAAAAGCGGTAAATATATATATAGAGACATGATCAACCACCACGAAGCACCTCCATGAGAGATCAGAAATGTAAATAAAGCTGTAAAAGCAATCAACCGCCACGAAGTAAACTCAAAGTAGACGAAAAGTAAATATATATATATATATATATATATATATATATATAAGTAGTAAACATATAGGATGTAAAATCTGTGCTCATCGAACATAGTTCGACCACGCTCATATATATATAGTATATATATATATATAAAAGCAATAAACGCTCCAGATATAAAATTAAAGCTCATCGAACATAGTCCTAAATACAGTTTTATATATATATATATATATATATATATATATATATATATATATATATATATATATATATATATATAAGCTAATAAATGCTCTTGGACGTGAGTCCGTGCTCAATCGAAGCATAACTTCGATAATGTTAGTCTATATATATATATATATGTATATATATGTATATGTATATACAAACTAAAATGAAACCATAGACCGAAGTCCAGGCATACACACACAACACGACTCTCAATGCGAAGAACAATGTATACAAAGATGAAGAGAAAGGCTTTAAAGTGTGTAAGAAGGCTTATAGTGGACTGCCAAAGAAGACTTTTATAACGTTAAGTGGATGAACACTCGACTCCCGCCGGTAAAAATAGTAGCTATATATGAGCTCACAAGTGTTTAAAATGAGAAAGCACTCAGTTTAGGGTGTGTACAAAGCAAATTGGATAGGGCTTCCTCGCCTCTTCTCTTTTTTAAAATGGCCACCCCAAGCAGAAGTATTAGGCATCATCGCTTTTGATTGTGGTATATAAGCAATCACTGCTTATACTTAAACCTGGGATCAAGAATTAGCTTGTTTGGTTGCTTTGACACTACAAGTAAGAATTACTGGTGCACAAACAGAAACTACATAATCTGTTAACAATACTCTGTTTAGCCCAACTACCACGAATTTCATCCACAAAACAGTAAATTAAGCATACCCAATTGATATAGGAGTCATACAAACATGATTCCTCACATATATACCAACTTAGAACAATTAAACAACAACTTTAGTAAATTTTAATCCTTGAATTCCATATTTTATACCAAAAACTCCATTTTTGACACCCTTGACAAAAATTAACACTGAGATCACAATTCTACACCAAATTAACTCATTCAAACTACGCTCTCTTCGTTACTTAATGAATTAACACATTCAAGGCTCAATTTATAGATTAGTTTACAAATTAACCACCAAATTTGGTACTTTCACAAGTCATATATATAAACATGCACTGTAAACAATTTTCTTTCTTTTTAACGTAATTAGCACATTGATTCTTGTCTAAATGTGAATTCTAACATCTCAATTACCCAAAAATGCAATAACTCAGTTTGTACAACTACAATTCATCAAGAATGCGATTACAAACAATTTTGAAACTCATGAATATAACTCTACATAAACGTAAACTTGAGTTTTAGAGACTATACCTTCACTTGCTTGAATAATCCTTGCTAACCACAGAGAATTGCTTTGGAATCACATAACTTTTCTCTCAAACTCTCTCTATTCTCTCTCCTTCTTAGTATCAGTAAAAGCCAATTTCTTTTAACGTAAACCAACTATGACTTATGCGTAAGAAAAAAAAACTGATAGCCATTATACGCACACTTAAAATAATAGTTACAAAAACTTAAACGTACATCAATTATAAAATATATTTTATTTATTATTTTGATTTATTTTATTTATATTATTTACTATAATTCAAATTCAAAATTCAAAAGCCATAAGGCTATGTTTGGAAAACCAATTTCAAAAATAAAGACTTAATGTCTTTAAGTCTTGTTTGGTTAAATCCTTTTAAAACTACTCTAATTTATTTTAATAAATCATTTATGCTCTAGTTTATAATCCCATATTATTTCTTTGGATTTCCATATCCAATAAACATACTAAATTAATTTTCCACTTAATCCAATTATCACAAAATTATAATCTTATTATAATTTTATTTAGTAAATTAACATACCATTTTAAATTATTAAATTAAAACAGCAATGCAGCATTTCATGTTATCTCTAATAACTCTCTAACTATTAAATTAAATTAGAGTATTATCTAATAAATTTAATTCACAATTATCTACAAACAACAACTACATCAATAAAATATTTATTTAACTTAATAAATATTTTAAATTACAAATAAAATCTTGGATTGTTACATCCATCCCTCCTTACAAGGATTCTGCCTCCAGAATCACAACTCAAGCAATTCATTCGTCACATTTTTCCCTCCTTACAAATATTCTGTCTCCAAAATCGAAGACACATATTAAACAAATAACTCAGGGTAGTTATTCATCATTTCATCTTCGAGTTTCCACGTAGCCTCTTCGACATTGTGGTTTCTCCCATATCACATTCACAAAAGGTATCACCTTATTGCTGAGCACTTGTTCTTTCATGTCGACTATCTGGATAGGAACCTCTTCATAAGATAAATCTTTACTGAACTGCAACGGTTCATACTCGATCACATGTTTGTAATCGGGTTTATACGGTCACAACATCGATACTTGAAAAACATTGTGAACATGTTCTAACTCTGGAGGTAAAGCTACCTCATAAGCTACTTCTCCTACTCTTTGTAGTACCTCGAAGGGTCCAATAAACCTTGGGATAATACTTTGTCAATGATAACCAAAAACTGGAATCAAAATATGAAATATATCTGAGAGTCGTAAGACCACGAACTATGTCCATAGTTACAAGTAATCTTTAAACTTTAACCTAAACATTTATACTGTAGGGACTCCCCGTACTCAGGGTGATCAGCCCTTTGTACCTTGTATTGTGCATAAACATCTAAACGAATAGTGTACCCCTATACTAGGGTTGTTTTTCTCAGTTTTAGAGTACAAGTCATCACCAAAGAAAGTTTGGTTTGGATAAGCTTTAAGGGTAATTTAGAGTTTAACAATCATCAACTAAAGGATTGGTTGAATCAATCAAAGTTTAATAACACTATAAATGCTCAATAACAACATAATATGGAATGATCAAGAATCATAGGTGAACCAATTATACATTAAACTCATGCTTGGAAATAACTAAAAAGCATAAGCATTGAATAAAACAATAACCTCGCTTGAACAAGAATAAGCTAAGGCTATGATCTTGTCAAATTAGAAATCGAATTACTAAACATGCAATTAACTGATAAGAAGCTGGAAACAAAGCTTGCTCAACATGATAATAACTTGTGCAAAGTAAATGAAATATGAAAGCTCAATATTAGAGATTAGAGTTTAAGAAATCGCATTCACTATAAAAGATTGAAACTAAAGAAACTTGCTTAACTTTAAACAAGTTAGAATAACTCAACAATGATTAGAATTCAAAACTTGCTCAAATAATGTTAGGGTTAGAGCTTGCTCAAATAAAGATTAAGGATAAAAGAACTTGCTCAATTAAAGTTTAGGGTAAGGAACTTGCCTCGTGCGTAAGCTATAAATTTACAACTCACGTTCACCTATACATAGTATTAGAATCACAATATCTATTAGATATATTAACATTCATTTGTCCAAAATAACTCTCACTTCTAGTTAGACTTATTATTTTAGTACAAGTTTTACTTTACACCATATGCATTTCAGAAATCACAAGTGTTACCTACAAAACACTTATTCACTATTAATGTGTACAATAAATCACAACGTATCGCTTTCATAACTTACTAATCTTTTTACATCTTTGTAATTACAAATTACATGATACAATTCTGTTTTAATCTCTTCATTACATGTTTATCACATTAATATCTCATTAAACTAGTTCACAATAGATGTTCAAAGTCTGCAGAATTATCAGGCATCATCGCCTCGATCGTAGGTATGTACAAATTGCCCATACTTAAGCTTCTCGATCGGCGGTAGCAGACTCTCTGTAGTTCGGCCTTGACACCGGCAAGACAACTCTTGTTTGGTGCATGTAACAAAAACTACACAATCATAATAATACTGCTTTTGCCCAACTATTATGAATTTCATACACAAAACAGTAAATTAAGCATACCCAATTGATATAGGAGTCATACAAACATGATTCCTCACATATATACCAACTTAGAACAATTAAACAACAACTTCAGTAAATTTAAATCCTTAAATTCAATGTTTTATACCAGAAACTCCATTTTTGACGCCCTTGACAAAATTAACACTGAGATCACAATTCTACACCAAATTAACTCATTCAAACTACGCTCTCTTCGTTACTTACTGAATTAACACATTCAAGGCTCAATTTACAGATTAGTTTACAAATTAACCACCAAATTTGGTACTTTCACAAGCCATATATATAAACATGCACTGTAAACAATTTTCTTTCTTTTTAACGTAATTAGCACACTAATTCTTTTCTAAATATGAATTCTAACATCACAATTACACAAAAACGCAATAACTCAGTTTGTACAACTACAATTCATCAAGCATGCGATTACAGACAATTTTGAAACTCATGAATATAACTCTACATAAACATAAACTTGAGTTTTAGAGACTATACCTTCACTTGCTTGAATAATCTTTGCTAACCACAGAGAATTGCTTTGGAATCACAGAACTTTTCTCTCAAACTCTCTTTATTCTCTCTTCTTCTTAGTATCAGTATAAGCCAATTTCTTTTCACGTAAAATCAACTATGACTTATGCGTAAGAATAAAAAAACTGATAGCCATTATACGCATACTTAAAATAACAATTACAAAAACTTAAACGTGCATCAGCTATAAAATATATTTTATTTATTATTTTGATTTATATTATTTATTATAATTCAAAATTCAAAATTCAAAAGCCATAAGGCTATGTTTGGCAAAACACTTTTAAAAATAAAGACTTAATGTCTTTAAGTCTTGTTTGGGTAAATCCATTTAAAACTACTTTAATTTATTTTAATAAATCATTTATACTATAGTTTATAGTCCCATATTATTTCTTTGGATTTCCATATCCAATAAACATACTAAATAAATTTTCCACTTAATCTAATTATCACAAAATTATAATCTTATTATAATTTTATTTAATAAATTAACATATCATTTTAAATTATTAAATTAAAACAACAATGTAGCATTTCATGTTATCTCTAACAACTCTCTAACTATTAATTTAAATTAGAGTATTATCTAATGAATTTAATTCACAATTATCTACAAACAATAACTACATAAATAAAATATTTATTTAACTTAATAAATATTTTAAATTACATACAAAATCTTGGATTGTTACATCCTTCCTTCCTTACAAGGATTCTGTCCCTAGAATTACAACTCAAACAATTCATTCATCACATTCTTCCCTCCTTACAAAGATTCTGTCCACAGAATCGCAGACACATATTAAACAAAGAACTCAGGGTAGTTCTTCATCATTTCATATTCAAGTTCCCATATAGCCTCTTTGACATTGTGGTTTCTCCATATCACCTTCACAGAAGGTATCACCTTATTCTTGAGCACTTGTTCTTTCCTGTCGACTATCTGGATAAGAACCTCTTCATAAGACAAATCTTTACTGAACTGCAATGATTCATACTCAATCACATGTTTTTAATCAGGTTTATACGGTCGCAACACCGATACATGAAAAATGTTGTGAACATGTTCTAACTCTGGAGGTAAAGCTACCTCGTAAGCTACTTCTCCCACTCTTCGTAGTACCTCGAAGGGTCTAATAAACCTTGGGCTTAACTATGCGATTGCTACTTTTAGAAAGTTGCAAGATGATGCATATGTGGCTCAATGCATCATGCTCGCATCCATGAGTAACGAGCTTCAACGTCAGTATGAAACCATGGATGCTCTGACTATACTGTTTGCACCTACAAGAGCTGTATGGTGAGCAAAATAAGACTGCTAGATATGAAATATCTAAGGAGCTCTTCCGATCTCGGATGACCGGGGGCATTGATGTTGAGACTCGTGACTTAAAGATGATTAATCTGATTGAACGTCTTGGATAGCTTGGGTTGTCATAGATGGGGAGTTGAGTCAAGATTTAGTCTTGTAGTCACTCCCTGACACCTTCTCACAATTTGTTGTGAATGTTTACATGAATAAGTTAGATGTCAGCTTGCCTGAATTACTTAACATGATGAAAACTGCTGAAGGTCACTTTCCATCCAAAAAGAACCATGTCTTAATAGTGGATGATTCTTCCAAAAAGAGGAAGAGGCCCAACGTATCTTTTGAAAAGAATAAATCCAAGAATGCTAAATGTAAGGCAAAAGTGAAGGATCAAAAGAAACCTGATCCAGTTAGCAAAGGAATTTACTTCCATTGCAACAAGTCGTGTCACTAGAAGAGGAACTGCAAGGATTATCTTGCGGAGCAAAAGCAGAAGAAGCTTGGAGAAGCTTCGAATCCTAATCAAGGTTTGTTTATGATTGAAATTAATTTTTCTGAAAGTTAATCTTCTACTTGGGTATTGAATATCGGCTGTGGTTCTCACATATGTAATAATATGCAGAGACTGGTCAGAAGTAGAAAGATGAACAAGGATGAGGTCGTTCTACGAGTGGGAAATGGAGCAAAGGTTGCTGCATTAGCTGTAGGGACTTATTGTTTAGCACTGCCTACGGACAAGTTCATTAATTAAAATAATTTTTATTTGTTCCGAATATCATTAGAAACATTATTTCAATTTCTGTATTGGATATGGATGGTTTTGACATTATAATAAAGAACAACAGTTGTTCTATTTATAATAATAATGTTTTATATGGTGTTAGTAATTTGCGAAATGGACTTTATATACTTGACTTGCATGAAAATATACTTCAATTGAACAAACTAATAAAAGAAAAAGAGATGATGTTAATTATACCTATATGTGGGACTGTAGACTCGGTCATATTAATAAAAAAAGATTATCCAAGTTGCATAAGGATGGGCTCTTAGAGCTATTTAATTATGAATCATATCCAACTTGTGAATCTTGTCTCATAGGAAAAATGACTAAATTTCCTTTTAGTGGAAAAGGAGAAAGAGTTAGCATTAGTACACACAGATGTATGTGGACCTATGACAACGACTGCACAAGGATGATATTCTTATTTTATTACATTCACTGATGATAACTCAAGATTTGGATATGTGTATTTAATGAAATACAAATATGAATCATTTGAAAAGTTCAAAGAGTTCAGAAGTGAAGTAGAAAAACAAACTAGCAAAAGTATTAAGATTCTTCTATCGGATTGAGGTGGTGAATACTTAAGCGGTGAGTTTTTCAATTGTCTCAAAGAAAATGGTATAATCTCATAATGGACTCCACTAGAGATGCTACAGCTGAATGGTGTATTTGAAAGGAGAAATCGAACATTGTTGGACATGGTTCGATCCAGGATGAGCTTTACCAGCCTTCCAGTTTCCTTCTGTGGATATGCCTTAGAATCGGCTGCATATCTATTTTACAAGGTACCTACCAAATCCGTCCCTAAGACCCCATATGAGTTATGAACATGAAGGAAACCAGATCTTAAACATGTTAAGACTTGGGGTTTTCCAGCTTATGTCAAAAAGTTTGAAAACGATAAGCTACAGACTAGATCCGACAAGTGTAGATTTATGGGATACCCTGAATAAACATCAGGGTATTATTTCTATCATCCAACTGATCAAAAGGTGTTTGTTGCAAAACATACTACCTTCTTAGAAAAGGATTTTATCCTTGAAGGGGTCAGTGGGAGTAAGATATATCTTGAAAATGTTCAAGAACCACAAAATACTGCGAATCAATGTCAGGTACCTAACCAAGTGGAAGAACCTATTGTAACACACCCTATTCATAAATCTGGAAGAGTACCAAAGATACCTGATAGGTATGGATTCTTTATAGAGGATGACGATGAGGTATGCATCATAGATGATGATCCATTGAATTACGAACAGGCTATGAGTAGTAAAGACTCAGAGAAGTGGCAAGAAGCCATGAAATCCGAGATGGACTCCATGGACGAAAACCAAGTATGGAATTTGGTTTTCACCACCTGAAGGCATTAAGCCTATTGGGTGTAAATGGGTCTTTAAAAGAAAGTCTGGAGCAGACGGCAAGGTAGAGACCGATAAAGCCCGACTGGTCGCAAAAGGTTTCAAACAAAGACAAGGAGTTGACTATGACGAAACCTTCTCACCAGTAGCGATGCTCAAGTCTATTTGGATTTTGCTTGCAATTATAGCTTACCACGACTATGAAATCTGGCAGATGGACGTGAAAACGACCTTCTTCAATGGGAAACTTGAGGAGGATGTGTATATGACACATCTAGAAGGATTTGTTTCAACGGTTGGAACAAATCAAGTATGTAAGCTACAACGATCCATTTATGGATTGAAGCAAGCTTCTTGTAGGTGGAACATACATTTTGATGAGACAATCAAAGAGTTTGATTTTATCAAAAATGAGGATGAACCATGTGTGTACAAGAAGGTTAGTGGGAGCGCTGTTTTATTCCTTGTATTATATGTTGAAGATATATTACTGATAGAGAATGATATTCCTATGCTTTAATCGATTAAAATATGGTTATCTAAACACTTCTCCATGAAGGACTTGAGAGAAACATCCTATATTTTGGGGATACAAATTTATAGAGATAGATCTAAAAGGATGCTTGGCTTATCCCAAGGAACGCACATTGACTCGATGCTAAAGAGGTTTAGCATGGAACATTCCAAAAGAGGTCTCATGCAGATGAGCCATGAAATACATCTCTCACAGAAACAGGCCCACAGACACCTGAGGAGAGAGACTAATGAGTAAGATTCCTTATGCTTCAGCAATAGGATCTATCATGTACGGTATGATATGTACTAGACTGGATGTCGCTCATGCACTTAGTGTAACAAGTAGATATCAGTCGAATCCAGGAGAAGAGCACTAGAAGGCAGTGAAAAATATCCTAAAGTACTTAAGAAGAACTAATGATATATTTCTTGTTTATGGTGGGTCTGAACTAACAACTATCCATCAATGCACTACGACCAATGAGGACTCTTTCCACATTATTTGTAACATTACGGTCATGATTACACCGAATAATTCCTGGTCATAATCATACCAAGTCCATCTATGCACTACAGGCCACAGATGACTTTCAACATATTATAAACATGAGGATGATGACAATTCAATAAAACAAGTTCAAGAATTAATTTATCTAGGAACTAATAATGTCCAAATTGTCAACATGATACTTCTTTGTAGAGTAACACTCAAGAATGCTCAGAAGAATATTTCCATGAAAAGATATTGGATGAAGCGCAAATATCAAGGATATTCCACTAATTTCATGTAGTATAGAAGTCAAAACTTTAACCAATTGAGTATAATAAAGAATGGAATAACAAAAGAAATCACCAGGCATGTGATAGACCGCACAGACAGGTTATTCCAACAAAATAATAAATAACGAAACCAGGTCATGCGTAAATGCACAGACAGGATATTCCAACAGAATAATAAATAATGGAACCAGGTCATACGTAGACGCACAGACAGGATGTGCCAACAGAATAATAAACAACGGAACCAGGTCATGCGTAAACACACAGACAGGATGTTCCAACAAAATAATAAATAATGGAATAACAAAAGAATTTCACCAATAAGAAAGAAGGAATACCCCTAACGAGTACAACAAATAATATCCCTTACCGTAAAAGAAGAGTATTTTGACTGGTAGGGAGAGGATATACTCAAAGAAAACTTGCACTACGCTCAAAGCTTTCTTAAACTCTAAAGAAATACGCTCAAGATTATAGAAGAAGAACTTTCTCTTTCTAGAGTTTCAGTGAATTCGTAAGAAATAATGAAGGAATGAGCTTCTATTTATAGAAGAATGGACTGCATAGTAACTAATTCATGAATGATCCAGATTTATTTACTTTAAACGGACGGTCCAGATTGGTTTATAATAAAATATAATATATTCTATTTATAATCTAATAAAAAGAATAACTTTATAAAAGTATTATGTTTTATATATAAAAAATTTACTATGCAAACACTATGCAGGCACAATGCAAACACTATGCATAATAAAATATAATATATTCTAATTATTGTCTAATAAAACAGATAACTTTATAAAAGTATTACATTTTTATATAAAAATTTTACTATTAGTACAATAAAACGAATAACTTTATAAAAGTATTACATTTTATATAAAAAGCTTTTCTGCTTTTATTACATTAATAATACTAATAAAACAAAACTCATCATCATTATTATAATTCACAATATTAATCGACCAGGTCGTTCCCAGAAAAGAGGGGGCTTTCCAATAAAGATTTCTCCCCATTGGAGCGCAATTAGGTGACCAAACCTTTCCTTGACATAACTTCTAGACATCGTTAATACTGCAAATAATAATATTAATAACTTTGTCATCTCAATTATTGATTATAAAAACGACAATAATTGAATCAAAAAACGTGAGATACTATCAAGGCATTTCAGTAATAATAATTGAACAAAATTGGTGACTTCTCACGTAAGCATCAATAATCAATCTGGTAAGTCTACTCTTTGTGCAACTCTGGCATATTCTTTCTCTTTTAACACCAGGTGTTTCAATAGTTAACGGTAAAACTTCCGTCGTTATTTTCATAAAATATTTTTGTCGTTTTTTCAATCCGACAATAATTCCGTTGTGGGGTCCACAAATGATTGTGGTGTTGTACGAATATTCCCTATTAAAACGAATATTCCCCGACCAATCGAATATTATATAACAACTTACATACTTTGCAAAATTTATAAATATTACCCATAACTATAACATTATATCAAATTCATTCCATAATATTCAAAAATGATATTTATAGAAAATTCATCTTTATTCATAAAAGTTGGGGTCTTACATAATTAATTATTGATTTATATGATAAGGAAAATATTTATTTATGTGGATATAAATGGAGGAATTTTTAGAAAAGTGACAATTGTTGAAAATTGATATTTTATCTTTTACGATAAAATAATTTATTATTATAATATAATAAAATAATAATAGTGATATTTTTATAATGAATGTGGGATATATGAGTAAATGAAGAGGAAGAATATTTTGTTACAAAATTATTTAAAACATGTTTTTCATATTTGTGGATCCCATTTCTTGGTTTGAAATTTGATAATAGCCTGTAAAATCGTCCGTATATGAATTTTGGTCAATTTCTGTTTGGAATTTGGAAAAACTTTTTTCTGCAAAGTTGTAGAGAATTGAATTTCCTATAGAAAGACATAAGAGTCAATTTTTTTTGATAAAGGGCTATTTATTATGAATTATTGAAATTCCAGAATAATTGATTTTTGAAGTTTTAATTATTTTTTTTATTAAAAACATTTTTGTTATGATTGGTGGGCCCCACTTGTTGGTAAACATGCAGAATTTATAATTTCAAAGTGGGCGTAGGAATTTTAATAATAATAATAATATTATTTTATTAAATTTTCTGCGTTGGTGTTTTAAGCATTTTCCTATAAATAGGGTGTTTAGGTTAGAATTGAAAATCACACCAGAAACTAAAGATTTCTCTTTCTATATTATTGAGCGTATTCTTGTGAGTATTTTGATACTTTGAGAGTTGCTATACGGTGTAAGTTCCTTCAGCACTATATTCCGGTCAGAAGTACTGTCTTTTCGAGGTAAGGGATGTTATTTTTTATAAATGATATTATTTCTTTCAATATCATTATACCAGAATATTGGTAAGATTTTTCTTGTGAAATTCTTATTTTTTCATGTCGGGGTTATTATTCATGAGTTATTATTCACGAGTTACTATTCACGAGTACTATTCACGAAACATGATGATTTTTCTTATGGAATTTCTATCTTTTAGTGTCGGAGTTACTATTCACGTATACGGCACTATTCACGTATACGACACTATTCACGAATACGACACTATTCACAGAAAAATTAAATTTTCTTTTCTGTGTCCAAGATTGTCTGTTATGGCTCCTATCTTTGATTGGATCTATGTTTTGGTCTTCATTCTTGAATTTTACTCCACTATGGTTATTTATGAAGTATTTTTGAACTTGGATTGTTTAAAGTACAAATCCTTAATATTTGTTCTTTTGTTTCACTGAATTCGTTTTCTTTAAAATATTTTTCATCATCATCGGTCCTAAATTATGATATAACTGAATATCTGTGGCTAGTAGTGCAAAGATGAATGATTTTCTGAAGAATATCTTTGGCCCGTAATGCAAAGATGAGCAGGTGTTTAGATGAACATGACCAACTGATGAATATCTTTGGCCTGTGGTGCAAAGATGAATATTTGATTCCAGATATATATTGATTGATGTTACAGGGATAAAATATAGACGATAAATGTGACGCTCCCAAAATAGGTATACATCACCTATTCTGAGTCGCTACAGAATTCAAATACACTTAATAATATAAGCGTAAGTGTACAATACGACAAAACATAAACTATGAGTTTGAATACAAATATTGTCTACTAGAGAGAGTATAAAACTCAAAGGAGTCCTCATTACAATTATTATCACACTATTTCACGAAATAGTGAGGACTACTAATGCACCATCTAGGACCATCACTCCGTTCCCCACTCGTTCTAGCTATATTCTCATTTCACAGAAGAAACAAAGTGAAAGAAAGGTGAGCTCAACTAGCCCAATGAAAAATATTATGACTAAGATAATGCAGAATAAATTATCATTAGTCTCCAACAATGTTAAGCGATAAAATATAATAGACATCATGTTTAACTACAGTGAACAAGCAATCCATTAAAAGAGTCAACTAAAAATAAAATCTACTATCTTTTATGATTATAAAAGTTTTTCATCATTTATTATCGCCGAGACTCGACAATAAATATTCCACATCATCGAATCACCCACGCACTACTGACGATGATATTCTTTAGTATCACGACCACAATTATCCATGCACTACGGGCCAAGAATATTTGTGTATTCATTAATGGTCATGATCATGCCAACAATCATCCATCAATGCACTACGGGCCAATGAGAACTTTTACCACATCATTTGTAACATTACGGTCATGATTACAATCGAATAATCCTCGTCATAATCATACCAAGTCCATCTATGCACTTCTGAAATAGCAGATGACTTTCAACAAAATATAAACATGAGGATGATGACAATGATACAAGAATTCAATAAAACAAGTTCAAGAATTATTTTATCCAGGAATTATTAACATCCAAATTGTCAACATGATACTGTTTTGTAGAGTAAAATTCAAGAATGATAAGAAGAATATTCCCATGAAAAGATATTGGATGAAGCGCAAATATCATGGATATTCTACTAATTTCATGGAGTATAGAAGTCAAAACTTTAACCAACTGAGTATAATAAAGAATGGAATAACAAAAGAAATCACCATGCATGCGGTGCTTGCGCATGACAAAGTTATTCCAACGAGAATACTAAATAACGGAACGGTCAAAGTAAATTACTTGCAAGCGGGATGTTCTAACGAATAATAAAGAATGGAATATAATAACGAAATCACCATGCATGCGGTACTTCACATAGACAAAGTTATTCCAACGAAATACTAATAAGGATGGAATCAGTCCCATGTAAAAGCATACGAGATATATTCCAACAAAATAATAATAAAGATGTAACCGGTCCCAAGTAAAAACGCATGCAGACAAGATATTCAAATGAATAATAAAGACTAATCAGTCCGACGTAAAATACATGCATGTGATATTCCAACAAAATAGTAAAGACGGAATAATAGAAGAATGTCACCAAGTATAAGGTAGCCCGCGCATACAGGTTATTCCAACAGAATAATAAAGAATGAAATAACATAAGTTCTCTTCATGAATACAAAAGAATAACACCCCTTACGAGTACAACAAATAATATTCTCTATCTTAAGAAGAAGAGTACTGGATATATAAGTAGTGAAGTAGCAGAATACTTTCTTCTTTCTCTCTATAGTTTATCTCTCTAAAGTTTCAGTGAATTCGTAAGAAAATAATGAAGGAATGAGCTTCTATTTATAGAAAAATGGACTGCATAGTAACTAACTCATGAACGGTCCAGATTGATTTATTTTAATCTGACGGTCCATATTTAAAGCAAAATCTTTGAAATAAAATATAATATATTCTATTTATAATCTAATAAAATGAATAACTTTATAAAAGGTTTTACTTATCTGCAAACACTATGCAGTAACTTATGCAAAACACTATGCATAATAAAATATAATATATTCTAATTATTGTCTAATAAAATAGATAACTTTATAAAAGTATTTTATTTTATATAAAAAGATTTTACTATCTGAGACCACTATACAACACTATGCATAATAGAATATAATATATTCTATTTATAGAATAACTTTATAAAAGTATTACATTTTAAATATAAAGATTTTCTGTATTATTACATTAATAATACCAACAAAACTAAGTGACTTATCACGTAAGCATCAATAATTAATACTGTGTGCTACTATGCAACCACGCGTATTATTGTACTTTTAACACCGGGTGTTTCAACAGTTAACGGTAAAACTTCCATTTATTATTTTCATAAAAGTATTTTGTCATTTTCTCAATCCGATGATAATTCCGTTGTGGGTCCACCAATGATTGTCTTAGTTATATGAATATTCCTGTTAAAACGAATATTCCCTCACCAATCGAATATTATATAACAACTTGCGTACTTTGCAAAATTTATAAATATTACCCACAACTATAACATTTTATCAATTTCACTCCATAATATTCAAAAATAATATTTATAGAAAATTCATCTTTATTCAAAAAGTTGGGGTTTTACAATCTCCCCTTCTTATGAAATTTCACCCTCAAAATTAGGGTACGTACCTGGTATATTAAAGAGGTAAGGATACCTTGATTTCATTTCAGATTCTAACTCCCAAGTCATTTTCTCAACATCGTGGTTTCTCCACAAAACTTTGACTTGAGGTATAACCTTGGAGCGTAGAATATGTTCCTTCTTATCCAAGATTTGAACAGAAACCTCTTCATACGTCAAATCTTCCGCTATTTCATCCGGTTCTAACTCAATAATGTGATTTGGGTCTTCCACATATTTACGTAACATGGATATGTGAAAAATGTTATGAACACGAGATATACTTGGCGGTAAAGTGAGTCTATAGGCCACAGTTCCTACTCGATCGAGGATTAAAAATGGGCCGATGAATCGAGGATTGAGCTTTCCTCTCTTTCCAAATCTTGTAACTCCTTTCCACGGAGTAACTCGTAATAACACATGATCTCCTATATCAAATTCCACGTCCTTTCGATGAAAATCAACATAACTCTTTTGTCGATCTTGTGAGGTTTTTATACGTTGTCGGATCATTTGAATCTTTTTCGTAGTCATACGTACCAACTCTGGTCCCAACAACGGTGCTTCTCCCACCTTATCCCAGCATACTGGAGAATGACACTTTCTTCCATACAACGCCTCGAATGGAGCCATGCCAATGCTTTCTTGATAACTGTTGTTGTAGGAAAACTCCACCAATGGTAAGAACTTGTCCCAACTTCCCTTGAAGTCAAGGACACAGAGTCTTAATAGATCTTCAAGAGTTTGAATCGTCCTCTCCGACTACCCTTCCGTCTGAGGATGATATGCCGAGCTAAATCGTAAATCCGTGCCGATAGCTTTTTGCAAACTAACCCAAAATCTTGAAGTGAATCTTGGGTCTCGATTAGAAACTATGGATACTGGCATACCATGCAATCTAACAACCTCGTTTATGTACATACGAGCAAGACGTTCAAGTGTATAAGTTTCTCGTATCGGTATGAAATGAGCAGACTTGGTCAATCTATTAACAATGACCCAAATCGCATCTATGCCTTGAGAAACTTTGGGAAGACCGATAACGAAATCCATGGTAATGTGCTCCCACTTCTATTCTGGAATTTTAAGTTGTTGCAATGGACCTTTTGGTACTTGATGCTCCGCCTTGACTCTTTGACACGTTAGACACCTTGAGATAAACAGCGCTATCTCTCTCTCTTCATATTGCTCCACCAAAATGTATGACGAATATCATGATACATTTTGGTACTCCCAGGATGGATTACAAACGGTGTGTTATGCGCCTCCATCATGATTTTATACTTTAAATCAGGGTCTTTAGGAACACAAAGTCTTGAGTTGACTCGAAGTATTCCTTCTTCATCGATTCTTACTTCCGGCATCACACCTTCTTGCACTTTCTTCCTCATACGCATCAGCTCTGGATCTATAACTTGAGCAGCTTTAATTTTATCAATTAAAGTCGGTTCTACTCGTATATTCGCCATCATCACATGGGTCCCTGGAGTCTTTAACTCTATCTCCATCCTTTGCAAGTCACACAAAATGGGCCTTTGTGTTGACAATATCGCACTCGTACTTGAATATGATCTTCTACTCAATGCGTCAGCTACCACGTTCGCTTATCCAGGATGGTATTGGATGGTATGATCATAATCTTTCAACAGTTCAAGCCAACGTTGTTGTTGCATGTTGAGTTCCTTTTGAGTGAAGAAATATTTGAGGCTTTTATGATCCGTAAAGATCTCCACTTTCTCCCCATACAAGTAATGCCTCCAAATCTTTAGTGCGAAGACAACAGCTGCCAACTCTAGATCATGAGTAGGATAATTCCTCTCATATTCTTTGAGTTGTCGTGAGGCATAGGTTATGAATTTCCCATGTTGCATGAGAACACATCCTAAACCTTTTCCCGAAGCATCACTGTAGATGAAAAATCCCTCCGAACCAGATGGTATTGTCAGAACAGGTGCTAAAATGAGTCTCCTTTTGAGTTCTTAAAAACTCTTCTCACATTCCTCGCTCCAACCGAACTTTAAATCTTTCCGAGTCAGCTGAGTAAGTGGAGTAGCGATTCGAGAAAACCCTTCTACAAATCTCCGATAATAACCAGCTAAGCCGAGAAAGCTACGTACTTCGGTCACTGATTTAGGTTGCTCCCAGCTTTGAATAGCTTCAATCTTTGTTGGGTCAACAGATATTCCATGACTTGATACCACGTGCCCAAGGAATGCTACTTCCTCGCCGAAACTCCGCATTTCTTTAACTTGGCATAAAGCTTGTATTCACGAAGCTTTTGGAGTATCAGCCTCAAGTGTTGCTCATGATCTTCACGGCTTTTGGAATAAATAAGGATGTCATCAATAAAGATGACCACAAAGTGATCCAAATATTCCTTGAATACTCGGTTCATCATATCCATGAAGGCAACAGGAGCATTAGTCAATCCAAAGGACATGACTAGGAATTTATAATGCCCGTCTTAGGAGTTACGAAAGCCGTCTTTGGAATGTCATCGATTCTAATCTTTAATTGGTGATATCCGCGAAGATCAATCTTTGAAAAGAATTTGGCTCCTTGCAACCTGGTCAAACAGTCATCAATACGTGGCAATGGGTACCTATTTTTTGATGGTGACATGATTCAACTCCGATAATCAATACAAAAGTCGCATACTCCCATCTTTCTTTTTCACGAATAGAACAGAGCACCCCAAGGAGAAGTACTAGGGCGAATAAAGCCAATGTCTAATAATTCCTGCGATTGAGTCTTTAACTCCACGAAGTTCAATAGGAGCCATTCGATATGGGGCTTTGGAAATGGGTTTTGTACCGGGTTCAAGGTCGATACAAAATTCAATTTTACGCTCTGGGGGTAGGCCAGGAAGTTCTTTAGGGAATACATCAGGAAATTCATTAACAATAGAAAATATCAATCAAAACTGACGTATTTTTGTTTAGATCCGTCACATGAGCTAAGAAAGCTTGACATCCATTTTTCAATAAACGAATAGCTTTATGGCTTGAGATGACCGTGATTGATTTTAATGGTTTGGTCGCTTGAATTCGCATAATAGGTTGATTAGGAATATGAAAGCTTACAACCTTACGAAAACAATCAATTTTAGCATGATGAGTAGTTAACCAATCAATCCCTAGAATCACATCAAATGCAAGTATTTTCAATGAAATAAGATCAATAGGTAATGTGAGGGTACCGATTTGAACCAAACAAGACTTATAAACAGTGGATGTAATGAAGGTTTCTCCCAACGGAGTTTTTACAGATAAGTCAAAGTCTAATTTCTCCGTAGTCAAATTTAATCGTTGAGTGCAAGTAGGAGAAATAAAAGAATGGGTAGAACCGGTATCAAATAAGGTATAGACTTCGCTAGAGTTTATGATAAGCTTACCCGTGATGACCTCGTTCGGGTTCCTTGTTTTCTGGGAGGTCACAACAAATGCTCGCCCTTGCACCACCGGCTTTGACTTTTCTAGGACGGCCTTTGGTGCCTCCATCCTAGCTGAACTTGTCTTCGGTGAACGACAAAATCGGGCTAGGTGACCTTCTCTTCCACAATTATATCACGCTTTGGATAGCATCGCTGTGAGCTTGACCGATATGTCCTCCCCTCACATTTGAAGCATATGATAAGTGGTCGTTCTCCTTCCTTAACCACGGTTGCTGGTGCTGATATCTTTTCATCATTGTTGAATCTCCTTTTCTTGAAATGTCCATTTTTACTATCTTGGCCATGATTACCACCGAAGTGGTTACCATTTCTGGCATGTTGATTCCCTCCACGTTTGTTGTCACCGTTTCGATGACTGATACCACTGGTATTTTCATGTTGCCGGCTGTTTTCTCTTGGTTGCGTTGATTCGTTACCGCGCTCCAATAACTGAGCCCTATTTACAACATTTGAGTACAAACACAGTTTATGAGAAATAAGATATTGACGTATCTCCGGTTTCAAACCTCTTAAAAACATTCGCGTCATTCGCTCCTCATTATCGACCAAATGGGATGCAAACCGGGATAACTCCGCAAATTTAACCTCGTATTGTGACACTGTCATATTGTTTTGTTCCAATTTTATAAACTCCACTTCTTTCATGTGACAAATAATCTCGGGAAAGTACTTGTCGTTGAATAGCTCTTGGAACTTCTCCCAAGACATCTTGAGTCGTCGGTTTGGAGTGCGTTTCTGATTCCCACCAGTAATATGCCTCTTCACGTAACATGAAGGTGGCGAAGGGAACCTTTTGCTCCTCGGAGCATCCCAAGACATCAAATATCTTGGTGATTTGCTTTATCCATGCTTCTGCATTAAGTGGTTTTGGCTCTCCAATAAACTCTGGTGGTCCCAGCTCCTTGAACTGTTTAGCGGTGACCGTCCGAGAGTTTCCAGTGTTTCCACCTACATTTTGGACAGGAGCCGCTCTCGCCTGATGTTGCATGAATTGCATAAAGCCTCTGAACAATCCATCATTCATCATTTGGTCCGTGTTGTTGTTTGCATGAGGATTGTCGCCTTCCTGATGCACATTATCCTGATTATTGATATGTGGAGACTCAACGGTCTCTTCTTCTCCATTGCTATTCTCAACATTCTCGGATGTCATTTTCAGATACTGCCACAAAACAAAGGTTAATTAACATATAACATATTATCCCTATACTTTGACCGACTAATTAAATACCAAATAAACTTAGGTAGGTCATACTAGCGAAGGAATTCCCCGTCTCTCCCCTCCAAGTTCTAGTCTCACATCTTAGCCAGGGATCACATCCCTAAGCTTTGATACCAACTGTGACGTCCCCAAAATAGGTATACCTCACCTATTCTGAGTCGCCAGATACATGGTACAGAATTCAAATACAACTTAATAATACAACAGTCGTGTACAATACGACAAAACATAAACTGTGAGTTTGAATACAAATATTGTCTACTAGAGAGTATACAAACTCAAAAGGAGTCCTCATTACAATTATTATCACACTATTTCACGAGAATAGTGAGGACTACTAATGCACCATCTAGGACCATCACTCCGCTTCCGACTCGTCCAAATTATATTCTCATTTTCAGAAGAGAACGGTGAAAAGAAAGGGTGAGCTCAACTAGCACAAGAAGAAATATTATGACTAAGATAATGCGAAATAAATTATCATTAGCCTTAAACAAAGGTTAAACCGATACAATATAACAAACATCAAGTTTAACTGCAGCGGAATAAGCAATCCATTAAAAGAGTCAAGTAGAGAATAAAATCTACTATCTTTTATGATTTAAAAGGTTTTTCATCACTTTTATTCTTTGGGACTCGACAATAAATAATCCACATCATCGAATCACCCCCACACTACTGCCAAGGATATTCTTTAGTATCACGACCACAATTATCCATGCACTATGGGCCAAGAATATTTGTGTATTCATTAATGGTCATGATCATGCCAACAACTATTCATCAATGCACTACGGGCCAATGAGGACTTTTACCACATCATTTGTAACATTACGGTCATGATTACACCGAATAATCCCGGTCATAATCATACCAAGTCCATCTATGCACTATAGGCCACAGATGACTTTCAAAAAATATAAACATGAGGATGATGACAATGATATAAGAATTCAATAAAACAAGTTCAAGAATTTATTTATCCAGGAACTAATAATGTCCAAATTGTCAACATGATACTGCTTTGTAGAGTAAATTCAAGAATGCTCAGAAGAATATTTCCATGAAAAGATACTGGATGAAGTGCAAATATCAAGGATATTCCACTAATTTCATGGAGTATAGAAGTCAAAACTTTAACCAACTGAGTATAATAAAGAATGGAATAACAAAAGAAATCACCATGCATGCGGTATTGCGCGACAGGCGAGTTATTCAATGAGAATACTAAATAACGGAACCGGTCAAAGTAAAATTACTTTCCAAGCGGGATGTTCTAACGAAATAATAAAGAATGGAATATAATAACAAAATCACCATGCATGCGGTACTTCACATAGACAGGTTATTCCAACAGAATACTAATAAGGATGGAATCAGTCCCATAAAAACGTCATGTGCGGGATATTCCAACAAAATAATAATAAAAAAGCGAGAACCAGTCCCAAAGTGTAAAAGCATACGCACAAGATATTCAACAGAATAATAAAAAGACTCGGTCAGGTGTAAAATGCATAGATAGGATATTCCAACAGAATAGTAAAGACGGAATAATAGAAGAATGTCACCAAGTATAGGGTAGCCCGCACATACATGTTATTCCAACAGAATAATAAAGAATGGAATAACATAAGTTCTCTTCATGAATACAAAAGAATAACACCCCTTACGAGTACAACAAATAATATTCCCTACCTTAAGAAGAAGAGTACTGGATATATAAGTAGGGAAGTAGCAGAATACTTTCTTCTTTCTCTCTATAGTTTATCTCTCTAGAATTTCAGTGAATTCGTAAGAAAATAATGAATGAATGAAACAGATAACTTTATAAAAGTATTCTGTTTTATATAAAAAGATTTTACTATTTAAAATACTATGCAGACACTATGCAACACTATGCATAATAGAATATAATATATTCTATTTATAGAATAACTTTATAAAAGTATTCTGTTTTATATATAAAGATTTTCTGTATTATTACATTAATAATACTAACAAAACTGAGTGACTTATCACGTAAGCATCAATAATTAATAGCGTGTGCTACTATGCAACCATACAGACATCGCATTTTTTTAAACCGTGGGTGTTTCAAATCGGTTAATAATAAAACTTCATTGTTATTTTCATAAAGTATTTTTGTCATTTTCTCAATCCGATAATAATTACATTTGTAGGGGTCCACCAATGATTGTGCCGCTTATACGAATATTCCCCGACCAATCGAATATTATATAACAACTTGCGTACTTTGCAAAATTTATAAATATTACCCACAACTATAACATTATATCAATTTCATTCCATAATATTCAAAAATAATATTTATAGAAAATTCATCTTTATTCAAAAAGTTGGGGTTTTATAATAAACTTTTAAATTCATATATAGAAGATAGTAGATTTCATTCTCTACTTAACTCTTTTAATGAATTGTTATTTTCGCTGCGAATATTGATTTAAAACTTGTTGTCTATTGTATTCTATTAGATTTTTCCCTATTGAGGACTAACGATAATTTATTCTATATTATCTTAGTCATAATATTCTTTACTGGGCTAGTTGAGCTCACCCTTTTCCTTTTTGTTCCATTTTTCTTCTCAGGAGGCGAGAATGTAGCGAGTACTAGTCGGGGTATGGAGATTTGGGTACCCAAACTAGTTGTCAGAGGTTGTTCTTCATTTATGGGTTACCCAGAAATAAACAGATCGTGGGTCTTACTTTGGGCTTCCACTACATACTGATCGTGTAATATTTTTTTGATATTAAGCTTTCAGTATGTAGACAACATGTAACTTAAGAGCTCTATTACAAAACATAAACACAACATCAACAGAATAGCCAAATCATGACCGGTCAAACGTTGTCAGAAAAATCGCTCTTGAAGGTTTCTGGGTTTTCCAGAAATCTTCATAAGTAGTCGGTCAAGCCTACTTTGACCGTCGATTACTTTGATGACGTTTGACATTTAGGTGATCTAAAGGTTTAGAAATGAAGTCAATATAACATACTATAACACGGATACAATAAAACACACAAATCACATAACACAATCTAGATTGGGACTCATGAACAAGTTGTCAGACCCATCTGGGTAACTTCTGGGTTACCCAGAAACAGAAACTAAATGGTCAACACCTTTTGACCGGTCACTACATCCGATCCATTGCTTTCTAAGGTTCAAGAGTGTTCTGGACTTATAGTCTGCATGCCATACTATAATATAACTACCTTTAAACATCATAATAGCTTAACGGTAGCGAGATCAAGGCCGGTCAAAGCCACTGCCCGAACACGTTCTTCAGTTTTCTAGGTTTTCCAGAAAACTGATTTTGTGTTCGGTCAACGGACTTTGACCGTGAATAACTTTTGATATATACGTTCAATGATCATGAAACCACTTTCAAAATACTAACAACATTAATTAAAGAGAACAACTTCAAACCTTTACAACACCAAAATCATAAACAAGCACAGATCTACGAGGACTGACATTTGACTGTCAGACAACAAAAACAAAATTTCCAAATTTTGCAAATCTTCAAATTCGAGCCTCTAGATGTTATGGATCTAACATCTAGCAACCCAGATCATCTATTGACACCATAAACAGCATGTTTTTAACACTAAATCATAACATATAACATAGCATACATGATCAGATTTCTAGGGTTAGCTTTATACCTTATATGAACAAGCTTTGATTCTTAGCTTCTGATTTAATATAGATGTTAGTGGGGCTTTGTTTTGGGACTGACTTTTCTTATGATTTCGTGGGTTAGAGAGATGTATGGTCTTGGTAGAGAGTTGGTGCTCAAATGGCCAAATAATGGACTTGTCTCTCTCTAATACTATATATAAGCCCTAGATGCAATGTATTGGTGGTATAAAATGGCTGAGATTTTTAATTTAAGTCACATGGATAATCTAGTAGGCCAACCACTCCATATCTTGCTAGATTTACAAGTTACCTTAAATAATGCTAGAGGGGCATTTTAGTCTTTTCGCTTGGAATTTTAATGGCATTCTGGGCAATTTGCAAACCCTTAGGGTTTAACCCTAAGGTCTTGCACAATTAATTTGTAGGATTTCTAATTAAGCAAAAATAAATAAATAAATAAAATTTTAGTTTCTAAAAATGGAAATTAGGGTTTCCTTAATCATACTTAGTTTCTAATTACATATAACATTGGATCATACATTAACCAATTATCCTTAGCACATTAGTTTATGTGATAACTCGAAATTTCGAATAATCAAAAATTTGCGAATAATTTTTTTTTATTACTATTAATATTAATTATCAATTTTGTGACAAGTAACTGTGATACGAGTCTCGAGAAATTCAATTTGTATATTAACTAATAAATTTTAGAGTAGAGTTGTGTTAATTAACAAGATTAGAAACCCTAACCCTAGTTATGGATAGGGATTCGATAGAAAATATAATTAAAATAATTATATTAATATGTATGTGTTTGTCTTGTATAGAATTTTTTGATCAATGATTGATGGGATAAGGTTTAAAATTATTAAACCCTAATAAGAGATTAGAAACCCTAATCTCGAGATTAGAAACCCTAACGTCTTAGTTAGAAACCCTAATTATGCATGAGAAACCTTAATTTTGAATCAAGGAATCCTAAACCCTAATTAGAAACCCAATCCTAATTGACAAGCCTAATGTGTATATTAAACTTAAATATGATTAGAAAACCCTAAGTATATTTTAGTTATTTTAATTTCTATTTTACAAACCCTAATTGTAATTTAGAAAATTTATTTTTCTAATTAAAACCCTAATTGTGGGTTATAAACTCTAATGCCCATTTTGACCCTAATTGCTAAATTAGGCAATTTTAATTAGGAATATTAATCCTAATTAACAAGATTGAATTTTATGATTAGGAAATATTAATATAGTTATTGAATCCTAATTATAATTTTGGAATATTAATTTTCTATTTTGAAAACCGAAATTCGAAAATCTTAGAAATTAAATTGCAAACCTAAAGGGTTTAAACCCTAAACCCTAAAGGGTTCAAACCCTAAACCCTAACCCAAACCCTAAACCCTAAGGGGTTGTGAATTGGACAAGTATGCCATTAAAATTAATTTATAAATGACCAAAATGCCCTTTTAATTTATTTTAATTTGATAACTTGCATAATTATTAGCTACTTTAGTTGTTGAACAACTTTGTTGACTTGTGTGACACAAAATCGGCGACAAAAAATCGTCCAAAATCATAGCCATGTGCAACATGTCATAATATAAATAGATTCAAGAGAGAGAAAGTCTCAAAATTTAGCCATTTTGCTCTCAAACTCTCCATAACTCATTCTCTCTCTAGAACCTACGAATTCCTCAAGTAATTCTGTCCAATAATCAGTTACTAGAACACCAAAAACAGATAAGGAGATCATAGATCAAGATTTGATAAGAGAAGGTATAGCCCTAAATTTATATTTGATCTTGTATGCTAAGAAAGTTTTTGTGTTTAGATCTTTGCTAGAGGATGTTTTATGTTGATCTATGATGATCAAACATATATCCATAGCATCAAAGTGCCTTAAAAAGGGTATTTTTCAAAATCATCTTGAACAAAATCGTGATCCGACAAGAGCTAATGTCGAGGCCACAGATTCTTGTTCGTTTGTTGTTTTTGTTGTTTAAAAGTTGTTACATGTATCCTGGTATGTGGTCTTTAAGCTTCAAGTGGTATTAGAGTCATTAGATGTCTAGATTTGAAGATATAAACGGTCAAAACCCGTTGACCGGGCATGACCGAGTATAATCTGGGTTACCCAGAAATTCATTTTCAGCATCTGACAACATCTTTAAGCTCTTTGATCTGTCAGTCGTGTTAGTGTTTGGATTATGTGTTGGATTTGGATTGTAGCCTGTTGTTTTTACTCTAGATCTATGGCCTTAGAACACTTAAAAAAAAAAAATCAACAGATCAACCGTAGCAAGTGATCAAAGTAGGCCACTTGCACTGATTTGCATTTTTGGAATTTCCAGAAAAATGAAGAACACGTTTTTCTGACAAGCTTTGACCGTGTCCTATCTTGTGTATTTGTTGATGTTAAACTGATTTGTGGTTATTGTAATGTTACTTGTCATGTATAATATATAGTTGAACCATTAAACGACTTGAATCATGACTGGAACCTAGATATAATCGAGCATCAAAGTGGTAGATCGAATCGCTGCAGGTTTTACGGGTTACCCGAAAACCGAGAACACATTGTTAGTAATTTTGAAGATTCAGATCTCCTTGATGAGAAGTTTTATGACCAAATTGATAATAGGATATTGTAGTATTACATATATTCTACAACATCGAAGTCTTAGATTGACCATAGCAGATTCAAGAAGCGAATTAAGGCCGGTCAAACTATGCACCTTGAACATTGACTTTGTCAGTGTTCTTGAGCCAAGAACACCAAATGCAACAGACAAGTGTCGCTAAAGGCTATTAGCGACAGTTTATTTAATTTTTGAATTTCTGAATATTCTGGAAATTATTTAAAAATAGAAATAAATTCTAAAAATTACCAAAAATAGTTTTAAAAATTATTTTAAATTATGAAAAATAATTTCTGACCTATTGGAATATTTTTCTTTAATATTTATAATTATTTAAATATAAAAAGTATTTAATTTATTTAATTAGTGTATTAAATAAATTAGAGAAAAAATATTTAATATTATGAAAAATCATTTTAAATAAGAATAATGTATTTAAAAATATTTTGAGTTATAAAATGTGACTTTTAATATTTTTGGAGAATTTTCATTAATAAATTAATATTAATGATATTAGATTTATTTAATTATTAAATTAAATAAATAAGATAAAAATGATTTTATTATTTTAAAAATTATTTTAAATAAGAATAAAGTGTTAAAAAATATTTTAAATTATAAAATATAATTTTCAATATTTTGGAGAATTCTCATTAATAAATTAATATTAATGATATTAGATTTATTTAATTATTATATTAAATAAATGAATTAAAAATGATTTTATTGATTTAAAAATAATTTAAAAATGAGAAAAATGTTTTAAAAATATTTTAAGTTATAATTAATGACTTTTAATATTTTGATGATAATTTCATTAATATTTAAATATTAATGGTGATGATTTAAAAATGATTTTAATTATTTTAAAAATCATTTAAGTAGAATATTAATGATTTAAAAATATTTTAAGTTATTAATAATAACTTTAATATTTTGACAAGTATGTTATTAATATTTTATATTATTAAATATTAATAATGATAAGATTATTTGATAATTAAATCATTTAAAAATGATTTAAGTGTTTGAAAAATTATTATAAATTATAATAATTGTTTATAAATTATTAAAAGCTTAGAAAAATATTATAAACGATATTTGACTTATCTAAAATAATATTGAAGCTTAGAGACCAAGTTTAATTGACAATCAATGTGTTAATTATCGGATAGGGTGACGAAAACAGAGAATGACGAAAAGTCCAACCGAATAGAAATAGTTAGACTTGTTAAGTGTTTATATAGGTTATAAACACTAATGTGGCTATGTGGTAATGTGTCTAGGAGAAGTTTGTTTGTAAAATACGGTGTTATGTGTTATATAATGATTGTCTTAATTGTGAGGCCAGAGCATTTGTTGAATATAGGTCTTACGAGCGTAGATTAATTATATTGTGTAGTTGTAATCAACCTTGGAAGGCAAGTTTTTCTAACTCAACCTTGAGTTATATTCATTCAATTATTATAATGGTTAATTATTGCTAATTATACCATGTCGAGAATTTATTGTTGATTATTAGCGATTAGTGCATGATTAATAATTCAAATTGAATTCTTAATTAGGAGAATATACATTTGTAGAATAAGCTTTTTGTTGGATATTCATATTAAGTAGAAGATAGAATTGACGATCTGAGATAATTCCTGTTTTATTGTCAAATTATGTTGAGAAATGTCTTAGCTAATTATTACGGCTGAGCGAACATTTGTTAGAACTTGATAAATTCTAGAAGAGAATTCAATTGTTATTGATAGATCGATGCCAATTATTTTGGCTAGATCGATAAGTAAATAAATTTGAAATCACGATATTTAGTTTGTTAAATCAAAATCTTGATTACGAGGCGAGAAAAACAACCTTTTATATAAAGGGAACAAAATTTTTAAGTCGTATATAGAACCATTCTTGCGCGACCTAAGTATTATGCATAATATAAAGTTGAAGGAGTTAGGTAGGCTCTAAGTACTTGCGAGAGGGTATGATTTAATCTTTATGGTTATCGATACTCTTGCATATGTATCAAAGTAAATCTTTGATAGATGCAGAAAGTATAAGTTCTAGATCGAATGGATCGCTTTCGACATAAATCTGGAAAACATTCCACTTTGGTATTGCGTAGAATTGATTCTTGTTTATTAAATAGAATATCGTAGAAACTTTGAAAGCGTTGTACTCTTTCATTATCGGTTATTGTTGCGGAGAATGTTAGAAGACTTGATATTGATTTCTATACCTTTATTGTATGTCTTAACTTGCAGGGCAAACTTGTTGCTCACCCTTGCTATAAATAAAACATTTCATTTAGGAGCGAAGAGGCGGTGGTCAAAGAAGAACAAAGGCAAAGGCAAGAAGATCTTTGGAGTAGTATAATGAACATTATTATTATCATATGTTGTATTGTAAACCCTTTTTGTTTATCTAAAGGGTATGTATATAATTTTAAGGTTAGTGGACACAGGACTTATGTATTAACAACTTATGTTAATGAGTTATGTATTCCTATTTCTATATGAATGGGTAGTTAGATGTTATTATATTGTGGATCGTGAACACCAAACTAAAATTTAGGTAACTTGAATTTGGGGGTGTCACGAGTTAGTATCAAAGTTGTAGTAGTGACCAAGGTGTTACAAGTTAGTAGAAGAGCCATAGGTTATAAACCTTAAGTGGGGTGGGGAAAACCTAGGATTATAACCATACGCGAGATAGAAAAACTCATTTAGAGTTCTAAGTGAGGATTGCCAAAGTGAATCAATAGTGAGATAAGTGTACACATAGTGTGAGAAGTTTATCTTTGGTGAAGTACTAATCAAGTTATTTAAAGCGATTGTAGGATGTCCGGAGAAGATGAAACGAGTGTAGGAGATGCTAGCGGTTTGTTGCACCAATGCCGAAAGCCAGGGTGCCGGTATGAAAGTGAATCGATTGAGAAGGTGGGAGAAGATGAACCCATGGTCAATCTAGGGGAGTGATCATGATGATTATCCCGAGATGTATCTTGAGTGGAGATGAGGAGGCGTAGAGTGCGAGCAAAGCTAAGGTGGAGAAAATAATAAGACTAAAGTTGAAGAACAAGATCAACTATCGGCGAGAAGTTCAAGAACTCGAGAGTAAAGTGTTTCTCTTGGAGGAGTTATGGAAGACGGAGCGGGCATTACGAAATGAAATGGTGAAAAGCAAGCGAGCTCAAAGCGCGGTGGAAAGAATGAAGAAGTTGAAGGTGGTGGATCATCTGAAGGAACCGATCAAGAAGAAGACAAAAAGAAGAAAGAGGGACAACGACATCCCTAATTCTAAAAAATCAAACCTGAAGAAGAAGCAAGCCTGTAGCAAGTGTGGGAAGACTCACGCGGGAGAATGCGTGATGTGGAAAAATGTGTGTCATTTCACTGTATGGCGGGAAGGACATATTTCTCTGCATTGTCTAAGCCAAATTTGAGGAAGTGTTTTTCATGTGGGCGGGGATGGGTCCGCGGATTCAACAAGTGTCCCATCAAGAAGAAAGGCGGTGAAAGGGGTGTGGTCGGTGAACAACTTAGATATATGTGTTATATCTTTTGGGTAGAAGTTTATGATATTAAGTGTTGTAATATCGAGAATGATGTTAAGCATATGTAAATATATATATATATATGTTTGTATGAATGAAATCTTTATTTTCTATATGAATATAAGATTAAGATTAATTTGTGTGTTCTTAAAACTCATACTTATGGTAAGTTAATGACTCATAATTATATGAAATGTTTTGAACCCCTCGTGAATGGGCCTTGAAAATTACGACTAGGATAAGTTCATACACTCATATAATTGTGGCAAGTTCTGAACTCATAAGTGTGGTAAGTTTAATGACTGGTAATAATTATGTGTGAATGGAAATTGCAACTTTTGTGTAAAGTTTGTGTTAATAATCTGATATGATTTAAAAGGGATAGTAAATGTGTTAAGTACTATATGTACTATGTGTAATTTGAATAAATATGCGATTATGTGAGAATTAATGTAAGATTTTTATTTAAATTAATATATCATTTTATTTAAATGATAATGCCGAAATCGAAAACCAACGAGAAGAACAATGATGAATAATGAAGGAGGTCAAGTGACCCGATGCAAAATTTTGCGGATATGATAGCAAGAAGCTATGGAAAATAGGGCTCCAATGAGAGGAAGAAGCGAGGAATCGGCCGGTGAAAGATTGGCTAACTTTAAAGACTTTAAAGCGGTGGGACCGTCTGAATTCAAAGGAACCACAGATCCGATTGAAGCCCAAACTTGGGTGAAGGAGATGGAGAAAGCATTCGTCATTGCGCGAGTGGCAGAAGAGCAAAAGACGACTTTTGCAACTTATCTGATGAAGGAAGAAGCCAATTATTGGTGGGAGACTAATCAGGCGAGAGCTGGTACAGCAGTGGTGTTGTGGACAAGATTCAAAGAGTTGTTCTTTGAGAACTACTTCTCACCGAGCATGCAATCCAGGATGGAAGTCAAATTTTTAGAACTTAAGCGAGAGAACATGTCGATTTACGAATCTGTTTGCCAAATTCAACGAGTTGGCAAGATTTGCACCTCATCGGTGGACATGAAGCGAAGAAAAGCGAGAAGATTCGAGAATGGGCTGAAGCCGGGGATATTCAACAAGGTAGCAGTATTGCAGATCAATACGTTCGCGACTTTGATGGAGAAAGCGTTAATTGCTGAAGGAGGGAGCGAAGCAGAGTCTCGATTTCATCAAGAGAAGAAGAAGAAGACCAATGATGGTGGAAGTAACCCTAACAAAAGGAAATGGAGTGAGAATACACAGTCAGGTAATAAAACAGAAGATAATAGGAAAGGGAGGGAGCCATGTGCAATTTGCGGGAAGAATCATGCTAGAGTTTGCCTGAAGAAGAAGGGAGTCTGTTATAACTGTGGGCAAGAGGGGCACATGTTGCCCAATTGTCCCAGTCTGAAGAAGATACAAGGTTGTTATGCCTGCGGATCAACTGATCATTTTGTTCGGAACTGTCCGAAGGAGAATGTGAAAAAGGAAAGTGGCAACAAGGTACCCAGTGGCAGAACCTTGGCAACTCGGGGACCTGCACAACTAGGAAGACCAACGGCCCGTACATTCAACATGGCGAGCGAGAAGATCGATTAGGTTGCCGGGAGGTGGTAGTAGTGGTAACAATTTCGTTTAGAACTTAAATTACTGCGAGAATTATGAGTAAGATATTTACGTGAATTGTTTTTTTTTATAGATTCAAGTCACATGTTAGAATTTGAAACACAAATTAATATTGTGTTGATAAAAATGAATTGATGATACAACTTTAAAAGATTGTAGAGAATAAGAAAGCGGTGATTAGAGGGAATCCTTTTAAGGAGGGTGAATGTGATAACTTGAGATTTGAATAATCAAAAATTTACGAATAATTTTTTTTATTTATTAATATTAATATTAATTATCAATTTTGTGACAAGTAATTGTGATCTGAGTCTCGAGAAAGTCAATTTGTGTATTGACTAATAAATTTAGAGTAGAGTTGTGCTTAACAAGATTAGAAACCCTAACCCTAATTTACGGATAGGGATTCGATAGAAAATATAATTAAAATAATTATATTAATGAGTATGTGTTTATCTTGTATAGAATTTTTGATCGATGATTGATGGGATAAGGTTTAAAATTATTAAACCCTAATAAGAGATTAGAAACCCTAATCTCGATTTAGAAACCCTAACGTCTGAGTTTAGAAACCCTAATTATGCATGCGAAAACCTAATTTTGAATTAAGGAATCCTAAACCCTAATTAGAAACCCTAATCCTAATTGGGAAGCCTAATGTGTGTATTAAACTTTAATATGATTAGAAAACCTAAATTATATTTTAGTTATTTTAATTTCTATTTTACAAACCCTAATTGTAATTTAGAAAATTTATTTTTCTAATTAAAACCCTAATTAAGTGGGTTATAAACCTAATGACCATTTTGACCTTAATTGCTAAATTAGGCAATTTTAATTAGGAATATTAATCCTAATTAACAAGATTGAATTTTATGATTAGGAAATATTAATATAATTATTGAATCCTAATTATAATTTTGGAATATTAATTTTCTATTTTGAAAACCGAAATTCGAAAATCTTGAAAATTAAATTGTAAACCTAAAGGATTTAAACCCTAAACCCTAAAGGGTTCAAACTCTAAACCCTAACCCAAACCTTAAACCCTAAGGGTTTGTGAATTGGACAAGTATGCTATTAAAATTAATTTACAAATGACCAAAATGCCCTTTTAGTTTATTTTAATTTGATTACTTGCATAATTGTTAGGTACTTTAGTTGTTGAACAACTTTGTTGACTTGTGTGACACAAAATCAACAGCAAAAATCGTCCAAGTGATCAAAGCAACAACATATGTCATAATATAAATAGATTCAAGAGAGAGAAAGTCTCAAAATTTAGCCATTTTGCTCTCAAACTCTCCATAACTCATTCTCTCTCTAGAACCTCCAAATTTCTCAAGTAATTCAGTCCTATAATAAGTTACTAGAACACCAAAAACAGATAAGGAGATCATAGATCAAGATTTGATAAGAAAAGGTATAGCCCTAAATTTATATTTGATCTTGTATGCTAAGAAAAAATTTTGTGTTTTTGTGTTTAGATCTTTGCTAGAGGATGTTTTATGTTGATCTATGATGATCAAACATATATCCATAGCATCAAAGTGCCTTAAAAGGTGTTTTTCAAATCATCCAAGAACAAAATTGTGAGTCCGACAAGCTAATGTCGAGGGGCCACAATTCTTGTTCGTTTATTATTTTTGTTGTTTTAAAGTTGTTACATGTATCCCTTGTATGTGGTCTTTAAGATTCAAGTGGAATCGATGTCATTAGATGTCTAGATTTGAAGAGTTATTATAGATCAAAACCCGTTGATTTGGGCTTGATCAAAAACTATAAATCTGGGTTACCGAAAATTCATTTTCAAAGTGTCGACAACATCTTTAAGCTCTTTGATCATCGATTTTGTTAGTTTTGGATTATTGTTTTGTATTTGATTTGTAGCTTTGTTGTATGTACACTCTAGATCCATGGCCTTAGATTTCCTTAAAAAAATCAACAGATCAAGTGTAGTTAGTGGTCAAAGTAGGCCACTTGACCGATTTACATTTTGGAATTTCCGAAAAAAGAAGAACATAAAAATTTACGACAACCTTTGACCAGTGTTATAACTTGTATATTTGTTGTTGTGGTATTTGTGGTTAATGTATATGTTATTTGTGACATGTATAATATATAGTTGAACCATTAAATCTTGAATCATGATGATCGAACAAAGATATAATTGAACATCAAAATGGTACCTAATTTATGCAGGTTTTACAGGTTACCCGAAAACCCGGAACACACATTGACAGTAACTTTGAAGATTCGGATCTCCTTGATGAGAAGTTTTATGACCAAATTGATAATAGGATATTGTAGTATTACATATATTCTACAACATCAAGATCTTCTCTTTAGCTTGAAACATGTAGATTCGAGAAGAAATTAAATACGGTCGAACCAGACACCTTGAACAACATTTTGTCGGTGTTCTTGAGCACAAGAACACCTAAAGGCAACAGACAAGTGTGTCGCTAAAGGTTATAGCGACAGTTTTATTTATTTTATTTTCTGAATATTCCGGAAATTATTTAAAAATAGAAATAAATTATAAAAATTACCAAAAATGGTTTTAAAAATTATTTTAAATTATGAAAAATAATTTTTGACCAATTGGAATATTTTTCTTTAATATTTATAATTATTTAAATATTAAAAAGTATTTAATTTATTTAATTAGTGTATTAAATAAATTAGAGAAAAATGATTTAATATTATAAAAAAATCATTTTAAATAAGAATAATGTATTTAAAAATATTTTGAGTTATAAAATGTGACTTTTAATATTTTTGGAGAATTTTCATTAATAAATTAATATTAATGATATTAGATTTATTTAATTATTAAATTAAATAAATAAGATAAAAATGATTTTATTAATTTAAAAATCATTTTAAATAAGAATAAAGTGTTAGAAAATATTTTAAATTATAAAATATAATTTTCAATATTTTTGGAGAATTCTCATTAATAAATTAATATTAATGATATTAGATTTATTTAATTATTATATTAAATAAATGAATTAAAAATGATTTTATTGATTTAAAAATCATTTAAAAATGAGAAAAATGAATTAAAAATATTTTAAGTTATAATTAATTACTTTTAATATTTTGATAATAATTTCATTAATATTTAAATATTAATGGTGATGATTTAAAAATGATTTTAATTATTTTAAAAATCATTTAAGTAGAATATTGATGATTTAAAAATATTTTAAGTTATTAATAATAACTTTAATATTTTGACAAGTATGTTATTAATATTTTTATATTATTAAATATTAATAATGATAAGATTATTTGATAATTAAATCATTTAAAAATGATTTAAGTGTTTGAAAAATTATTATAAATTATAATAATTGTTTATAAATTATTAAAAGCTTAGAAAAATATTATAAATGATATTTGACTTATCTAAAATAATATTGAAGCTTAGAGACCAAGTTTAATTGATAATCAATGTGTTAATTGTCGGATAGGGTGACGAACAACAGAATGGATAGAAGTCCAACGAATAGAACTAGTTAGACTTGTTAAGTGTTTATATAGGTTATAAACACTAATGTGGCTATGTGGTAATGTGTACAGGAGAAGTTTGGTTGTAAAATACGATTATTACGTGTTATAAATGATTGTCTTAATTGTGAGGCCATTTGTTGAATATAGGTCTTACGAACATATTAATTATATTGTGTAGTTGTAATCAACGCGGAAGGCAAGTTTCTAACTCAACCTTGAGTTATATTCATTCAATTATTATAATGGTTAATTATTGCTAATTATACCATGTCGAGGGAATTTATTGTTGATTATTAGCAGTTAGTGCATGATTAATAATTCAAATTAAATTACTAATTAGGAGAATATACATTTGTAGAATAAGCTTTGTTGTTGGATATTCATATTAAGTAGAAGATAGAATTGACGATCTGAGATAATTCACATTTTTATTGTCAAATTATGTTGAGAAATGTCTTAGCTAATTATTACGGCTGAGGCGCACATTTGTTAGAACTTGATAAATTCGAGAAGAGAATTCAATTGTTATTGATAGATCGATGCCAATTATTTTGGCTAGATCGATAAGTAAATAAATTTGAAATCACAATATTTAGTTGTTAAATCAAAATCTTGATTACGAGGCCGAAGAACAACCTTTTATATAAAGGGAACAAAATTTTAAGTCGTATATATAACCATTCTTGTGACGACCTAAGTATTATGCATAATATCGAATTACAAGGTTGGTAGGCTCTAAGTACTTGCGAGAGGGTATGATTTAATCTTTATGGTTATCGATACTCCTGCGTATGTATCAAAGTAAATCTTTGATAGATACCGAGAAAGTAGAAGTTCTAGATCGATGGATCGCTTCGACATAAATCTGGAAAACATTCCACTTTGTTATTAAGTAGAATTGATTCTTGTTTATTCATAGAATATCGTAGAAACTTTGAAAGCGTTGTACTCTTTCATTATCGATTATTATTGCGGAGAATGTTAGAAGACTTGATATTGATTTCTATACCTTTATTGTATGTCTTAACTTGAGGGCAAACTTGTTGCTCACCCTTGCTATAAATAAAACACATTTGATTAGGAGCGAAGAGGCGGTGGGTCGAAAGAAGAACAAAGGCAAAGGCAAGATCTTTGGAGTAGTATAATGAACATTATTATTATTATGTTGTATTGTAAACCCTTTTTGTTTATCTAAAGGGTATGTTTGTAATTTTAAGGTTAGTGGACACAGGACTTATGTATTAACAACTTATGTTAATGAGTTATGTATTCTATTTCTATATGAATGGGTAGTTAGATATTATTATATTGTGGATCGTGAACACCAAACTCAAAATTCGGGTAACTTGATTTGGGGTGTGAAAATCTTACGGTCTTATTTGACTATCAAATTAGGGTTTATTAAAATAATAATAGGGTCTTGCATGTTACATTAAAACCTGTTTCACACATTAAACTTACACATATAACATACATATTTATAACACACAAAAATAATAATATTCTCTTTCCTTGAACAAACTCCAAAATTAGGGTTTGGATTCCATATCCGATTTATCCGCATATATATACCTTTATTAATTAAGTTAAAAAATTAACTTAATTAATATAAATTAAATTCATATAATATAATAAAATAAAATAATTATTATAATAATTCTAATAACCATTTCATATATTATTTAAATAATATAAAATCATATTTTCATGGAAAATAATTAATGAAACATTTCTACTATAAAATTAATTATTATAAGAATATAATTTATAATGATCAATAATTCTAAAATAAAATTATTTGTAAATATTCATGTAATAAATATATTTTTATTTATCATATAAATACATATACACATTATCTTGTACAAATCCTCATCTTTAAAATAAATAATGTGGATATGTGGTAATGTGTCTAGGAGAAGTTTGACTGTAAAATACAGTGTTACGTGTTATAAATGATTGTGCTAATTGTGAGACCGACATTGTTGAATATAGGTCTTACGAACATAGTTAATTATATTGTGTAGTTGTAATCAACGCGGAAGGCAAGTTTCCTAACTCAACCTTGAGTTATATTCATTCAAATATTATAATGGTTAATCATTGCTAATTATACCATGTTCAGGGAATTTATTGTTAATTATTCGCAGTTAGTGCATGATTAATAATTCAAATTAAATTACTAATTCAGAGAATATACATTTATAGAATAACTGTTGTTGGATATTCATATTCGTAGAAGATAGAATTGACAGTACAGATAATTCCTGTTTATTGTCAAATTATGATGAGAAATGTCTTAGCTAATTATTCTGGCTAGACGCACATTTGTTAGAACTTGATAAATTCGAGAAGAGAATTCAATTGTTATTGATAGATCGATGCCAATTATTTTGGCTAGATCGATAAGTAAATAGAATTTGAAATCACAGTATTTCGTTGTTAAACCAAAATCTTGATCCTGAGACTGAGAAGGACAACCTTTTATATAAAGGGAACAAAATTTTTAAGTCGTAAATCGACCATTGCGCGCGACCTAAGTATTATGCATAATATCGGGTACAAGGAGTTGGCCGGCTCAAGTATTTGCAGAGGGGTATGATTTAATCTTTATGGTTATCTGATACTCCTGCGTATGTATCAAAGTAAATCTTTGATAGATACCCGAGAAAGTAGAAGTTCTAGATCCAATGGATCGCTCAACATAAATCTGGAAAACATTCCACTTTGTTATTGCGTAGAATTGATTCTTGTTTATTCAATAGAATATCGTAGAAACTTTGAAAGCGTTGTACTCTTTCATTATCAGTTTATTGTTGCGGAGAATGTTAGAAGACTTTATATTGATTTCTATACCTTTATTGTATGTCTTAACTTGCGGGGCAAACTTGTTGCTCACCCTTGCTATAAATAAAACATTTCAGCTAGGAACGAAGAGGCCAGCGGGTCAAAGAAGAACAAAGGCAAAGGCAAGATGCTGGAGTAGTATAATGAACAGTATTATTATTATGTTGTATTGTAAACCCTTTTTGTTTATCTAAAGGGCATGTTTGTAATTTTAAGTTTAGCAAACCTGGGACTTATGTATTAACAACTTATGTTAATGAGTTATGTATTCCTATTTCTATATGAATGGGTAGTTAGATATTATTATATTGTGGATCGTGAACACTAAACTCGGGGGTCAGGTAACCCAGATTTGGGGGTGTCACAGTTTAGATTTTTAATAATACGAATATGAAAATTAGGTTTAAAGTTCACTAATTAGCATTAAGATTGCTAAATTAGCGATTAGGTTCACGATTAGCAAATTAGGGTTACTAATTTGTCAATTAGGGTTATAAATTAATAATTATGGTTTTCTAAATTTAGAAATTAGGGTTTCTAATTAATTAAGGTTTTCCATAAATAGGGTTAATATTTATAATACATGACATTCATAACCTAAAGTAATTACTTGAAAATCTTACAGTCTTATTTGACTATCAAATTAGGGTTTATTAAAATAATAATAGGGTCTTGCATGTTACATTAAAACTGTTTCACACATTAAACTTACACATATAACATACATATTTATAACACCTGAAAAATAATAATATTCTCTTTCCTTGAACAAACTCCAAAATTAGGGTTTGGATTCCATATCTGATTTATCTGGCATATATATACCTTTATTAATTAAGTTAAAAAAATTAACTTAATTAATATAAATTAAATTCATATAATATAATAAAATAAAATAATTATTATAATAATTCTAATAACCATTTCATATATTATTTAAATAATATAAAATCATATTTTCATGGAAAATAATTAATGAAACATTTCTACTATAAAATTAATTATTATAAGAATATAATTTATAATGATCAATAATTCTAAAATAAAATTATTTGTAAATATTCATGTAATAAATATATTTTTATTTATCATATAAATACATATACACATTATCTTGTACAAATCCTCATATTTAAAATAAATAAAAAAATTTATACGCAAAATTTCTGATTTAATTTTATAAAAAATATCGGGTTGTTATAGCAGAGATGATAAAAAGTTGATGGAGTTGTAAATACATGAATACTTAGTGTTGAATTTGATCTAAAATCGTTATTCCACAATTGTATGATGTGTTATGACAAAGTCACTCGATGACAGCTGTGACGCCCCCAAAACAGGAATACATCACCTATTCTGAGTCGCCAAATACATGGTACAGAATACAAATACAATCTTAAATATACAACATGAGCTGTGAGTTTGAATACAAATATTATTTACTAGAGAGTATACAAACTCAAAAGGAGTCCTCATTACTATTATTATCACACTATTTCATAGAATAGTGAGAGGACTACTAATGCAAACATCTAGGACCATCACTGCTCCCCGACTAGTCCCAAATTTACGCTTCTCATTTCAAGAGAATAAAGTGAGGGTGAGCTCAACTAGCCCAAGAAGAAATATTATGACTAAGATAATGCGTAATAAATTATCATTAGCCTTCAACAAAGATAACAACCGATAGAATATAATAGACAACAAGTTTTAGATCAAAAGCTCAGCAATGAAATAAACAATCCATTAGAAGAGTCAAGTAAAATATAAAATCTACTATCTTCTATGATTTAAAAAGTTTTTTTTACCAACTTTATCGCTGAGACTCAGCTTAATAAATAATCCACATCATTAACTCATCCCTGCACTACAGGCCAAGGATATTTTTAGTATCACGACCACGAATTATCCATGCACTACGGGCCAAAGATAATCGTGTTTTTATCAACGGTCCTGATCATGCCATAAAACAATTCATATTTGCACCCTTGGCCGAAGAGAATCCATAGCCATAATCATACCAAAAACTTTCCATCAATGCACTACGGGCTAATGAGGACTTTTACCACATCATTTGTAACATTACGGTCATGATTACACCGAATAATCCCTGGTCAAAATCATACCAAGTCCATCTATGCACTACAGGCCACAAATGACTTTCAACAAAATATAAACATTAGGATGATGACAATGATATAAGAATTCAATAAAACAAGTTCAAGAATTAATTTATCCAGGAATCAATAACGTCCAAATCGTCAACATGATACTTCTTTGTGGAATAAAATTTTAAGAATGATTAGAAGAATATTTCCATGAAAAGATACTGGATGAAGCGCAAATATCAAGGATATTCCACTAATTTCATGGAGTATAGAAGTTAAAACTTTAACCAACTGAGTATAATAGAGAATGGAATAACAAAAGAAATCACCAAGCATACGATAGACCACACAGACAGGTTATTCCAACAGAATAATAAATAACGGAAACAATTCCCACAGAAAAACGCATGCATGTGATATTCCAATGTAATAATAAAGACGTAATCGTGTCCCAAATCAGAAAATGTATAGATGGGATATTCCAACAGAATAATAAATAATGGAACCAGGTCATGCGTTAAGCACAGATAGGATGTTCCAACAGAATGATAAATAATGGAATCAGGTCCGACGTAAACGCACAGACAGGATGTTCCAGCAGAATAATAAAGAATGGAAAAACAGAAGAATTTCACCAAGTATAGGGTAGCCCGCGTATACAGGTTATTCCAACAGAATAATAAAGAATGGAATAACAGAAGTTCTCTTCATGGATAAGAAAGAAATAATACTCCCTCTGAGTACAACAAATAATATACCTTATCTTAAAAAGAAGAGTACTGGATATAGGAGTAGTGAAGTAGCAGAATACATTTCTTCTTTCTCTCTATAATTTCTCTCTATAATAATTCCTCTAAAGCTTTTGTGAATTGGTGAGAAATGAAGGAAGAATGAGCTTCTATTTATAGGAAAATATAGTTTCGATAATTGCACGTTTTGGGACTCAAAAATTACAGTATAATACCTTCCTCTTTTTCTTCATTTTTAATTTAGTCCTGCAAGTATTATCAAATTTGCACCAACTTCCCTAATAGTAAATAATGTGAATCAATAGTAAATCATGTGACTCAATAGTTCTAATCATGTGATAAAAATAATTACATTATAGTACCAACATCTATACCTCCATTTTTAACTTAGTCATGCAAGTATTATTAATTTTGCACGACCACCCCTAATAGTATAAGAATGTGAATCAATAGTACCCCGTGAATAATAACTCGTGAATAGTAACTCGTGAATAGTAACTCGTGAATAGTAACTCATAAATAGTAACTCGTGAATAGTACTCTGACACGAAAAGTGCTCCGAATACCCGAGTGAACAATATAACCCTCCAGACATCAATTATCATCGAAATAAATGTCAATTTCCACTAACACTAATAATCCCAATACAGTGGAACAATCAATTTCATCTTTAATCAACACAACTTATTCATCATTAATATTATAACTCACAATATTTAACAACCGTGTCGCTCCTGTGAAAGAGGGGGCTTTCCGATATAAGGATTTCTCCTTATTAAGCCTTGCAATTAGGTGACCAAACCTCTCTTAATGTAACTTCTAGACATTGTCAATATTGTAAATAATAATATGAATAACTTTGTCGCCTCAATTATTGATTTAATAATAATAAATATTATGCGAGATGATACTTTGTGACAATAATTGAATCAATAATATGAAAGATATGATGCAACAATTCTCAGAATAATAATTGAGTATAACCGAGTGACTTCTCACGTAAGCATCAATAATCAATACCGTGTGTCTACTATGCAACCACGCCAGACATCGTATTTCTTTTAACACCGGGTGTTTCAACAGCTAACGTAAAACTTTCGCCGTTATTTTCATAAAATATTTTTGTCATTTTCTCAATCCGATATAATTCCGCTCTTGAGGTCCACTAATGATTGTCGCATTGCCGTGCATTTGGATATTCCCCGACAAAAAGAATATTCCCCGACCAATCGAATATTATATAATAACTTGCGTACTTTGCAAAATTTATAAATATAACCCACAACTATAATATTATATCAAATCCACACCATAATATTTAAAAAATTATTTTGAGAAAATTAAATATTTATTCATAAAATCTGGGGTCTCACAATCTCCCCTCCTTATGGAATTTCACCCTCGAAATTTATGTACGTACTTGGTATGCTGAACATGTGAGGATACCTCGACTTCATTTCAAATTCTAACTCTTGAGGTATAACCTTTGAGTGTTGAATACGATTCTTCTTATCAAAGATTTTAACACGTATCTCCTCAAACGTTAAATCAGCCGGTATCTCATCCGGTTCTAAATTAATAATATGGTTCGGGTCGTCCACATATTTACGTAACGTCGATACGTAAAAAAAAAAGTTATGAACACGCGACATACTTGGCGGTAAAATTAGTCTATAAGCCACAGTTCCTACTCGATCGAGGATTTCAAATGGGTCAATTAAATCGAGGGTTGAGATTTCCTCTCTTCATCGATTCTTGCTTCTAGAATAACGCCCTCTTGAACCTTCTTAATTCTTCACATTCATCAGCTCCGGGTGTGTAGCTTGAGCGGCTTTAACTTTATCGATTAAAGTCGATTCTAATCGTATATTCATTATCTTCACGTGGGTTCATATATTCGCACTTGTAACTGCATACGATCTTCTACTCAATGTGTCAGCTACCATGTTCGTACTTCCACGATGATATTGAATGGTACGATCGTAATCTTCAACAGCTCGAGTCAACGTCTTTGGCACGCTATACATTCGTTTTAGTTGAAGAAATAATTAAGGGTTTTAGAAATGGGTTTTGTACTGGGGTCAATACAAAATTCGATTTCACGCTCTAGGGGTAGGCTAAGAAGTCTTCAAGAATACGGCAGTAAATTTATTAACAATAGAAATATCATTCAAAACTATGACTCTCATCCAAGACTTGGATAGCACGTCACATTGATACCTATCAACTTGCCACCGTCATTCACGACGTTGCCTACAGAAAGTCTGCCTTCGGTGCATTCCACACAAGAAAGTCAACAACGAAAGGATCGAGACTCTTTATTTATGGCTTGATATGACAATGATTGACTTTAGTGGTTTGGTTACTTTGAATTCGCATAACAGGTTAGTTAGGAGTATGAAAGCTAACAACCTTACGAAAAGTATGATGAGTAGTTAACTAATTATTCCTAAAATCACATCAAAGACAAGTATTTTCAAAGAGATACGATCGACATGTAACGTGAAAGTATTGATTTGAACAAGATTTATAAATAGTGGAGGTAATGAAGGTTTCTCCCAACTGAGTTTCAACAGATAAATAAAAATCTAACTTCTCCAGAGTTAAATTCGAACATTGAACACAACTAGGTGAAATAAAAGAGTGAGTAGAACCGGTATCTAACACGGTATAGACTTCGCAAGAGTTTATGACTAACATACCCGTGATAATTTTATTCAGGTTCCTCGTCACGAAAAAAACGCTCTCTCTTAAACTATTGGCTTTGGCTTGTCTAGGACATACTTTGGTGCCTCCATCCTAGCTGAACTTGTCTTCGGTGAACGACAAAATCGGGCTAAGTGATCTTCTCTTCCACAATTATAGCATGCTTTGGACAGCATCACGCAGTTTGGACTGATGTGTCCCTCCTGTCCTCATTTGAAATATACGACCGGTGGTCGTTCTTCTTCCTTTGAAATGGGTGATGGTGTTGCTGTCTTTCCATCATTATTGAACCTTCTCTTCTTGAAATTTCCACTTCTATTATCTTGGCCATGATTACCACTGAAGTGGTTACCATTCTTGCCATGATAATTTCCCCCACGATGGTTATCATTGTTCCGATGACCATTGCCACCGATATGATTATTATCGTGTTGATGCTCGTTACCTTTTGGTTGTGTTGACTCATTATCGCGCTCCAATAACTGAGCCCTATTCACAACATCTGAATACAAATACAGTTTATGAGAAATAAGATATTGACGTATCTCCAGTTTCAAACCTCTTAAAAACATTCGCGTCATTCACTCCTCATTATCGACCAAATGGGATGCAAACCGGGATAACTCCGCAAATTTAGCCTCGTATTGCGACACGGTCATATTGTTTTGCTCCAGCTTGATGAACTCCACCTCCTTTATGTGACATATACTTTCGGGAAAGTACTTGTCGTTGAACAGCTCTTGGAACTTCTCCCAAGATATCTTTAGTGCGTCAGTCTGGGTGCATTTTACAGATTTCCACCAGTAATCTGTCTCTTCACGCAACATAAAGGTGGCAAAGGGAACCTTTTGCTCCTCCGAGCATCCCAAGATATCAAATATCCTGGTGATTTACTTTAACCATGTCTCCGCCTTAAGTGGTTCTGGCTTTCCCAAAAACTCCGGTGGTCCTAGCTCCTTGAACTGCTTAGCGGTGACCAACCGTGGGTTGCCATTATTTCCTCCTGTATTATGAATAGGAGTCTCCCTCGTTTGGTGTTGCATGAATTCTAAAAAGCTCCTAAACGTACTGTCGTTCGTCATTTGGTCAGTGTGGTTATTTACAGCAGGATTATAGCCATCCTGTTGCACATTCTCCTGATTATTGATCTGTGGAGACTCAACGGTCTCATGTGCACCATTGCTATTCTCAACATTCTCGGATGTCATTTTCAAATACTGCCACAAAAAAAGGGTTAATTAACATATCACATATTATCCATATACTCTGACCGACCAATTAAATATCAAATAAACTTAGGTAGGTCATACTAGCGAGGAATTCCCCGTCTCTCCCCTCCTAGTTCTATTCTCACATCTTAGCCAGGGATCATATCCCTAAGCTTTGATACCAACTGTGACGCCCCCAAAACAGGAATACATCACCTATTCTGAGTCGCCAAATACATGGTACAGAATACAAATACAATCTTAAATATACAACATGAAAATGTCGCGGCTTGAATACAAATATTGTTTACTAGAGAGTATACAAACTCAAAAGGAATCCTCATTACTATTATTATCACACTATTTCACAGAATAGTGAGGACTACTAATGCAAACATCTAGGACCATCACTTTGTTCCTCGACTAGTCCCAGCTACGTTCTCATTTCCTGAAGAGAACAGTGAAAGAAAGGGTGAGCTCAACTAGCCCAGTAAGAAATATTATGACTAAGATAATGCAGAATAAATTATCATTAGCCTTCAACAGTATAACAACTGATAGAATATAATAGACAACAAGTTTTAGATCAAAAACTGCAGCGAAATAAACAATCCATTAGAAGAGTCAAGTAAAATATAAAATCTACTATCTTCTATGATTTAAAAAGTTTTTTTTACCAACTTTATCACTGAGACTCAGCTTAATAAATAATCCACATCATTAACTCATCCCTGCACTACAGGCCAAGGATATTTTTAGTATCACGACCACGAATTATCCATGCACTACGGGCCAAAGATAATCGTGTTTTCATCAATGGTCCTGATCATGCCATAAAATAATTCATCTTTGCACCCTTGGCCGAAAAGAATACATAGCCATAATCATACCAAAAACTCGTCCCATCAATGCACTACGGACCAATGAGGACTTTTACCACATCATTTGTAACATTACTGGTCATGATTACAATCAATAATCCTCGGTCATAATCATACCAAGTCCATCTATGCACTACATGTGCCACATATGACTTTCAACAAAATATAAACATGAGGATGATGACAATGATATAAGAATTCAATAAAAGAAGTTCAAGAATTAATTTATCCAGGAATCAATAACGTCCAAATTGTCAACATGATACTTCTTTGTGTAGTAAAATTTTAAGAATGCTCAGAAGAATATTTCCATGAAAAGATACTGGATAAAGCGCAAATATCAATGATATTCCACTAATTTCATGGAGTATAGAAGTTAAAACTTTAACCAACTGAGAATGGAATAACAAAAGAAATCACCAAGCATACGATAGACCACACAGACAGGTTATTCCAACAGAATAATAAATAACTAAAATGGTCCCACAGAAAAGCGCATGCATGTGATATTTCAATGTAATAATAAAGACGTAATCGTGTCCCAGCAATGAAATGTATAGATGGGATATTCCAATGTAATAATAAATAATGGAACCAAAGTCATGCGTAAAAGCACGATAGGATGTTCCAACAGAATGATAAATAATGGAATCAGTCCCGACGTAAACGCATGCATGTGATGTTCCAAAGAGAATAATAAAGAATGGAAAAATGTAAGAATTTCACCAAGTATAGGGTAGCCTGCAGATATCTGAGTTATTCCAATGTAATAATAAAGAATGGAATAATGTAAGTTCTCTTCATGGATAAGAAAGAAATAATACTCCCTCCGAGTACAACAAATAATATACCTTATCTTAAAAAAGAAGAGTAATTGGATATAGGAGTAGTGAAGTAGCAGAATACATTTCTTCTTTCTCTCTATAATTTCTCTCTATAATAATTCCTCTAAAGCTTTTGTGAATTGGTGAGAAATGAAGGAAGAATGAGCTTCTATTTATAGGAAAATATAGTTTCGATAATTGCACGCTTTGGGGACTCAAAATTACAAAGATAATACCTTCCTCTTTTCTTCATTTTAATTTAGTCCTGCAAGTATTATCAAATTTGCACCAACTTCCCTAATAGTAAATAATGTGAATCAATAGTAAATCATGTGACTCAATAGTTCTAATCATGTGATAAAAATAATTACATTATAGTACCAACATCTATACCTCCATTTTTAACTTAGTCATGCAAGTATTATTAATTTTGCACGACCACCCCTAATAGTATAAGAATGTGAATCAATAGTACCCCGTGAATAATAACTCATGAATAGTAACTCGTGAATAGTAACTCATGAATAGTACTCCGACACGAAAAGTGCTCCGAATACCCGAGTGAACAATATAACCCTCCAGGCATCAATTATCATCGAAATAAATGTCAATTTCCACTAACACTAATAATCCCAATACAATGGAACAATCAATTTCATCTTTAATCAACATAACTTATTCATCATTAATATTATAACTCACAATATTTAACAACCAGGTCGTTCCCAGGAAAGAGGGGGCTTTCCGATAAGGATTTCTCCTTATTGGCGCGCAATTAGGTGACCAAACCTCTACTTAAAAGAACTTCTAGACATTGTCAATATTGCAAATAATAATATGAATAACTTTGTCGTCTCAATTATTGATTTAATAATAATAAATATTATGCAGATGATACTATGAAAATAATTGAATCAATAATATGAAAGATATGATGCAGCAATTACTGTAGCAATAATTGAGTATAACTGAGTGACTTCTCACGTAAGCATCAATAATTAATACCGTGTGCTACTATGCAACCACGCCAGATTCGCATTTTTTAACACCGGTGTGTCAACAGCTAAACTGTAAAAACTTCCGCCGTTATTTTCATAAAGTATTTTTTATCGTTTTCTCAATCCAAAAATAATTACATCATGGGGTCCACTAATGATTGTACTGCCGCATTTAATATTCCCCGACAAAAAGAATATTCCCCACCAATCGAATATTATATAACAACTTGCGTACTTTGCAAAATTTATAAATATAACCCACAACTATAACATTATATCAAATCCACACCATAATATTTAAAAAATTATTTTGAGAAAATTAAATATTTGTTCATAAAATCTGGGGTCTCACAACAGCATCCTCAAATGGGCTGTTAATACAGTATATCATCATGACGTCATTTTAAAACTAATTTTAAAATTTTAATTTGCCAACGGGGTTTGGCTATACCTAAATATTTCGATTGAATTGAATTATTCATATGAGTCTAAGCTATTAGATTCGGCTAGACCAACGTTTATGATAACTCTAAGCATTCTTTGAAAATTTTCCCGAACCGAATTATTTTGGTGCAGAATCCGATAACTCTTAGGTACAAATTTTGTGCCAATAAGTGCATGGCATAACGTGCTAATTACCTTATATGTCTATAAGTTATGATGGTTTGCGGATGAATTTCCATATAACCTTTTCGAAAATGAAAGTTCGTAGTCTATATGACTCCTCAGTATGATTTGAATAATTTAATTCTTGTGTGAGATGTTTTGGGTAGCAGCTGCTACTATGTATGAAAGGTATAAGGTGTAAGGTAAATTTCGGAGACTAAATTTTTAGAATAAGTGGTGAATGTGACAACTCGAGGATTTGGATATTTATTAAAATCTTAAAATATTGAATTAAGGTTAAATAATAAACCTAGACAGAAAATAAGTGAATGGATTTGACATTTATAGAAAAAAAATTTATGGATTTCAAATTTTTGTGGTGAAATATTCATGATTAAGTATATAAGTGTATATGTTCTGTGTATGGTCATATATGTGTACAGAATGTGGTTAAGGGTCAAGGGTTGACCAGATAAACTATATTTGTGGCAAACCCTAATATTATATTAAGAACATCAGCGTTCAGTTAAAAAACCCTAACTATTGATAAGAAACCCTATTACCGGCTCTGGAAACCCTAATTTCAGTACCGGGAATCCGAAACCCTAATTCATAATATTAAAACCCTAATTTGGGGATTTAAATGCTATGTATAAGGTTTTTATGTATTAATTACAAATCTAATTAGAGATAAGCCTAATGATTAATTAGAAATTTTAATAATTAGAAATCCTAATTCGTAAATTAAACACCCTAATTGGTAATTAGGTAATTTTAATTTTAATTAGAAAATATTAATCCTACTTAGCAAGTCCTAATATGATTAGAAAATTTTAATATAATTAGGAAACTCTAATTATAATTTAGAAATTATAATTTTCTATTTTCAAATCTAATTAGAAAATCCTAGAAAGTTTGTTTTTAAATATCTTAGGTTTTAACCCTAAGGGTTTGCATAAGTTACTAAATTGCCATTAAATTGGTGAGCTAAATGACTATATTGCCCTTGTGGATTATTGTAGGAAACTTGTAGATATAGCCTAGATGTAGTTGGTGAACCAACTAAGATATACCATGTGTCAAAAATCATAGCCATTATCTCAGCCAACTAGCAACAATAGATGCAATGTATCAATTTATAAAGATTAAAGAGAGAGAAAGGGCTCACTTGATTTTTGATATTTACCTAAGTCATTCTCTCTCTAAAATCCAAAAATGGGGAGTTAGAGAGAGTGAGATACAAAGCCAGGATCACCTCTTAACTTAACAAGATCAGATCATCAAGGTTAGATTCAAGATCAAAGCTAGAAAGAGGTATAAACCCAAATCTTAAAAATCTAATGATCTGATGATAGATGTTGTTATTTGTTGGTTAGAAATGTGTAAAATGGTGTTAAGTAGTGATCTGGGTTATTTGATCATGGATCTATAACATCTAGATGCACGAAATCAAGTTTTTAAAAACTGATCTATGAACCCTAAAACATGGTCTGACAGTCGAATGTCAGGGCTCATAGATCATTGCATGTTATTTATTTTTGTATTTTAAAGGTTTGTAGTTGTAGTGTGTTGTAAGGGCTTTGACCTGGAACTTGAATCAAGCCCAGATCATGTGTATATGGAAAGTTATAAGCCCTCAAAGTTCATTGACTGAGCACAAAATCTGGTTTCTAGGTAACCCAAAAACCCAGAAATCTCTGGCAGTCGTTTTGCAGGCCTTTGATCTTGCTGCTCTTGGATTGGTAGGTCATTTCGTTGGTTGGATATTGTAGCCTGGCATGTAGACTACATATAAAGTCACTAGATCACTTAGATCATAACCAGAATGAAAGATAATTGTGGTCAAAGTAGGGTTGACGAAATTGCTTTATGAAGGTTTCTGTAAAACCTAGATCTTCAAGGAGTACTTTCTGACCACTACTTTGACCGGTCTAGATCTCTTAGATTTGTTGTTGTTATGATGATTTAAGGTTATATAATTGTACACTGACATCTGTACTACATATTTGAACCTTCATATCGCACAAAACAACCCCTGAATTCAAGATTTAAAGGCCAAAAAATAGCACCCTAGACTGTTCTTCATTTTTGGGTTACCCAGAAATGAAGAACATGTCTGACAAGCTTTTAGATGGAGTATATCTTATTGTTGCGATATGTTTTGGCTATAATTCTTGTTTGTGGTTGTAGTGCTACATAAGTACTACAACTCTAACACCATTACAATCCCAGATATCAACTGGAACTTAGATCTAATTACGGTCAAACCTACCACCTTGTGGCACTGATATGAGTTTCTGGGCATGCTCAAGAATACCTATAGCGACGGTTCTGTCGCTATAGGGCCCTTTAGCGACATTTAATTTTGGAAATTAATTATTTTATTTATTAAATAGAAAAAAATGGTTTTTAATTATTAAAATACAAAATAAATTCCTAAAAATTATTTTAAAGTCCAAAAATGGGTTTTTAATTATTCTAATATATTTCATAAATATTTATTATTTTTGGAATAATAATGGTATTTAAGTTATTTAATTATAATATTAAATAAATTATTTAAAAATGATTTTAATACATGAAAAATCATGAAAATTTATATTATGGTATAAGAAAATATTTTAAATTATTTTTAGCAACTTTTAATATTTTGTGAAGAATTTCATTAATAAATTAATATTAATTGTAATTATTTTATTTACTAAATGTATTAAATAAATTATGGAAAATAGAATTAATGATTTATAAATCATATAAAAATGATTTAAGTGTTATAAAAATATTTTAAGTTATAAAATTTAACTTTTGATATTTTATCATGAAAAACATTAATATTTAATATTAATGGGATTTTCAGATAATGAATTTAATTGTTTAAAAATCATATATATATGATTTTAAGGTATTAAAATACTTTGATATATTATAAATAAATTATAATATTATGATATGATTTTCAAGAATATTTAATATTAAATAAATATTAATAATAATTGAATTATGTGGTATTTAATTCTTATAAATATGTTATTAATGATTGAAAAATCGTAATAAATGATAATAATTATTTAAAAATTATTATGAGCTTATGAAAAATATTTAGACTGATAATAAAATTATCTAAGATAATTGTTAAGTGTTTAGGTAGAGTTTAATTGAACTTAAATTCGATATTTGTCCGATTAGCCAATCAAGATGTCAGAATTGTACCCAACTCGACTCAGGCTATAAAAGTTTGACTTGAGGTTAGGTTTTATGTATTTTATAGACTGATAGGATTATGTGATAATATTTTTAGGTTATTTTAAATATTGTGATGATATTATTCTAATTTGTAGATCAATATTATTTATATTAGGTTTTTAGATAAAGCTAATTATATTGCATAATGGTAAATATCGGATTAGACAAGTTTTTCTTAACTCGACCTCGAGTTGTTTCATTCAAATATACTTGTGGTTAATCATTATTGATTGCCATGTCTATGAATTGTTGAATCGTACTCAGTGCATATTGCATGTATTCATCAGGTATGAAAGGCTGACCACCTTCATTACCATTCGGTCTAGATATAATTGATATGTTCATGTTCAATGTTCGTTCAGCTATGAAAAATTATCCATGCTAGTTCACAATTGTATTGTTGAATGTTAGCCAGCTATTATTCAAAAAAATTCTATCATGATATATCTTTAATTTATTAAACTTAAACTTGCTGGGCAAACTTGTTGCTCACCCTTGCTATATCATGATTAACATTGCAGATTAAGACGGATACGTCAGATACAGGAAATGACAAAGACAAGTCTAAATTTGGATTTTATATATGTGCAGCTAGAAATATAACAGTATTGTATGATAATAACATTATATGTCAGATAGGTTAATGAATTGTGTATATGTGAAGTTTACTCGACCTTGGGGTTAGTGTGTAAATGTATTGTATAAACAATTTATGTTTATATCTTTCGCAATAGTAATAGAATGATTGTACCAGATCCGCGGTGATTCGGGACCCGGATCTGGGGCCCTCACAGTTGGTATCAAAGCTGTAGGTTATACACCTTAGGTAGGGTTACTTTAGGCTAATAACCATAGTGGGATAAGGATAAGGACTAACTCAAATAGAGTTAGTGCGTTGATAAGATTCAAAGACGAATCTCGATAAGTTATAAAGATACGGAGTTGCCTAACTCTGAAAATAAACTTGGACAGTAGTGATAAATAGCTAGTCTAATAGACTAAAAGTACAGGGAAATGAGATCGTAAAACAAAACGATCATAGTATAGAAATGAATCGTAATTTATACGATGAGATCACCCCATGATCTGATAAGGTGATAGCAGGGAGAAGAATCAATCTAATGATTGAAAAGTTTACAACAAAGATTGTAGTATGTATATGAATTGTTACAGATTCAGGAAAGGATTATGAATACGGATTAAATGAAATTCGTATTGAGAATGGAGGTAGGATTAGGTGGGGATTTTAATTGAGGACTAATGTCAGCAGCTGAGTTGTATGATTCCTTGTTATGGGTAGGGAATTGTACTTGGTGTAAAAACCACTTAGTTTCTGGTACTGATAATTATTGGAATGTCTGTGTTGTGCTATTTGATATATACCTGTTGAGAAGGTGATTCTTTTCTCAAGTGTATAACAGATAGGTAGGGTATAGTTAGAGAATATAAGGTTAAGTGCGAGTTCTTAAAACTCATACTTATGGTACGTTCGTGACTCATAATTATATGAAATGTTTATGAACCCCTCAGTGAATGGATGCTAAAGGTCTGACTAGGACAAGTTCTTAAACTCATATGATTGTGGAAAGTTTCTGAACTCATAAGTGTGGTAAGTTTCACGAACTGGCTATAGTTTTGTGTGGATGGAATATTGAGGATAATAGGAATAGATAGATTACTAAGCAATGGATCATTAGTGGAGACATTAAGTTTTCCAAATCTCCTATCTATGCTAAACTTCAAAATTTTTGACGTAAAGCTAAATACGCACTATGTGCTTTTGAAAATATTTTTTTTTTTATTCTCAACTTCTGGTGACCATTGTGTATATGTGGACTTCGGGCCACCGACACATCGTTACTTGTTGAGATGATAAAACTGAATTGCAATGGTTGTCGAACGGTTTATGTGACGCCCCCAAAATAGGTATACAACACCCATTCTAAGTCGTCAAAATACATGGTACAGAAATAACTACAACTTTATTAATACAAAATAAAAACTGTGAGTTTAAATACAAATATTGTCATCTAGACAAAATCCACACTCAAATAAGTCCTCATTTCAATTATTGATACATTATTTTATAAAAATGGTGAGGACTACTAAAATAACTTCTAGAACCATCATTCCATACCCCGACTAGTACTCGCTACATTCTCGCCTCCTGAGAAGAAAAATGGAACAAAAGGAAAAGGGTGAGCTCAACTAGCCCAGGAAAAGAACATTATGACTAAGATAATACGAAACAAATTATCGTAGGCTTCAACAGGGAAAAATCTAATAGAATACAATAGACAACAAGTTTTAAATCAATATTCGCAATTTAAATAATAATTCATTAGAAGAGTTAAGTAGAGAATGAAATCTACTATCTTCTATATATGAATATAAAAGTTCATCGCCTATCTTTTATCCTCGTAACATCAATCAATATATATCTGAATCAAATATTCATCTTTGCACTCAGCCAAAGATATTCATCGATTGGTCATGTTCATCTAAACACTGCTCATCTTTGCAGACTACTACCAAAGATATTCATCGAAATCATTCATCTTTTACTACAGGTGCCAAAGATATTTAGTTATATTATCATTTAGGACTGAGGATGATGAAAAATATTTTAAAGAAAACGAATCTAGTGAAACAAAAGAACAAGTATTAAGGATTCGTACTTTAAATAACCCAAGTTCAAAAATACTTCATAAATAACCAGAGTGGAGTAAAATTCAAGAATGAAGACCAAAACATATATCCAATCAAAGATGTGAACTATAACAAACAATCTTGGACATAGAAAAGAAAATTTAATTTTTCTGTGAATAGTATCGTATTCGTGAATAGTGCCGTATACGTGAATAATAACTCCGACACTAAAAGATAGAAATTTCACAAAAAAAATTATTATGCTTCGTGAATAGTACTCGTGAATAGTAACTCGTGAATAGTAACTTATGAATAGTAACCCCGACATGAAAAGTTCCAAATTTGATAAAAATTTCCACCCAATATTTCGGCATAATGATATTGAAGAACTAATATCATTTTCAAATAAAATAACATCCCTTACCTCAGAAAGAATAGTACTTCTGACTGGAATACTAGATATAGTGCTGAAAGAACTTGCACCGTATAACAATACTCAAAGTACTAAAATACTCACAAAATACGTTCGATATTATAGAGAGAGAAATCTTTAGTTTCTGGTGTAATTTTTAATTCTAACCTAAGCACCCTATTTATAGAAAAATACTTAGAACACCAAAGCAAAAAATTTAATATAATATTAATATATATATATTAAATTCCTACGCACCCTCTTCTTTGGTCAACAAATTAGCCACACATATTCCAAAGACAACAAAAACGTTTTTGTTAATTAAAATAATTAAAACTTCCAAAAATCAATTATTCTAGAATTTCAGAACTTCAATAATTCCTAATAAATAGCCCTTTGTCAGAAAAAATTCGAACCACATGTCTTTTTCATAGGAAATTTCATTATCTACAACTTTACAGAAGATAGTTTTTCCAAATTCCAAACAAAAATTGACCGAAATCCACAAACGGGCGATTCTGCAGGCTATAATCAAATTTCAGTCAAGAAATGGATCCACCAACATGTTTAACATGTTTTAAACAACTTTTACAACAAAAATACTCTTCTTCCTCATATACTCATATATCCCACATTCATTGTAAAAATATCACCATTATTATATTATAATAATATAATAAAATATTATTTTATCAAAAAAGATAAAATATCGATTTTCAACAATTGTCACTTTAAAAAAATTTCTCCATCTATATCCACATAAAATGAATATTTTCCTTATCATATAAATCAATTATAATTATTCACAAATAATATTACAGAATCACAATATCGATAACCAGTGCGGTTCCTCAAGAAAGAGGGGCTTTCCATAAGGATTTCTCCTTCTCAGGCGCCGCAATTAGTGACCAAACCTCTCCTTAGATGTAAACTTTCTAGACATTACCAATAATGTTATCTAATATTATTATTCGGATAATATGAATTATTGTCTCGATAATGGAAAATATTATGTAGTGACAATTATTGAAACAACAAAGAATATAAAATATCAACGCAAAGAATTATTGAATCAATAAAATAAAATAATTTGAATAAAATTACTATAACAATTATTGAGTAGTGTTCTTATGTAATAACCGTGAATTTTAAGTCACCATGTATGTATGTACATTTTTTTTTAAAACTTTGTGTTATATATGGATACATACATTTATGGATTTCATTAAAAATGAAAGCCTTGTGACCTAATTATACATTAGGTAAGGATATTAAATAACCTAAGGGTTATGGTAAATACCTAAAAGTTAGTATTTTATATGTATACTAACTTAAGTGGGTAAACTTAGTATTTCAAGTGACTAATAATTTTAAACCTAATTTTGTAAATCTAATTAGGTTATGAGATAAAATCATATGTATAAGTAATTAAACTTCATATGATTGGAGATGAAAGCCCTAAATTATCAAATTGGGTAACATTATTAAAATTGTTGGACTATGTTTTTATCTAGCCCAAATCAATTAAAAGAAAAGCCCAAGGAAAATAAAATGTAATCCAATACTTAGCCCACTTGATTGGGGGTATTCTAGACATTTGATTAATCAAAATTGGGCATTTAAAATAAAAGCTAAATGGTGGATATTATGAGGATCCTAAGTGGAATAATTAATCTAGCTTGTCCATTAGTAGACATGATTAAACATAAGGACAATGTTGTAAGGCTCCCATTGGTTGCCACTCCATTATGCACATTTAATCATGTTTAACCTAAGGTAAGTAATAATACAAAGTGTTTTACCTAATGGGCAACAAAATGATTGTGGGAGAATTAATAATGAATTGCCCATTACATTTTGAATGCACATCTCATTCTTCCAACACTTCATTCAGATTCCAACATTTCATTTTCTCTCCATCTTCTTCTCTTCTTCTTCTATCTCTTGCTCCCAAGCTAGCCAACTTCAAAGAGAGAAAAGAAAGAGAGAATTTCAGCCATAGGAAGAAGAATTATAGGAGTTCTAGTGGTTTATGCCCCTAAGTTTATTAGTTACTTTGGAAAATCAAGGAAGGTAGCCACTAAGTCAAGGTATAATGTACCTTCATCTTCTTCTCTTACCTTGTTTTGATAGCTTGAGTTTTGATAGGGTTATAGTACAACTACTCAAGATACACTAGTTATACATACCATCATGCATGGAACTAAGTATCTTGAGTGTTGGATCTAAGGCTTAGAGGAAGAAAATGAGCATATGTTCTCCAAGGGTGAAAACTCTTGTTTTTCTCCCACTAAATCTTGTGTAACTCAAGTTCTACAACTTGGAATTATGATCCGTCAAGGGGGGTGCTAGATACATGAGTTATCTAGTAAACCCAAGTGGTAGATCACAAATCTAGTAAGTTTTGAAACCTTTGAGATTTTTTTTTACAAAAACAGTCCACTTTATATGCTAAAGCTTTGAAACCTAAATCAGCTACTGACTTGTTTTTCATGAGGCTGTTTCGGTCAGTTCCTTGTCTTGTAAAAATCTGGAAAAATATTACAGAGGTACCTTATGAAGTTATCTACGCGAGGAAAAAAGAACGGACACGCTTCGAAAGTTATATATTGTGCGTAATGACTATTTCCGTAAAGGACTCCATAAATATTATCCTACGAATATCTCACTGTATACACTGGAAAATTCCAAAATTTTTACAGTAGCTTCATATATGTTAAGAGAGCATACCCTGAAAATTTCAGATTTGTCCTGAGTAAAACTCAATTTATGAAAAATAGAGCAAGATCCGAGTGTTTTGGATACTTTAAAATAGTAAATCATTTTCTAAAATTCTAGAAAAATTAGAGGATCATTGTTGGTTCATATTCTGTTAAAATCCAGAAGCTGAGAATTTTTGGAATCAGTTTGCTATTTTTCCTAAAAATGATTAGGTTGTGAATAAAAGGAAATAAATAGTTAAATGATGCCTTTAATGAGAAAAATATGATTTTTATGCTTGAATGCTCATAATATATTATATCATGACTATCTTAGGGCATTTTGGTAATTTATAATAATAAATATTACTTATGACCTTTTATGGATATTAAATAAGAGGTTATTAAAGGATGAACAATTAGAATAAATTGTTTATTAATTTAATAAATCATTGAATATTATTATAATACTAATAATATTATAATATGATGTTGTTATGTAAATAAAAATATTAGATTAGAGTATTATTATTAAATAATAATATTCGAGATTAAATAAAATATTATTAAATGATTAATAATATTAGTAAAGGATAAAATATTATTAAATGATTAATAATATTAGTAAGTGAATAAAATGTTGGTAATGATTTAAAGTATTATTAGTGAACCAATAATACTAGAAGGTGAATTAATATTATCTAAGTTAATAATATTATGTGAATTAAAGGTAGTCGTTAATTAATAATAACACTATCTAGGCATGATAATGTTTATAAGAACTTATCAGAATGTATAATATCTATGTGATTACATAATCTGATGTTATGCATCGACTAATTGAAAGACTAATTATAGGTCTCTCAAAGGAAGATAATTTAACTACATAAAGGATAGAAATTTATTTCAGAGTCAGTAACTCTACGATCGAGGCAAGTTTCCTAACTCAACTTGAGTTATTATTTTCAAAGCATGTTAGTGAATAATTATTGATGATTATTCACGCCTTTATTGATTATTGAAATTGCACTTTATGCAATCAATTCGCTTTCTACCGCCATCGAATCGTGAATTAAATTAAAGTTCTTCATTTATGAACTGCTTATGGATAGATCTATGCTAATTGTATCGCCTAGATCAAACATGTCTAAATTTGTTAAATCAAATGGGTTTTAAATAACTGTTTTATTAATTGATATGGTAAGAACTCTTGATCGAGAAATGGACAAATTTGATTAAGGCATGATATCAATGTTTGATTATTAAGTGTTTATGCATAAATCACGGGTATGAAAGGTCGATCCCTTGAATACCAAAACTTTTTAAAAGGTCCAGCTTTAAATCATCGAGCACCTCGGCAAATGTTCATGGTTATTCAAAACCACTCGGCCATGTTATTCAATTATCGAATATTCAATTGTTGATTATTAATTCATGTTCCTTCACAATCTTATATTATTGTTGAACATCAAGGCAATATTTCTTTCTAAGTCATGATATATCTCCTTTGTCTTTATAAACTTGTGAAGCAAATTAGTTGCTTACTCTTGCTATATCATGACCTCTATTTTCGCTAAGCCCAAGGATCTAATGCGAAGGACAAGGGCAAGGGCAAGATCCGTGAGTAATTTTAGAATGAATGTTAAATTAGTTATTATCTAATGGAATTTCTTGAGTAAACTATTTGTATTATAAATGGTGTATTTAAAGTTAAGGTTAGAGAGACCTTGGGACCATGTTTTGAGACTTTTGTATAATGAACAATGTATGTTTATTATTTCAAAATAGTTATAGAATGCTTATGATGATGATAGGATCGTGAGCACTGAATCTGAGGTTAGAGAACCCGGATTTGGGGCGCCACAAAGTTGGTATCAAAGTCGTAGGTTATAAACATTAGAATGCGAAACCTAGGTTATAACCTTAGTAGAAAAACTCTTATAGAGTATGTTAGAGATGGATTATGGAAATTCATCAAGTTTGGTTGTACTTAATAAAATATTATTTCATTTCATCAATGAATATATTTTATCAGGTGGTACCGACATTGACTTTATGGTGTTTGTAGGATGTCCTGACGAAAGCCAAGGTAGTTACTCACTGAGAGCAGAACCCATTGAGCATGAGGTCACCCAAGATGTCCCTCATGGTCCTCCTAGAGGGGACTTGTTGAGGAGAATCACCAATTAGAAGGCGAAGAGGGAGGAATTAGAAGTAGAAACCACACCTCCAATTCCCATCAAGAACAATACAAGGATGCGGCTCATCAAGCCTGCATGGAGAAAGTCAAATGTAAGGAAAAATTTGATGAGTCCCAACTGCAAGTTGAGATACCGAGGGTACAACCTAGAGAATGAAAAGGCAAAGTTTGGAGAGTCGAGCATAAACCATTTGGAGATGCAAAATGAAGTTTGATGTAGAAATTGCCGATAAGATGCGGTGGAAGAGGCACTCCATGAGTCTGGATGAGCCGGTGGGCCAATTAAAGATCGAATCACAGCCATAAAGGTCGAGTAGAAACTTTAGGACCGGCCTTTGATGCAAAGGATGAGGGCCAAAGCAGAGGGGCTAGGAGGGTCCACTCGAGATAGGAGAGTCTAGTCGATCCGCTCGACGAGAGTCCTCGCAGAGTTGCTTCCCTCAGAGCCCTGCAGCAGTGACCTCCAGCAGGCCACCCAATGGTGATGATGTGGTGGCCCACTTGTAGATAGATGCATTAGTGCTTTTCTTGTTGTGTAATAAGGTTTTATGTTGATGTAAACCTCAATAGGTGTGAGGTAGTAAATGGTTAGGTACTTTCCTAATTGTGTTTGTAGGGAGGTATCATTATGAGTTAATCCCATCTTTTGTGTTAAAATGGGATAGTAGCATTTATAAAATATACCGTATTAATCGTGTAAGTCACCAAGATTGGTGTATGAATATAAATGCGATATTATTATGATATGTGTTAGAAAATTTTAAATAGTAAATTTTCTATTTAATGTTATGTGAATTCAAGAGACTCGATTTGGAAAATGTTCTTTAAAAACAAACTTAACCCACTAAACAGGAGAAAGACTTCCAAATCTCTAGAATTTAAAACTCTCACATAATGATCATCCGATTATTTAAATAAATAGCGACACATACTAAGTAATCATATGATAATAAATCCGAGTAACGTGTTAGAATTTTTGTTTCACTAGATAATGGCGCTAGCAGACGTGGACTCGTGAACCAAGATATTGAAGAGTTAGTTAATAATGCAATGGATCTCAACAAAACCCAATGCAAGATTTTATTAACATGATGGTTGAAGCCATGAGGAATCAAGCTCAACCTCAGGAAATCAAAGCAGCACCCAAATAGTAAACTTTAAGGACTTCAAGGCAGGGACCGCCAGAGTTCAGAGGAACAATGTACCCGATAGAAGCCCAAATGTGGGTAAAGGAGATTGAGAAGGCCTTCATATTGCTAGAGTAGCAGTAAGAATGTAAGACAATTTTTGCTACCTACTTAATGAAGGGGAGGCTAGCTATTGGTGGGATGCCAACCGTAACAAAGCCGAATCGAATCGTGACTGGGAAGCATTCAAGAAGTTGTTCTTCGAGAACTACTTCCCCGAGAGTGTTCAAGCAAGAATGGAGATCAAGTTCTTGAATCAAAACAGAGAATATGTCAAGATCGTAGTATGTCGCGAAATTCAATGAATTGTCCAGATTCGCCCCACATCGTGGACACAGAGGCGGCGGAAAAGCGAGAAGGTTTGAAAATGGACTAAAGCCGTGGATTTATAGTAAGGTAGCGGTTTTACAAATCACATCATTCTCAACTCATGGAAAAAGCTCTTATAGCGTAAGGAGGAAGCCAAGCTGGTCTCAAGATACAATCGGAGAAGAACAAGAAGAAAGCGTATGGTGGGAATCAAAATGTCAAGAACGGCGGTGGCAACAATAAAGAAGCGGAAATGGAGCAAAGGGGGTAGTAATCGAGATGCAAAGCAAGGAAGCGCAAACAAAAGAAGCTCTGTGTGTGGAACTGTGGAAAGGGTCACTCGAAGTGCTTGAAAGGAAAAATGATATGTTATACATGTGGGCAAGAAGGGCATACCTCACCCAATTGTACTAAGGTGAAGAAAGGAGGTTGCTTTAATTGTGGTGAAGTGGGACATCGGATCAAGGATTGCCCGAAGAAGAAAAGCATGGATGGCGGAAATGGCAACAGGGGCAATAACACAAAGACAACCAGTGGAGGACCAAATTTCAAATTAAACAAGCCAACAAAGACGGACATTCAATATGACAAAGGCAAGATGTCGTGGCATCCAGGAGGTGGTGTCGTATAATTCGATCAATGATATAAATGCCTATGTGTTATTCGATTCGAGCTTCATGTTCTTTTGTATCTGATGAATTTGCTCAAAGATTAAGTTTACCTCATGAACTATTAGAACACCCAATGAATGTAGAAGTAGCAAACAAAGAAATTATCCATGTAGACTACATCTATAGGAACTATTGTGCTAATGTAAGAGGTTTTAAGCTTAACGTGGATTTGATACCGATTCGCCTTGGAGAGTTTGATGTAATCCTTGGGATGGATTGGTTATCAAGTCATGGAGCGGCCATCGACCGTAAGAAAAGTGCGACACCAAAGACTCCGAATAAGTCAAAGGTGGTATTTTATGGCAAAGAAATCGCCAAGACAATCTTGTTGTCTGACGATGATGCAAGCAAGGAAGTTGCTTAGGAAGGGTTGTATAGGTTATTTGGCTCACGCCAGGATACCCGCAGAATCGAGGGTGAACTGGGTCAAATACCTATTGTAAGGGAATTTGTTGACGTTTTCCCAGATGAAATTCTGGGATTGCCACCAGATAGAGAGATAGAGTTTGTTATCGATTTGGCACCAGGGACATCACCGGTATCCAAAGCGCCAGATCGAATGGTTCCTAGAGAAATGAAGGAACTGATGGTTCAACTACAAGAGTTGTTAGATAAGGGATACATTCACCAAGCGTATCACCATGGGGGAGCACCACCTTTATTCAGAAGAAGAAGGATGGGTCATTAAGACTTTGTATCGACTACCGAGAGTTAAACAAGGTCACCATTAAGAATAAATACCCGCTGCCCAGATCGACGATTTGTTTGATCATTGAAGGGGCAAAATACTTTTCAAAAATCGACTTGAGGATCAAGTTATCACCAACCAAGGTGAGACATGAGGATGTTCCAAAGACGGCATTCGTAACTCCTAGATGGACACTTTGAGTTTCGTAATGTCTTTTGGGTTAACTAATGCACCGTAAAGATTCATGGATTTGATGAATGAGTGTTTAAACAAAAGATTTGGATAAGTTTGTTGTCGTGTTCATCGACGACATTCGTATATATTGAGAGATGAGGAAGATCACGCCAACATCTAAGGAAAGTGTTGAGACGCTAAGGAGGAAGAAGTTGTATGCAAAGTTCTCCAAGTGTGAATTTTGGTTGCCGAGAGTGCGCTTTTTAGGTCACGTTATCGATAAAGATGGTGTTTCAGAGATCCAAAGAAAAGTAGAAGCGGTTATCAACCGGGAACATGCCCAAAGACAATCGGCTGTAAATTAGGAGTTTCTTGGGATTAGCAGGATACTATCGAAGATTCATCCAAGATTTTTCAAAGGTAGCATCGCCATCGACCAACCTTACTAGAAAGACAAAGAAGTTCGCTTTGACGGAAAAAATGTGAACAGAGTTTCATGGAATTGAAGAAGAGGCTCACCGAAGCACCTGTGTTGGCTTTACCCGACAACACGGAGGATTTGTAGTGTATAGTGATGCGTCACACAAGGGTCTTGGTCAGGTAATCGATGCAAAGATGGCAAGGTCATTGCAGACGCTTCACGCCGCCTAAAGGACTATGAGAAGGGTTATCCGACTCATGACCGGAGTTAGCAAAGCAGAGTTTTTGCCTTGAAAATTTGGAGGCACTATTTGTATGGAGAAGTGAGAGATATATACGGATCATAAGAGTCTAAAGTATATCTTCACCCGTAAGGAGCTAAATATGAGGCAAATCGATGGCTAGAATTGATCAAGGATTATGATTGTGAGATTCTGTACCATCCAGGCAAAACAAATGTAGTGGCTGATGCCCTGAGCAGAAAAGGCAGAGAGAAGTTATTAAAGTTAACCATTCAAGAGGAATTGGTGAAGGATTTCGAACGACTTGACTTAGAGGTTAAGTACCCGACGGAGGTCAATGAGAAATTATTTATCGCGGCAAATGAGCCCTACTTTATTAGATAAGGTTAAAGAGGCTCAAGAGAAGGATTTAAGATTATGACAAAGATCAAGAAGCGTAAGTTAATCAAGGGGATGAATTGAAATACAAGATTGATGGCACCGATCGCTAAGATTTGAAGGACGAATTTGGGTACCGCTAATACCGTAACTAAGAGCGAGATTCTGCAAGAAGAAGCACATAATACGAGGTACTCGATACACCCGTGAAGCACAAAATGTATCAAGACTTACGTCAACACTTTTGGTGGCCAAACATGAAGAGAGATGTTGCAGAATTTGTCAGTAGATGTCTAACTTGTCAGAGAGTCAAGGCAGAACATTAACGATCGAGTGGACTATTACAGCCTTTAGAGATTCCAGAGTGGAAATGGGAGCACATCACGATGGATTTTGTGGTGGGACTTTCAGCAACGCAAAAGGGACACGATGCCATATGGGTGATCGTAGATCATCTTACGAAGTCGGCTCACTTTTTGCCGATCAAGATCGTATAGTCCGGACCAAATAGCCAAACTATACATCAAAGAAATTATATCGAGACATGGCGTATCAATTATCTATTGTGTTCGGATAGGGATCCGCGTTTCACGCCAAACTTTTGGAAGGGTCTTCAAGAAAGAATGGGGACGCAGCCTACGGATGAGCACCGCGATCATCCGCAGACCGGATGGGCAAAGTGAGAGAACGATTCAAACACTTGAAGACATGCTCGAGCTTGTGTGATGGACTTCAAGGGTAGTTGGGAGGATCATCTTCCATTGGTAGAGTTCGCATACAACAATAGCTACCACGCCAAAGATCGGAATGCCGCCGCACGAAAGCAATCGTATGGGAGGAAATGTAGAACGCCTGTATCTTTGGGATGAAGTGGGTGAACGCCAACTGTTGGGACCGTGAATCGTGCAAGCAGTATCAGTAGAGACCATTAAGGTGATTAGAGCCCGACCGGTAGCAACTTAAGATCGCCAAAGAAGTATGCAGACTTACATCGCCAGAAGCGAGATTTTGAGGTGGGAAGCCATGCATTTTTGAAAGTATCTCCTTGGAAAGGAAAGATAAGGTTTGAAAAGAAAGGTAAGCTAAGTCCGAGATTTATTGGACCTTTTGAGATCTTGAAGAAGATAGGCGGCGGAAGGGCGACGAGGTAGCTCTACCTCTCGAATCGGAACATATTCATAATGTGTTTCATGTGTCGCTACTACGACCATATAAGCCTCGATTACAAGCATGTGATATCGTCATTTAGCCAATTCAGTCAAAAAAGATTTATCGTATTTAGGAAATTCCAAATAAGTTTTAGATAGAAAGGAATGTAAATTGCGTAAATAAGGTTATACATTCTATAAAAGTTCTTTGGAGGAACCACAATGTCAAGAAGCTACGTGGAACTTGAAGAAAGGATAAGAGAAAATTACCCACACCTTTTTTGAGTAACCTTATATGTAATTCCTGGGACGGAATTTTATAAAGGGGGAGGATGTAATAACAGTGAATTTTAAGTCACCATGTATGTATGTACATTTTTTTAAAACTTTGTGTTATATATGGATACATACATTTATGGATTTCATTAAAAATGAAAGCCTTGTGACCTAATTATACATTAGGTAAGGATATTAAATAACCTAAGGGTTATGGTAACACGAAAAAGTTAGTATTTTATATGTATACTAACTTAAGTGGGTAAACTTAGTATTTCAAGTGACTAATAATTTTAAACCTAATTCTTGTAAATCTAATTAGGTTATGAGATAAAATCATATGTATAAGTAATTAAACTTCATATGATTGGAGATGAAAGCCCTAAATTATCAAATTGGGTAACATTATTAAAATTGTTGGACTATGTTTTATCTAGCCCAAATCAATTAAAAGAAAAGCCCAAGGAAAATAAAATGTAATCCAATACTTAGCCTACTTGATTGGGGGTATTCTAGACATTTGATTAATCAAAATTGGGCATTTAAAATAAAAGCTAAATGGTGGATATTATGAGGATCCTAAGTGGAATAATTAATCTAGCTTGTCCATGAGTAGACATGATTAAACATAAGGACAATGTTGTAAGGCTCCCATTGGTTGCCACTCCATTATGCACATTTAATCATGTTTAACCTAAGGTAAGTAATAATACAAAGTGTTTTACCTAATGGGCAACAAAATGATTGTGGGAGAATTAATAATGAATTTCCCATTACATTTTGAATGCACATCTCATTCTTCCAACACTTCATTCAGATTCCAATATTTCATTTTCTCTCCATCTTCTTCATCTTCTTCTTCTATCTCTTGCTCCCAAGCTAGCCAACTTCAAAGAGAGAAAAAAAGAGAAATTTCGCCATAGGAAGAAGAATTATAGGAGTTCTAGTGGTTTATGCCCCTAAGTTTATTAGTTACTTTGGAAAATCAAGGAAGGTAGCCACTAAGTCAAGGTATAATGTACCTTCATCTTCTTCTCTTACCTTGTTTTGATAGCTTGAGTTTTGATAGGGTTATAGACAACTACTCAAGATACACTAGTTATACATACCATCATGCATGGAACTAAGTATCTTGAGTGTTGGATCTAAGGCTTAGGGGAAGAAAATGAGCATATGTTCTCCAAGGTGAAAACTCTTGTTTTTCTCCCACTAAATCTTGTGTAACTCAAGTTCTACAACTTGGAATTATGATCCGTCAAAGGGGGTGCTAGATACATGAGTTATCTAGTAAACCCAAGTGGTAGATCACAAATCTAGTAAGTTTTGAAACCTTTGAGATTTTTTTTACAAAAACAGTCCACTTTATATGCTAAAGCTTTGAAACTCTAAATCAGCTACTGACTTGTTTTTCATGAGGCTGTTTCGGTCAGTTCCTTGTCTTGTAAAAATCTGGAAAAATATTACAGAGGTACCTTATGAAGTTATCTACGCCAGAGGAAAAAGAACGGACACGTTTCGAGTTATATATTGTGCGTAATGACTATTTCCGTAAAGGACTCCATTAATATTATCCTACGAATATCTCACTGTGTATACACTGGAAAATTCCAAAATTTTTACAGTAGCTTCATATATGTTAAGAGAGCATACCCTGAAAATTTCAGATATGTCTGAGTAAAACTCAATTTATGAAAAATAGAGCAAGATCCGAGTGTTTTGGACACTCTAAAAATAGTAAATCATTTTCTAAAATTCTAGAAAAATTAGAGGATCATTGTTGGTTCATATTCTGTTAAAATCCAGAAGCTGAGAAGTTTTGGAATCAGTTTGCTATTTTTCCTAAAAATGATTAGGTTGTGAATAAAAGGAAATAAATAGTTAAATGATGCCTTTAATGAGAAAAATATGATTTTTATGCTTGAATGCTCATAATATATTATATCATGACTATCTTAGGGCATTTTGGTAATTTATAATAATAAATATTACTTATGACCTTTTATAGATATTAAATAAGAGGTTATTAAAGGATGAACAATTAGAATAAATTGTTTATTAATTTAATAAATCATTGGAATATTATTATAATACTAATAATATTATAATATGATGTTGTTATGTAAATAAAAATATTAGATTAGAGTATTATTATTAAATAATAATATTCGAGATTAAATAAAATATTATTAAATGATTAAAAATATTAGTAAAGAGATAAAATATTATTAAATGATTAATAATATTAGTAAGTGAATAAAATGTTGGTAAATGATTTAAAGTATTATTAGTGAACCAATAATACTAGAAGGTGAATTAATATTATCTAAGTTAATAATATTATGTGAATTAAAGGTAGTCGTTAATTAATAATAACACTATCTAGGCATGATAATGTTTATAAGAACTTATTGTAATGTATGATATCTATGTGATTACATAATCTGATGTTATGCATTGACTAATTGAAAGACTAATTATAGGTCTCTCAAAGGAAGATAATTTAACTACATAGTGGATAGAAATTTATTTCGTAGCTGTAACCTACGATCGAGGCAAGTTTCCTAACTCAACTTGAGTTATTATTTTCAAAGCATGTTAGTGAATAATTATTGATGATTATTCACGTCTTTATTGATTATTGAAATTCGCACTTTATGCAATCAATTCCGCTTCTACCGCCATCGAATCGTGAATTAAATTAAAGTTCTTCATTTATGAATCGTTTATGGGATAGATCTATGCTAATCGATCAACCTAGATCAAACATGTCTAAATTTGTTAAATCAAATGGGTTTTAAATAACTCGTTCTTATTAATTGATATGGTAAGAACTCTTGACCGAGAAATGGACAAATTTGATTAAGGCATGATATCAATGTTTGGATTATTAAGTGTTTATGCATAAATCACGGGGTATGAAAGGTCGATCCCTTGAATACCAAAACTTTTAAAAAGTCCAATTTAGATCATCGAGCACCTTGGCAAATGTTCATGGTTATTCAAAACCACTCGGGTTCATGTTATTCAATTATCGAATATTCAATTGTTGATTATTAATTCATGTTCCTTCACAATCTTATATTATTATTGAACATTGAGGCAATATTTCTTTCTAAGTCATGATATATCTCCTTTGTCTTTATAAACTTGTGAAGCAAATTAGTTGCTTACTCTTGCTATATCATGACCTCTATTTTCGCTTAAGCTTCAAGGATCTAATGCGAAGGACAAGGGCAAGGGCAAGATCCGTGAGTAATTTTAGAATGAATGTTAAATTAGTTATTATCTAATGGAATTTCTTGAGTAAACTATTTGTATTATAAATGGTGTATTTAAAGTTAAGGTTAGAGAGACCTTGGGACCATGTTTTGAGACTTTTGTATAATGAACAATGTATGTTTATTATTTCGAAATAGTTATAGATGCTTATGATGATGATAGGATCGTGAGCACTGAATCTGAGGTTAGAGAACCTGGATTTGGGGGCGTCACATCTTACGTAAGAATCAATAATTGGTGCAATACCGTGTACTACTATGCAACAACTTGTATTTACTGTGTTTTAACCACCGGGTATTCCAACAGTATTAACGGTAACAACTACGCCGTTATTTATAAACAACTTATACTTGTCATGTTCTTCATCCAATCGCTTTCCGTTATGGGGCCCACAAAAGACTGCGCCGTCGTACGAATATTCCCCGACAACAATGAATATTTTGTAACCACCTGCTTATTTTAAAATATTTGTGCATTTTACCCATAACTAACCACATTAATCAATTAACCCTTACTATTTCAAAATAATAAATAAAGGAAATTCAATTTTATTTATAATAAGTTGGGGTCTTACAACCTCCCCTCCTTATGAAATTTCATCCTCGAAATTAACGTACGTACCTGGTGTTTCGAAAAGATGAGGATACCTCGCTTTCATTTCCGTTTCCAACTCCCAGGTCATTTCTTCAATAGAATTGTTCCTCCATAAAACCTTAACTTGTGGTATAACCTTTGTGCGTAGGACATGATCTTTCCTATCCAAGATCTTGATAGGTATCTCCTTGTACATTAAATCTTCTGCTATCTCGTCTGGTTCTAACTCAATAATGTGGTTCGGGTCTTTCACATATTTATGAAGCACGAATACGTGAAAAACATTATGAACACGAGACATACTTGGAGGTAATACGAGTCTATAGGCCACATTTCCTACTCGGTCAAGAATCTGAAATGGACCAATAAATCATGGATTGAGCTTTACCTCTCTTCCCGAATCTTGTAACTCCCTTCCATGGAGCCACATGCAACAATACATGATCCCCAATACTAAACTCCACGTCCTTTCGATGAAGATCCGCATAACTCTTTTGTCGATCCCGCGTCGCTTGTATACGTTTTTCAATCGCTTGGATCTTCTCTCAGTAGTCATTCGTACCAACTCGTCCCAACAACGCTGCTTCTCCCACCTCATCCCAAAGATATCGGAGGCGACACTTTCATCCACACAATGCTTCAAATGGAGCCACACCTATACTTGCCTGATAACTGTTGTTGTAGGAGAATTCCACTAATGGTAGGTACTTATCCCAACTCCCTTTGAAATCTAGGACACAAAGTCTTAATAGATCTTCAAGAGTTTGAATAGTCCTCTCTGATTGTCCGTCTGTTTGAGGATGGTATGCCGAACTAAATCGTAAATCCATGCCCATAGCTTTTTGCAAGCTAACCCAAAATCTTGAAGTGAATCTTGGGTCACGATCCGAAACTATGGATACTGGCATGCCATGCAATCTCACAATCTTATCTACGTACATACGAGCAAGACGTTAAAGGGAATAAGTCTCCCGTATCGGCAAGAAATGGGCAGACTTGGTTAATCTATCAACAATAACCCAAATCGCTTCTATGCCTTGAGAAACCTTGGGAAGACCCGTAACGAAATCCATAGTAATGTGTTCCCACTTCCATTTTGGAATCTCAAGTGGTTGCAATGGACCCTTTGGTACTTGATGCTCCGCCTTTACACGTTGACAAGTTAAACACCTCGAGATAAACTTTGCGATCTCTCTCTTCATATTATTCCACCAAAATGTATGTCGAAGATCATGATACATGTTGGTACTCCCAGGATGGATTGCAAACGGTGTATTGTGAGCCTCCATCATGATTTTATGCTTCAAGTCAGAATCGTTACGAACACAAAGTCTGGAGTGGACTCGAAGTATTCCTTCTTCATCGATTCTTGCTTCTGGAATAGTACCTTCTTGTAGTTTCTTCTTCATACGCATCAGCTCCGGATCTGTGGCTTGGGCAACTTTAACTTTTTTGATTAAAGTCGGTTCTATGCGTATATTTGACATCATCGCATAGGTCCCCGGAGTCTTGAATTCTATCTTCATCTTTTGTAAATCACACCAAATGGGCCTTTGTGTGGACAACATCGCACTCGTTCCTGCATAAGATCTTCTACTTAATGCGTCGGCTACCACGTTTGCTTTTCCAGGATGGTATTGAATGGTATGGTCATAGTCTTTCAACAGCTCGAGCCAACGTCGTTGCCACATGTTGAGTTCTTTTTGGGTGAAGAAATATTTGAGGCTTTTATGGTTTGAATATATCTCCACTTTCTCCCCATATAGATAGTGCCTCCAGATCTTTAGCGCGAAAACGACTGCTGCCAACTCTAGATCATGAGTAGGATAATTCCTCTCATATTCTTTAAGTTGTCGCGAGGCATAGGCTATGACTTTCCCACATTGCATGAGAACACATCCTAACCCTTTACCTGAAGCATCGCTGTAAATAACAAATCCATTCGAACCAGATGGTATTGTCAAAACAGGTGCCGAAATGAGTCTACTCCTGAGATCTTGGAAACTCTTCTCGCATTCCTCGCTCCATACGAATTTTGTATCTTTATGAGTTAGCTGAGTTAACGGAGTAACGATTCGAGAAAATCCTTCCACGAATCTTCGATAATGACCAACTAAGCCCAGAAAGCTACATACTTCGGTCACCATCTTCGGTTGTTCCCAACATTGTATTGCTTTAACCTTCGCTGGGTCAACAGACACTCCATGTTTTGACACCATGTGCCCAAGGAATGCTACTTTCTCAAACCAGAACTCACATTTCTTCAGCTTGGCATATAGCTTGTTATCACGAAGCCTTTGCAAGACACTAAATTTAAATGGTGCTCATGATCTTCACGGCTTTTGGAATAGATGAGGATGTCATCAATAAAGACAACAACAAACTGATCCAAATATTCCTTGAATACTCGGTTCATCATATCCATAAAAGCAGCAGGAGAATTAGTCAATCCAAAAGACATGACTAGGAATTCATAATGCCCGTACCGAGTTCTGAAAGCAGTCTTTGGAATATCCTCAGTTCTAACCTTTAGCTGATGATATCCAGAACGAAGATCGATCTTTGAAAAGAATTGCGCTCCTTGTAACTGGTCAAATAGGTCATCAATACGAGGTAGCGGATACCTATTCTTGATGGTGACATGGTTCAATTCTCGATAGTCAATACAAAGTCGCATACTTCTGTCTTTCTTCTTTACAAATAAAACAGGAGCACCCCAAGGAGATGTACTAGGACGAATGAAACCGATGTCCAAAAACTCATGTAGTTGGACCTTTAACTCTTGAAGTTCAATAGGAGCCATTCGATATGGGGTTTTAGAAATGGGCTTTGTACCAAGTTCAAGATCAATAAAAAATTCAACTTCACGCTCGGGGTAGCACCGGAAGTTCTTCAGAAATACGTCGAAAGTCAATAACAACAGAATATTATTCAAATATGACGTGTCTTTATTCAAATCCATAACATGGGCTAAGAAAGCTTGACATCCATTTTCAATAAACGAATAGCTTTATGACTTGATATAACAAAGATTGATTTTAATGGCTTAGTTTCTTGAATTCGCATTACGTGTCAAGTTAGAATATGAAAACTAACAACCTTACGAAAATAATCAATTTTGGCATGATGAGTAGCTAACCAATCAATCCCTAAAATCACGTCAAATGGAAGTATCTTTAAAGAGATAAGGTCAACAGGTAAGGTGATGGTTCCAACTTGAATCAAGCAAGATTTATAAACAGTGGATGTGATGAAAGTTTCTCCTAACGGAGTCTCCACAGATAAATCAAAGTCTAATTCCTCCGGAGTCAAATTTAAACGTTGAGCACAAGCAGGAGAAATAAATGAATGGGTAGCCCCAGTATCTAGTAAGGTATAAACTTCGCTTGAATTTATGATTAGCTTACCCGTGATCACCTCGTTTGGGTTCCTCGCACTTTGACCAGTCACGACAAATGCTCTTTTCGAGAACCGCTTGACTTTGACTTTTTCTCGACATGACCTTTTGAGTCACCATCCCCACTGGACTTGGTTTCGCTACCATACAATCTCGAGCGATATGTCCTTCCTTTCCACAATTATAGCATACCTTGAACTGTTGTGGATAGTTTGGGTGATATATCCTCTTTTCCACATTTATAGCATACGACCCACCGCAATGGTCGCTTCTCCTCCTTAAAACCAGATTCTTCTTTGGTCTTGACGCCTTCGTATTGTCATTGTTGAATCTCCTCTTTTAAAATCTCCCCATGACTCGCTTCTTCTATTTTTATGGCCACAATTACCACCAGAGTGGTTACCGCTTTTGTCTGAATGTTTTCCTCCCCATTGGTTTTCATTGCTCAGATGGATCACCCCAATTTGTGATGACCACAGTTTGCGGTCTCTTGGTTGAACGTACTCGCTATCTCACTCTAATAATTGAGCCACTCGCTGACAACATCCTAATATAAAGAAAATTTATGAGAGATAAGATATTCAAATCTCGGGTTTTAAACCTCTCAGAAACATCCTCGTCATTCGTTCCTCATTCTCTACCAACTGAGGTACAAACTGGATAACTCTGCGAACTTCGCCTCGTATTGGGACACCGTCATGTTGTTTTGTTCTAATCTAATAAACTCTACCTCCTTCACATAGTGAATACTTTCAGGAAAGTATTTTTCGTTGAAAAGTTTCTGAAATGTTTCCCAAGACATGCTGAGTGTGGCGGTCGGTCTCATTTCACGACTCCCACCAATGAATCGCCTCTTTCACCACCGAACATAAAGGTGGCGAATGGAACCTTCTGTTCCTCCATGCATCCTAAGACATCGAATATCTTGGTAATTTGCTTGACCCATATTTCCGCCATGATCGGATCTGGCTTTCCCATAAATTCTGATGGTCCCAACTCTTTGAACTTCTTGGCTGTGACAAGCTGCGCATTGCTAGCATTTCCACCCGTATTTTGTGCACGAGTCTCCCTCGTCTAGTTTTGCATGAACTGCAAAAAGCTCCTAAACATCCCGTCGTTCATAGTCTGCTCAGTGGTGTTGTTTACAGGAGGAATATTGCCTTCATGTTGCACGTTCCCCTGGGTGGTGATTAAAGGTGTTTCCACGGTCTCATTAACTCCACCATTAATATTCTCAGCTGCCATTCTTAAATACTGCCATAAAACAAGGGTTAATTAACAATTTAATATATCACATCACATATTAACCATATGCTTAAATCGACCAACAAATAAGCTTAGGTATGACACACTAGTAAAAAGGATTACTCGTCTCTCTCCGCCTCCTAGTACTATTCCCCGATCTCCGCCAGAGACCATATCCTAAAGCTCGATACTAAATCATGGCGCCCCCAAAATAGGTATACAACACCCATTCGAGTCATCAAAATACATGGTACGTAAACAACTATAACTTTATTAATACAACATAAAAAGCGTGAGTTTAAATACAAATATTGTCATCTAGACAAAATCCACACTCAAATAAGTCCTCATTTCAATTATTGATACATTATTTTACAAAAATGGTGAGGACTACTAAAATAACTTCTAGAACCATCATTCCATACCCCACTAGTACTGCTACATTCTCGCCTCCCGAGAAGAAAAATGGAACAAAAAGGAAAAGGGTGAGCTCAACTAGCCCAAATGAAGAACATTATGACTAAGATAATACTGAGAACAAATTATCGTTAGTCTTCAACAAGGAAAAATCTAATAGAATACAATAGATAACAAGTTTTAAATCAATATTCATGGCCAAAATAATAATTCATTAGAAGAGTTAAGTAGAGAATGAAATCTACTATCTTCTATATATGAATATAAAAGTTCATCGCTCATCTTTTATCCTCAGAACATCAATCAATATATATCCGAATCAAATATTCATCTTTACACTAAAGGCCAAAGATATTCATCAGTTGGTCATGTTCATCTTTGCACTACTGGCCAAAGATATTCATCAGAAATCATTCATCTTTGCACTACAGGCCAAATATATTTAGTTATATCATCATTTAGGACTGAGGATGATGAAAAATATTTTAAAGAAAACGAATCTAGTGAAACAAAAGAACAAGTATTAAGGATTCGTACTTTAAATAACCCAAGTTCAAAAATACTTCATAAATAACCAGAGTGGAATAAATTCAAGAATGAAGACCAAAACATAGATCTAATCAAAGATAGGAACTATAACAGACAATCTTGGACATAGAAAAGAAAATTTAATTTTTTTGTGAATAGTGTCGTATTCATGAATAATGTCGTATATGTGAATAGTAACTCCAACACTAAAAGATAGAAATTTCACAAAAAATATCATTATGCTTCGTGAATAGTACTCGTGAATAGTAACTCGTGAATAGTAACTCATGAATAGTAACTAATGAATAGTAACCCCGACATGAAAAGTTCCAAATTTGATAAAAATTTCCAACCAATATTTCGGCATAATGATATTGAAGAAATAATATCCCTTACCTCGTAAAGAATAAGACTTACGATTGAATAATCGGATATAGTCTTTGAAGAACTTGCACCATATAGCAATACTCAAAGTACTAAAATACTCACAAAATACACTTGCGATATTATAGAGAGAGAAAGAGAGAGAAATCTTTAGTTTCGTGTGATTTTCAATTCTAACCTAAGCACCCTATTTATAGGAAAATGCTTAGAACACCAAAGTAGAAAATTTAATATAATATGAATATATATATATATATATATATATATATATATATATATATTAAATTCCTATGCACCCTCTTCTTTGGTCAAAAAATCAGCCACACATGTTCCAAAGACAACAAAAACGTTTTTGTTAATTAAAACAATTAAAACTTCAAAAAATCAATTATTCTGGAATTTCAGAACTTCAATAATTCATAATAAATAGCCCTTTTGTCAGAAAAATTCGAACCACATGTCTTATTCATAGGAAATTTCATTATCTACAACTTTGCAGAAGAAAGTTTTTTCCAAATTCTAAACAGAAATTGACCGAAATCCACAAATGGGAGATTCTGCAGGCTATAATCAAATTTCAGTCAAGAAATGGGTCCACCAACATGTTTAACATGTTTTAAACAATTTTTACAACAAAAATACTCTTCCTTCTCATATACTCATATATCCCACATTCATTGTAAAAATATCACCATTATTATATTATAATAATATAATAAAATATTATTTTATCAGAAAAGATAAAATATAGATTTTCAACAATTGTCACTTTAAAATTTTTTCTCCATCTATATCCACATAAAATGAATATTTTCCTCATCATATAAATCAATAATTAATTATTCATAAATAATATTACGTAATCACAATCTCGACAACCAAAGGTTCCTGTGAAAGAGGGGCTTTCAACCGACGCCATGATTAGGTGACCAAACCTCTCCTTAGACAGAACATTCTAGACATTGCCAATAATGTTAAGTAATAATATTATTCAAATAATATGAATTATTGCTCCGATAATGGAAAATATTGTGTAGTGACAATTATTGAAACAACAGTAATATAAAATATCAACGCACAATTATTGAATCAATTAAATAAAATACTGAACAGTAATTATTGTAACAATTATTGAGTAGTGCCTTCTTACGTAAGAATCAATAATTGGTGCAATACTGTGTGCTACTGTGCAACAACGCATATTACTGTGTTTTAACCACTAGGTATTCCATTAGTATTAACGGTAATAACTACGCCGTTATTTATAAATAACTTATACTTGTTATTTTCTTCATCCAATCGCTTTCCGTTATGGGGCCCATAAAAGACTGCGTCGTCGTACGAATATTCCCCGACAACAATGAATATTTTATAACCACCTGCTTATTTTAAAATATTTGCGCATTTTACCCATAACTAACCACATTAATCAATTAACCCTTACTATTTCAAAATAATAAATAAAGGAAATTCAATTTTATTTATAATAAGTTGGGGTCTTACAGTTTAAATAATAGTCTATGCTACATGTTTCAGTTAGACGATAATGATTTGAAATATCAAAAATATATTTTTATTTATCACTTATGTACCATGTAACATGGTGCAGAGATGATAAAAAGTTGATGGAGTTGTAAATACATGAATACTTAGTGCTGAATTTGATCTAAAATCGTTGCTCCACTATTATATGATGTGTTATGATAAAGTCACTCGATGACGACATCCTCAAACGGGCTGTTAATACAGGACGGCATCATGACGTCATTTTCAAACTAATTTTAAAATTTTAATTTACCAACGGGGTTTGGCTATTCCTAAATATTTTGATTGAATTGAAATATTGATATGAGTCTAAGCTATTAGATTCGGCTAGACCAACGTTTATGATAACTCTAAGCGTTCTTTGAAATTTTTCCTGAACCAAATTATTTTGGTACATAATCCGATAAGACTGAGGTATAATTTTTGTGCCTATGGCAATGATGAGAAACAGATCCGACCAACAGTACTTAATAAGTACAGGACATAATGGGCTAATTACCTTATATGCCTATAAGTTATGACGGTTTGCAGATAAATTTCCATATAACCTTTTCGAAAATGAAAGTTCGTAGTCTATATGACTCCTCAATATGATTTGAATAATTTAATTCTTGTGAGAGATGTTTTGGGTAGCATTTGATGTTATGTATGAAAGGTATAAGGTGTAAGGTAAATTTCGAGGACGAAATTTTTAGAAGAAGGGGTGAATGTGATAACCCGAAGATTTGGATATTTATTAAAATCTTAAAATATTGAATTAAGGTTAAATAATAATCCTAGACAGAAAATAAGTGAATGGATTTGACATTTCTGGTAAGAAAATTTATGGATTTAAAATTTTTGTGGTGAATTATTCATTATTAAGTATATAAGTGTATATGTTCTGTGTGTATGGTCATATGTGTACAGAATGTGGTTAAGGGTCAAGAGTTGACCAGATAAACTATTTTTGTGGCAAACCCTAATATTATATTAAGAACGTCAACGTTTAGTTAAAAAAACCCTAACGATTGATAAGAAACCCTATTACCGGCTCTAGAAACCCTAATTTTAGTACTGGGAATCCGAAACCCTAATTCGGAATATTAAAACCCTAATTTGGGGATTTAAATGCTATGTATAAGGTTTTTATGTTTTAATTACAAATCTAATTAGAGATAAGCCTAATGATTAATTAGAAATTTTAATAATTAGAAACCCTAATTCGTAAATTAAAAACCCTAATTGGTAATTAGGTAATTTTAATTTTAATTAGGAAATATTAATCCTAATTAGCCAGTCCTAATATGATTAGGAAATTTTAATATAATTAGGAAACCCTAATTATAATTTAGAAATTATAATTTTTTATTTTAAAATCTAATTAGAAAATCCTAGAAAGTTGGTTTTTAAAAATCTTAGGTTTTAACCCTAAGGGTTTGTGTAATGTCCACGAAATTGAAACTCCTTATTAATTAAATATGTGATTTAATTTTTATGATTTAGTTTTGTGAGTCCATTTAAACCTTATGTGGTTATGTGAATTTATGAAATGATTAAAGGGAGTCACTAATAGTTATTTAAATTAGTGGACTAACCCTAAGAGTTTGATATCAAGGAATTGATATGATTATTAATAATTAAATATTCAATTTATTTGAATATGGTAGCAAGATGTGAACATATTTATTTATTTCAATTATGGGAAATTAATTGATAATGTGTTAATTAATAATTATTATGAATAAATAATAATTAATAAATAAGAGATTAATAAATATAATATGATTTTATTTACTTGATTAATTTATGTAAGCATGAATAGTAAACCTTTATTATATGGAAGTTAACTATATATTTTATATTGTACAAGGTGACACATTAATATGTCTATATATTATATATATAGACTATATAGTAAGAGTTATTTGGATTCATGTGAGTTGCATAATAATATTGTTATATGATATCAAGTGTGTGGGTAAAAATTCATCTATACCCTATTGGCATATAACCATATCAATTGTTAAATTAATAATGATTTCATTAAGTTATTATGATAATAACAGTCATGATAATTGAAAATGTACATAAATTATATGTATGTGCATTACTTGATACCTTGTAATTGGGAAATACATTGTATGCTCTTTAAATCATTATAACCTATGTTACATGAAATGAATTGTGTATACATAATTTATAACCAAAGTTTATATTATGTATATATGGTATAAGCCAAGGGTGCATTACATTTCATTTTTTGCAAATGCTGGGATTTCTTGTCCCATAATAAGAGTCCCATTCTTTCTTCCCATGTGAAATGCTAGAAAGCCTAGCCTACCTTCATCTCAAATTCATCAAACTAGAGCAATAAGTTGATGAGGAGTGGGATTCATGAGTGAATCACCAACTCTCTCTTAACCCTTATGCATTCTTGAAATCCTTTGGTTTGATTTGGGAGGTAATCCCATTATCTAGATAACCATTCTTCTATAAATGAGATATTCATCCTTCATTGTTGCAATTGCTGAGAATTATTTGCTAAGGAGCTTGTAAGGAGTGAGAGTATTGCTGCCCAATTACTTCAAGAGGTATGAAGATCCTAATTATGTTCTTGAGTTGGGTTTTTTTTGGCAAAGTCTTGTAATTCTCATGAATTCTTGGTAATGTGGTATGCATTGGCTTAAGGTTGTGTTGCTTTAGTTAGTATGCATGTTTAGAAGTATTAAAAGTAGTTGAGTTGTAGCAAATAAATGTTTGGCAATGGTTGGAGTTGAGCCTCTACAGAAGCAGAGGCCATATTTTTGTTTTCTGGCGAAGTATGCTACTGCCACCACTCCTTAATCTTTTCACTGCATGGTAGCAAGCGTGGGTAGCAGATCACAATTGTTCATGTTAGCTCCTTAAGATATTTTGAGCAATGATAAGTGGGTTTTATACCTACTTATGGAGTACCGATTCATGCGAACTATGCCCATCTCAAGTACTTTTTAGTAGGTTTTAGCTGCATTTCATGTTAATTTGCATTTTGCATACTTAAAACTCCTTTTGGTGAATAAGTACAGGAATCGGCCTAATTTGGTGGTGTTATAGGGCACGGAGCTAATAGATGCGTGAAGGCAAGGCAAAAGCGGGATATACATGGCATGAAGGTGCAATGGAGCAAGGAGACCAAGCATGGAAGGAGATTAAGCATGAATGAACAAGTAGCAGCAGCAGTTGCATGACAGAATTAGAACAAGAACCTGGATCTACAGAGTTTAAGCCGCCATGCTGAAAGAGCTTGAGGCGCGCTGGCACGCTGCTTGAGTACCAAAGAAACCATGGAACCCATCGCAAGTTCATGCTACATGCGAGCATGCCAAGCCTAAGGAGCGCGCGCCCGTGCGAGAGCCTGGCTGAACATAGAACTTATCATAAGTCTCTCGCTACCAAGCGTGTAAAGGTCGAGAGAGCACATGCGAGAGACCAAGCTTGATTTGTTTTATTTTAATTTCCAATTTTTAAGGGTTGTAATGTTTTTAAAAACGATTTTCTGACTGGTGTCAGTGGGAGAGACTTGACAATTATTCAGTTTTTGACGTATCTTTACATCGTAATTAGGGTTTACTCTCTAGGAGAGCTTCCAACGTAGAAGGAGGCCGAAACTCTACTTTTCTACTTCTTCTTGGGATTTTCTACCAGAGTGGATTATTATTATTATTTTGTTGGAATTTTGTGAGGATTTGAATAGTAATAGTGGATTCTATTCAGCAATTGGGTTTGATAGTTCTATCTTTCATCTTTCAATTATTTTTTTATTAATCATGTTTAGATTTGATCCCATAATGGCTTTTAGTTCAGTCATGAACTAAACTCCATTATGGGATTCTAACGGATTTTAATATGTAGTTTGATTGGATGCTTAAATGCTGGATTTTTTTACATATCATATGGGATGTCTATCATGATTGTTTTGCATGTATGAATGCTTGATCACCATTCGTTTTAGTATTTGTATGGAATTGACAATGAACATGCAAATATTGATTGTAATCATGATAGTATACGTATATAGGGCTGTGTTAAATGACTTATGTATTTCGTGAACAAGATAGACATATACTGTTTCACCGTATAAGTTAGAATAAGGGCTTGAACTTAAAGTCAATATAGTTGCAGTTTCACATAGACATATAGTGATTTGGTTATATTGATGATTACATAGAGTCTATCATCTGTGGATGCTATGTAAGTAGGTCTTAGTGCATTGAAAAATGGCTAATACTTTTTTAGTGTTCTTGGCTACTTTCCTGTGATATGTGAACAAGTCATGCATGATAGTAGTGATTAAATGAAATATTAAATGAAGTTAGGATCCCATTAATTCCAGATTTGATTTAATCCTTGTTATTTTGGTTTTAGTTGTTATTTGCAATTCAAGAACAAACCAATTTTAGTCATTAGTTTGAGCATATAAATATAGTGATTTAATTAATGCATAGTGATTTAAATTAAATAACTTTCTCTATAGGATCGATACTTTACTTGCTCTATATTGCTTATTAACACATGTATGCTTGCATGAGTTAGAACTCTTTTGTTAAGACTAAAAAAAGAGGCAACAAGTTTTTGGCGCCGTTGCCGAGGAAATACATTTAATTTAGTATTATTATCATTAGTTGTAAGCTATATTGTATGACTTAAACAATTCTAGTCTTATCTTATCTCATTTCAGTTTTTGTTTTTGTTTTAGGTTATTGGATAAATATTTATGCGCACGCGGTCATCCAACCCCGACTTAACACCTGTTCAGGATAACATAAACGGGAGAGGTTGGAAAGCGGGTGTTCGTAGAAATTTACAAGCACAGTTAGAAAATACGACAGCTAACATGGCAGCTAAGGCACAAGGAGAAGAGAAACGAGAGGAGCATAGGGCTCTGAAGGAATATTCCATGCCCAATATCAATGGACTACAGTCTAGCATCGTCAGACCAGCGATAGCAGCCAATACATTCCAGATAAAAATTGGCACTATTCAATTGGTGTAGAATACAGTTCAGTTTGGGGGTGCTGCTACAGATGATCTAAATGAACACCTGTTAAGTTTCATCGAAATTTGTGATACATTCAGATACAACGGTGTGACGGAAGATGCTATTAGACTAAGGTTGTTTCCATTCTCATTGAGGGATAAAGCGAAAAGTTGGCTTCATTCTTTGCCAGCAGGATCTATAACTACATGGGAGGACTTAGCACAGAAGTTCTTAGCTAAGTTCTTCCCAATGGCTAAGACTGCAAAGATGAGGACAACTATCTCTCAGTTTGAGCAACAACAGGGCGATGCCTTATATGAAGCATGGGAGAGATATAAAGAAATGCTGAGGAAGTGTCCACATCACGGTATGCCAGATTGGATGGTGATCAACACATTTTATAATGGATTGGGATGACAGTCGAGACCGATTTTAGATGCAGCTGTAGGAGGGGCATTATGGGCAAAGATCTATGAAGAAGCCTATAACCTTATCGAGACAATGGTATCCAACGATTTTCAGAATCCTACATCTCGGATGCTACAACCCAAAGTTGCAGGTGTGTTGGAGGTTGATGCTATTACTCAGTTGTCAGCACAGATGGTAGCCATGGAAAAGAAGATAGATACTTTGGTAGAAGGAAAAGTAAAGACGATTGCCTTCGTATGTGAGATTTGTGCGGGGTCACACTCGAAGGATCAATGTGCAATCACTTCGAATCGGTGCGATATGTGAGCAACTACGAAAAGACCAAGGTCAAATTCGTAATTATACCCACCCCAACAACCGAAATCATCCAAACTTTAGTTGGTCGACTAATCAAGGAATCAAATTGAATCGGTTTCAACCAAATAATCAATTTCAACCACAACCAACAAGAACTGCAGCTTAATCCTAGACCACCCTTTCCACGGGATTTTCTCAACAACAACAAAGAACATCACACTCCAAATTGTACCTCGCAGAAGAAAAGAAATCGGTGGAGGAGATGATGATGATGAAATACATGGCAAACACGAAGTTATGATCAAGAGCCAAGCAAAGGCTATAAAGAATCTGAAACTCAAATGGGCGGATGATGAACATGCTTACTAATAGGCCCCAGGGTTCATTGCCAAGTAATACAGAGACAAATCCAAGAAGAGACGGGAAGGAACAGTGTCAAGCGATCACATTTAGATCTGGGAAAGATTTGTCGCATCGCAAGTCGTGCGCCATAGAGATTGCACTTGAGGAGAACGAAGCAATGGCATGAAAGGCAGCAATTAGTTGCTCAAGAAGAAAATCTAGAAAATTCTGAGGTTCAGTAGGAAGAGGCTGAGAAAATAGGTTCAGAGGAGAAGCTTAAGACTCCATTATCACCAATTCACACTCAAGTTCTGTATCCGCAGAGATTAAATAAAAAAAGGGAAGATAAACAGTTTAGCAAATTCTTGGAGGTATTCAAAAAGCTGCAGATCAACATACCGTTTACAAAGGCATTGGAACAAATGCCCAGCTACGCCAAGTTTATGAAGGGTATATTGTCAAGGAAGAGGAGACTAGATGAGTTTGAAATGGTAGCCTCGATGAGAGGAATGCAAGCAAAGGTTTCAAGATAAATTACCTCCAAAGCTGAAGGATCCGGGCAGCTTCATAATTCCATGCACCATTGGAAAGATGAACTTCAGTAAGTGTTTATGTGATCTTGGGGCAAGCCTAAATTTGATGCCCTTGTCAGTGTTTAACCAGTTGGGATTGCCGGATCCAAAGCCAACAAACATTTCTTTACAGCTAGCTGATAGATCCATCATGTATCCACGAGGAATTGTTGAAGATGTATTAGTGAAGGTAGAGAGATTTATCTTTCCGTCTGACTTCATCATATTGGATTACGAGGAAAACAAAAATATACCAATCATATTGGGAAGACCATTCTTAGCCACAGGAAAGACTCTGATAGATGTGCAGAAGGGGGAACTCACTATGCGTGTTCATGATCAAGAGGTCACCTTTAATGTCTTTCAAGCTATGAAGTTTCCAGCAGATGAAGAGGAATGTTTCTTGGTTAATTTGGTGGATCAGGTCGTAAATGATGCAGTACAAAGTCGGGTGGATGACGAACCTTTGAGGAGTGTAATTGCTAAAAATTCAGATTTGGAAGATGAGGAACTTGACGAACTTTTGCAATATCTGGATACCACTCCACAAGTTAGAAAATTCAAAATACCTGTTGAGCCGTTGACAAAATCAGGAGAAGCCTCTGTAAAATTAAAGCCATCTCTTGAGACACCTCCAAAACATGAATTAAAACCACTTCCAGAACATCTCAGGTATGCATTTTTAAATAAAGACTCGAAGCTACCTATAATTATTTCTTCTACATTAACATCTTTCCAGGAAGAAAAACTGCTACGAGTGCTTCGAGAGTTCAAATCAGCAATTGGCTGGACCATAACGGATATCAAAGGGATCAGCCCTTCATTTGGCATGCATAAAATCCTGATGGAAGATGAAAGTAAGCCGTCAGTTGATCAACAAAGGAGACTTAATTCGATAATGAAAGAAGTGGTTAAGAAAGAGGTACTAAAATGGCTGGATGCAGACATAATCTATCCAATATCAGATAGCTCATGGGTGAGCCCAGTGCTTTGTGTACCGAAAAAAGGTGGCATGACAGTAGTGACTAATGAGAATAATGAGTTGATTCCAACACAAACAGTAACAGGGTGGAGAGTATGCATGGACTACCGCAGGCTCAACAAGGCTACTAGGAAAGATCATTTTCCACTTCCATTCATTGATCAGATGTTGGACACATTAGCAGGTCATGAGTACTATTGCCTATTGGACGGATATTCGAGCTATAATCAAATAATGATAGCTCCAGAAGACTAGGAAAAGACAACTTTCACATGTCCTTACGGCACATTCGCTTTCCAAAGAATGTCTTTTGGGTTGTGCAACGCTCAATCCACTTTTCAGAGATGCATGATGGCTATATTTTCAGATATAGTAGAGCAGAATGTGGAAGTATTTATGGATGACTTCTCAGTTTTCGGGGACTCGTTTGATCTATGCTCCGAGAATTTGGTGATGGTTTTGAAGCGATGTGTTGAAACAAATCTAGTACTGAACTGGGAAAAATGCCATTTTATGGTACAAAAAGGAATCATACTAGGACACAAAGTATCGAAGAAGGGACTCAAGGTAGATATGGTAAAATTGGAAACTATAGAGAAATTTCCACCACCTACTTCAATAAAAGGTGTTCGTAGCTTTCTGGGACATGCAGGTTTCTACCGCAGATTTATCAAATACTTCTCAAAGATAACTAAACCACTATACAGTTTGTTGGAGAAGGATGCACATTTTAACTTTGTTGAGGCTTGCACATCGGTATTTGAGCACCTGAAAGGGAAATTAACATCAGCACCAATTATTACTGCACCAGATTGGGAATTTCCATTTGAGCTGATGTGTGATGCCAGTGATTACGCCGTAGGGGCTGCTTTGGGGTAGAGGAAAAAGAAGATGTTTCATGTTATTTATTATGCCAGCAAGACCCTTACAGACGCACAGTTGAACTACACCACCACGGAAAAAGAGTTATTGGCAGTGGTGTACACCTTTGATAAATTTCGAGCATATTTGATCGGCACAAAGGTGATAGTATATACGGATCACGCCGTAATTCGACATTTAGTGGCGAAGAAGGATGCAAAGCCATGGTTGATCAGATGGATTTTATTACTACAGGAATTTGATTTGGAAATCAAGGACAGGAAAGGCACTGAAAACCAAGTGGCGGACCACTTATCTCGACTTGAGAATTCGGAAAGGGAGACAGATGACAACGTTTTAATCAATGAATCTCTTCCAGATGAACAGTTGTTTATGGTGAAAGGGGAAGTGCCATGGTTTGCAGACTATGCAAAATATTTGGTAAGTAAGATGCTACCTTCTGATTTGGTGGGTTATCAAAAGAAGAAATTTATGCATGATGTCAAATGATATATATGGGATGAGCCTTATTTGTTTAAATAGTGTTCTGATCAAGCTATAAGAAGGTGTATTCCATATAGCGAGACCGAGGGGATTCTGCAGGATTGTCACTCTACTGTGTATGGCGGTCACTATGGTGATGAAAGAACATCGGCTAGAATATTACAAGCAGGATTCTACTGGCCGACAATTTTTAAAGATGCATACAATTTTTTCCAGCGGTGTGATAGATGTCAGCGAGTGGGGAAAATCTCTAAAAGGAATGAAATTCCATTGAATACAATCTTGGAAGTCAAAATTTTTGATGTATGGGGAATTGATTTCATGGGGCCTTTCATTTCTTCCTGCGGAAATCTTTACATTCTGCTCGCTGTAGATTATGTCTCGAAATGGGTAGAAGTGGCAGCTCTTGCGACAAATGATGCCAAGGTCATCCTCAGATTTTTACACATAAGTATTTTCACGAGGTTTGGGACTCCAAGGGCTATCATCAGTGGCAAAGGCAATCATTTTTGCAATAGGCAGTTTACATCTTTGTTGGCTAAATATGGGCTGAATCATCGCATTGCTACATCATATCACCCACAAACGAATGGCCAAGCTGAAGAGTCAAATCGAGGAGTTAAGAGAATCCTGGAGAAAGTTTTGAATCCCACAAGGAAGGACTGGTCATTGAAGTTAGATGATGCAGTATGGGCTTATAGAACGGCATATAAGACACCATTGGGTATGTCACCATTTCAACTCGTGTATTGAAAAGCCTACCACCTTCCTATGGAGCTCGAGCATAAAGCATATTGGGCAATTCAAAAGCTAAATTTTGATTTGAAATCTGCCGGGGAGAAACGACTACATCAACTCAATGAGTTGGATGAATTCAGATTGCAGGCATACGAGAATTCGAAGCTGTATAAGGAGAAAGTGAAGAAATAGCACGACCGAAAAATCATTGAGAGAGCATTTGTACCAGGACAAAGGGTTTTTCTTTATAACTCCAAACTTAAACTTTTTCCTGGGAAGCTAAAATCGAGGTGGTCAGGACCATTCACAGTGAAAACTATTTTTCCGCATGGTGCTATTGAAATATTCGATACGTTGCCAGACAAGCCTTTTAAGGTGAATGGACAGCGCTTAAAACATTACTTTGGTGTTGAGGTAGACAGACAGAAAGTCACCTCAATTCTTTCTTCAACATGAGCATCAGAGATAGTCAAGCTAATTGACTATAACTTAGCGCTTGATGGGAGGCAACCCATTATTTTCTATCTCTAAATTCTCTCTTTCACTCTTTATTTATTTAGTTAAGTTATTGCGTTAACTCAATTTCAACCTAAGTTAGGACCATGCGATTATCTCTGCATAATTCACATACTAGCTGATATTGAACGGGAACGTGTATATGCATTGTATAAAATAAGGGTGCTACCATAGACATTCATGTTTATTTGTAAACCATGTGTTGATAAGGTTCATTGATGAATTGCAGGTGTATTGGAGAGCATACATTTCTGTCTTGCAGAGTCTAAAAATAAAAATAGCAAGCAGAAGCGTGATCGCTGCCACAAGACGATGAACACAAAGACACGACATCACTGCCACCAGCATGCTACACACTTCGCACTAATAATGCCACTCACATACCAACCGAGAACCATCAGTAAGGACGCAACGACGCTGCCAGATCGCAGACGTGGAAATATTTTTTTTTTTAACAATACAAAATCCGAGTTGTGGTCTAATTGGGTCTCTCCTTTAATATAACAGAAGCGTATTATTCTGTTCTCCTATATTCATAAGGCCAATCAACCCTCATCAAAGTTCATACCCACACATCTCTTTCCTGGCATAAATCTAGGGTTCTACTTGGGTTGTGTAGCAGTAAGATTGGGGGGACGCTCATCAACAATTCCTCTTCATTCTCTCTATCATCCACACATGGGCCCAAAAAGAGCATGTGCAATCTCACTCACGAAGAGGATGTCTTGGACGAGAGTAAATTTATCAGTTTGGAAGCCCAGCAAGACTATTATCGGAGTGTGGCTAAATCTTTTGTGAAGGAACGGGGTCTTCTACCTGCGAAGCTGGATGGCCAACTCTGGTATATGATACGCGAATGAGACTGGGTTGGCTTAACTGCATCTCCTATGCCTATCCCCGTGGGGATTGTTAGAGAATTTTATGAGAATGCTGAGGAGATGATAACAAGAGGAATAACGCTAGTTCGGGAAGAGCAGGTGACTTTTTGACCTTTCGCGATCAGAGAAGTATTCAACATATATGATGCACCACCCACTAGGTCTGAAAATTGGATAGAAGGTGCATATCTAGAAACGGATCTAGCAGTGGTGATTACTGATTTGTGTATTTCGGGCACCAAATGGAAGTATAAGGCAGGGACAACTGAACAAAAATCGTTTCCATCGTTAGCATTGAATCAATATGCCCAGGCATGGAACCTATTTATCTGTGCTAAGCTAGTTCCGTCAGCTCATTAAAATGCAATAACCACTGAGCGTGCGATTATTTTGTGGGAATCATCAAAGGCAAGTACATTGATGTCGACCGTTTAATCCATAAAAATATGCTGAGTTATATGCGTGGGAACAGAAATGGGACTATTCCGCATGCATCGGTGGTAGACATGCTATGTAATCAACAAGGAGTCCAATGGCATAATGAGCAGCTGCAGTACCCAAACCATGCAATCACTCATGCGACTATTACAAATTTCAAGGAGTGGGCAGGTGGTGTACCACACCCACGCGGACTAGGAATCATCCTTCAGCCCACTTTTCCAGAGCCGTCAGAGCAACCACCACGGACAGACGAGGCTAGCCCGTCCACGCATGCGCGTGCCACCCATTGCGATTGCCAGCTCCGAAGGTTGGAGCGCAAAGTCGATGCCATATACGATAATTTGGGCAAATTTGCGATGGGACTCACAAGGGCCTTGGCCGAAGCTTTTGCGCAACAAGGAACAACACTAGAATGGCCTCGGCTGAAATCGCAGACCATATCCACCACTGTGATTCACCACCCGAGGAGGGTGGCACCACCGATAATTAGGGGAGTTTTTTGTACCCTTTACCTTCATTCAATGGGGCATTGAATATTATAAGTTTGGGGGTATTGGGGAGTAGTTTAGTTGCATGTAGTTTGGCATGATTAGTTAATTTTTTTAGTTCTTGCATATTTAGTTTAAATTGTTGCATCATATAGTTTATTTTTGCATATATATTTGCACGTCATGTTTAGTTTGCATATCTCACAGTTCTTGCCATATAGAAATTTTTGTCTAGCCAATGATGATAGTGAATTTTGTTAAATGACTCTTGAGTATTTTGGGATAATATGAGATGAGATATAATATTTTACACAATGCAATTCATAATGTTGTTTAAATGCTTTCGGTTTGCACAAATGTGTTCACATTACTTGTAGGTATAAGAAGCATATGTTGCAGTGCTTGATAGAAAAATGTAGTTTTAAAAAGGGAAATATTTGAAAAGTGAGTATAGACTGTATAAAACATTGATCTTTAAACTTTGGGAAAACATGGGTATCTGTGTAAAAAAGAAAAGAAAAGAAAAGTAGCAATAATGTGGCTAGTCTTATTTCGGGGCCCTGGCTACTTGAGTAAATACGCCCGAGGGGATTGTCTCTACACCTAGCGCCCTAAGGTCTTTCATGGTCTGGGAGTTGTTGGTTGAAAGCTCGCTAAGGGGTAGCAGTGTGCCTAATGGAGTAAGACATTACACAGTCATGTGAAAAAAAAGAGAAAAGAAAAAGAAAAAGGAAAGAAAAATAGTAATAAACACTGCGGGAAAGTGCGAAAGTCGCCCTCATGAGTAGAAATAAAGCAGTTAAGCCCATTGTTGAACCTTAGTTTATTTTAAGGTGTTGGAATAGTCTTAGTTGCATATATATACATAAGGCTTGATTTAAGCTATAATTTTTTGTTTTGAGCAATATAGCATGAGTATTCTGTGCCTAAATCAATTTTTGACGAACACAACACACACACACAACATCTCTATAGGATTTGTGAATTATCTGAGTGTATGACATTATGCCTGCAGTTTGGTTTGAATCTGTATTCTTGAGTCTAGAAAAATTCGTTGAGGCATTTTGGACTGAGTTTCTATGATAATTGGGACAATGTGAGATTAGTTACATCATAATTTAGTTGCATAGTAATATAGCTGCATTTTCATTGTTCATTAGTATGCATTGCTTGAGGGCAAGCAACGGTTCAAGTTTGGGGGTATTTGATAAGTGGGTTTTATACCTACTTATGGAGTACCGATTCATGCGAACTATGCCCATCTCAAGTACTTTTTAGTAGGTTTTAGCTGCATTTATTGTTAATTTGCATTTCGCATACTTAAAACTCCTTTTGGTGAATAAGTACAGGAATCGGCCTAATTTGGTGGTGTTATAGGGCACGGAGCTAATGGATGCGTGAAGGCAAGGCAAAAGCGGGATATACATGGCATGAAGGTGCAATGGAGCAAGGAGACCAAGCATGGAAGGAGATTAAGCATGAATGAACAAGTAGCAGCAGCAGTAGCATGACAGAATCAGAACAAGAACCAAGATTTGCAGAGTTTAAGCCAGATGGTGAGAAAGAGCTTAGAGCGCGCCGCATATGAAAGTACCAAATGAACCATGGAACCTACACCAAGTTGCGTGACCGCAAGCATGACAAGCCTAAGGAGCGCTACCATGAGAGCCCTATTGAACATTGAACTTCTAGAAAGTCTCGCTACCAATGAGTATAAGGTTGGAGGAGAGTCTTGCCATGTGCCAGACCTCAAGTTCTTGATTTGTTTTATTATAATTTTCGATTTTTAAAGGTTGTAATGTTTTTAAAAACGATTTTCTGACTGGTGTCAGAGGGAGAGACTTGACAATTATTCAGTTTTTTACGTATCTTTACTTCGTAATTACGGTTTACTCTCTAGGAGAGATTCCAACATAGAAGGAGGCCGAAACTCTACTTTTCTACTTCTTCTTGGGATTTTCTACCAGAGTGGATTATTATTATTATTTTGCTGGAATTTTGTGAGGATTTGAATAGTAATAGTGGATTCTATTCAGCAATTGGGTTTGATAGTTCTATCTTTCATCTTTCAATTATTTGTTTAATAATCATGTTTAGATTTGATCCCATAATGGATTTTAGTTCAGTCATGAACTAAATTCCATTATGGGATTCTAACGGATTTTAATATGTAGTTTGATTGCATGCTTAAATGTTGGATTGTTTTACATATCATATGGGATTTCTATCATGATTGTTTTGCATGTATGAATGCTTGATCACCATTCATTTCAGTATTTGTATGGAATTGACAATGAACATGCAAATATGGATTGTAATCATGATAGTATATGTATATAGGGCTGTGTTATATGACTTATGTATTTCGTGAACAAGATAGACATATACTGTTTCACCATATAAGTTAGAATAAGGGCTTGAACTTAAAGTCAATATAGTTGCAGTTTCACATAAACATATAGTGATTTTGGTTATATTGATGATTACATAGAGTCTATCATCTGTGGATGCTATGTAAGTAGGTCTTAGTGCATTGAAAAATGGCTAATACTTTTTTAGTGTTCTTGGCTACTTTCCTGTGATATGTGAGCAAGTCATGCATGATAGTAGTGATTAAATGAAATATTAAATGAAGTTAGGATCCCATTAATTCTAGATTTGATTTAATCCTTGTTATTTTTGTTTTAGTTGTTATTTGCAATTCAAGAACAAACCAATTTCAGTCATTAGTTTGAGCATATAAATATAGTGATTTAATTAATGCATAGTGATTTAAATTAAACAACTTTCTCTATGGGATCGATACTTTACTTGCTCTGTATTGCTTGTTGACACGTGTATGCTTGCTTGAGTTAGAGCTCTTTTGTTAAGACTAAAAAAAGAGGCAACAAGCATGTTACTTTGATTATAATATGCATATAAATGACCTGAACATGTGGACTAAGGTGGTTGTGTATATAGTAAGCCATGTTAGTTGATTTTAATTTGATTATTCAAAGAGGACTTAAAGAGTTGGAGAATAGTTTTGATAAACCTTTTTGCAAAACAAGTTCTAACCTTTGATGCAAATGTATTACGTTATGATATATCTTGACATATGTCAATATGATTGGTTATATGGTTAAAGGTAATATGAGATATTCAAGCATGATTAAAAAGAGAAATTTCAAGAAAAAGGACCTTATTGGCTATGTATAAACGAACTATGTATACACTAAACTTTGAACTTAAAGATATGTTCATATGATCTATTATGTGATTATGAAAGCATGATTTAGACTAGGCAAACTCATTTTTGTATGCTTGAAGAAGTTTTACTAATAGAGACTTAAAGTTTTGAAAATGAACTTGATAAACTTTAAGTTGAGAACTTGTAAGTATGCTTTTGATATCTAGCACATGAATGTATAAGTTGAGGCCAAAGGACCATGTAGCATATGTATAATGAGTAGACATGATCGACCTTGTTAGCTTAACATGTGAAGTATTGAGTAAATGAAAACGAATAATGACCTATGATATGTTTAATGAAGGGTTAAATTAGTTATTCACATAATAACATGTGTATTGTGTATGATTATTCGTATATGTGCAAGACATGGGTTCACCGGTTTTTTGCAGGAACATCCATGTCTTGGTTTGCACCAGGAGCAGCGCGACCGCGCCACTCCTTAGTACAAACCAAGCGTGGTCGCGCCATCCTGCAGTGAGGTCTGAGTTCTGTTAATAAAATGAGAGCTTATGCATACTTATATGGTTACTCTAATCTGTAATGCATGTCCAGTATAGTAGTCATGTGTTAATAAGCATGTTATTGAAATATTCTATGATGAATTGATGTTTACAACTTTAAAGTCAATAGTGATTTCAACTATGATATAATGTGTTAGAAACTAATCGTGGAATGTAATGACACATGTATAGAAGTATGATAGATGATGATTTGATTCTTGTAAGTGTGGACTCATATTAGTTTACACGTACTAATTGGAAAGACCGACTTGTTAATGTTAGGTCGTTTCAACGCAAGTTAATTAAAGCTAGAAATAAATTGTAGCTGAGCAAACAGGCAAGTTCCTTAAACCCTACTATTATTGAGCAAGTTCCTTGAACCCTACTATTATTGAGCAAGTTTTCTTGAACTTCACTATTTGGTTGTGCGAGTTCCTTAAATTCTTACTCTTTTACTTGAGCAAGTATCCGAACATTATTTTATTTCATTGCAAGTTTCCTAACTTATACAAGTTTGAATTTTGTAAAAGTTTCATATCCTTCTCATATTGTATTTGAGCAGGTTATTGTTGAATTGAAAGTTATTCATTTAAGCATGAACTTTATTACCAAGCATGTTATTAAGTGGTTTAATTACCTTATAATTATTCCACATCGATATTATTGATATTCGTACTTAGTGCACTTGAGTTCGTACAGTCTTGGACTTGTACTTCATTTAAAGTTCTATAATTCTTGAACTGTGTCAGATAGAGTCTGAACCTTTGTTCGGTCAGACAAGAATATGAAGTTTTATAAAAGCTATCCAAACCAATTGATGGTAAAGATTCTTAGACTGAAAGAACACCCCTTCTATGATAGGGGAGTACCCAGGTATCTAGTATATAATACAAAGAACAGATTTAAATGTTATGCATATACATGGTGTACGCGAGGCTGATCCCCTCAAGTACTTATTTTGTAGCCAGTAACCAAAGGGTCAATTAGCTATTGATTCCATTGGAGTGTTATAGTTCAAAGTATACTTGACTAGCAGTTATTCTAAAAGCAATCATTATATTTGCTTCTAATATTCATATTGTTGAATTCATTGTCAAATATTTTCCATTCATCATAATATATCCTTATTGTTGTATTTAAACTTGTTGAGCAAACTTGTTGCTCATCCTTGCTATATCATGAATTATATTGCAGCTAAGCCCGAGACCTCAGGAAAGGACAAGGGTAAAGGAAAGATGTAGGATAGTCGCCATGATCAGACTTTACTATATGCCTAGTTTAAGTTAATGTTATGTAATGTGAAACCTAATTATTATTTTAGGGTATGTTTGTAAGATTGTATTAAGGTTATCGAATCTTGGGACTAGTAACACCTTTTGAATGAATGACGTACGTTTATTATATTCCACATTTTAGTTATCGTATGTTGTTTAGAGGTGGATGTTTATATTTTATCGTGATGACCGAATCGAGGTCAGAGGACCCGGATTCGGTGGCGTCATAGTTTGCACAAGTTACTAAATTGCCATTAAATTGGTGAGCTAAATGACTATATTACCCTTGTGCATTATTGTAGGAAACTTGTAGATATGGCCAAGATGTAGTTGGTGAACCAACTAAGATATACCATGTGACAAAAATCACAGCCATTATCTCAGCCAACTAGCAACAATATATGTAATGTATCAATTTATAAAGATTAAAGAGAGAGAAAGGGCTCACTTGATTTTTCATATTTACTTAAGTCATTCTCTCTCTAAAATCTGATAATGGGGAGTGAGAGAGAGTGAGATACAAAGCCAAGATCACCTCTTAGCTTAACAAGATCAGATCATCAAGATCAGATTCAAGATCAAAGCTAGAAAGAGGTATAAATCCTAAATCTTAAAAATCTTATGATCTAATGATAGATGTTGTTATTTGTTGGATAGAAATGTGTAAAAGGGTGCTAAGTAGTGATCTGGGTTGTTAGATCATGGATCTATAACATCTAGATGCACGAAATCAGGTTTTTAAAAACTGATCTATGAACCCTAAAACATGGCCTGACAACCGAATATCAGGGCTCATAGATCATTGCATGTTATTTGTTTTTATGTTTTAAAGGTTTGTAGTTGTAGTATGTTGTAAGAACTTTGATCTGGAACTTTAATCAAGCCCAGATCATGTGTATATAGAAAGTTATAAGCGATCAAAGTGCGTTAACCGATCACAAAATTTGGTTTCTGGAAAACCCAGATCTTCAAGGAGCAGTTTCTGACCATTACTTTGTCCGGACTAGATCTCTTAGATTTGTTGTTGTTATGATGATTTAAGGTTATAAAATTGTACACTGACATCTATACTACATATTTGAACCTTCATATCGCACAAAACAACCCCTGAATTCAAGATTTAAAGGCTGGAAAATGGCACCCTAGACTGTTCTTCATTTCTGGTCATTTCTGGGTAACCCAGAAATGAAGAACATATCTGACAAGCTTTTTGAAGGAGTATATCTTATGGTTGTTATATGTTTTGGCTATAATTCTTATTTGTGGTTGTAGTGCTACATAAGTACTATAACTCCAACACCATTACAATCCCAGATATCAACTAGAACCTAGATCTAATTACGGTCAAATCTACCAACTTGTGGCACTGACATGAGTTTCTGGGTAGGCTCAAGAACACCTATATAGCGATTTACCTGTCACATATAGGCCCTTTAATGACATTTAATTTTAGAAATTAATTATTTTATTTATTAAATAGAAAAAATAGTTTTTAATTATTAAAATACAAAATAAATTCCTTAAAATTATTTTAAAGTCCAAAAATGGGTTTTTAATTATTCTCAATATATTTCATAAATATTTAATATGTTTGGAATAATAATGGTATTTAATTTATTTAATTATAATATTAAATAAATTATTTAAAAATGATTTTAATACATGAAAAATTATATTATGGTATAAGAAAATATTTTAAGTTATTTTTAGCGACTTTTAATATTTTGTGAGGTATTTCATGAATAAATTAATATTAATGGTAAATATTTTATTTACTAAATATATTAAATAAATTATGGAAAAATAGAATTAATGATTTATAAATCATGTAAAATGATTCAAGTGTTATAAAAATATTTTAAGTTATAAAATTTAACTTTTGATAGTTTATCATGAAAAACATTAAAATTTAATATTAATTGCAATTATCTGGATAATGAATTCAATTGTTTAAATATCATATAAATATGATTTTAAGGTATTAAAATACTTTGATATATTATAAATATATTATAATATTATGATATAATTTTCATTAATATTTAATATTAAATAAATATTAATGATAATGGAATTATGTGGTATTTAATTCTTATAAATACGTTATTAATGATTGAAAAATCGTAATAAATGATAATAATTATTTAAAAATTATTATGAGCTTATGAAAAATATTTTGACTGATAATAAAATTGTCTAAGATAATTGTTAAGTGTTTAGGCAGAGTTTAATTGAACTTAAATTGGATATTTGTCCGATTAGGCAATCGGGATGTCAGAATTGTACCGAACTCGACTCATGCTGTAAAAGTTTGACTTGAGGTTAGGTTTTATGTGTATTATAGACTGATAGGATTATGTGATAATGTGCTTAGGTTATTTTAAATATTGTGATGATATTATTTTAATTTGTAGATCAATATTATTTATATTAGGTTTTCAGAAAAAGCTAATTATAATGTGTAACGGTAAACATTGAATTAAGCAAGTTTTTCTTAACTCGACCTCGAGTTGTTTCATTCAAATATACTTGTCGTTAATCATTGCTGATTATCATGTCTATGAATTGTTGAATCGTACTCGGTGCATATTGCATGTATTCATTAGGTATGAAAGGCTGATCACCTTCATTACCATTTGGTCCAGATATAATTGATATGTTCATGTTCAATGTTCGTTCAGCTATAAAAAATTGTCCATGCTAGTTCACAACTGTATTGATGAATGTTAGCCAGCTATTATTCAAAAATTTTCTATTATGATATATCTTTAATTTATTGAACTTAAACTTGCTGGGCAAACTTGTAGCTCACCCTTGCTATATCATGATTAACATTGCATATTAAGACGAATACGTCAGTCCTACTCCTTCTTAGCATACATGTTCTACATGTAAAATCTAGCTTTTCTAGCTTTTTCTTTCTAACCAATAAGTTATAAGTTGTTGGTGTTTATGAACAAGTGATAAATGAAATCCAAGGCTCCATATTTATAGGAAACCCAAGGTTAGGGCATAAGGGTCTTTAATCCATCCACCTCTTTACTATTTCTAGCTTAAGCACTAAGTTAACTTGGCCTCCACATTATTTGTTTGGTCACCACTTAACTTATCCCTTACTTAGCCCTTAAGTCTACTTGCTGAAGAAATATTGTCAGAGAAAAACAAGAGTTCAGAAAGAGTTTGAGAAAGAAAGGACTGGGATTTCAAAAGTAACCAAAGCAAGTTCTGAGTTCGTCAAAGTTATTCTCAGTGATTAACAAGTATTTTTCTTAAGCAACAAAAGGTGTGTTTCAAAACCTTAACATATATGTAGACCTAGCAAACGACAGGTGTACGGTCAGACCGGGTCATTTGGTAAAATGGCCTGTGTTTTGTAGTAATTTGAGTTTGTGAGGCCCGTGGCCTAGGTTGATTGCCTACTTCTACCATGCGCTTCTTCCTTTAGTAATTTTTTTTTGTAAAATCTTGATACAGTAAAAATAGTAATAATAATAAATATTAATAATAAAATAATTTAATAAAACAATAATTCTAATTACTTACATTAACTACATATCTCAATCAATTAAAATTTTAATAGTATTATAATTTTAGATATTATTCTAAAGGCATGATTTGGGGATTAAATAAGTATGAGAATTGCATAATTAAGGGATAATGATTGATTTACTTTCCAAATGTACTACACTGTACATTGTAATGTCACTATAAATAATAGTGATCTTCTCCCTTCTTTCTTATTGATTGCTTGTACACCTCCATCAAACTGAAATCTTCAAATTTTATATCTATATTATTGTGTTACAGATTTTGGACTTGCAATCTAAAAAATTAGTGGTTGATTCGGATTATATATTGCTACTAATTCAAAGTATATAATCAAATTTGATTTTTTAAAAATATACTTTAAAATTAATATAATTTATTTAAATTTTAAAAATAATAAATACTGTAATTAATACTAATATATAGATAATTTTAAATTTTTATAATTATATTATCTAACTTAAACTAATAATTATTAGTTTATACTTTGAAATTGAAGAACTATTTCGAAAGTTCATGCAACTGTAATTGTTTGTGAGCGTAAGTAAAGATATATAGAGGATATATTGAGGAAATTAACATTTCTACCAATAAAATTAAAAGCGATATCAATAGTTGTTGTAGTTCAATTGGTTTGAACTCTTATTTATTTACTTACAAGTCTTGTGTTCAAGCCTCACAACCCACAAGTAGTAACATTTTATTTATTTTTTAAAAAAAAGTCACATGCCACGGGCCGGGCCAAAATGGCCTGGGTTTTCGTGGGCTTAAAAAATGCGTCCCAAGTTGTGGGTAATAATTATAAAATTTTCAAAGTACGCAAGTTGTTATATTATATTCGATTGGTCGGGGAATATTCGTTTTAACATGGAATATTCGTACGATGACACAATCATTGGTGGACCCCACAGTGGAATTATTATCGGAGTTAAAAAATAAAAAAAATATCTTCTTATGAAAATAACGGCGAAAGTTTTAACGTTAACTGTTGAAATACCCGGTGTTGAAAGTACAGTAATATGCATGGTTGCATTATAGCACACGGTATTGATTATTGATGGTTACGTGAGAAGTCACTCAGTTATGTTCAATTATTGCTATAGTAATTGCTGCATAGTATCTCACGTTAATTGATTCAATTATTGTCGATATTTTATATATTATTAAATTAATAATTGAGATGATAAGTTATTCATACTATTATTTGCATAATTAACAATGTCTAGAAAGTTCTGTCGAGGAGAGGTTTGGTCACCTAATTACGCGCCAATAGGGAGAAATCCTTATTGGAAAGCCCCCTCTTTTCTGGGAACGATCTGATTGTTAATATTGCGAGATATAATAATATGAATAAATGTTGTTAAAAATATTGAAAGGATTTTTATGAAGTATTTGGTGTAAATTTTGTTATTTTATGGACCCATATTTACCTATTTTTCAAAATAATCAGTTAAAAATTATTTAATATAATAAAGGTGGGGCCCACATGTGGGGCCCATATGTGTTGAAATCTGAAATCTGAAAATGGGGTGGGAGGGAGTTTATGTAAAGGAGGAGAATTGAATATATATATATATATATATATATATATATATACGTGTGTGTGTGTGTGTGTGTGTGTGTGTGTGTGTGTGTGTGTGTGTATATATATATATATATATATATATATATATATATGATTGATAATGAAATGTGGGTGGGGCCCACATGTTGGAAGAAGGAATTGATGGAGAGAAATCTGAAATTTTTTCCTCCCTTTGAATCACGGATGGATTATTTTTCAAACCAACATGTGTTTTTATATATATATATATATATATATACATATATATATATATATGTATATATATATATATTAATATTATATTTTGTTTTACTTGTTGATTTTATTGAATTTCAGTAAACCGAATGTTGCGTATGATGTCCTTCGGTTTAAGAATTATTTCGTCTGTGAAAAAAATTCTTAACAGTACTCCTTCCATTCTACTATAAATAGGATGCTTAGTTAGAATTGAAAATCACTCCAGAATCAGAGAATTCTTCTTCTATAATATTGAGCGTATTTCTTTCGAGTTTTAGAAATCTTTGAGTTTAGAAAATAGTGAAAGTTTTCTTCAAGAATATCCCCGCTATACCAGTTGGAATACTCTTCTTTTCGAGGTAAGGGATGTTATTTTTGTTCAATATTCATATGAATTAATATTTTCTTCCATACTCTGTAGTATGTAAGTAATATTATTTCGTTTCAGATTCCGAATTCTATACTCATTTTGTTAAAGTTTTGGCTTCTATACTTCATGAAATTAGTAGAATATCCTTAATATTTGCGCTTCATCCAGTATCTTTTCATGGAAATATTATTCTGAGCATTCTTGATAAGTTTTAACTTTTGCATGTTGGGGTACTATTCACGGGGTTACTATTCCCGAAGTTACTATTCGTGGGTACTATTCACTTGGTTACTATTCACCCAGGATACTATTCATGATAAAAATTGATTCATTTTCGGTCCAAATTATTTTTGGTACAATATTATTCTTGAATTTTACTCCACAAAGCAGTATCATGTTGACAATTTGGACGTTATTAATTTTTGGATAAATTAAATTATAAATCTTTAAAAATTTATCCTTGAACTTGTTTTATTGAATTCTTATATCATTGTCATCATCCTCATGTTTATATTATGTTGAAAGTCATATGTGGCATGTAGTGCATAGATGGACTTGGTATGATTATGACCAGTGATTATTTGGTATAATCATGACCATAATGTTACAAATGATGTGGTAAAAGTCCTCATTGGCCCGTAGTGCATTGATGGACAGTTGTTGGCATGATCATGACCATTGATGAAAACACGAATATCCTTGGCCGTAGTGCAGGGATGCTGTGGATTATTTATTAAGCTGAGTCTCAGCGATAAAAGTGATGAAACACCTTTTAAATCATAGAAGATAGTATATTTTATTCTCTAGTTGACTCTTCTAATGGATTGCTTGTTCCGCTGCAGTTAAACTTGATGTTTGTTATATTTTATCAGTTTAACACTGTTGAAGGCTATCGATAAATTATTCTGCATTATCTTAGTCATTATATTTCTTACTGGGCTAGTTGAGCTCACCCATTTTTCTTTCATTGTCATCTTCAGGAAATGAGAACGTAGCCGGGACTAGTCAAGGAACGGAGTGACGGTCTAGAAGACAACATTCGTATTAAAACTCTCAGTTTATGTTTTGTCGTTTTCACACGAAAGTTGTATTGTTAAGTTGTATTTGAATTTTGTACCATGTATTTGGCGACTCAAGATGGGTGATGTATACCTATTTTGAGGGCGTCATAATTGGTATCAAAGCTTAGGGATATGATCCCTGGTTGAGATGCGAGACAAGAACTAGGAGGGGAGAGACTGGGAATTCCTTCGCAAGTATGACCTACCTAAGTTTAATTGGTATTTAATTAGTCGGTCAGAGTATAGGGATAATATGTGGTATGTCAATTAACCCTTATTTTGTGGCAGTGTTTGAAAATGACCTCCGATAATGTTGAGAATAGCAATGGAGCACAGGAGACCGTTGAATCACCACAGATCAACACCCAGGATAATGTGCATCAGGAAGGCAATAATCCTCAGGTGAACAACAACACCGATCGAATAACAAACAACGAAATGTTTAGGAGCTTTCTGTAATTCGTACAACATCAGGCAAAAGAGACTCTTGTCCAAAATTCAGGTGGAAACACTGGTAACTCTTGGACGGTCACCGCTAAACAGTTCAAGGAGCTGGGACCACAGTAGTTTATTGGAGAACCAAAACCACTTAAGGCGGAGAAGTGGATAAAGCAGATCACCAAGATATTTGATGTCTTGGGATGCTCCGAGGAGCAAAAGGTTCCCTTTGCCACCTTTATGTTGCGATGAGAGGCATATTACTGGTGGGAATCGGTAAAGCAAACTCAACCTACCGCACTGATGATGTCTTGGGAGAAGTTCCAAGAACTATTCAACGACAAGTACTTTCCTGAAAGTATTCATCACATAAAAGAGGTAGAGTTCATTAAACTGGAGCAAAACAACATGACCGTGTTGTAGTACGAAGCCAAGTTTGCTGAGTTATCCCGGTTTGTGTCCCACTTAGGTTATAATGAGGAGAGAATGACACAAATGTTTCTAAGAGGTCTGAAACCTGAGATACGTCAATACCTCATTTCTCACAAACTTTGATTGTATTCAGATGTTGTTAATATGACTCAGTTATTGGAGCGCGATAATGAGTCAACTCAACCAAGAGAGAGCAGCCGTCAAAATGATAATACCAGTGGTAGAAGTAATGGAAGCGGTGACAACAAACGTGGAGGGAATCAATATGCCAGAAATGGTAACCACTTTGGTGGTAATCATGGCCAAGACAGTAAAAGTAGACATTTCAAGAAAAGGAGAATCAATAATGATGGAAAGACGTCAGCACCAACACCTGTTGTTAAGGAAGGAGAACGACCACCTATCATATGCTTCAAATGCGGAGGGGAGGGACACATCACCAAAACGTATGCGTGCATCCAAAAACGTGTTACAATTGTGGAAGAGAAGGTCACCTAGATAGATTTTGTCGTCATTGTGGAAGCCAAGTCTAGTTGGAACGGTGACACCAAATGCCATCCTGCATAAGTCACAACCAGATAGGTTCAAGGAGAGCGTTTGTTGTGACCTCCCGTAAAGAAAGGAACCTAACGAGGTCATCACGGGTGTTAGCTTATCATAAACTCTAGCGAAGTATATACCTTATTTGATACCTGGTTCTACCCATTCTTTTATTTCTCCTACTTGCGCCAATGTTTAAATTTGACTCCGGAGAAATTAGACTTTGCCTTATCTGTTGAAACTCCGTTGGGAGAAACCTTCATTACATCCACTGTTTATAAGTCTTGTTTGGCTTATTAGTGTATTATTAGTGTATTATTGGAGGAATCTTGCTAGCAAAGCATGGCAAAAATACTTACCCTACCAATTAAGCATCCAAGACTCAATTATGCAGATTCAATCAACCATTGAGTAGCATCCAATGCATCTAACTTGGTTTATATATAGATTGGAGAGATAATATATTTTGTACACTAAAATTCATCCAACTCTCATCCTTAAGCTTCTCTCTAAAACCTAACGAATTATTGTAGCATATCAGTCCCTAAACAAAGCCCAACCATCACAAACAACAAATCAGAAGCATCAAGAAGCCAGAAATCAAAAATCAAGCTTGAAAAGGTAGGAAATCCTAAATTCTAGAAATCCTTCGATTCGATGTTAATTGATGCAATTGATTGTTTAAAGTAGTGTAATAGAGAGTCTATTAATGTTCTGGGTTGTAAAATCATGAACCCATAACATCAAAGTGCACGAATTTGAAGATTTGAGCAAGTTGGAAAAACCGAATTCTGTGATTTTTGGGCAAATGTCAAGACTTATATCTCTGTGATTATTTACTGTTTTTGTTGTTTAAAAGTTGTTAGGTGTAGCTTGTTATGTGGTCTTTAAACTCCAAAAGGAATCAGGTCTATATCTATTGTAGATCGGGATTTATAAGCGGTCAAAGTGGGTTGATTCAAGATTGACCGGTGTTTTTCAAACCCAAAAAATATTCAAAGTGTCTAGATATTTTTTTTGGCAAATGTCAGGCCTTATATCTCGGTCATATTTAATGTGTTTTGTGTTCTAAAGGTTGATATGTGTAGCTTGTTATATGGTATTTAACCTCCAAAAATAATCAGTCCATATATATTACGGATTAAGAGTTATTTAAGGTCAAAGTGGGTTGACTGGCATGACGAAAATTCTCAAAATTGCAGAATTTTCTAAGTGTTAATTTTTCCGACAAGGTTTGACCATACTTTAAATGCTTGATTTATTGTTGTTATGATGATGTTAAGTGTTAGAGTTGTAGTCCTACATGTTGTCTACACACTCGGAATTGATAGATCACATAAACGCTACACGATCATCAAGTTATAGAGGTCCAAAGTAGGCACCTCGAACTGCTTCTCCGTGAAGAACGACTTTGGTAGCTACTTTGATGGTGATTTATCCTGATCTGATGTTTGTTTAGAGGTTATGATTGTTGGATCTTGTAGTATTGTATTTCCTCTACTAGACCCAATTTATAGATTGTCCAAATTCGTTAAGAAGATGAGAGAGTTATTCACGGTCCAAAGTAGGCCACCTCGGTTACGCCTTATGAAGATCTCTGGGTAGGCTCAAGAACACCTATAATGCGACGGTTACATCACTATAGGGGCCTTTAGCGACAGCTTTAATTATTTTAATTTCTGATTTTTCAAAATGATTTAAAAATTAGAAAAATTAGATTTTAATTATTAAAATACCAAATAAATTATGAAAAATTATTTTAAAGTCTGAAAAATAGTTTTTAATTATTTTGAGTATATTTCATAAATATTTAATATTTTTGGAATATAAAAGGTATTTATTTATTTAATTATAATATTAAATAAATTATTTAAAAATAGTTTTAATTCATGAAAAATCATGAAAAATTATATTATGGTATAAGAAAATATTTTAAGTTATTTCCATGACTTTTAATATTTTGTGATGAATTTCATTAATTAATTATATATTAATGATATTAAAGTTATTTAATGATTATATTAAATAATTTAGTTTAAAAATGATTTTAATATTATAAAAATCATTTTAAATGAAATTAAGGTATTTAAAAATATTTTAAGTTATAAAATATAACTTTTAATATTTAAAGGATAATTTCATTAATAATTTAATATTAATGATATTAAGATAATATTAATGATATTTAGTTTATTTAATAATTATTATTAAATAAATAGTTTAAAATGGTTTTATTTATTTAAAAATCATTTAAAGAGGATATTAAGGATTTAAAAATATTTTAAGTTATAATTAATGACTTTTAATATTTGGATGAATAGTACATTAATATTTATATATTAATGGTGATTATTTAAAAATGATTTTAATTGTTTTAAAAATCATTTAAGGGGTAATATAAATGTTTTAAAAATAGTTTGAGTTATTATAAATAACTTTTATATTTTGGCAATGGTTTCATTAATAATTTAATATTAATGATAATAGAATTGTTTGATGTTTAAATCATTTAATTATGATTTCGATATCTAAAAATGCATGATAAATTATTATAAATGCTTTAAAATTATTTGAAGTCATTTAAAAATAAAATGACTGATGTTGAGATACAGAATAAAGAGTCTTAGACTCAATAATTACCCGATAAAGTCGCTTGCAGCCGATAAATGTCGAACCACTCGTAATAGAAAGAAAAGGCTACTTTGTAAGAACATGGATGAGATATTTGAAAAATGTATAAAAATATTTCAAGTATAGAATATGAACTAAAAGTATGATCACCGCGATTATGTGATGACGTGATTAGACTATGTCTTGTTGTAATAGATAAAGACTATGTGTTATGATATATTGTTCTAATCGAACGAATGATCCGATTATTGATAGGTTGTGATAAAGAGATAAAACCTAAGTTGAGATTTGTAATCAAAGAAATCGTAAGTATCTTACCTTTGCATTTCCTTTATGCAATGGACATGAGTAAGAAGTTTTAGAATTCTTTTCATTCCCCGTCTGCATTATGTGCGCTTTGATTATCAACATGTTAGCTCAGATATATATTATGTTCATTGATTTCTAAATGGTTATACAAGTGTCCCCACTTGGATAATCATGGCATTTATTCACATGTTGATACACTTTTTCAATTACCCGTATACATATATGTTGAATTACATATTATTGTTGAAAGCAAGATTAAAACCTTCTGGTTTTGGAACCGTGCATGTATGAACATCCCGATAATGGGAAAATTTTATATGCGCTTGGCGGACAAAGGGTGAGCGATGAATTTCGCTCAAGTTATGTAGTATTGATCAATCTGAGGTACAACGGGTGATCACCCTCCGTGTACTAGTAAGTTATGACGGTTTATGGATGAATTTACGCTAAACCTTTTGAAAATGAAAAGAATGTTCATAGTATGTTTCTTAAACCCTATTCATGGGTGGAGCCTAATTTCAAGAAATTGAAAGAGAATTGTTATGTGAATTTTTATCAAGATGAGATTACTTCACAACTTTTGATTCGTTGTAGAAGTGTTATGGAAAGAGAATACTTATATTCTTTCAAATTATATATATAATTGCTATTACTTCTTTGGCACTCAAATGCTCATCCTTGCTTAAACTAAATGTTTTCAAGATTCACGTATCGACTGAAGGCTCAGGCACGAACAAGGGAAAAGAAAAGTTGTTCGAATGAGATTTAGTATGAGTTAATGGTTATAGTTAGTAAGACAATGGAATCTATTGTCAGGTATTGTAAGGAATGTATTTGAAGGTCACGTACCTGGGGAAGTAAACTTTGATGTATGTAAATTAAGTTCGAATGTATTATTATTTAGTATTATTCAGCTTAAAGAAATGGTATCGTGGAGAACCGAGTTCGGGTTGCAAGTACCCGGATTTGGGGTCGCCACAATAATCATACCAAAAACTGTCCATCAATGCACTACGGGCCAATGAGGACTTTTTCATTAGTATCACAACCACAAATTATCCATGCACTACGGGCCAAAGATAATCGTGTTTTTATCAACTGTCCGATCATGCTATAAAACAATTCATTTTTGCACCTTGGTCAAGAAGAAATGCATAGCCATAATCATACCAAAAATCGCCTATCAATGCACTACACAGTGCCAATGAAGACTTTTTCCACATCATTTGCAATATTACTACCATGATTATACCGAAATAATCCTCGGTCATAATCATACCATGTCCATCTATGCACTACAGCCACCACGATGACTTTCAACATAATATAAATATGAGGATGATGACAATATTATAAGCATTAATCAAACTAAATCAAGGATAAATATTAAACACTTTAAATTTATCCGCACATTATCAATCACTTAATAAAATCATAATCTAATCTTCAAGTAATACTATAACAATATTTTAATCACTTCTTAAACTTATAAACAATTACATTTAATTGTTTACACTTTTCCAAATAATGCATCTAATCATTCAAAAATGTCATACTCATAAGATTTCATCACCAATAATCAAATTACTCATAAAAAATCTGCATATACCTTATATAGGATTTCCAAGCCATAAAATCCTATTTACCAATTCTTCAACTCCTCATAACATATTTAACTCATATGTTCGTAGCTAAACTATTTTTATGAAAAATACCAAATCAATCCCAAAAATTATTCTCTTCTGAGATATAGCATAATATAGTCTCATATTAAACATATATTTTTCTTGACATTTTTAAAAATCATTTACTATTTTCCAAAAATCAATTTCTAATTAATTCCTTGAGAAATTATCTACCTCACGGTTAACTCCAGAAATTCCCAAATCTTGGCAGGATCTTAAACATGTTAACGTGAGCTTCCAGTTTAAATTTCATGGTCATCGGAGTTATAGAACTCCTATTATACCGCTTTTTTCGCTTTAAAAAATCTAAATATTGAAATGGTCATAACTTGCTCATTTTAGGTCGAAATGAGCTCATTTTTGGACAGGAGGTACTTTATACCATATACTTTCATGTTCCAAAAGGCCAGAATTTTTCTCACAAATAAAGTGGCCGAAACAACACTTTTAAAATCGTGGCAGCAGCCTTTTTCATATTTTGCAGTTTTTTGTACTTTGCTAAAATCAGTCCACACAAAAATCTACAACACCTTTTCAAGTGATTCCACTTGGATAAGTTACAAAACCCATAGACCTAACTCTAGAACCTGACCACACTCAAAAATTTGAAATATAATAGGAGATATGGTCAATTGAATTTCATGTTCCATTTTCACAAAAAATTTGATTTTTCAACCCTTTGTGATTTCTAAGAAACTTTCATGTTTTCACATAATAACCAACATAACTCATTATAACACTTACTAATACCACATATACCCATGATTTTCATTAGTCCAATGCTTTTATTATGACTTTCATCATAATCCACGTAAACAGATCATTTCCACAATTTAACAAGGAATGAAATACAAAGGATCGTTCACCATGTATGTGGTAATCCACATAGACATGTTATTCCAACAGAATAATAAAGAATGGAATAACAGAAGGATTCACCATGCATGCGATAAAAAGCGCATAGACAGGTTATTCCCAATAGAATAATAAATACGAACCAGTCCTGGCCAGAAAACGCATGCAGATTAGATATTCTAGCGTAATAGTAAAGATTTAAACCGGTCCCATAAAAACGCATGCATGTGATATTCCAAAGAGAATAGTAAAAGATTTTAACCGTGTCCGGCGTAAAACGCATGCATGTGATATTCTAACGTAATAATAAAAATGGAATAACAAAAGAATTTCACCAAGTATAGGGTAGCCCGCGTATACAGGTTATTCCAATAGAATAATAAAGAATGGAATAACAGAAGTTCTCTTCATGGATAAGAAAGAAATAATACTCCCTACCTTAGAAAAACTGGATACTGGAATAGTGAGGTAGTAGACTTCTCTTCTTCTTTCTCTCTATAATTTCTCTCTATAATAATCGCTCTAAAGCTTTTGTGAATTGGTGAGAAATGAAGGAAGAATGAGTTTCTATTTATAGGAAAATATAGTTTCGATAATTGCACGTTTTGGGGCTCGAAATATTACAGTATAATACCTTCCTCTTTTTCTTCATTTTTAATTTAGTCCTACAAGTATTATCAAACTTGCACCACCTCCCCTAATAGTAAATAATGTGAATCAATAGTATATCATGTGACTCAATAGTTCTAATCATGTGATAAAAATAATTACAATATAGTACCTCTATCTATACCTCTATTTTTAACTTAGTCATGCAAGTATTATCAATCTTGCACCACCACCCCTAATAGTATATAATGTGAATCAATAGTACACACATGTGAACAAATAGTTATAAGCATGTAAAATAATAGCAATTAATTGCTCATTTATCCTATTAATTACCCGATTGGTCAATATAACCTCCAGACATCAATTATTATCGAAATAATTGTCAATTTCCAATAACACTAATAATCCCAACACAATGGAACTATCAATTTCATCTTTAATCAACGCAACTTACTCATCATTAATATTATAACTCATAATATTTTATAACAACTTGCATACTTTTGCAAAATTTTCACATAACACCCTTAAATTTAAACTTTTATCAATTTAACCATTTACGAAATAAAATAATAATTATAAGAAAATTGAATACTTTCATTTCATAAAATTCGGGGTCTTACATTTACCGTAAAAACTGTTGAACTACACAGTAATAAAAGTACAGTAATACGCGTGGTTACATAGTAGCACACGGTATTGATTATTGATGCTTACGTAAGAAGTCACTTAGTTATACTCAATTATTGCTACAATAATTGCTGCATAATATCTTTCATATTATTGATTCAATTATTGCCACACTATCATCTGCATAATATTTTATATTATTAAATTAATAATTGAGATGACAAAGTTATTCATATTATTATTTGCAATATTGACAATGTCTAGAAGTTCTGTCAAGGAAAGGTTTGGTCACCTAATTGCGCGCCAATAAGGAGAAATCCTTATCGGAAAGCCCTCTCTTTCCTGGGAACGACCTGGTTGTTAAATATTGTGAGTTATAATATTAATAATGAATAAGTTATTGTTGGTTAAAGATGAAATTGATAGTTCCATTGTGTGGGAATTATTAGTGTTAGTAGAAATCGACATCTATTTCGATAATAATTGATGTTTGGAGGTTATATTGACCAATCGGGTAATTAACCGGATAAATGAGCAATTAATTGCTATTAATTCACATGCTTATAACTATGTGTTCACATATGTGTACTATTGATTCACATGATTTACTATTAGGGGAATTGGTGCAAGAATGATAACACTTGCATGACTAAATTTAAAATGGAGGTATAGTTGAAGGTACTATACTATAATTAGTTTTTTCACATGATTTACTATTAGGGGGGGGGGGGGTGGTGAAAGTTTTATAATACTTGCAGGACTAAATTAAAAATGAAGAAAAACAAAAAGGTATTATACTGTAATATTTCGAGCCCCAAAACGTGCAATTATCAAAACTATATTTTCCTATAAATAGAAGCTCATTCTTCCTTCATTCTCACCAATTCACTAAGTCTCACAAGAGCATTATAGAGATAGAAGCTATAGAGAGAGAAGCTATAGAGAGAAAGAAGAAGCGAAGTCTGCTACTTCACTACTCCAGTAACTGGTCTTCTTCTGAGGTAAGGGGTATTATTTATTTAATATTCTGAAGAGATATTATTTTTCGTATTCTTATGAATATTATTTCGTTCAATATTCATAAAGGATATTATATTCGTTCAATATTCGTAGGAATATTTTCTTCATTAAATATTCGTTGGAATATTATTTCCGTTCAAGGGATGTTATTTTTGTTTAATATTCGCTTGAAATAATATTTTCTCCCATACTCTTTAGTATGTAAGTAATATTATTTCGTTTTAGATTTTGAATTCTATACTCATTTGGTTGAAGTTTGGGCTTCCATACTCCATGAAATTAGTAGAATATCCTTGATATTTGTGCTTCATCAAGTATCTTTTCATGGAAATATTATTCTGAGCTTTGTTGATAATTATTGATCTTTTCATGATAGAATACTATTCATGAGTTACTATTGATCACCCAGTTACTATTCTCTCAAAAATTATTCACTCGGGTATTCGGGGAACTTTTCATGTCAGAGTACTATTCACGAGTTACTATTCATGGGTTACTATTCACCCGAATATTATTCACTCGGGTATTTGGGGTACTTTTTATGTCGGGGTACTATTTACGAGGTACTGTTCCCGAAGTACTATTCACAGGGTAATATTCACGGGGTACTATTTACCCAAAAAAAACATTTCTTTTATATCCAAATTATTTTTGGTGCATGAATATTATTCTTGAATTTTACTCTACAAAGCAGTATCATGTTGACAATTTGAACGTTATTGAATTCTGGAAAAATTAAATTATAAATCGTTAAAATTTATCGTTGAACTTGTTTTATTGAATTGTTATGGCATGGTCAACATCCTCATGCTTATATTGTGATGAAAGTCATCTTTGGCTTATGTGCATAGATGGACTTGGTATGATTATGACCAAGGATGATTCAGTATAATCATGACCGTAATGTAACAAATGATGTGGTAAAAGTCCTCATTGGCCTGTAATTCATTGATGGACAGTTGTTGGTATGATTATGACCAGGGATTATTCGGTATAATCATGACCATTGATGATTACATGAATATCCTTGGCCGTGGTACAGGGAATGATTCGATTTTATTTATTAAGTTGAGTCTCAGAAAAAAAGTTGATGAAAACTTTTTAAATCATTGAAGATAGTAGATTTTATGCTCTACTTGACTCTTCTAATGGATTGCTTATTCCACTGCAGTTGTTGATCTAAAACTTGTTGTCTATTGTATTCTATCAGTTCTTATATTGTTGAAGGCTAATGATAATTTATTCTGCATTATCTTAGTCATAATATTTATGACGCCCCCAAAATAGGTATACATCACCCATCTTGAGTCGCCAAATACATGGTACAAAATTCAAATACAACTTAATTATACAACAGTCGTGTAAAATACGACTAAACATATGTTGTATGTTTTAATACAAATATTGTCATCTAGACAATATACAAACTCAATGGGGTCCTCATTACATTTATTGTCACACTATTTAACAGAACAGTGAGGACTACTAATACTATCATCCCGTCCATCACTCCGCTCCCCGACTCGTCCCAAATATATTCTCTCATTTCCTCAAGAAAAGCAAAGAAAGAAAGGTTGAGCTCAACTAGCCCAGTAATAAATATTATGACTAAGATAATGCAGAATAAATTATAATTAGCCTTCAACAGTGTTAAACTGATAAAATATAACAAACATCAAGTTTAACTGCAGCGGAACAAGCAATCCATTAGAAGAGTCAAGTAGAGAATAAAATCTACTATATTCTATGATTTAAAAAGTTTTTCATGACTTTTATCGCTAGGACTCAGCTTAATAAATAATCCACATCATCGAATAACCCCTGCACTACGACCAAGGATATTTTTTAGTATCACGACCACAATTATCCATGCACTACGGGACAAGAATATTTGTGTTTTCATTAATGGTCATGATCATGCCAACAACTATCCATCAATGCACTATGGGCCAATGATGACTTTTTCCACATCATTTTTAACATTACGGTCATGATTACACCGAATAATCCCCGGTCATAATCATACTAAGTCCATCTATGCACCACAATACGAGATGACTTTCAACATAATATAAACATGAGTATGATGACAATGATATAAGAATTCAATAAACAAGTTCAAGAATTAATTTATCCATGAATCAATAACGTCCAAATTGTCAACATGATACTGCTTTGTAGAGTAAAATTCAAGAATGCTCAGAAGAATATTTCCATGAAAAGATACTGGATGAAGCGCAAATATCAAGGATATTCCACTAATTTCATAGAGTATAGAAGTCAAAACTTTAACCAACTGAGTATAATAACGAATGGAATAACAAAAGAAACACCATGCATAAGTAACGGAACCAGGTCAGGCGAAATTCGCACCGACATGATGTTCCAACATAATAATAAAGAAGGCGGAACCAGTCCCACAGAACGCATGCATACATGATATTCCAATGTAATAATAATAAAGATTTAAACCCTATCCCACAGTAAATGCATGTATGTGATATTCCAATAGAATAATAATAAAGACGAAATATTATAAGAATGTCACCAAGTATAGGGTAGTCCGCGTATACTGGTTATTCCAGCAGAATAATAAAGAATGGAATAACAAAAGTTGTCTTCATGAATACAAAAGAAATAATACCCCTTACGAGTACAACAAATAATATCTCTTACTTAAAGAAACCTAATATAAGAGTAGGGAAGGAGCGTAATACTTTTCTATAGCTTCTCTATAATTTCTCTCTAGAGTTTCAAAGAATTAAGTAAGAAATAATGAAGGAATGAGCTTCTATTTATAGAAAAATGGACCGCATAGTAACTAACTCATGAAATCTGAGATTGATTTACTTTAATCGATGGTCCATATTTAAAGCAAAATCTTTTAAATAAAATATAATATATTCTATTTATAATCTAATAAAACGAATAACTTTATAAAAGATTTTACTATGCAAACACTATGCAGTACTATGCAAACACTATGCATAATAAAATATAATATATTCTAATTATTGTCTAATAAAATGTATAACTTTATAAAAGTATTCATTTTATATAAAAAGATTTTACTATTAGCTTTGATAAAATGAATAACTTTATAAAAGTATTCAGTTTTATATAAAAAGATTTTCTGTTTTATTACATAATAATACCAATAAAACAAAACTGAGTGACTTATCACATAAGCATCAATAATCAATACCGTGTGCTACTATGCAATAACGCGTATTACTGTATTTTTAACACCGAGTGTTTCAATAGTTAACGGTAAAACTTCCTCCGTTATTTTCATAAAGTATTTTTGTCGTTTTCTCAATCCGACAATAATTCCGTTGTGGGATCCACCAATGATTGTGGAGTTGTATGAATATTCCCTGTTAAAACGAATATTCCCCGACCAATCGAATATTATATAACAACTTGCGTACTTTGCAAAATTTATAAATATTACCCACAACTATAACATTATATCAAATTTACTCCATAATATTTTAAAATTATATTTATAGAAAATTCATCTTTATTTATAAAAGTTGGGGTCTTACAACCTCCCCATTTTATGAAATTTCGCCCTCGAAATTAGGGTACGTACCTGGTATGTCGAAGAGGTAAGGATACCTTGATTTCATTTCAGATTCTAACTCCCAAGTCATTTCCTCAACATCGTGGTTTCTCCACAAAACTTTGACTTGAGGTATAACCTTGGAGCGTAGAATATGTTCCTTCTTATCAAATATTTGAACAGGAACCTCTTCATACGTCAAATCTTACGCTATTTCATCCAGTTCTAACTCAATAATGTGGTTCGGGTCTTTCACATATTTACGTAACATGGATATTTGAAAAACGTTATGAACACGAGACATACTTGGCGGTAAAGCGAGTCTATAGGCCACAGTTCTTACTCGATCGAGGATTAAAAATGGGCCGATAAATCGAGGATTGAGTTTTCCTCTCTTTCTAAATCTCGTAACTCCTTTCCATAGAGCAACACGTAACAACACATGATCTCCTATATCGAATTCCACGTCCTTTCGATGAAGATCATCATAACTCTTTTGTCGATCTTGTGAGGTTTTTATACGTTGTCGGATCGTTTGAATCTTTTCTGTAGTCATACGTACCAACTCCGGTCCCAACAACGTTGCTTCTCCCACCTCATCCCAGCATACTGGAGAACGACACTTCCTTCCATACAACGCTTCCAATGGAGCCATGCCAATACTTGCTTGATAACTATTGTTGTAGGAAAACTCCACCAATGGTAAGAACTTGTCCCAACTTCCCTTGAAATCAAGGACACATAGTCTTAATAGATCTTCAAGAGTTTGAATAGTCCTCTCTGACTGTCCGTCCGTCTGAGGATGATATGCCGAGCTAAATCGTAAATCTGTGCCCATAGCTTTCTGCAAACTAACACAAAATCATGAAGTGAATCTTGGGTCTCGATCAGAAACTATGGATACTAGCATACCATGCAGTCTTACAATCTCGTTTATGTATATACGAGCAAGTCGTTCAAGTGTATAATTTTCTCGTATCGGTAAGAAATGAGCAGACTTGGTCAATCTATCAGCAATGACTCAAATCGCATCTATACCTTGAGAAACCTTAGGAAGATCGGTAACGAAATCCATGGTAATGTGCTCCCACTTCCATTCTAGAATTTCAAGTGGTTGCAATGGACCTTTTGGTACTTGATGATCCGCTTTAACTCGTTGACAAGTTAGACACCTTGAGATAAACAACGCTATCTCTCTCTTCATATTGCTCCACCAAAATGTATGACGAATATCATGATACATTTTGGTACTCCCAGGATGGATTGCAAACGGTGTGTTGTGCGTCACTATCATGATTTTATAATTTAAATCAGTGTTGTTAGGAACACAAAGTCTAGAGTTGACTCGAAGTATTCCTTCTTCATCGATTCTTGCATCCGGCATAGCACCTTCTTGCACTTTCTTCCTCATACGCATCAGCTCTAGGTCTGTAGCTTGAGCAGCTTTAACTTTATCAATTAAAGTTGATTTTACTCGTATATTTGCCATCATCACATGGGTCCCTGGAGTCTTTAACTATATTTCCATCCTTTGCAAGTCACACAAAATGGGCCTTTGCGTTGACAATATCGCATTCGCACTTGCATATGATCTTCTACTCAATGCGTCAGCTACCACGTTCGTTTTTCCAGGATGGTATTGGTTGGTATGATCATAATCTTGCAATAGTTCAAGGCAACGTCATTGTGGCATGTTGAGTTCCTTTTGGGTGAAGAAATATTTGAGGCTTTTATGATCCGTAAAGATCTCCACTTTCTCCCTATAAAAGTAATGCCTCCAAATCTTTAGTGCGAAGACAACAGCTGCAAACTCTAAATCATGAGTAGGATAATTCCTCTTATATTCTTTGAGTTGTCTTGAGGCATATGCTATGACTTTTCCATGTTGCATGAGAACACATCCCAACCTTTTTGTCTAAGCATCATCAGAGATGACAAATCCCTCCGAGCCGATGGTATTGTCGAACAAAATCTTGAAATGAGTCTCCTCTTGAGTTCTTGAAAACTCTTCTCACATTCTTTGCTCCAACCGAACTTTGTATCTTTCTGAGTCAGCTGAGTTAATGGAGTAGCGATTCGAGAAAATCCTTCCACGAATCTTCGATAATAACCAGCTAAACCGAGAAAGCTACATACTTCGGTCACTGATTTAGGTTGCTCCCAGTTTTGAATAGCTTCAATCTTTGCTGGGTCAACAGATATTCCATGACTTGATACCACGTGCCCAAGGAATGCTACTTCCTCAAGCCAGAACTCGTATTTCTTCAACTTGGCATAAAGCTTATATTCACGAAGCTTTTGGAGTGTCAGCCTCAAGTGTTGTTCATGATCTTCACGGCTTTTGGAATAAATAAGGATGTCATCAATAAAGACGACTACAAAGTGATACAAATATTCCTTGAATACTCAGTTCATCATATCCATGAAGGCAGCAGGAGCATTAGTCAATCCAAAGGACATGACTAGGAATTCATAATGCCCATACCGAGTTCTGAAAGTCGTCTTTGGAATGTCATCGGTTCTAATCTTCAATTGGTGATATTCGGAACGAAGATCAATCTTTGAAAAGAATTTGGCTCCTTGTAACTGGTCAAACAGGTCATCAATACGTGGTAATGGGTATCTATTTTTGATGATGACATGATTCAACTCCCGATAATCAATACAAAATCGCATACTCCCATCTTTCTTCTTCACGAATAGAACAGGAGCACCCCAATGAGAAGTACTAGGACGAATAAAGCCAATGTCTAACAATTCCTGCAGTTGGGTCTTTAACTCCTGAAGTTCAATAGGAGCCATTCGATATGGGGCTTAGGAAATGGGTTTTGTACCGGGTTCAAGGTCGATACGAAATTCAATTTAACGCTCTGGGGGTAGGCCAGGAAGTTCTTCAGGGAATACGTCAGGGAATTTATTAACAATAGAAATATCATTCAAAACTGACGTATTTTTGTTTAGATCCGTGACATGAGCTAAGAAAGCTTGACATCCGTTTTTTAATAAACGAATAGCTTTATGGCTTGAGATGACCATGATTGATTTTAATGGTTTGGTCGCTTGAATTTGCATAATAGGTTGATTAGGAATATGAAAGCTAACAACCTTACAAAAACAATCAATTTTTGCATGATAAGTAGTTAACCAATCAATCCCTAGAATCACGTCAAATGCAAGTATTTTCAATGAAATAAGATCGACAAGTAATATGAGGGTACCGATTTGAACCAAACAAGACTTATAAACAGTGGATGTAATGAATGTTTCTCCCAATGGAGTTTTCACAGATAAGTCAAAGTCTAATTTCTCCGGAGTCAAATTTAATCGTTGAGCGCAAGTAGGAGAAATAAAAGAATGGGTAGAACCGGTATCAAATAAGGTATAAACTTCGCTAGAGTTTATGATAAGCTTACCCGTGATGACCTCATTCGGGTTCCTTGCTTTCTGGGAGGTGACAACAAACGCTCTCCCTTGCACTACCGGCTTTGACTTTTCTGGGACGGCCTTTGGTGCCTCCATCCTAGCTGAACATGTCTTCGGTGAATGACAAAATCGGGCTAAGTGACCTTCTCTTCCATAATTATAACATGCTTTGGACGGCATCGCGCAGTTTGGACTGATGTGTCCTCCCCTCCGCATTTGAAGCATATGATAGGTGGTCATTCTCCTTCCTTAACAACGGGTGCTGGTGCTAACGTCTTTCCATCATTGTTGAATCTCCGCTTCTTGAAATGTCCATTCTTATTGTTTTGGCCTCGATTACCACACCGGTGGTTACCATTTCGCCCGCTGATTCCTCCACGATTGTTGTCACCGCTCGATGATCGCTCACCGGTATTATCATTTTACCGGGTTGCTCTCTTTTGGTTGCGTTGACTCGTTATCGCGCTCCACTAACTGAGCCCTATTTACAACATCTGAATACAAACACAGTTTATGAGAAATAAGATGTTGACGTATCTCTGGCTTCAAACCTCTTAAAAACATCCGCGTTATTCTCTCTTCATTATCCACCAAGTGGGACGCAAACTGGGAGAACTCGGCAAACTTTGCTTCGTATTGCGACACGGTCATATTATTCTGTTCCAACTTGATGAACTCCACCTCCTTCATGTGACGAATACTTTCAGGAAAGTACTTTTCGTTGAATAGTTCTTGGAACTTCTCCCAAGACATTTTTAGTGCGGCAGGTTGAGTACGATTTACCGATTTCCACCAGTAATCTGCCTCTCCTCGCAACATAAAGGCGGCAAAAGGGAACCTTTTGCTCCTCGGAGCATCCCAAGACATCAAATATCTTGGTGATCTGCTTTATCCATGCTTCCGCCTTAAGTGGTTTTGGCTCTCCAATAAACTCTGGTGGTCCCAGCTCCTTGAACTGCTTACTGGTTTCTAATGGATAGGAGCCAGAGCTCTACACTTTCTTGTTGCATGAATTACATAAAGCCTCCGAACATTCCATCATTCATCATTTGGTCGTTGTTGTTGTTTGCATGAGGATTGTCGCCTTCTTCGATGCACATTATCCTGATTATTGATATGTGGTGAATCAATGGTCGCCTGTGCTCCATTGCTATTCTCAACATTCTCGGATGTCATTTTCAGATACTGCCACAAAAAAAATGTTAATTGACATGTAACATATTATCCCTATATTATGACCTACCAATTAAATACCAAATAAACTTAGGTAGGTCATACTAGTGAAGGAATTCCCCGTCTCTCCCCTCTTAGTTTTATTCTCAAATCTTACCCAGGGATCATATCCCTAAGCTTTGATACCAACTGTGACGCCCCCAAAATAGGTATACATCACCCATCTTGAGTCGCCAAATACATGGTACAAAATTCAAATACAACTTAATTATACAACAGTCGTGTAAAATACGACTAAACATATGCTGTGAGTTTTAATACAAATATTGTCATCTAGACAATATATAAAAACTCAATGGGGTCCTCATTACATTTATTGTCACACTATTTAACAGAATATTGAGGACTTCTAATATTATCATCTGGTCCATCACTCCGTTCCCCGACTCGTCCCAGCTATATTCTCATTTCCTGAAGAGAGAACAGTTAACTAGCCCAGTAAGAAATATTATGACAAAGATAATGCAGAATAAATTATCATTAGCCTTCAACAGTGTTAAACTGATAAAATATAACAAACATCAAGTTTAACTGCAGCAAAACAAGCAATCCATTAGAAGAGTCAAGTAAAGAATAAAATCTATTATCTTCTATGATTTAAAAGGTTTTTCATGACTTTTATCATTTGACTCAACTTAATAAATAATCCACATCATCGAATCACCCCTCGCACTTTTCTACTAGAGAATATTCTTTAGTATCACGACCACAATTATCCATACACTACGGGAAAAGAATTTTTGTGTATTCATTAATGGTCATGATCATGCCAACAACTATCCATCAATGCACTACGGGCCAATGAGGACTTTTTCCACATCATTTGTAACATTACTACTATGATTACACCAATAATCCTCGTCATAATCATACCAAGTTCATCTATGCACTACAAGCCACGAGATGACTTTCCACATAATATAAACACGAGGATGATGACAATGATATAAGAATTCAATAAGCAAGTTCAAGAATTAATTTATCCATGAATCAATAACGTCCAAATTGTCAACATGATACTGCTTTGTAAAGTAAAATTTAAGAATGCTCAGAAGAATATTTCCATGAAAAGATACTGGATGAAGCGCAAATATCAAGGATATTCCACTAATTTCATGGAGTATAGAAGTCAAAACTTTAACCAACTGAGTATAATAACGAATGGAATAACAAAAGAAATCACCATGCATGCGGTGCTTAGCGATGACAAAGTTATTCCAATGATTAATAAGTAACGGAACCGTGTCGGTGAAATTAAATCAAGCGGGATTTTCCAATGAATAATAAAGATGGAACCAAGTCCCATGTAACGCATTGCATACATGATATTATTCTAACAAAATAATAATAAAGATTTTAACCAGTCCCAAAGAACGCATGACGACGAATATTCCAATGTAATAATAATAAAGACGGAACCGGTCCCACAGAAACCACAAAAACATGATATTCCAAATGTAATAATAATAAAAAGCGGAATATTAGAAGAATGTCACCAAGTATAGGGTAGTCCACAGCGATATCTTTGGTTATTCCAAAGATAATAATAAAGAATGGAATAATGTAAGTTCTTTTCATAAATACAAAAGAAATAATACCCCTTACGAGTACAACAAATAATATCCCTACCGTAAAACAAATCAATATAAGAGTAGGAAGGAGCGTAATACTTTTCTATAAGCTTCTCTATAATTTCTCTCTCTAGAGTTTCAATTGAATTCGTAAGAAATAATGAAGGAATGAGCTTCTATTTATAGAAAAATGGACCGCATAGTAACTAACTCATGAACAGTTTAGATTGATTTACTTTAATCGATGGTCCATATTTAAAAGCAAAATCTTTTAAATAAAATATAATATATTCTTTTTATAATCTAATAAAACGAATAACTTTATAAAAGATTTTACTATGCAAACACTATGCATAATAAAATATAATATATTATAATTATTATCTAAATAAAAATGTATAACTTTATAAAAGTATTCATTTTATATAAAAAATATTTTACTATTAGCCTAATACAATGAATAACTTTATAAAAGTATTCTGCTTTTATATAAAAGCTTTTCCTGTTTTATTACATAATAACACCAATAAAACAAAACTGAGTGACTTATCATATAAGCATCAATAATCAATACCGTGTGTGCTACTATGCAACCACGATATATTTTTTACTTTTAACACCGGTGTTTCAAATGATTAACGTAAAACTTCCGCCGTTATTTTCATAAAGTATTTTTGTAACGCCCCGAAATCCGGTCTATCTTCACACCCGGATTCCGTACGTCAGGAGTACATCATTCATCCAACATACATCATTATATACTAAAATATAATAACATACATTCTGAATTCCCAGGTTCTAAAACCTTAGAGCTTTTCTCCTTACAAATAATGATAATTACATTATTCTTTACATCTTGCACGAGTGACTTTTATCCGCCACCAAGGATACATAATCGTTCATTAAACTATTCTATAGTTTAATTCTCATCTTTCTACATTACAAGTCTTCACTTGATCTTCTCGCTCATTCACATTCTGAATGGCACTTCATCTGGATACCGACAGCTTGATCTATACGGGATCCTTAAGTTCTTCTAACATTGTTCGCTGAAAATGTTTTTCATTTAAAGCAAGTGTGAGCATTCAATTGCCCAGCAAGTCATAGCAGTTGAACATACAACTTCAAGAGTTTAACATTCCTTTGGAACTTCAATAACCGAACAAAGGTTATGAAGCAGCTTGAACAATAGGAATAATCTCGATTCCTATCATTTTAAAACATTTGTCACATTCACTTTGAAATACTTTCATTCTCTACTCTTTTTCAATCACATTCTGTATGGCTAGAATCAATAGCACAGACTTAACAATAACGGTTCATGTATAAACAGAACATTCTTTTATTGAACAGTTCAATCATAGAACAGTTCATCTCACAGAAACACCGAAGTGTTCAAATTGTGGCACAAGGCCTCATACATTCTACCACCTTGTACAAATATCTCACATTCGCACACAGACATAACTTTTCAAGTTCAACATCTGAGAAGTTTATGAAACTAGCATTCATTTAAATATGAATGAAGTTAGGAAACTTGCCTTACGCACAGCTACAACTTATGCTGAACTGCTCATTCCAATCCCTATAACACATAAGGAAATAACAAATACACCAATTAGTCATATACTTGACTTACTCATTGGTTTACTTAACTTTACTTCATAAGGTCCGCGTTCTTGCAATATAAGTTTACGCAACTAACTTTCATTTCCACTTTACGGCTTTATGACATACAGAGATATCTTACTCAAAACGTTCATCATCTTTGATGATTTTCATACTTATCTTCTTCTTATAACTTCTATAGAACTTAGCACACATCGCTTCTCTGCTAGTAGTCCATATTGTACTCTGAGTGGTTTCCCACAAACAACTAACAAACAAGTTCCCGTCTCATCTACACTACCATCACAGTGAGTTAGATCGGTTGCCAGTTTCGTATATACCTTCGCTCTCTGAAGGAATTATTTAGCCCAGCTCCCATATGTCAACCATCAAAGGTTATGATTATACCACAACCTAAATTTCTCTTAACTTATACGAACTATTAAATTATAATGTTCGTTAAGTCAATTTCTTATTCCTTATGGCTTCCTGGCAAGCAATTGCCATACCTCAAGACTCATTCTTATCCGAATCACATTCGACTTTCATTAATCTTATTACCGTTTGTTACAGCTTTCTCAACAATTCATATTTTACGTACTACCTTCGGCAACGTCTAGGTCATACAACCAGGGTATACTTAGGGCGTTCGTCCAATGCGAATACGATTCACAAGGATCATTTATGTATTCAACGTTCACGTTGCTCGTCTCTTAATCTCTCATTCAACCTTTACTCAAGGTTTCTATTGCATTCATCGTTATCCATTCCATGAACCCCATGTTCATTATTCTTTCTTAATGTCGAAGCCATACAGTCCGTTGTATGCTAAGACCGATCGTTCATCGCAAATAACGTTGCGTTCATAGCGCTCTATCGCTTTACACTTATCTCTTATTACCATGACATAACATCGGAATGTTATTCATTATCTTCGTCCACTCAATGTCCAAGGAATCACAATCACAAAGTAATCCTCACGCTTTGTTCATCGTGACTACTTGGTTTACGGATATCGGTTCCGTAACCCGTACCTACATTCTTTGTCTTTTTAATCTCGTTTAATCTTTCCGTTCAACCTTCATTAAAGGTTTAATACACTTGATTGGATGTTACATTATGTGAACTACATGTTCATACTTCTTTCTTGCACATCCTCTAGTAACTGAGAACTAAAAATCTCATTTAAGGCATTACTCTCACTTTTTGGTGACTGCGGCTGCGTGCCCTTCCTTTCCTCTCACGCTGCGGCGCGACCTACTTCTCTTTCCTCTCTTCACGGGTGGCACACTGGCCCTGAGTCCTTACTTAGTGGTAGCATTTGCCTTCACTCTAGAAGATTTTCAGTGTTGTACATGGCGGCTGCGACGCCACAAATTATACTATGGTTCGCTTGCGATTATCTCTTCTTGATGTGCTGCTCGAGACATTTGTTATGCGCTTCGGCATCGGCCTCGAGGCACAACTTCATGACTGACGACCCGAGCATGAAACCTAGAAAATTTTTCTAAGTCTTTTACAAGCTTGAGACGCCGATTTCGAAATCTCATAACTTCTTCGTTATAACTCAGAACGAGGTCGTTCCAAAGCCATTTTCTTCCTTATCTTACGTACTTCGATTACCCACAGACAGAAATTCATTCTAAATTCGTTAACATGCCATTCAATTGGCTTAATCTTCGCTCTTCGTTCATTCATTCGTCCGTAATTCGGTCATCCGAACTCGGAATTCGTTCGTTCTTGAGTCCACGACTAACGTTTTATACGTTCTCTTACATTTTTATGAAACCCTACATGTTCGGGTTCATTTACTAAATTTCAAATTTTCGTTCTTCTTTTACAAAATTTTCGCCATAACTTCGGTATAGCTTAGTTTTAATTCGTTCTTCATGAACGTTTCTACCGTTCCTAACCAAGCAATAAGCATCTAACTTATACGCGATGGTTTTAAACTTGTCCATTAACAACAATTACACTATGATGGTTTTAAATTTGTCCATCAACAACGTTCTTCGTGTTCTTCGCGTTCTTCGTTCGTTCTTCATTTTTAATCGATATTTTGGATTACGATTTCACTTTTTCTTGGAATTTGATGTTATAGAACACCATTCCTTACTTAATTCACCTACTCGTTCATAATATTCATTCGGATCGCTCAAAATCCTCACGAATCTTATACTTGCTTAAGAAATTTACAAACTAAATTTCTTATTTTTATTTCTTCATTTACTTACGATTTCAACCATATGGAATCATTTCTAACTTAATCTACTTCTTATCTTCATTAAGTTATGTTTTTTAACATAAAAACTTAAAGAAAATTTAGAAGAACTAGTGTTTGGATTACCGTTATTCTTTATTTCTCTTCCGTTATACAAAGCCGGTGATTCGCTAGCTTTTCTCTTTCACGATCACTTTTGATCCGAGCATTCATGTTCACGCTCTTCCTCTTCCTCTCCCATCCGAGTTCTCTCTATCTCTCTCAAGTGTAGGATTTTCAAAAATCCTAGAAAATGAAATTCTAGGTTTCTATTTATAGAAAACCAAAGCTAGGGGCAAAATAGTCATTTCGCCCCTAAAGTTACTATTCCCACCTCCTCTTCAACTTAGCCACCAAGTTAACTTGGCCACCAAGTTAACTTGGCCACCACCCTTACTTGGTGGCCAAGTGGCTGGCCCACATGCCCATGGGTCACCCCATGGGTTTCCCCAATGGTTCTTACCCATCCATTTACCCATGGGTTCGATCCGCGGTTTCTTTTCTTGGTTTGGGCCTTAACCCTAATTCTTATTGGGCCTAACTTGGGCTTGATTTCACAAATCATTGGGCTTGACATAATTCAAGTCCAATTGGTTTCTACAAAGTCCATGAACACAAAGTCCATTAAGACTAATCGTATTCTACGCGATTCTTTCTCTCGTATACTCATGATCTCTTCAGTATTTAACTCGTGATGCGATATTAGTATTATCGTCGTCTATTCTTCTTTCTATACTCGTATAGTAACTCGTATCATACTCGTATTTCTCACACATAATAACCCTAGTTATTATACGTACTCATTACATTCGCGGAACTCACTTTTCCTAACCCTTAGGTTTTGAGTCCACAGACGAAAACTTCATTTTTGCCATAACTGAAATATTATTGAATATTCCATCACGTCTCAACATTTAACGTAATCAATAACTTCTCGGAATTTCAAAATAAATCTCCCAGCAGAAACGGGTGAATAGTGCATATTTCGTCTTTTCCCCTGAAAATGTTTTTGTTCCTGGAAAACATTCATTTTCGTCTTGAAAATTCTTACTCGTTAAATCTAGCTCGTAGCCCGAATCCTCCCAATTAATAATCATTCTAGGTTATAAAACGATTAATAAACACATAACACAGGATAGTATTAATAAAAATTCATTTTATTAATTACTAATTCTTTAAATCTTAATTTCGGGACAATCCGGATTTCCAGGTTGTCACAATTTTTGTCGTTTTCTCAATCCGACAATAATTCCGTTGTGGGGTCCACCAATGATTGTGCCGTTGTACGAATATTTCCTGTTAAAACGAATATTCCCCGACCAATCGAATATTATATAACAACTTGCGTACTTTGCAAAATTTATAAATATTACCCACAACTATAACATTATATCAAATTTACTCCATAATATTCAAAAATGATATTTATAGAAAATTCATCTTTATTTATAAAAGTTGGGGTCTTACAATATTTCTTATTGGGCTAGTTGAGCTCACCCTTTTGCTGTCATTGTTCTCTTCAGGATATGAAAACGTAGCTGGGACTAGTCGGGGAACAGAGTGACGGTCCGAGATGGTGGCTATAGTAGTCCTCACTATTTTATGAAATAGTGTGATAATAAATGTAATGAGGACTTCATTTGAGTTTGAATACTGTCTATGAGACAATATTCGTGTAAATAGTCTAAGCTACGTTGTTGTCGTATTGTATAAAAGAAGTTTGTATTTGATTTATGTACCATGTATTTGGCGACTCAAGATGGGTGATGTATACCTATTTTCGGGGCATCACAGTTGGTATCAAAGCTTAGGGATATGATTCCTGGCTGAGATGTGAGACAAGAACTAGGAGGGGAGAGACTGGGAATTCCTTCGCTAGTATAACCTACCTATGTTTATTTGGTATTTAATTGGTCAGTCATAGTATAGGGATAATATGTGATATGTCAATTAATCCTTGTTTTGTGATAGTGTTTGAGAATGTCATCTGAAAATGTTGAGATCAGCAATGAAGCACATGAGACCGTTGAGTCACCAACGATCAATACCCAGGATAATGTTCAACAGAAAGACAATAATCAAACAACACCGATCAGATGATGAACGATGGGATGATCAGAGGCTTTATGCAATTCATGCAACATCAGGCGAGAGAGATTCCTGTTCAAAATGCAGGTGGAAACAATGGCAACCCACGGCTGGTCACTACTAAGAAGTTCAAGGAGCTGGAACCGCCAGAGTTTTTGGGAAAGCCATAACCACTTAAGGCGGAGACGTGGTTAAAGCAGATCACCAAGATATTTGATGTCTTGGGATGCTCCGAGGAGCACAAGGTTCCATTCGCCACCTTTATGTTGCGTGAAGAGGCAGATTCTTGGTGGGAATCAGAAAATGTACCAGATCTGGACGACTCAAGATATCTTGGGAGAAGTTCCAAGAGCTGTTCAACGACAAGTACTTTCCCGAAAGTATTAATCACATGAAGGAGGTGGAGTTTATCAAGTTGGAGCAAAACAATATGACCGTGTTGCAATAGGAGGCAAAATTTACGGAGTTATCTCGGTTTGCATCCCATTTGGTCGATAATGAGGAGCGAATGACGCGAATGTTTCTAAGAGGTTTGAAACCCGGTATACGTCAATACCTCATTTCTCACAAACTTTGTTTATATTCAGATGTTGTGAATAGGGTTCAGTTATTGGAGCGCGATAATGAGTCAGCACAACCAAAAGGTAATGAGCAACAATACGATAATAATCATACCGGTGGCAACGGCCATCGGAACAATGATAACCATCGTGGGAAAAATTATCATGTCAAGAATGGTAACCACTTTGGTGGTAATCATGGCCAAGATAATAGGAGTGGAAATTTCAAGAAGAGAAGGTTCTACAACGATGGAAAGATAGCAGCACCAACACCCATTTTCAAGGAAGGAGAACGACCACTAATTGTATGCTTCAAATGCGGAGGGGAGGGACATATCAGTCCAAGTTGCATGATGCAGTCCAAAGAATGTTACAATTGTGGAAAAGAAGGTCACCAAGCCCGATTTTGTCGTGCACCAAAGTCAAGTCCAGCTGGGACGGTGGCACCAAAGGCGGATACGGACAAAACAAAGTCGGTGGTTTCAGGGAGAGCATTTTTTCGTGAATTCTCAAAAAACGAGTAACCCGAACAAAGTTAGCACAGGTTAGTTAATTATAAATTCTTGCGAAGTCTATACCTTATTAGATACCGGTTCTACCCATTTTTTATCTCTCTTGCTTGCCCTCAACGTTTAAATTTGACTCTGGAGAAATTAGACTTTGACTTATCGGTTGAAACTCCGTTATGAGAAACCTTCATTACATGTGCTATCCAAGTCTTGGATGAGAGTCACAGTTTTGAATGATATTTCTATTGTTAATAAATTTCCTGACGTTTTCCTGAAGACTTCCTAGCCTACCCCTATAGCGTGAAATCGAATTTTGTATTAACCCGAGTACAAAACCCATTTCTCAAACCCTTAAATATTTCTTTAACCAAAACGAATGTATAATGCGCCAAAGACGTTGGCTCGAGCTGTTGAAGATTACAACCATACCATTCAATATCATCGTGGAAGAATGAACGTGGTAGCTGACGGGTTGAGTAGAAGATTGTATGCATTTACGAGTGTGATGTTGTTAACACAAAAACCTATTTCGTATAACTTACAAATGACTAAGATATAGTTAAAGACTCTAAGGACCCACGTGAAGATAGAGAATATACGATTTGAACCAACTTTAACTCGATAAAGATAAAGCCGCTTAAGCTACACACCCGGAGCTGATGAATACGAGGAAGAAGGTTCAAGAGGTTGTTATTCTAGAAGAAAGAGTTGATCTCAACCCTCGATTTAGTTGGCCCATTTGAAATCCTCGATCAAGCAGGAACTGTGGCCTATACACTCGCCTTACCGCTAAGTATGTCTCATGTCCATAACATTTTTTTTCGTATCGATATTACGTAAATATGTGGACGACCTACATTATTGAATTAGAACTAGATGAGATAGCAGAAGATTTAACGTATGATGAAATACGTGTTAAAATCTTGGATAAGAAGGATCATATTCGACACTCAAAGGTTATACCTCAAGAGTTAGAATCTGTCGAGGTATCCTCACCTTTTTGGCATACCAGGTACGTACATAAATTTCGAGGGCTAAATTTCATAAGGAGGGGAGATTGTATGACCCTGAATTTTATGAAATGAAAGTATTCAATTTTCTTATAATTATTATTTTATTTCGTAAATGGTTAAATTGATAAATGGTTAAAGTTAAGGGTGATATATAAATTTTTTTGCAAAGTAAGCAAGTTGTTATAAAATATTCGTTTGGTCGGGGAATATTCTTTTTGTCGGGAATATCCGTACGATGGCACAATCATTGGTGAACCCCACAATGAAAGTATTGTCGTAGTTAGAAAGCAGCGAAATTTTCTTTTATAAAAATAACGGCGAGCGAACGTTTTCTGTTAAAACCTGTTGAACTACCCGGTAGTAAAAGACATGATGTCTGCATTGGTTGCATAGTAGCACACAGTATTGATTATTGATGTTTACGTAAGAAGTCACTCAGTTATACTCAATTATTGCTACATTAATTGCTGCATAATATCTTTCATGTTATTGATTCAATTATTGTCACAGTATCATCTTCATAATATTTTATATTATTAAATAAATAATTGAGACGACAAAGTTATTCATATTATTATTTGCAATATTGACAATGTCTAGAAGTTCTGCCAAGGAGAGATTTGGTCACCTAATTGCGCGCCAATAAGGCGCCAATAAGGAGATATCTTTATCGGAAAGCCCCCTCTTTCCTTGGAACGACCTGGTTGTTAAATATTGTGAGTTATAATATTAATAATGAATAAGTTCTTGTTGATTAAAGATGAAATTGATAGTTCCATTGTGTGGGAATTATTAGTGTTAGTAGAAATCGACATCTATTTCGATAATAATTGATGTCTGGATGTTATATTGACCACTCGGGTAATTAATCGGATAAATGAGCAAGTAATTGCTATTAATTCACATGCTTATAACTATGTGTTCACATGTATGTACTATTGATTCACATGATTTACTATTAGGGGAATTGGTGCAAGATTGATAATACTTGCATGACTAAATTAAAAATGGAGGTATAGTTGAAGGTACTATACTGTAATTAGTTTTTTCACATGATTATACTATTGAGTCACATGAATGAACTATTAATTCACATGATTTACTATTAGGGGAAGTGGTGGAAGTTTGATAATACTTGCAAGACTAAATTAAAAATGAAGAAAAAGAGGAAGGTATTATACTGTAATATTTCGAGCCCCAAAACGTGCAATTATCGAAACTATATTTTCCTATAAATAGAAGCTCATTCTTCCTTCATTCTCACCAATTCACTAAGTCTCACAAGAGCATTATAGAGATAGAAGCTATAGAGAGAGAAGCTATAGAGAGAAAAAAGAAGCGAAGTCTACTACTTCACTACTCCAGTATCCAGTCTTCTTCTGAGGTAAGGGGTATTATTTATTTCATATTCTGAAGAGATATTATTTTTTGTATTTGTGACGCCCCCAAATCCGGGTCTCTTCCAACCCGGCATATGGTGCTCCACAGTGCTACAGTTCACACAAACATTCAATTGAAATGCCTCAAAAGAACGAATATGTCTAATATATATTCCAAATTAATACTACTATTCCCCAGGTTCTTTATAACCATTACATTTGTTCTTGTCATAATATAAAATATTATCATTACAAACCTATACTATTACATAGGTAATCTACAAGTTCGCTTTAGCCTTCCCTTTATCCTTGTCGAATCGTTCGGTCCATTCGGTCCAAGCTGCATTCATATGGTTCAAACAAGAGTGAGCATAACAAGCTCAGCAAGTACAACAAGTTCATTTAAAAAACATGCTTGAAACATAGGAATCGTATATCTTCAATAACTGGATAATAGTTATGAAGTACTATCAATAATTCAAAATAGTGTTCCTTTTTCTTCAAAACGTTTTATCATAATAATATTCAATAAAACACCAATTCTGGTCCAAGACCATGAGTATTTCATAATTTTTTGAAAAGGACAACTCGGTACGAAGTCTGTAAGTAGGGCATATCTTACGAGCACTTCTAGGTGATCAGCCTATAGTACTCTATGTTGATCAACACTACATCCATTAAACGTGTGTACGTTTAAGTTGTGGCAACCTCACGTGCCCATCGAATACTCGATGAAAATACATTCGTTTATTCATATTAAGACTTACCTTAAATCCGTACGAATAATTGGCGTAGGATAGAATTAGGAATTCTATATTGAAAGACTTGTAAATAAATCAATCAATCTATCAAGATTAGACTAGCCGAGTTAAAATGGGCCTCGACTCTTTATTTAAAACCGTACATGCATCTCATAACTTGAATCATTTAAAAATATGGCTAACACGAAGGTTAGACAAGTGTTTAGAAAAACTTGCCTTCAGCGTCTGCTACAGTATAATTACGTTTCCTTCGAGTCTTTAAGGTCTCTACAACACATAATCACATAACATACCACATTAGGTCATGACTGAACATACTTAGTTCTTAAACAATCTTACCCTTCTTCTCAATCTAATCATGTATTAGATTTGTTATTATTGGTTCCGGCTTACCATCGTTCTTTACATCGTTCTTACCATCTTCTTTCTCTTATATAACTTAATTGAAATTATTTCATTAATACAACTCGGTTCGAGTTAAACATCCTTCCTCACGGCTTATTAATGTTCTTACGTTATTATTCGAAACTCGATCGTCATTGGTGAAGTATTAACATTAAATATCATTCACGATTTATTTATTTAACCTTTACGTTCTTCGTTCCCGCTCAATTACTTATCTTCAACCATTAGTTATACTTAAGGTTTATAACATCCTTAATGATGCTACATTAAGTTTAGTAATTTATTGGTTCATTACTAATCAATTATCTTTATTTCCTTACTTGTAAGCTTTTATTACTGTGCATGGTCTAGTTACAGCCGCAGCTTTTTTTCTCCTCTTGGGCTCAAGGACGTTGCTTGGCTTTTGGTTCCTTCTAGAATTGGTCACATTGCTGCGGCATTTCCATACCTAGTGTAATCGATGCTACTGCGGAGCCGCCAACGAGGGCTAAGGTGCGGTCTTGCTTGATTGCTGTTGATCTTTTCTTCTTTGAGTCGCGCCACGGCGTGGACTCTGTGCCTCAGAAAAATTTGACAGATTTTCTTTTAGGTGAGAATCTCGGGCTCATAACTTCTTCGCTATAAGTCCGAATTGGCTCATTCAAGAGCCTACAGATCATAAATTACATACTCTACGTGTTAATGCAAGAATTTTATCTATTCGACTTCGTTAACTAAAAATTCACCTATTAGGCCATTTTTAACGAATACGAAAAACATTCGTGAACATTCAATGCTCGTTTCTTCATTCTAAATCAGAATCCGGTCATTTTTGAGTCCGCAACTCTATAATGCCAAATAAGACTTGTCTCCATTAAAAACCAATGTTTCTAAGCTCAATATCAAAATTCGACATCCATTCCGAGAATTTCACGAATTCGACGATTATCGTCTAATCGTGTGAATTCCGGCAAAGCTTCGTTACTTAAGATTTGTTCTTCATTCTAAATGAGTTCAATTCATTATATAGACATCTCTACCTACATATTACAGCATATTGTTTTAATGTGAAGTCATTACATGTTCTTCATAAGTTATTTACTTATTAAAGTATAACATACTTGATTTCATTGCTTATGACTTATTAATAAGTTAAGTCCTTTAATCACTATTCTTACATCTCATTAATCATACTAACTTCTTAAAGTAAACACATGACAAGTTCATCATTGTTCTTCATAAGTTCATAACCTATTTACGGTTGAATTACTTATTCATTACTTACCCGGCTTATTAAGACTTAAGCCCTTTGATTCATCATTCCAACTCCTTCTTAGCATACATGTTCTATCACTACCCCCTTCTCTAATAATGGAAGAGAAAGAGAATCATGGTTTAAGATTGCTTACCCTTTGATGATCACTTACTAGACTTTAATCTCCTTCTTACTTCTTTGAATTAACAAAGACTAACTTCTAGCTTTTTTAGCTTTTTCTCTGAAGTAATTAATCTCTCAACTTATAATGTATAATGTGTTGGATAAATGAACAACCAACAAATGAATCCAAGCTTGCTATTTATAGGAAATCCTAAGTGAGGGCATAATGGTCAATAAGCCACCTCCACCTCCTTAATATACCTCCTTACTATTCATTACTTTGTCCTTAAGTAAACTTGGCCTCCACACTTTTTGCTTGGCCATCACAACACTTGATCACCACTTATCTTAGCCATTAAGTTTATTTGCTCCTTACTTTGGATCATCCATGGTTTGCCCCATGGGTTTAAACCAACCCATAACCCATTGGTTCTTACTTTGGGCTTTAGCTTAATTAACTTAGCTTAATCATTTGGGTTTGCATTAATTTACTTTGGACTTAATCATTCCTACATTTGGGCCTTATCATAATTCTCATTGGACAATACAATTTCCTACACAATCCTACAAATCCATTACATTTGGCTTAAAGCCTCATAACGTATAATTTACGTATAATTCTCGTATTCTAACTCGTATACTTATTCATCATATACGATATACTATCCTTCATTCATACTCGTATAATACCTCGTATCATACTCGTATTCTCTACCTCGTACAATACCTACGTATTATACAATCATTACACTAATTTCTTAACGCTTGATTTTTATAACGTTCTCAAATTAAGTCCACAGGAGAAATATTACGTTTTCTATAACTGAAATATTATTGGATATTCTATCTCACCTTGATATTCTATCATTATGTATTTCTCAGAAGTTCAAAAATAATTCCCGAGCAGAAATGCATGAATAGTGTTTTTCAGAAAATTTCTCAGAAAGCTTTTATTTTCTTTTTGGAAATTCAAACACTTTAATTCATTCACGTAGCCAAAATCCTACGACGTTCTGATATGTTTAGGTCATAGAACGACCTTCAATTAGCTTGCTCCTATTAATAATCAATTAAATTCATTTAATCTACATAATTAAATAAAATTTTAATTCTCCTAAAAATCTGATTTTCTCAGGAATTACATTATTCCCTCCTTATAAGGATTCTGTCCCCAGAATCTCGCTAATAATTACCTACACCAATGAGGAAAATTTTTCCTTTATTTTAATCTCGAGTTCCCACAATGCTTCTTCGGCATTGTGGTCCCTCCAATTCACCTTCACCGAAGGTATTATCTTAATTTACATGTCTTGTCACTTCCAATCAATAATTTGAGTTGGAAGTTAAACACTTACTAACATATTACGCTATTTTCCTTTTATTAGTTCTTCTTTTGATTCGTAATTATTAGGAACTCAAATTCCTCCTTCAAAATAACACTATATTTAGTCTTCCATTTATCCTGCGTCTTCTTCTTCATTTGCTTGTATTCCTCGTTACCTAGTCGTATTTACTTAACTCGTTCCATTATCGTGGATTGAGCTTATATTGTGAATAACCTTTCTACCGCTTCATTCCGTAATTTAACTTCTAACTTTGTTCTCGCCATCTCCGTTAATAACTCATTCTGAGTCGTTGACATTGATAGCTTTTCTCTACCCTTTCTACGTAATGCGTCGATTTCTACATTTACCTTCCCTGAATGATATTAAATATCACAGTCGTAATCTCATATCCATTCTAAGCACCTTCTCTACTTCCTATTTCAACTTTTTCTGTGTTGAGATATATTTTAGACTCTTAGAGTCCGTGTATATCTCACCTTTCTCCCCGTATAAATACTATCTTCAGATTTTAATTCAAAACTTCAGTTGCTAATTATAGGTCATAAGTAGAATAGACCTTCTCATATTCCTTGAACTGGCATGATGCATACATAATGACTTTGCCATGCTACATGAGCACGCAACCCTTTCATTTATTCAAAACATCGAGATACACTACAAAATTCCCCATATCATCTAATAAAGATAATACAAGTACCTCAAATAACCTCCCTTTTTAGTTCTGAGAAACTATGTTCATAACTTATTATATCCAACATACTTTTTAATAACATATCTTTATATCTTTTTTTTAAGCTAAAATTCAAACATAGTGAATTCCGTATCCAACTTCTCCCTCCGTAGTGTTTCTCACACTAGTTGGGCTCACCCTTTTGCTATCATTGTTCTCTTCAAGAAATGAGAATGTAACGACCGAGAAATTCGGATCTTATTGTAAAATGATTTTATTAAATTAAATAATAATAAAATCCTATTCTATGTGTTATCAAGATGGTTGTCATTGTATAACCTATTAATGTTAGAATGTCGTAGTATTTGGGCTACGTGGATGAATTAAAGTGTTTAAATTTCCAAGACGAAAATAAAAGTTTTTCGAAAAATTTTCTGAAAAACACTATTCATCGGTATTTGCTCGGGATATATTTTTGAATTTCTGAGAAATATGTAATGATGGAATAACAAGGTAAGATGGATTATGTAATAAAAATCTAGTTATGGAAAATGTAATATTTCGCTTGTGGACTTAATTTATAAACGTTAAGGAAGGTGAAGTAGTAATGAATAAGTAATAATGATATGATACTTGGGTATTGTACAAAGTAATGAAAACAAGTATAATACGAAGTATTATACGAGTTTGAATGAAGGATGAAATATAGTATATAAATTCTATATGAATTAGAATACGACAATAATACATAAACTATATGTATATGTATTAAGTAATGTTAATGGACTTGGAAAGATTGATGGGAATTACTACAAGTTCAAGTGAATAAAATGTTAAGGCCCAATCATTAATTAATGAACCAATTAGTGTTTATTAATGCAAAGCCCAAAGATTTAGTGGTCCAAGCCCAAGCTAGAGTGCAATGAATTGGTTGACCCATGGGGCACACCATATTAATATGGTTCAATGTGGTGACCAAGTTAATGCGGTGACCAAGACTTTGAAGTAATGGCCAAGCATAGGATAAGTGTTATGATTAACAAGGAATGAATAGTAAGGAGGTGGCTTAAAGGAGGTGGGGAGATTTAATGACTAAACTACCCTAGCTTTGCAACTTCTATAAATATAGGAGGCTTACAAGCCATTTAACACTTATTCAAATAATCCAACATATTGCAAAGTGCTTAAGTGTTAGAGAGAATAAGCTACAAATAAGTCATTTCATTTGTAAGAAGAAGAAAGCTACCTTACCAAGAATTCAAAAGTAAGACTTTTTCTATAAATTATCTTCTATCTCTACCATGATAGGTTGATAAGAAAAGATGGATTAAGAAACATGAATGATAAGAAGCAAGAAGAATGTGTAAGTCATGAACTTAAGCCACATAAGTTGGCAATAAGTCATTTGAACTTATAAACTTATTATATGTTAACCTTGAATGTTAAATATGAAAATTATAAACTTGGAGTGAGTTTATTAAGAGAAGTGAATTAAGAACTTATATGATCATATGTATCATGTATACATAATTAAAGTTATATGTGAAGAACATGTAAAGTATGATGATTAAGAAACTTTAATTGTCATAAGTCATGAATAATAAAATCTTAAGTAGTTTATAATTTGACAAGTTATAAGCTCATGAAGAATAAGTCAAAAATCCAACAATAAATATAGGTTGTTGTAATAAGTATGTTAAGATGTTCACATGATGAATTGAGTTCATTTGTAATGTTGAACAAATCATATGAATAAAGATTTGCCGAAAATTGTACGATTGGACGATAATCGTCGAATTCGTAAAATTCTCGGAATAGAAGTCAAATTTTGTGTTTGAACTTGGAACCATTGTTTTCCAATGGAGACAAGTCATATTTGACCGAATTCCAACTTAGAACGAAGAAATGAGCGTTGAACGTTCACGAACGTTTATCGTTATCGTTAAAAATGAACCAATAGGTGAATTTTTAGCTAACGAAGTCAAAGAGATAAAATTCTTGAATGAGCGCGTAGATTACGTAATTTGTGAACCGTAGGCTTTTGAACGAGCTAATTCGGACTTATAACGAAGAAGTTATGCATCCGGGAAGTTCACAAAATTCAAAGATTGAATTTTTTTCTGGTGCACAGAGTTGGCGCCACAGCGCCAACCCTAGGCTAAATGAGTCGCGCTGCAGCGTGTAACAATGTCCGAGCACACTGCAAGAGTTCACCGCAGTGCAAATTGTAGTACAATTTGTGGTGCTTGCCGCAAATACCATAAACAAGATACAAAAATCCTCCAGGAGTGTGGCGTGCAATGTTGATCAATAAAAGTAAGGACTTCATGCTTGGCTGAGGTCTCGAAATAAGGATGGTAATGAATGTTTCTAAGTAAAAAGAAAGGAAAGCTAATTGATTTAAAAGGAAACACAACTTAAGGAATGTAATGTAACATTGTTTAAACTTTGTTAAACCTTGAGGATGTTGTATAAAGGTTGAGATAACCTAGTCGAATATAAATGCAAGGATAATGATAAACCAGAACAGATAATAACTGAATCTAATACACAATTAGATTGAGATGAAGGTATGATATAGTCATATACATACTTGATTATATGTGACCTAATGTAAGGCCTTATGTGATCATGTATTGTAGAGACTTGAAAGACTTGAACATAAAGTTAATATACCATAGCAGACGCTAAAGGAAAGTATTCTAACTCTTGTCTCAGTTCAATCTGAACAAGTTTTTGAAGTTCATGTATTCTTTCGCATGAATTGAGGTATGTTGAAGTTAAAGCCAATTCCTTTGGCTAGACTTGATGTATTGATAATTTATTATTTATTATCAATTGTTGCTATCTTTTGTCAACTACTTGATATGGTTTTCAAAAGAAGATTGAAATGTTAAACAAATGTTTTGTCGGTAAAACGATAGGCACATGAGGTTGCCAAATGCTTAAACGTTCATACGTTTAATGGATGTAGAGTTGATCAACATAGAGTACAATAGGCTGATCACCTAGAAGTGCTCGTAAGTAATATCGGGCTTACGGACTTGCTTCCGGGTTGTCCTTTTCCAATAAAGAATGAATACTCGAGGTCTTTGACCGGAGTGAATGTTTTACTAAATATTGTTATTATTGTAAAACATTTTGAAAGAAAAGATGAAGTGCTATTTTGAATTATCAATAGTACTTCATAACTATTGTTCAATTATTGAAGATATACGATTTATATGTGTCAAGCATGTTGTTATTAAATTGTTATACTTGCTGAGCTAGTTATGCTCACTCTTTCTTGAACCATATGAATGCAGCTAAGACTGAACGTCCCGAAGGATCGAAAAAGGATAAGGGAAAAGCTACGGCAGATTTCTAAGCTGTCTTGTAATAGTATAGGTCTATTGTTGTAATGTAACTGATATTATGACAAAGAACCTTTGTAATGGGTATAGAACCTGGGAAATCTAAATATTACCTTAAATATATAGAAGTTATGTTCGTTCTTTGAGACTTTTCAATTGAATGAATGTATGAATGTTGTACAGTATAGCACCATCTATCGGGTTGGAAGATACCCAGATTTGGGGGCTCTATAAGTTGGTATGAAAGCGTAGGTTATAAAACTTAAGGGGAAAGTAGAACCTTAAGTCATTATATTATGTTATGTAACCCTATAAAAATGCATTATATTATGTTATGTATTTCTATTATTTTACTGACGTGTACTAATCAAACTATATTGTTTTATTGTAGATGTCAGGAGAAAATGATATGTATAGAGATATACATGTAGTGAGCGAGGATTCGGTTAATCGGGTAGAGATACTACCAAATCCCGTAGCAGTAGAACCAGAGTTGGTGACAATCGAGTCTGGAGACTCGGACGATTTAGACTACATGTCTATATTTGATGGCATTCTAGAGGAGGAGGTGGACGTGATGTCCTTTGACCAGGTTCCACCTACAGAGGAGTTGCCTACGGGGGAATCAATGAAGGCACTATTTATATCGGTATTGGATAGGAATGTCCATTACTGCCAAGAGGTTAAGGAGTTGAAAGAGGAACTCCAAGCTGTCCGTGAGGACAAGGCTAGCATGGAGGGAATGTGGGAAGAGGAGCATGATGATAGAGTTCTAGCTAAGGACAAGGTCCGAGAGCTGAAATGTGAAGTCTTTAAGCTCAAGTAGGAGCTAAAGACTAAACAGTGGAAGTTAGAGAGGATGTCCTATATACATAGGAGTTCTCATGTAGATTTCCAGCAGCAGGTAGCTGGGTATTAGATAGAAGCAGGACAGACCCGACACACTATCAGTAGAGATGTTATTGTCGTTCTGGCCAACAAAGATTTCAAGAATGCCCTATGTCATATGTAGTCTAGCAATAGCTAGAATAGATTAGATATATAAATATTATGTATCTAGTAGTGACGTAAAACCCTCTTTTGTATAACAAAGGGTAGTCTTTTGTAAATCCCAATTTTTGGAAAGTAATTGCGGGATGGTAATGTAATCAGCTAAGCCTGAGTAATGTAAAACAATGTAGTGTTATACTACAAGTTATGAATCAATATAAGTCTTTTTATGAAATATGTTGAGTAATGAGTATGAGTTATTGTTGTATTACAAATAATAACAAACCAACAAGACTAAAGTAATAATGATGTGTTGTTTTCTTAACAGCAAAATTCCGCCAAGAAGGAGACAATGAAATCAAGGCACTAATGTTAACCAACCTGAGGGTGGTCCTGGGATTAATCAATCGCAGGAGTTCGTTAATCTTTTAACATTTTTGCATTCAATAAACGAGGGCTAATGTACCGTGATTCACAGAGTAATCTGAGTTACTACTTTTAAGGATTTTAAAAGTGTAGGTCCGCTTGAGTTCAAAGGAACTACGGACCTATAAAAGCCAGACTTGGGTAAAAGAAATCGAAAGCATTTGTAATAGCAAATATTGAGGAGGCCAACTTACGGTGGGAGGCAAACCAAAGTAGGGTGACATAGGGGAACCTAACATGGGAGAGGTTCAAGGAGATTTTCTTGAGAACTATTTTCCCACAGTATGCAAGGAAGATGGAAATGAGGTTTCTTGAATTGAAACAAGGGAGATGAAAGTTCCCAAAGATGTCTTTGCCAAGTTTAATGAATCGGCATGATTAAGCTCCACACCAGTGGACCTTTGAAGTGAGAAAGGCTAGAAGATTGACGGGGCTTGAAACCCTTGCTCTATAAGCCCAGAATCTCTGTGTTCCAAAGTACTTCTTTTGGAACCATATTAGAAAAAGGCAATAATTGCGAAGGTGTGAATGAGGCTCTCGGCCCGATGCGACAAGGATAAGAAAAACAAGGGCAAGGTTGATGGAGGAACCAAGGCCAGGGGAGCGATGGAAGTGGAAGCAGTCGAAAAGAGGAAGGGCTTTAACTCCAGGAATAATCTGGGAGTAAAACAAGGGGACTTTAAGAGGAGGATAGAGGCCTATAAAACCTGCGGGAAGACTCACTTGGGATTCTATCTCAAAGGAAAGGCGGTATGTTATAATTGTGGACAGGAAGGGCACATTTCGCCTAACTGTCCAAATCCGAAGAAAAATCACGGATGTTTTGTATGTGGATCAACTGACCACATAGTAAAGAAGCGCCTTAGAAGAAGGGACACGAAGGAAATAAGGGAACTAATAGCGGTAAGTTAGCTATTAGTGGTCCAGCTCAGCCGAGGAAATCAATGGCCCGCACTTTTAATATGACGGTCTAAGATGCAGTTGCATCAGGGGATGTAGTTGCATGTATAATTCCGATCAACAATATAAATGCATACGTGCTATTTGATTCGGGTGCTACTTGTTCGTTTATAGCATGTGATTTTGCTAAACGACTAGAATTATTTCCTGAAAAATTGCCTATACCTTTGAACATTAAGGTAGCGAACGAAGAGATAATTCCTATTGAAGATATTCATAGGAGTTGTTGCGTAGATGTACATGGTCGTAAGTTATCGGTAGATTTAATACCGATAAAGTTAGGAGAATTCGACGTAATTCTGGGAATGGATTGGTTGATTAACCATGGAGCAATTATTGATTTCCAAAAGAAATGTGTGAGCATCAGGACGTTGAAGCAACCTCTTGTAGTATTTTTCAGTAGTAAAATGTCGGGACGTCCGTGTTGCCTTACGATGACACAAACTAGAAAACTTTTAAGGAAGGGTTGTGTAGGTTACCTATGCCATGTTGTTGATACCCAGAGAGTGTGAGCAACCATGGAACAAATACCTATAGTAAACAAGTTCATGGATGTATTTCCAAGTGAGTCATCGGGTTTACCGCTGGATAGGGAGATCGAATTTGTGATAGACATTGTACCGGAGGCGACACCAGGTCTCAAGGGCACCGCATCTGCGTATGGCGCTGTGGAAATGAAAGAACTAATGGTTCAAATTCTGAGAACTATTGGACGAAAAGTACATTCAACCAAGTGTTTCTCCGGGGGCACTTCGGTGTTGTTTGTCAAGAAGAAAGACGGATCGTTAAGGCTTTGTATCGACTATCGGGAGTTGAACAAGTTAACGATAAAGAATAAATACCCATTGCCCAGGATCGATGATCTCTTTGATCAATTAAATGGGGCAAAATATTTTTCTAAAATAGATTTACGGACGGGGTATCATCAGTTGAAGGTTAGGAAGGAAGATGTACCAAAGACTGCATTCAGGACTCGTTATGGTTATTACGAGTTTCTGATGATGTCATTTGGGTTGACGAATGCACCTGCTGCATTTATGGATATGATGAACAGAGTGTTCAAACTATATTTAGACAAGTTCGTAGTGGTGTTTATCGATGATATTCTAGTCTATTCTAAGGCGCCGTAAGATCATGTCTTGAACACTTAAGATTAGTGTTGGAGACACTAAGGAAGGAGAAGTTATATCTGAAATTCACCAAATGTGAATTTTGGTTTGGAAAAGTCTTGATTTTTAGGTCATGTCATTGACCAAGATGGGATTCGATGGATCTAGCGAAGGTGAAAGCGATAATGAATTGGGAACAACCAAAAAAACGGCGGTAGGTGCGAGTTTCCTAGTGTGACACCCCAAATCGTAGAAAGAGTCAAGGAAGTACAACTCTTCGATTCCACGGAAGATTTGGTGTTCATTCCACGGCATTTGGTGTCCATTACAAAAATATCATCTATCTATCTACCCATAATAAATGCAAACCATGCAATAGATAGAAATAAAATCTTCCCTTTATTGGGTTACAACATCCTAATAATAAAATATCATCCCGAGTTGAAACTAACCTTAAACATCATCTATGGAATCATAAACAAATAAGTCTTAAACAACATCATTAACTCAAGTCTTAAACATAAATACATCATCAAATAAAATAACAAGTCTTCATCATTTGCTAACTTTGCCCTTGCCTTTACTAGTGGAAGGTTCATCAGTTCTTTAGTTCTTAACTGCAATGTTATTATCAAGCAAGAGTGAGCACTAATGCCCACAAGTATAATAATGAAATAACAGTATAATAACATGCGAATAAATCAAAGACATCTGAATAACAGCTCAACTTTTGAATCAAGAATGAATAGCAAGAATCAAAAGAATTCTGAGGGTCATAAGACCTTGAACTATGTCCTAGGTTATCAAGGGTTATACTTGAAACCTTTAACAGTCATAAGACTATGGACCTTTCTACTCGTGACTTAGGGGATCGACCCTTAGTACCATCTATGCATACACAATATCTTAACGCTAACGCATAAGTAAATCCCTTTGCAGGGTTGTTCATCTCAGTTTGACATTCGAGTTCGCACCAAAGGAAGTTTGGTTTAGATAATTCATCAAGGGTTCTAAAATTTAGAACGCTCATCAACTATGGACTAGTCGAATCAATAAGGGTTCGCTAGTCTAATAAGGTTCAATAATAATGATATTCAAATTGAATAATAATCTCAGGAAGTATACAATAGGAAAATTATTGTATAACTAAATCATGCTTTGAAAAGATAATCAATCTTTAATATAACATTTGAACTTGAATAATAATAATGATAATTTACTCGAGGTAAATAATAAACTTGAACAATAATGACAAGTAGGGTTAGGAAACTTGCCTCGTGCGTAGATTACACTTTTAACTAAACTCGTTCTTTGAATTTAATCCTACATACCATTCACATTCACAATACCGCTTAATTATAACTTAACTAATCATCATAAACTCATTCTCTTATCTAAACTTTGATTATTAACTATACTTAGTTAATTTACCACTTTATTGTCACATAATTTATACTTCATGAATAATAAGCTACTTATGAAATCAATGATTCAATCCACATGTAATTATGTTATTTACATGTTAAACATTTATTTTAATATCTCATTATACTTCTGACATATGTCCATGTTCATTACATTAAATTACTAACACATTGTTAGACTTAATCATTTTAAAAATCTCATTTCTGAACTTTCTGGAGAGTGGCGCTGCGGCGCCACTGTTACACTTGTACTTCTAACATCTACGCTGATCAATGCCATGGCATGACACTGGGACACTGGTATGCGGCCCGAGATTGATATCATGCACATGGCAGGCCATGCTGGACTTGATTTCGGAGTTGAGTTGAAATACAACTGAAACTCCAGACTTTGATTCCCAGTTCGCGAAGAACACAGAGTTCAGAAAAAGGACAATAAATGATCATTAATTTCACTAAATTAACATACCCACATGCTATGATTTATACATAATCATTACCCAACAATTATAGAACGATTTAAATCCATTAAAACACATAATTACAAAATTAAAACCTATAAATTCACTGACTTTGATGTTCTTGAAGGTTTTGAAAATAAAACATAAAAATTGTCACTACGGATTCGTTATAACACCGAATCCGTTTATTTAAACTTTAGTCTCTTCGTATCAATATGCATAATAATATACGAGTGTAAAATTTAGGAATAATATACGATCAATACATAAAATATCACGTATAAGGCCATAAGGCCAAAACCCATACTTTGTAAATTTTTGAAATAGCAAGTCATCATATTACGAAACTTATGATATGGAATCATGCAATATATATATAAAACCTGTTATGCTACTCGTATTTTTACACATATCCTTATAACAACACCATTTCCCAATTCATAGAGACTTACAGAATGTATGAATGTCATAATCATGAAAACATAAAAAGACGTGAAATAAGAATTTGGGTTTGGAGAAAATTACCCAGAGTATGAATGAGTAGAATTAAAACCTTCTCAATTAATCCTTTAATTCACACAACTTACACTCTCCTTCAAAAATTTCTAAATCTCTCTCTCTCTTTGTGATGTTATGCCAGACTTAACAAATGAAGAAAAGAAAAGACGTATGATAATAAAGGAGAAAATCGACAGCGCATTATGGAGATCGATTACCCATCATGGGTTAACTTCTCTCCTAACTCCAATTAGGCTCCGTTTGGCTAGCTAGAATAGATTCCAAAAGCCATTTAATTTAATAAACCTCTTATACTATAGTTTAATTAATGTCACACTCCTTTATAAAATAAATCAATATCTTATTTAATTTACTTTAAAATAAAATCTAATAATTTCTCATAAATTCACATAGTCATATATTTAATTTTCTCATTAATAAATAACGTCAAATTATTAACTCTCTAATTAATAATTAAATTAATTAAATAACATTATGCTTATTAAATATTTCATTTAATACAATAAGCTCACATAATGACATACTTGAATAATAATTATTCTCCACATTAATTTAATAAATGTAACACATATAATTAAATTAATCTACCACAATTGCATCAAATAATTATTTAATCCAATAATTAACTCATCGAAAAATATTTATTTAATTCAATAAATATTAAAATAAATTTACAAAATCTCGTTCATCACATCTTTCCCCCCTTAAAAGGATTCTGTCCCCAGAATCACGACTCAATAAATTCGACCCGTTACATTCTCCCCCCTTACAAAGATTATGTCCCCAGAATCGCTTACACATAATTAAGTAAATAAATGAGGGTAATTCTTCATCATATTCTCTTCGAGTTCCCACGTAGCTTCTTGTTCTTTTCGGTCGACAATTTGGACAGGAATTTCTTCGTAAGATAAGTCTTTCTCAAAATGCAGGGGTTCGTATTCAATTACATGCTTGTAATCGGCTTTGTATGGTCGTAATACAGAAACATGGAAGATGTTGTGGACATTCTCGAGTGCTGGAGGTAAGGCTACCTCGTACGCTACTTCTCCGATTCTTCTCAGTACTTCAAATGGTCCAATGAATCTTGGACTCAATTTTCCTTTCTTTCCGAACCTGATCTTTCCCTTCCAGGGAGAGACCTTCAAGAAAACATAACTACCTGATTCAAACTCGATATTTTTACGATGTGGATCAGCGTATTTCTTCTGTCGATCTTGAGCCGCTACCAATCGTGCTTTCGGATCACTTTGACTATTTCGCCATCTCTTTGTACCAATTCGCCCTAGCAATTGTCTTTCACCAACTTCATCCCAATAAAGTGGAGTTACGCACTTTTCTGTAGTATAACGCTTCGTAAGGTGGCATGCCAATACTAGCGTGGTAACTGTTGTTGTAGCCGAACTCTACTAATGGTAGGTGATCATCCCAATTTCCTTTAAAGTCCATCACACAGGCTCTTAGCATATCTTCTAATGTTTGAATCGTTCTCTCACTCTGTCCGTCTGTTTGAGGGTGGTATGTTGTACTCATTCGCAATTGCGTACCCATGCATTCCTGAAGACGTTTCCAAAAATTTGATGTGAAGCGTGGATCCCTATCTGAAATAATTGATACCGGCACTCCGTGTCTCAAAACAATTTCTTTTACGTATAACCTTGCCAACTGATCTAAGTTGAATCTGATTTTGATCGGAAGGAAGTGTGCGATTTCGTCAGTCGGTCAACGATAACCCATACTGCGTCGTAGCCTTTCTGAGTCGTCGGAAGGCCAACCACGAAGTCCATTGTAATATGTTCCCATTTCCATTCTGGGATCTCTAATGGTTGTAGTAATCCACTTGGTCTCTCGATTTTTGCTTTCACTTTCGACGTGTCGACACTTGGCAACACATTCTGCAACATCACGTTTCAAATTCGGCCACCAGAAATGTTGTCGAAGATCTTGATACATCTTGGTACTACCAGGGTGAATCGAATATCGTGAACTATGAGCCTCGCTCAAAATTTCTTCCTTAATCTCTTGTACTGGCGGTACCCAAATTCTACTCTCAAATCTCAGTATTCCTTCCTTATCCATCTTAAATCTTGGTTCGGCTCCTTCCGATATCTTCTTTGTTACCTTTATACATTCTTTGTCATTCAAAGTCGCCTCCTTAACTTTATCCAGTAGGGTGGTACCAGATTGCATCTGAAATAGCTTCTCATCAATTTCCATAGGATACTTCACCTCTAACTCTAGTTTCTCCATTTCTGAAATTAGCTCCTCCTGAGCAGTTAACATCATCAATTTCTCACGACCCTTTCTACTTAAGGCGTTGACAACTACATTTGCTTTCCCGATGGTATAAAATCTGACAGTCGTAATCCTTAATTAATTCCAACCATCTTCTTTGACGCATATTCAAATCCTTCTGTGTAAAAATATATTTCAGACTCTTATGGTCCATATATATTTCACACTTCTCCCTATAAAGATAGTGCCTCCAAATTTTCAAAGCAAAAACAACTGCAGCTAACTCCAAATCATGGGTCGGGTATCCCTTCTCCTAATCTTTCAACTGTCGTGATGCATACGCAATGACTCTGTCGTTTTGCATAAGCACACAGCCAAGTCCTTTATGCAACGCATCGCTAAAAATAACAAAATTTCCTGTATCATCCGGAAGAGATAACACAAAATAGTACTCAACCTCTTCTTCAATTCTTGAAAACTTTCCTCACACTTATCCGTCCAAACAAATTTCACAACTTTTTGTTAAATTCATTAATTGAGTTTGCGATCTTTGAAAAGTCTTGAATGAACCTTCTATAATATCCTCGCTAATCCAAGAAAACTTCTTACTTACGATTGCGTTCTCGGTGATCCCGATTAATCACGGCTTCTACTTTAGATGGATCTCACGAAATTCATTTTTATCGATCACGTGACCAAGAAATTGTACTCGCTTTCGATCCAAAATTATCATTTCAAAAATTTAGCGTATAACTTCTCCCTTCTCAATACTTCCAACGTTAATCTCAAATGTTCTTCGTGTTCTTCTTTGGTTTTGGAATATACCAAAATGTCATCTATAAATACCACTACGAATTTGTCCAAAAACGGCTTGAATACACCATTCATTAGTCCCATAAATGCTGCAGGAGCATTCGTAAGACCAAACGACATTACTAAAAATTCGTAGTGACCATATCGCGTTCTGAACGCTGTCTTTGGTACATCCTCTGGTCTCACCTTCAGTTGATGATAACCGCTTCTCAAGTCTATCTTGGAAAAGTATCTCGCTCCCTTTAATTGATCAAACAGGTCGTCAATCCTCGGTAATGGATATCTGTTTTTAATCGTGACCTTATTCAGTTCTCTATAGTCAATGCAGAGCCGCATCGATCCGTCCTTCTTTTTCACAAACAACACCGGCGCTCCCCACGACGATACGCTCGGTTGAATGTACTTCTTGTCCAACAATTCTTGTAGTTGTACCATTAATTCTTTCATCTCTACTGGTGCCATTCGGTATGGTGCCTTCAATATTGGAGCAGTTTCGGGCGCCAAATCGATCACGAAATCTACTTCTCTATCTGGTGGAAGTCCTGGAAAATCGTCTGGAAATACATCGACAAAGTTCCTCACAATCAGTATCTCTTCTACCTTTGGATTCTCTTTTCGACTGTCGACTATGTAAGCTAAGTATCCTACACAGCCTTGTCTTAACAACTTCCTGGCCTGCATCATCGTCAGACAACTCGCTTGTCTAGGCGACTTGCTACCATAAAATACAACCTTTGACGGAGTCATAAGGTTAATACGCTTCTTTTGGCAATCAATTACAGCACCGTAATTGAATAACCAGTCCATTCCCAATATAACGTCAAATTCCCCAAGTCGAATAGGGATAAGATCTACGTTCATGATATTACCCTTAATATCCACTCTACAGTTCTTATGTACATACTTAACATGGATTATTTCTCTATTCGCAATTTCTATGTTCATGGGGTAATCCAATTCATTCTTAGGCAAATCTAAATTCTTGGCAAAATCATCGGATATAAAGGAACAAGTAGCACCCGAATCAAATAAAACATAAGCATTAACTTTATTGATCGGAATGATACCTGACACCACATCACGGGATTGAACTGCATCTTGTACCATCATGTTGAAAGTCCGGGCGGTCGGTCGATTTGTTGTGGTTGGTCCGGTGATGGTTAAGGCATTTCCACTATTATTTCCCCGGTTTCCTCCTGATCCTGACCCTCCCGATCCCTTCTTGGGACAATCTCTTGCCAGATGGTCCTTCGAACCACAAGTAAAACAAGCACCCTTCTTTGGGTTTGGACAGTTTGGTGCTATGTGGCCTTCCTGACCACAATTGTAGCACACTCTTTTTCCTTTCATACAAACTCCCAGATGGGCTTTCCCGCAAGTCGGGCATGCTTCAATTCTTTTCTTCTGACTACCTTGCTGATTCCCCGATGATGAGTTGTTATTCCATCTTTTCTTCTGATTGAAATTTCCACCTCCTGTGCCACTTCCACTGGCCTTGTTATTTACTTCACCTTCACACTTCTTCTTCTTCTGATCTTTAATGTATTTGGTCACCGCATCGCTCCAACCTTTAGCGAGGATGGCCTTTTCCAGAACTCCGGAAAATGTGTTTATCTGAAACATTGATACCTTGTTGTACACCCAAGGCTTTAGTCTTTGTTCGAATCTTCTAGCTTTTCTTTCGTCCGTGTGTACTTGATACGGGGCGAACCTTGCTAACTCGTTGAATTTAGCCGCGTAGTCAGGTACGCTCATGTTTCCCTGCTTCAGTTCCAGAAATTGAACTTCCATCTGATTCTGCGAACTAGTTGGGAAATACATTTCAAAAACATTTCTTTAAATCTCTCCCACGTAATTACACCTTCACCTCCTCGCACTTTGTTTGCTTGCCACCAGTAGCTAGCCTCAGACTTCAACATAAACGTTGCAAAAGCGGTCTTCTGGTCTTCTCTAACCCTAGCAACGTCGAAAACCTTCTCCATTTCCATAACCCATGTTTGAGCCTCGATTGGGTTCATGGAACCTTTGAACTCTGGCGGTCCCACCGCCTTGAAGTCCTTAAACGTTGTGTTTGGTGGAGCTTGAGGTTGATTATTCATGGCTCCGGTCGATAAGTTTAACCTTCTCACGAACGGATTTAGCGTTGCATTATTGTTATTATTGGTTGACTCTTCCTGAGCTGGTTGACGTTGTTGTCTTCTCCTTGGCGGCATTTTTCTGTTAAATAAACGCTTATTAGAACTTTATTTATTTCTCTAAATAGTTAAGGCATTACTCAACAATTTAACATATCACTTAACACATCATCTCAAACAACTTGATATATTTGCATTCAAATCAAAGTTTTAACATTAAACGATAGCATAACCTCTATTTACATCAACTATCCTGGAATAAAGAATCCACAGGGATTTAAAACATTCAAATATTCTTTCGTCATAAACACGTCAGAATTTACATCTAAAAACTAATTAAGTTCTTCACATAATTAAATAAATCATATCACCGCTTGTCGGTTAAGTAATCGATTAGCCTTACTACGCCTCCTCTTCTAAGATGTGATGCATCGTCTCTGCGATCCATCATGTACAATGGTAGTCCTCGAATCGGATTGGGTACCTCAAAACTCGATCTTGGGTCTCATTCATTGCCTTGTTAAGTGTAGAGTACGTTTCCCCAATCTTCGCTTTCTTTGCACGACTATCATCCTCTTTGCACGATCATCAACGTCGACGCGATTCTCTTACCCACCTTCCCTCTGCTATGTTCAGCATTTCGAAGGTTTCCTTCAGTTCCTTCTTCAGTTTCTCTATCTCCTCGGTCTTATCTTCAGTTTGACCCTTCTCATGGACCAAATCCCATTCTACATTTGCCACCGAGAGTGAAGAGTCAAATCTCCTCTCCTTCTCGCTTTCTAGAGTAATATCTTTGAATAACCGCTTCGCTCGGTCAAATCACGGACCTCATCTCGTAATTCCACGTTACGGTGCGTATAACGTGTCATACATCTCAAAGATCAATCGGTGTACCGTGGTAACTCCTCTTCTTCCTCTTCCTCTTCCTCCTCAAATTCCTCCTCGGGATCCTCCTCAGATCGGGTCCTCTCTGCTCATGCTCCCCGACCAACAACGGTGATCAATGGAGATGATTCCCTCTGCACTACCAATTGCTCCTAACGACATGAATGTCTCTGGGCTCCTCCTCCGCTTTGCATACTATAGGTACACGGGGTTCCTCCTCGATGAGGTACTATAGGTACACGGGGTTCCTCCTCCCTCACTTGACTAGCTTCTCCAACATTCGACATCCCCGACAACAAAATTTTAAGTTTTAGTTACTAAGTCGTATCATCTAACGCATACTTTAACACATAAACACATAAGGTCTTTTATTATCTTCAATGAATTACAAAAATTCATTTCTTAGAACTCGATAAGAGTTTTCCATCACTATCTTCTTTCTATAAGGCTACTACCTAAGGTTGTTCCCCACCTAAGGTTCATAACCTACAGCTTTGATACCAACTTGTGACACCCCCAAATCCGGTACTTCATTCCACGGGATTTGGTGTTCACTGTACAAATATCATCTATCTATCTACCCATAATAAATGCAAACCATGCAATAGATAGAAATAAAATCTTCCCTTTATGGGGTTACAACATCCGAATAATAAACATCATCCCAGGTTAAACTAACCTTAAACATCCATATAAATCATAAACAAATAAGTCTTAAACAACATCATTAACTCAAGTCTTAAACATAAATACATCATCAAATAAAATAACAAGTCTTCATCATTTGCTAACTTTGCCCTTGCCTTTACTAGTGGAAGGTTCATCGGTTTCTTTTCGTTCTTAATCGCAATGTTATTATTAAGCAAGAGTGAGCACTAATTCCCCCACAAGTATAATAATGAAATAACAATATAATAACATGCGAATAAATCATAGACATCCGAATAAAAAGCTCAACTTTTGAATCAAGAATGAATAGCAAGAATCAAAAGAATTACGAGGGTCATAAGACCTTGAACTATGTCCTAGGTTATCAAGGGTTATACTTGAAACCTTTAACGATCATAAGACTATGGACCTTTCTACTCGTACTTAGGGGATCAACCCTTAGTACCATATCGTGCACAATATCTTAACGCTTAACGCATAAGTAAATCCCTTTGCGGGTTGTTCATCTCGGTTTGACATTCGAGTCCGCACTAAAGGAAGTTTGGTTTGGATAATTCATCAAGGGTTCTAAAATTTAGAACGCTCATCATCAACTATGGACTAGTCGAATCAATAAGGGTTCACTAGTCTAATAAGGTTCAATAATAATGATATTCAAATTGAATAATAATCTCAAGAAGTATACAATAGACAATTATTGTATAACCTGAATCATGCTTTGAAAAAGATAATCAATCTTTAATATAACATTTGAACTTGAATAATAGTAATGATAATTTACTCGAGGTAAATAATAAACTTGAACAATAATGACAAGTAGGGTTAGGAAACTTGCCTCGTCGTGCGTAGATTACACTTTTAACTAAACACGTTCTTTGAATTTAATCCTACATACCATTCACATTCACAATACCAGCTTAATTATAACTTAACTAATCATCATAAACTCATTCTCTTTGTCTAAACTTTGATTATTAACTATACTTAGTTAAATATCACACTTTTGTCACATAATAACACTTCATGAATAATAAGCTACTTATGAAATCAATGATTCAATCCACATGTAATTATGTTATTTACATGTTAAACATTTATTTTAATATCTCATTATACTCTCTACATATGTCCATGTTCATTACATTAAATTACTAACACATTGTTAGACTTAATCATTTTAAAAATCTCATTTCTGAACTTTCTGGAGAGTGGCTCTGACGGCCATGCTACACTTTTACTTCATCATTCATGATTTATGATACTGACGTATTATTGGCATATTGACGCCATGGCTGCTGGCGTTACACTTTACTGCTCGGCTGATTTGCTAGACATGGGCATGCTGGGATTCAGATTACTTGGAGTTAGTATCATGCATGCAAAACTCCATACTTTGATTCCCAGTTCGCAAAGAACACAGAGTTCAGTGAAAAGGACAATAAATGATCATTAATTTCACTAAATTAACATACCCACATGCTATGATTTATACATAATCATTACCCAACAATTATAGAACGATTTAAATCCATTAAAACACATAATTACGAAATTAAAACCTATAAATTCACCGACTTTGATGTTCTTGAAGGTTTTGAAAATAAAACATGAAAATTGTCACTACTGGATTCGTTATAACAATCAATCCGCTTTATTTAAACTTTGGTCTCTTCAGATCAACATGCATAATAATATACGAGTGTAAAATTAGGGATAATTTACGATCAATACATAAAATATCACGTATAAGGCCATAAGGCCAAAACCCATACTCTATAAATTTTTGAAATAGCAAGTCATCGTATTACAAAACTTATGATATGAAATCATGCAATATATATATAAAACATGTTATGCTACTCGTATTTTTACACATATCCTTATAACAACACCATTTCCCAATTCACAGAGACTTACAGAATGTATGAAAGTCATAATCATGAAAACTTAAAAAGACGTGAAATAAGAATTTGGGTTTGGAGAAAATTACCCAGAGTATGAATGAGTAGAATTAAAACCTTCTCAATTAATCCTTTAATTCACACAACTTACACTCTCCTTCAAAAATTTCTAAATCTCTCTCTGTGATGTTATGCCAGACTTAACAAATGAAGAAAAGAAAAGACGTATGATAATAAAGGAGAAAACTGACGCGCGTTATGGAGATCAGTTACCCATCATGGGTTAACTGCTCCTAACTCCCATTAGGGCTCCGTTTGGCTAGCTAGAATAGATTCCAAAAGCCATTTAATTTAATAAACCTCTTATACTATAGTTTAATTAATGTCACACTCCTTTATAAAATAAATCAATATCTTATTTAATTTACTTTAAAATAAAATCTAATAATTTCTCATAAATTCACATAGTCATATATTTAATTTTCTCATTAATAAATAACGTCAAATTATTAACTCTCTAATTAATAATTAAATTAATTAAATAACATTATGCTTATTAAATATTTCATTTAATACAATAAGCTCACATAATGACATACTTGAATAATAATTATTCTCCACATTAATTTAATAAATGTAACACATATAATTAAATTAATCTACCACAATTGCATCAAATAATTATTTAATCCAATAATTAACTCATCGAAAAATATTTATTTAATTCAATAAATATTAAAATAAATTTACAAAATCTGCTTATTACGGATCATTCGAGATTCCGTAATGGAAGTGGGAGTATATCACGATGGACTTTATGGTGGGACTTCCGACGATGAATAAAGGGTACGATTCGATTTGGGCAATAGTGGACCGGTTGACAAAGTCGGTTCACTTTTTGCCAATTAGGGTCAGGTATAACTTAGACCAGTTAGCTAAACTTTATGTTAAGGAAATCATTTCCAGACATGGAGTGCCAGTATCGATTGTGTCAGATCGTGATCCACGATTCACATCGAACTTTTGGAGGAGTTTGTATGAACAGTTGGGAACGCAGCTGAAGTTAAGCACATCTTATCATCCACAAACCGATGGGCAGAGCGAGAGAACAATTCAGACGTTAGAAGACATGTTGAGGTCTTGCGTCATGGATTTCAAGGGTAGTTGGGATGATCACCTACCACTAGTAGAGTTTGCGTATAACAACAGTTATCATGCAAGTATAGGCATGCCGCCGTATGAAGCTTTGTATAGAAGGAAATGCAGAACACCATTGTGTTGGGATGAGGTGGGAGAACGCCGGATGCTATGACCAGAATTGGTGCAGCAGACAGCGGATGTGGTAAAGTTAATTCGGATGTGTCTCGTCACAGCTCATGACAGACAGAAGAAGTATGCGGACTCCCATAGACTAAGTCGAGAGTTTAAAGTGGGTTCATAAGTGTTTCTAAAGGTATCTCCCTAGAAAGGAAAGATATTCTTTGGAAAGAAAGGAAAGTTAAGTCCAAGGTTTATAGGACCTTTTGAAGTATTAAAACGGGTGGGAGAGGTAGCTTATGTGATAGAATTACCTCCAGACCTAGAACGAATACATAACGTATTTCACGTATCTATATTACGTCCATATAAGCTGGACTATAAGCATGTAATCGAGTATGAGCCGATTCATATCGAGAAAGACTTAACTTATGAAGAATCGCTGATGCAGATCATTGATAGAAAGGAACAAGTTCTGAGGAACAAGGTAATACCATCAGTAAAGGTAGCATGGAAGAACCACGATGTTGAGGAAGCAACGTGGGAATTAGAAGAAAAGATGAAGAAAAATTTTCCCCATCTATTTGATTAAAAGTAAGACGAGATTCTGGGGACATAATCTTTATAAGGGGGGAAGAATGTAACGACCTAGAAATTCAGATCTTATTGTAAAATGATTTTATTAAATTAAATAATAATAAAATCCTATTCTATGTGTTATCAAGATGGTTGTCATTGTATAACCTATTGATGTTAGAATGTCATAGTATTTGGGCTACGTGGATGAATTAACGTGTTTGAATTTCCAAGACGAAAATAAAAGTTTTCCGAGAAATTTTCCAAAAAACACTATTCATCAGTATTTGCTCGGGATATATTTTTGAATTTTTGAAAAATACTTAATGATGGAATAACAAGGTAAGATGGATTATGTAATAAAAATCTAGTTATGAAAAATGTAATATTTCGCTTGCGGACTTAATTTATAAACGTTAAGGAAGGCGAAGTAGTAATGAATAAGTAATAATGGTATGATACTTGGGTATTGTACAAAGTAATGAAAACAAGTGTAATACGAAGTATTATACGAGTTAGTATAAAGGATGAAATATAGTATATAAATTCTATATGAATTAGAATACGACAATAATATATAAACTATATGTATATGTATTAAGTAATGTTAATGGACTTGGAAAGATTGATGGGAATTACTACAAGTCCAAGTGAATAAAATGTTAAAGCCCAATCATTAATTAATGAACCAATTAGTGTTTATTAATGCAAAGCCCAAAGATTTAGTGGTCCAAGCCCAAGCTAGAGTGAAATGAATTGGTTGACCCATGGGGCACACCATATTAATATGGTTCAATGTGGTGACCAAGTTAATGTGGTGACCAAGACTTTGAAGTAATGGCCAAGCATAGGATAAGTGTTGTGATTAACAAGTAATGAATAGTAAAGAGGTGGCTTAAAGGAGGTGGGGAGATTTAATGACTAAACTACCGTAGCTTTGCAACTTCTATAAATATAGGAGGCTTACAAGCCATTTAACACTTATTCAAATAATCCAACATATTGCAAAGTGCTTAAGTGTTAGAGAGAATAAGCTATAAATAAGTCATTTCATTTGTAAGAAGAAGAAGAAAGCTACCTTACCAAGAATTCAAAAGTAAGACTTCTTCTCTAAATTATCTTCTATCTCTACCATGATAGGTTGATAAGAAAAGATGGATTAAGAAACATGAATGATAAGAAGCAAGAAGAATGTGTAAGTCATGAACTTAAGCCACATAAGTTGGCAATAAGTCATTTGAACTTATAAAAGTTATAAACTGATTATAAGTTAACCTTGACTGTTAAGTATGAAAATTATAAACTTGTAATGAGTTTATTAAGAGAAGTGAATTAAGAACTATATGATCATATGTATCATGTATACATAAGTAAAGTTATATGTGAAGAACATGTAAAGTATGATGATTAAGAAACTTTAATTGTCATAAGTCATGAATAATAAAATCTTAAGTAGTTTATAATTTGACAAGTTATAAGCTCATAAAGAATAAGTCAAAAATCCAACAATAAATATAGGTTGTTGTAATAAGTATGTTAAGATGTTCACATGATGAATGGAGTTCATTTGTAATGTTGAACAAATCATAAGAATGAAGATTTGCCGGAAATTGCACGATTGGACGATAATCGTCGAATTCGTAAAATTCTCGGAATAGAAGTCAAATTTTGTGTTTGAACTCCAAACCATTGTTTTCCAATGGAGACAAGTCATATTTGGCATTTAAGAGTTGTGGACTCGAAAATGACCGGATTCTGACTTAGAACGAAGAAACGAGCGTTGAACGTTCACGAACGTTTATCGTTTTCGTTAAAAATGAACCAATAAGTGAATTTTTAGCAAACGAAGTCAAATATATAAAATTCTTGCATGAACGCGTAGATTACGTAATTTGTGAACCGTAGGGTTTTGAACGAGCCAATTCTGACTTATAACGAAGAAGTTATGCGTCCGAGAAGTTCACAAAATTCAAAGACTGAGTTTTTTTCTGGTGCACAGAGTTGGCACCGCGGCGCTAACCCTAGGCTAAATGTGTCGCGCCGCAGTGCGTAACAGTGTCTGAGAACACTGCAAGAGTTCACTGCATGTAATAACTATAGATACATTTGTGGCGCACACAGTCATGAATAATCTGAAAATTAACTAATGTAGGCCAGCAATACGAATAAGTAAGGACTCGTCTTTGCAACAGCCAAATCTCGTAACAAGGATGGTAATGAATGTTTTTAAGTACAAAGAAAGGAAAGCTAATTGATTTAAAAGTAAACACAACTTAAGGAATGTAATGTAACATTGTTTAAACTTTGTTAAACCTTGAGGATGTTGTATAAAGGTTGAGATAACCTAATCGAATATAAATGCAAGGATAATGATAAACCAGAACAGATAATAACTGAATCTAATACACAATTAAATTGAGATGAAAGTATGATATAGTCATATACATACTTGATTATATGTGACCTAATGTAAGGCCTTATGTGATCATGTATTGTAGAGACTTGAAAGACTTGAACATAAAGTTAATATACCATAGCAGACGCTAAAGGCAAGTATTCTAACTCTTGTCTTAGTTCAATCTGAACAAGTTTTTGAAGTTCATGTATTCTTTCGCATGAATTGAGGTATGTTGAAGTTAAAGCCAATTCCTTTGGCTAGACTTGATGTATTGATAATTTATTCAGTTATTATCAATTGTTGCTATCTTTTGTCAACTACTTGATATGGTTTTCAAAAGAAGATTGAAATGTTAAACAAATGTTTTATCGGTAAAACGACAGGCACGTGAGGTTGCCAAATGCTTAAACGTGCATACGTTTAATGGATGTAGTGTTGATCAACATAAAGTACAATAGGTTGATCACCTAGAAGTGCTTATAAGTAATATCGAGCTTACGGACTTGCTTCCGGGTTGTATTTTTCCAATAAAGAATGAATACTCGAGGTCTTTGACCGGAGTGAATGTTTTACTAAATATTGTTATTATTGTAAAACATTTTGAAAGAAAAGATGAAGTGCTATTTTGAATTATCAATAGTACTTCATAACTATTATTCAGTTATTGAAGATATACGATTTGTATGTGTGTCAAGCATGTTGTTATTAAATTGTTATACTTGTTTGAGCTAGTTATGCTCACTCTTGCTTGAACCATATGAATGCAAATTTTTGATCGAACGTCCCCAAGGATCGAAAAAGGATAAGGGAAAAGCTAAGGCAGATTTCTAAGCTGTCTTGTAATAGTATAGGTCTATTGTTGTAATGTAACTGATATTGTGACAAAGAACCTTTGTAATGGGTATAGAACCTGGGAAATGTAAATATTACATTAAATATATAGAAGTTATGTTCGTTCTTTGAGACTTTTCAATTGAATGAATGTATGAATGTTATACAGTATAGCACTATCTGTCGGGTTGGAAGATACCTGGATTTGGGGGCGCTATAGAGAACGTAGCTGTGACTAGTCGGGGAATAGAGTGACGGTCCGAGATGGTGGCTATAATATTCCTCACTATTTTATGAAATAGTGTGATAATAAATGCAATGAGGACTTCATTTGAGTTTGAATACTGTCTATGAGATAATATTCATGTAAAAACTCTAAGCTACACTGTTGTCGTATTGTATAAAAGAAGTTTGTATTTGATTTATGTACCATGTATTTGGCGACTCAAGATGGGTGATGTATACCTATTTTGGGGGCGTCACAACATTCGTATTAAAACTCTCAATTTATGTTTTGTCATATTTCACACGACAGTTGTATTATTAAGTTGTATTTAAATTTTGTACCATATATTTGGCGACTCAAGATGGGTGATGTATACCTATTTTGGGGGCGTCACACTGCCGTTGATGTTGTCCTATAAAGGTGTTAACTCGAAATTGGAGGATCGAGTGCACATATACTATATACAAGTACCTGAAACAAAAACAAAAATAGAAATGAGACAAGATTAGAATTTTCTAAGTCATATAATTTAGCTTAAAATTGGTGATAATAAAATTAAATGTCTTTCCTCGGCAATGACGCCAAAAACTTGTTGCCTCCTTTTTAGTCTTACCAAAAGGACTCTAACTCATGCAAGTATACATGGGTCAACAAGTAGTACAGAGTAATAAAAGTATCGATCCATAGAGAAAGGTTTTAAAATCTAAATTATCATACACCAATTGTATCACTATATTTTATATGCTTAAACGAATAACTCACAACTGCAATTAATTCTAAAATTAACTAGTAATTAAAAACACAATTCTACTTTAATGAAATCAAATTTGGAATTAATGGGATTCTTCATTTTATATTTCATCTAAATATTACCATCATGCAAGATTATACAAGTATCATGGAAAATTAGCCAAAATCACAAACTTAGACATAACCATTTTTCAATGTATTATGACTTGCTTACATAACCTCCACATGCAATAGAAATCATGTAATCATCAATAAAACCAAAATCACTATATTTCTATGTGAAATTTGAACAATATTGAACTGAAGCACAAACTCTTATATTACTACACACGGTGAAACAATATATTTCTATCTGGTTCATGAAATATAAAGCTAAACATTTCAGCCTCATAAACGCATGTTATCCTGATTACAGCCTATACTTACATGTCATTTTTCAATTCCATATAAGCATATAAAATTAATGGTGATCAGACATTCATGCAATACGATCAATCATAATAGATATTCTAATGATAAATGATCAATCAAGCAATCACGTAATTAAGTATAGACTATATATCAAAATCATTAGAATCCCATAATGGAGTTTAGTTCATTTCTGAACCTAAAACCATTATGGGATTATAGTAACAAATTGAAAATAAATATCACAATTGAGAGAGAAGATAGAATTGATCAAACCCAATTGTAGAATTCGTTCCAAAATGATATCCAAATCTCCAATAATTTCCAGCAAAATGAAATGAATAATTATTCCAATGACTAAATTCAAAAGAAGATGTAGAAAATCTAAGGTTTATGCTCAAATCCTCTCTAGAATTAGTTCAAAGCTTGGAACCCTTATTTTTTTAATGAATAACTGATAAAAACAAACATAATCCACGTCTAGTACCAACCAGAATAGTTTCAGATAAGACCACGCTCAAATTTCAAATTCAAAAACATAAGTCAACAAACAACATAAGATAACTCGCGCGGCCACGCGTGATCGCAATACAAAACGGGCGCGGGTGCACGACTCCATCATGGTAGCCAAGAATGTGCCTTCTTGTTTTAAAGCGGCGATGTTGTGATGTGTACTTTTAGCCTCTGCTTCATATAAGCGCATTAACGCTTATATGTTTGTCCTTCACTTCCGCTTTCGCCTCCTTGTCAACACACATTCCATTTGCCAAGCCTTAGTTAGTCTCATACCACATTACCAATGCCAAATTATGCCATTTCCTGCATTTCTATACCAGAGGAGTTCTAATTATGAATATTGCAAAATAAATGTAAAATGCAACTAAAAACATACTAAAGTGAACTTGAGATGAGCATAATTCTCGTGAATTAATATTCAATAAGTAGGTATAAAACCTACTTATCACCTCCTTCCTAACCTTCAACTGGTGATACCCCGTATGTAAATCTATTTTAGAAAAATACTTTGCCCCTTTCAACTGATCAAAAAGATCATAGATCCTGAGCAATAGGTATTTATTCTTTATTGTCAACTTGTTCAACTCTCAGTAGTCAATACAAAGTCTTAACGATCTGTCCTTCTTCTTTACAAACAGTACCGGGTGCTCCCCACGACAAAACAATCAGTTGTATGTACTTTCTGTGCAACAGTTCTTGTAACTAAACCATTAATTCCTTCATCTCCACAGGCGCCATACGATACGGTGTCCTGGAAACTGGTGCTGCTCCTGGCACAATGTCTATTACGAACTCGGTTTCCCTATCCGGCGAAAGACCCAGCAATTCACTTAGAAATACATCCGTGAATTCTATAACTACAGGTATTTGTTCCATGGTCGCTCCCACTCTCTGGGTATCAACAACATGGCACAGATAACCTACACATCGCTTCCTCAACAATTTCCTAGTTTGTGTCATTGTAAGACAACACGAACGTCCCGGTGATTTATTACCGTAAAATACTACCAGAGGTTATTTCAATGTTCTAATGTTCACACATTTCTTCTGACAATCTATAATTTCCCCATGGTTAAACAACCAATCCATTCCGAGAATTACATCGAATTCTCCTAACTTTATCGGTATCAAATCTACCGATAATTTACAACCCCGTATGTCTACGCAACAACTCCTATGAATATCTTCAACATGAATTATCTCTTCGTTTGCTACCTTAATATTTAAAGGTATTGGTAACTTTTTGGGAAGTAATCCTAATCGTCTAGCAAAATCACATGCTAAAAACTAACAAGTAGCACCCGAATCAAACATCACGTAAGCATTTAGGTCGTTTATCGGAATAATACCTCCAACTATGTCCCCTGATGCAACTGTATCTTGGACTGTTATATTAAAGGTACGGGCCATCGGCCTACCCAGTTGCGCTAGACCACCAATAGCTAACTTATCACTATTAGCGCCTTTATTCCCGTCTCTTGTGACACCCCCAAATCCGGGTACTTCATTTTCGCCGAATTTGGTGCTCACTATCAAAATAATTACATCTAACTACCCATAATAAAGGATAAAACATTAAATAACTTTAAACAATAATCTTTCCCATTAAAGGGTTACATCATCTCATAACAATCGTAGGTAATCTAACCTTAAATTATTACATCAGTTTGCAGAATACATTATCAAATAAAATAAGTCTTATAACTTCATTCATTTAAATAAACTTTAATTAATTCTTCAACACTTGGACATTTTGCCCTTTCCCTTGCGAGTAGATGACTCATCACCTCTTTCGACTTTAGTTGCATTATTTAATTGCAAGAGTAAGAAAACAATTGCTCACTGACATAAAGATAGTATAATAACAACATGAGAGTGAACAACGAATACTGAACAATAAAGAACTTCTACGAATCAAAATAGAAAACAATATCGAACTTTAATTATCTGAGGGTCTTAAGACCATGAACTATGTCCACGGTGTTTAGGTATTATTACCTTAACCTTAATAGTCATTAAACCGTACAGACTCTTCTTAATGTACTCAGGGGGATCATCCCTTTGTACCATGTATTGTGCACAAACATCTAAACGTTACACGTACAATATCCCCTATGTTAGGGTTGTTCGTCTAAGTTTGAATTTAGAATTTTTGCACTAAAGAAAGTTTAGTTTGGAACTAGCTTATCAGTATTTTTAGAATTTCAGAACACTTATTCAATTTCATCAATAAAGGTTTAATACAAGAATGTATAACTGAACAAGGCTATCAAAGTCAAAGATTGGATATTAACAAAATATAACTGGATAAACATAATACACATGTAAAGTACTATGCTCAAAAGAGTTAGAACAATCTCATTTGAATCGATGTATTAGAACAATATGTGCTTTGAATAATAACTTCAAGGTTTAGAAAAGTAAAACTCGCTCGATGTAAAGAATCAGGTTATAATAGCTTATACAAACATATTCAAGATAGATTAGCCTTACTCAATTTTAAAAACTTGTACAATAATAATATAGGAATGGAAATTTGCATTCAATTATGAAAAGAATGAATTTAGAAAGCTTGTTCAATTGTAAGGAGTTAAGGTTTATGAACTTGCCTTGATTGTAAGCTACACAAACGTAAAATAATCTCCGATTACCCCACACATATCATTTAAATCGCAACAACAATTAATTGTATGAATATTAGCTTTATGGGTTTAACCCATCATTTATGTTATAACCTTAACATAGCATCTAACTATGTTGGTTAACATATTTAACGAATCTGAAATCTCATTACGAGCCAACATAGCCTAACCGTTCATCTCTAACCATTAAAAACATCACTTTTAGTTTCATTATATAATTCAATTAACAATCACCTAAAACTCTTTTACACTTTACAACACATTACAATCTGTTATTGTAGTCCACTTTATGTTTTAACATCCTCTACATGCATGCAAAACTAACTCAAGTCCGTTACGCATGACCTGCAATTAAGCAGACTTCACTGTTTGTGATTGGCTACTCATGGCATGTGACCATGAAAGTAATACTACTGAGATATCGCTCACCACGCGACAACCGTGCACTAAAAATGCCTTACACACCAGAACTTCGATTTTGCGTAACCTCGAAATGCACTCTACCTTGACCAAAAAATCCCAATCTTCTGAAATTTCACCACACTTTAACATCTAAAACTTTGACATACTATATTTATACATGCTAAACACCATTCTATATACAAAACATTATATACACACAATTTTGAGGAATCAAAACCATAATTTTTCCAAATTTTATTCATTTTTACACTTTTTACGAATTTGATTGCCACAAACTCGTTTCTTAATCAATTGACATGATTTAAACTTCGTTGTTTTCGTTTCTTAACATATTAACATAATCCAATAACAAACTATAGATTATTACACATATAGAGCATCAATTTTTGTACTTTCTAAGCTATATAATAAGAACATAAACATTGTTATTTTATTTTCTTCCTACAGTCAATTTTACACGAATTTGATAACAAATAACAAGCATACATGATGAATAACAGAGTTTTGCAAACCTATGTGAACATATATCTATCACAATTCACGTGATTTCCAATCACACACACACACACACACACACACACACATATATATATATATATATATATATATATATATATATATCGAAACTAAGAGTTAGAATGGATATAGTTTATACCTTGATTAGCAAACTAATTAACAAACCCTTCTCTTCCACTTGATATCACTGTGATTCTCTCTTCCAAGCTTTCTCTCAACACTCTCTGTTATTTCTCATTCTCACTGAACTCACTGTTATTTCATTTTCTTCCTACACTCAATTTTACACGAATTTGATAACAAATAACAAGCATACATGATGATTAACAGAGTTTTGCAAACCTATATTAACATATATCTATCACAATTCACGTGATTTCCAATCACATAATATATATATATATATATATATATATATATATATATCGAAGCTAAGAGTTAGAATGGATATAGTTTATACCTTGATTAGCAAACCAATTAGCAAACCTTCTCTTCCACTTGATATCACTGTGATTCTCTCTTCTAAGCTTTCTCTCAACACTCTCTGTTATTTCTCAATCTCACTGAACTTAGCCTTAGAACAATGAGCCGCCGTAGGAATTATAATAAAGCGGCTCCTACTAACGTCGGGTAAAAACACAAAAGGCTCAAATCGGGTTAGAATAAGCCAAGGGCACAAGGCCTTGTTTGGCTACCACATATTTCCCCTAAACTAATTTATTTTTATATTATTTATACTATATAGTTTTCATGTTACACCTTTAGTTGATTAATTTAAAAACTTAGTTTAGTTAATTTAAATAACTTATATAATAATAATAAAATTCTTATTATCATCATACTTATAATTAATAAATAATTATATATCCAATTTAATTAATAAATTAGACACATCACTTTATTTAATTTATTTATTTCTTTTAAATTAAACAATTCATTTAATTTATTTATTTTTCTTAAATATTAAGCAATTGATTTAATTTAATTATTTTCTTAAATTAAATCCTTCAAATAACATTATCATTATTCAATTCAATTAACATTAATTAATTTAGTTACTAAATTAATTCACCACAATTTGTCAATTATTTATTTTCCTTAATAAATAAATTATTTAAAATATTTATTTAATTCAATAAATATTTAAATTAAATTACAAATTTCTCGATCGTTACATCATTCCCTCCTTAAAAGGATTTTGTCCCCAGAATCACAACTCGAAAAATTTATTCATTACATTCTTCCATCCTTTAAACAAGATTCTGTCCCCAAAATTGCTATACAAAATCAAGCAAACAACTGAGGATAATTCTTCATCATAATGCTTTTAAGTTCCCACGTAGCTTCCTCAGCATTGTGGTTCCTCCAGATTACCTTAACAGAAGGTATCACATTATTCCTCAGTACTTGCTCTTTTCTGTCAATAATTTGAACAGGGACTTCTTCATACGTTTTGTCATTCTCAAACTGTAAGGGCTCATATTCTATAACATGCTTATAATCAGGTTTATATGGCCTTAATACCGATATATGGAAAATATTATGAATATGTTCCAATTTCGGAGGTAAAGCTACCTCATATGCTACTTCACCAACCCGTCGAAGCACTTTGAAAGGTCCTATAAATCTAGGGCTCAATTTCCCCTTCTTGCCAAACCGAATTTTCCCCTTCCAAGGAGATACTTTTAAGAAAACATAACTACCAACATCGAATTCCCGATTTTGTCGGTGTTGATCGGCATATTTCTTCTATCTATCTTGTGTAGCTATTAGTCTCGCTCGAATCACTTTGATGATCTCGACTGTCTGCTGTACCAATTCTGGACCCAATAGCTGACGTTCTCCTACCTCATCCCAGCATAACGGAGTTCTGCATTTTCTCCCGTATAACACTTCGTAAGGCGGCATGACAATACTCGCGTGATAACTATTATTATAAGCAAATTCCACCAATGACAGATGGTCATCCCAATTTCCTCCCGTATAACACTTCTAGTGTTTGGATAGTTCTCTCGCTTTGTCCGTCGGTTTGAGGATGGTACGCTGTGTTCATTCTCAGCTATGTTCCCAAACATTCTTGTAATCGTTTCCAGAAATTAGATGTGAAACGTGGATCTCTGTCGATCTGATGGAAGCAGTACCTTTGTGACGCCCCCCAAATTCAAAAAGCTTGAAACCCGAACTCAGTGCTTCACGATACCATTTCTTTTAACATAATAATAATAATAATAATAATAATAATAATAATAATAATAATAATAATAATAATAATAATAATAATAATAATAATGTCATAAATATCAAACTTAATTTACATATCAGAGTTGTCTAAATCCCATGTACGCGACCTTTAAAACATTTCATTACATGATAGATAATAGATATCGTTAATTTATTTAAGTCTAGCTATTACATAAGATAACACAAACTTAATCTGATAGCTTTCCTTTCCCTTTGTTCTTTCCTGAACCTTCAGGTTGATCATACATAGCTGAAAACATTTAAATTAAGCAAGAATGAGCATTTAAGTGCCCAACAAGTAATAACAATTATAAATATTAGCTGAAAGGATTAAATGTTTTCTTTGAACGACTCTTCAACAACGAAGCAATATTTGTGAAGTACTGAAGCAACACTAAACAACATAACAATTCTTATTTCAATTTTAAAACTACGTATTGACTATAAATGGAGAGCGGTTGATGATAGACTATGAACATATTTTTCGGTTTTCAAAAGGTCAAATGAACTTCATCTCAGAAACTGTCATAACTTACGACGGGGGTGATCACCCGTTATGCCTGTATTGATCAATACTACATACCGTAACGATATCCTCGTTCATCATATCTGCCTCAGGCGCACAAAAGTTTTTCCCAGATTAGGGATGTTCATACTTAGTCGGGATTCCGAACCAAAATAATTTGATTGGATACAAGAAGGTTTTATCATATTCAACGATATTTTTAAATCCGTGTCTAGCTGATCAAATACCTTAGACGACTATATATATATATATATATATATATATATATATCAACATGTGTTTAACTACAATGATTATCCAAGTGAGGACACTTGTATAATCATATTTCAAAATTGACAAACAGAATATATATGAGTTATATGATATAATATCATGTTGATAAACAATGATCGGATATAATATATACGACAATATGGTTAATAATCTAGTACAATAATAATATAAATCTGAAACTCTCTTACTCATGTCCATTGCATAAAGAAAATGCAAATGTAAGGATACTTGCTTACGATATCCGTTGAATAAAGTAAAATAAGAGTTTAGGATACTTGCCTGGTCTGCTGCTTACACAACTTAGTTATATCCTTAATTCAACGACTTATCATTTATAAGATTGTTCTATTGATTAGGATAACATATCATAGCACATAGTACTTTTATTTACAGTCAACACATATCCTAATCGCATTGTCTCATAATTATATTAGTCATTAAGACATAAACAAATAATTATACAATCAAACTATATAGTTTCAGATCAATTTCTAGAGCATTTGATTAAAAAATGACTTTATCGAATAATTATCGAGTTTAAAACTCTCTCATGCAGTTCAATATTATCCTTGATATTTTAAATACGAGTCATATTATTTTTAAATGACTTATAATAATTTCTAAATAATTATTATAATTTATCTTGATTTTTCAAACTCTAAAATCATTATTGAATGATTTAAATATTAGATAATTCTATTATCATTAATATTTAAATAATATTATAATATTAATGCAACCATTGCCAAAATTTCAAAGTTATTTTAATAACTCAAAATATTTTTAAGTATTAATATTACCCTTAAATGATTTTTAAAACATTCAAAATTATTTTTAAACAATTACCAATAATATTAAAATATTAAGGTATTATTCATTAAAATATTAAAAGTCACTTATAATTACTTAAAATATGTTTAAACCATTTATATCCTTTTTAAATGATTTTTAAATCAAATAAAATCATTTTAGTCTATTTATTTAATATAATTATTAAATAAATCTAATATCATTAATATTAAATAATTAATAAAATTTATCTCAAAATATTAAAAGTTTTGTTTTATAACTTAGAATATCTTTAAACTCTTTATTTTCATTTAAAATAATTTTTATAATATTAAAATCATTTTTAAACTAATTTATTTAATATAATTATTAAATAAATCTAATATCATTAATATTAAGTAATTAATTAAATTTACTTTAAACTATTGAAAGTTACATTTTATAACTTCAACTATTATTAAATACCTTATTATCATTTAAAATGATTTTTAACATAATAAAATAATTTTTAGTTAATTTATTTAATGCATTTACTAAATAAATAATATTCAAATAATTACTAATATTTATGGTAATATATGCCAAATTATTACAAGTTAATGTTTATGACTTAAAATAATTTTTAAAAGCTGATTTTATAATTTTTAGAATTTATTTACTATTTTAAATGATTTTTAGAATTTATTTCTATTTTTAAATTATTTTCTAAAAATTAGAAAATACAAATAATAGAAATCGTCGCTATAGCCTTTAGCGACAAAATCACGCCATATAGGTGTTCTGAGCTCAAGAACAACGACAAGGCGATTAACGAGAAGGTGCGTTTGACCAAGTTTAATTCAAAGGTATATAGTGTTTCTAGGCTAGCCATTGATTAGATCTTATAGTACTAGTGTAACACTACATTTAACAACAACTAACAAGGTCAAACAATAATACACCCGAGAGATATAAGCCATCAAAGTAGATGTCAGAGACTGTTTTTCATTTCTGGGTTACCCAGAATGAAGAACAGCTCGAGGGTCTGACTTTGGGCCTCCACTACATGCTATGCTTATAAGGTTTTTGTGATATTAAGCTTTCAGTGTGTAGAACACATGTAGGTGTTCAGATCTATTACATAACATAATCATAACAACAACACAAACGCTAGATCTAACCCAGTCAAACCATGTCAGAAGTAACGATTTAAGTTTTTTGGGTTACCCAGAAAACTTATTTCGTGAACTTCTTGTTTAGTTTGACCATCCACTGCAAGAAACCTGTTTATTGTTTTGGTGTTCTAAGAGCATGAATAAGTAGTATATATGACAACCTATAATCTAGTTACAACAACAGAATCAAAATATCCTAACACCTAACAGATATGGGCCTTCGAATAACTTGTTAGGGACTGATTTTGAGTTTCTGGGTTGCCCAGAAACTCTTTGTCATGCTCGGTCAACTGAGTTTGACCAAGAATAACTTTCATTCTAGACATGATCTAATCATGATTTCAAGTCTAGATTAAAGTCCTTGCAGCATACTACATGTTCAAACATTTAAACAATAATAACAATGTCCAGACAAGAATCTAGAGCCACTAACATTCATTGTCAGACCACCATTTCTAACTTTTTCTAGATTTCTAAAATCATCAATTTCGAGCATCTAAGTGTTATGGATCTGAGTTATAACAACCCAGATCACTAAATGACACCTTCTAACATAACTTTAAACATTTAAACATAACATCTAACATGAAATCATAAATTAAATTTTAGGTTTTAGGGTTTTACCTTTCTTGACTAATTCTTGAATCTGAGCTTCTGATCTGCTATGGGTGGACTTGGGACTTGATTAGGGACTGGTCTAGCAAGAGAATTTCGGAGGTTGGAGTTGAGAGAGTCTTGGTTGAGTGTTGGTGTAAAAATATGAGCAACTAGTAATATTTCTCCCTCTCAATCTATATATAATATGGTGTAATGCTATGGTTGATCATTATTATCAGATTTGTGACTGATTAAAGGCTATACTAGTCCACATGGCTAGTTAGAGTTGGCCACCAACCACCTACTAGGTCTAGATCTACACTCCACCTTAATAAAATATTAAAAAGGGCATTTTGGTCATTTGGTTTTTACTTTTTGTGGCAATGTTGACATTTCATCTCACCCATTAGGGTTTAACCCTAGAGCTCCAAAAGTCCAAATTCTAGAATTTTGAGATTAGGGCTAAAATGGAAATCTTAGTTTCTAAAAATGTGAATTAGGGTTCTCTAATTAAATTAGGTTTACTAATTACCTAGGATTTATAAATTAGGCTTTATAATATACTAATTACCATTAACCTTGCTAAATTAATAATTAGGGTTTAAAATTTAGCAATTAGGATTCTAATTTAGTAATTAGGGTTTCTAAGTATTAATTAGGGTTTACCTAATTAATATTAAATATAATAATAATTGTTATTAATTACATAACGCATAACTTAATAATTTTTTTATAGTCGAAATTGACTTATGTACTATAGTTTATCAATAATGCTAGGGTTTGCACTGCTTTACTAAAACTGTTCCACACATTAACATTACACACATATCAAGCATGTTTATATTACTGAAATATAATTAATATTATATTAATATTCTCATTCCTTATTCAAAATCCAGAATTAGGGTTTTGAATCCATATCCGACATAAGCTTCATATATACCATTATTAATTAAGTTAAAATAATTAACTTAACTAATATAATAAAATACAAATCATAATAATCCTTATAATCATATCATTTATATAATAATCATATTTTCATGAAAAATAAATAATAAATATTTTTATTACAAAATTAATTTATAATAAGAATATAACATATAATGATCAATAATTCTTCAAAGAATTTATTTATAATTATTCATATAATAAATAAGTTTTATTTGTCACATAAATACCTATACTTTTCTTTTGCACATAATCCCACCTTTATATAAAAAAAAATTAAATGCAAAATTTATTATTTAATTATTTTGAAAATACTGGGGTATTACATCCACCCTCCCTTATAAGGATTCTGTCGCCGGAATCACCGCTTCAAAACTTATAGATACTAGGGAAAATAACATATATAGTATGAGACCCCAGATTTTATGAATAAATATTTAATTTTCTCAAAATAATTTTTTAAATATTATGGTGTGGATTTGATATAATGTTATAGTTGTGGGTTATATTTATAAATTTTGTAAAGTACGCAAGTTGTTATATAATATTCGATTGGTCGAGGAATATTCTTTTTGTCGGGGAATATCCGTATGATGCAGACAATCATTAGTGGACCTCAAGAATGGAATTATTGTTTGGATTGAGAAAACGACAAAAATACTTTATGAAAATAACGGCGGAAGTTTTACTGTTAATCTGTTGAAACACCCCGTGTTAAAAGTTCATGTATATGCGTGGTTGCATAGTAGCACACAAGATTGATTATTGATGCTTACGTGAGAAGTCACTCCGCTTATACTCAATTATTACTACGATAATTGCTTTGCATCATATCTATCATATTATTAATTCAATTATTGTCACATTATCATCTCGTATAAAATGTTTTTTTATTAAATCAATACTTGAGATTTACAAAGTTATTCATATTATAAATTGCAATATCGACAATGTCTAGAAGTTACATCAAGGAGAGGTTTGGTCACCTAATTGCGCTACCAATAAGGAGAAATCCTTATCGGAAGCCCCCTTTTCGGGAACGACCTGGTTGTTAAATATTGTGAGTTATAATATTAATGATGAATAAGTTGTGTTGATTAAAGATGAAATTGATTGTTCCATTGTATTGAGATTATTAATGTTAGTGGAAATTGACATTTATTTCGATGATAATTGATGTCTGGAGGGTTATATTGTTGACTCGGGTATTCGGAGCACTTTTTGTGTCAGAGTACTATTCACGAGTTACTATTCACGAGTTAGTATTCACGAGTTATTATTCACGGGGTACTATTGATTCACATTCTTATACTATTAGGGGTGGTGGTACAAAATTGATAATACTTGCATGACTAAGTTGAATGGAGATATAGATGGAGGTACTATACTATAATTGTTTTTATCACATGATTTGAACTATTGAGTCACATGATTTACTATTGATTCACATTATTTACTATTAGGGGAGTCGGTGCAAATTTGATAATACTTGCAGGACTAAATTAAAAATAAAGAAAAGAGGAAGGTATTATACTATAATATTTCAAACCCCAAAACGTGCATTTATCGAAACTATATTTTCCTATAAATAGAAGCTCATTCTTCCTTCATTTCTCACCAATTCACAAAAGCTTTAGAGCAATTATTATAGAGAGAAAGAAGAAAAGTATTCTGCTTCTTCACTACTCCTATATCCAGTACTCTTCTTTTTAAGGTAAGGGATATTATTTGTTGTACTCGTAGGGAGTATTATTTCTTTCTTATCCATGAAGAGACTTCTGTATTCCATTCTTTATTATTCTGTTGGAATAACCTGTATACGCGGGCTACCCTATACTTGGTGAAATTCTTCTGTTATTCCATTCTTTATTATTCATTTGTTGAACATCCCATCTGCAAGGCGCTTTCTGTGGGACCTGGTTCCATTATTTATCATTCTATTGGAACATCATGTCTGTATTTTACGCATGACCTGGTTCCATTATTTATTATTCTGTTGGAATATCATGTCTGTGCATTTTACGCCGGACCTGATTGCATCTTTATTATTCTGTTGGAATATCCTGTTTGTGCGTTTTACGCCGGACCTGGTTCCGTTATTTATTATTCTGTTGGAATAACCTGTCTGTGCGGTCTATCGCATGCTTGGTGATTTCTTTTGTTATTTCATTCTCTATTATACTTAGTTGGTTAAAGTTTTAACTTCTATACTCCATGAAATTAGTGGAATATTCTTGATATTTGCGCTTCATCCAGTATCTTTTCATGGAAATATTCTTCTGAGCATTCTTAAAATTTTACTCCACAAAGAAATATCATGTTGACAATTTGGACGTTATTGATTCCTGGATAAATTAATTCTTGAACTTGTTTTATTGAATTCTTATATCATTGTCATCATCCTCATGTTTATATTTTGTTGAAAGTTATTTGTGGCCTGTAGTGCATAGATGGACTTGGTATGATTATGACCAGGGATTATTCGGTGTAATCATGACCATAATGTTACAAATGATGTGGTAAAAGTCCTCATTGGCCCGTAGTGCATTGATGGACAATTTTTGGTATGATTATGGCTATGGATTCTCTTCGGCCAAGGGTGCAAAGATGAATTATTTTTTGGCATGATCAAGACCGTTGATGAAAACACGATTTTCTTTGGCCCGTAGTGCATGGATAATTCGTGGTCGTGATACTAAAAATATCCTTGGCCTATAGTGCAGGGATGAGTTAATGATTTGGATTATTTATTAAGCTGAGTCTTAGCGATAAAGTTGGTAAAAAAACTTTTTAAATCATAGAAGATAGTAGATTTTATATTTTACTTGACTCTTCTAATGGATTGTTTATTCCGCTGCAGTTTTTGATCTAAAACTTGTTGTCTATTATATTCTATCAGTTGTTATACTGTTGAAGGCTAATGATAATTTATTCTGCATTATCTTAGTCATAATATTTCTTACTAGGCTAGTTGAGCTCACCCTTTCTTTCATTGTTCTCTTCAGAAAATGAGAACGAATGGTGATACTAGTCGTGAAATGTAGTGATGGTCCTAGATGTTTGCATTAGTAGTCTTCACTATTCTGTGAAATAGTGTGATAATAATAGTAATGAGGACTCCTTTTTAGTTTTTATACTCTCTAGTAAACTGTAATAACCCGAGATTTCCTAAATAAAATAAATAAGAAAATTTGCGTATAATTTTTTTTTTATTTAATGACGAGAATAAGTGAACGATAAATACGAATATATTTATTTCTTTAAAAATTAGAAATAATTTTGGAATAATCAATTACCACAAATTATATTGCTATGGTAATTAATTTCTGTAAGCAGAAATGTTTTATTAATTATTTCCACGAAATCATGATTGGAAATAATATATGAAGTGATAATTAGATTTATATAATAAATATTTTATTATATGAATTGTTCAGATTATTTAAGTTAATTGTTTTAACTTGATTATTGATGTTGTGTAAGAAAGAGAAGTCAGATATGAGATCCAAACCCTGAATTGGGATTGTGATCAAGAGATGAGAATAATAATATTATATTATTGTTATAATGATTTTTACAAAGACAATAATTATGTACTTGTGTATGTGCTGAAGACGATATAATATTGAGCAATGATTATTGAATTAGGTCATAAAGACAAAGATCGCAGTCTTTGTGAAACCCTAATTATTAAACTTCGCTTATGAGAAATGACTAAGTAGTGACTGTGTATATAAAGTTTACTGTGTATAAGAATGTCGGTAATTAGATGGAACCCTAATTACTATTTTTCGTCGATAATTAGGACAAACCCTAATTATTATAACCTTAATCGGTTAAAGTTAGAAACCGTAACGACTGTGTTAGTAACACACACAGACAATTAGAGAACCCTAATGGTCAATTAGAAACCCTAATTGATGATGTTAAGAAACCCTAATTATAAAACCCTAAATTTTCAATCGAAAACTCTAATTTTAAATTACCGGGTTTAATTTCGATGTTAATGTATAAATGTTTTAATTTACCAAAGGATGAAAAGTAATTGGTAAATGATAAAATTACCATCTAGTGATTAAATACTACATTTAATTGCTATGTACAAAAATGCCCATGAAATTATATGTGAAATTACCAAAATACCCTTTTAGTGTATTATTAGTTATATTATTTATGGAATTTTTAAAATCTAAAGTGATAAACCCTAAGGGTTGTGGCCAATGTCTAAAATGCCCTTCATGGTAGACATGAGAAGTCTAAACTACCCTTGTGCATTATTAAAGGAAGAAACCAATTATTAGGGTGGAAATGACTATTTTACCCTTTTTGTCCATTTAGTGCATTATTGGTGAATTATTTGTGCATTATTGTGTTACCAATCACCACAAATTCGGCCATTCAATCTAGAAATCACCTATGGACTGTAGTATTACCAACAATCAACCATTATAATCATTTCATACATTATTTATATGGATTAAAGAGAGAGGGAATGCACATTTACACTAAAATTGCTCACAAACACTTAGCTATTTTCTCTCAACCCCAAACCTCTGAAATTGTCTTGCCCATAAGCTCATAATCAAAGCCCAACCATCATAAACAACAAATCAGAAGCATCAAAAAATCAGAAATCAAAAATCAAGCTTGAAAAGGTAGAAAACCTTAAATTCTAGAAATCCTTCGATTCGATGTTAATTGATGCAATTGATTGTTTAATGTAGTGTAATAGGGAGTCTATTAATGTTCTGGGTTGTAAAAACACAGACCCATAACATCAAAGTGCACGAATTTGAAGATTTGAGCAAGTTGGAAAAACCGAATTCTGTGATTTTTCATCAAATGTCAGGGCTTATAACTCTTTTCTCGATCATGATATTTGTTTTTTTAAAAGTTGTTAGGTGTAGCTTGTTATGTGGTCTTTAACCTCCAAAAGGAATTAGGTCTATATCTATTGTGGAGCAAAAGTTATTTAAGGTCAAAGTGGGTTGACCGGCATTGACCGGCTGTTCTTTAAACCAAAAAAAATATTCTAAGTATCCAGAAAATATTTTTTGGCAAATATCAGGCCTTATATCTCTATTATCGTTAATGGGTTTTGTGTTTTGAAAGTTGATATGTGTAGTCTGTTATGTGAAATTTAAGCTCCAAAACTAATCAGGTCCATATCTATTTTGGAGTAAACTTTATTGAAGGTCAAAGTCCATTGACCAAAGATTGACGGCATAATTTCAAGCGAATTTCGAAATTTTCTAAGTGTTGTTTTTTTTGATAATGTTTGACCATACTTTAGATGCTTGATTTATTGTTGTTATGATGAATTTAAGTGTTAGAGTTGTAGTCCTACATGTTGTCTACACACTGGAATTGATAGATCACGTAAACGTTGCACGATCATCAAGTTATAGAGGTCCAAAGTAGGCACCTCGAATCGTTTCTTCGTGAAGAAATGACTTTTGGTAGCTACTTTGATGGTGATTTCTCCCCGTATCGATGTTGTTTAGTCATGATGTTTGTTGGTAAGTGTAGTATTACATGAGTACTACAATATCCAAGTATTAGATTGCTTAGAAACGTAATGGATTGAGAATTATTCATGGTCAAACTAGGCACCTTGAAATCTGCCTTGTCGTTGTTCTTGAGGCTCAAAAACAACACCTAAGGCGATAGATTTCCGCTAAAAAGCCTTTAGCGACGGATTCTATTTATTTTAAATTTCGTAATTTCAAAATGATTTAAAAATTAGAAAATTAGATTTTAATTATTAAAATACTTAATAAATTACGAAAAATTATTTTAAAGTCCTAAAAATAGTTTTTAATTATTTTGAGTATATTTCATAAATATTTAATATTTTTGGAATATAAAAGGTATTTATTTATTTAATTATAATATTAAATAAATGATATAAAAATAGTTTTAATTCATGAAAAAATCATGAAAAATTATTTTATGGTATAAGAAAATATTTTAAGTTAATTTCCATGACTTTTAATATTTTGTGATAAATTTTATTAATTAATTAATATTAATGATATTAAAGTTATTTAATGATTATATTAAATAATTTAGTTTAAAAATGATTTTAATATTATAAAAATTATTTTAAATGAAAATAAGGTATTTAAAAATATTTTAAGTTATAAAATATAACTTTTAATATTTAAAGGATAATTTCATTAATAATTGAATATTAATGATATTAAGATGATATTAATGATATTTAGTTTATTTAATAATTATTATTAAATAAATAGTTTTAAAATGGTTTTATTTATTTAAAAAATCATTTAAGAAGGATATTAAGGATTTAAAAATATTTTAAGTTATAATTAATGACTTTTAATATTTGGATAAATAGTACATTAATATTTAAATATTAATGGTAATTATTTAAAAATGATTTTAATTATTTTAAAAAATCATTTAAGGGTAATATAAATGTTTTAAAAATAGTTTGAGTTATTATAAATAACTTTTATATTTTAGGCAATGGTTTCATTAATAGTTTAATATAAATTAATTATTAATGATAATGGAATTGTTTAATGTTTAAATCATTTAATTATGATTCCGATGTTTGAAAGTTATAAATTTACCAAACTAGCCGACTTGAGAACCGATTATGAAGTTCTAATTTGAAGAAGAACACCTATAATGTAATGATTATATCACTATATGCCCGTTAGTGATAGATTTGAATTATTTTAAAATTTTCAATTTCTGAAAATTTTGAAAATGATTAAAAATAAAATGTCCGATATTTACGAGATGTTGAAGTGCGTAATAAGAGTCTTAGACTCAAGAATTACCCGATAAAGTCATTAAAGACGCAGCAACAAATGTCGAACCTTATAAAAGAAAGAAAAGACTACTGTAAAAACATGGATGAGATATTTGAAAAATGTATAAAAATATTTCAAGAAAAAAAAATATGCTACTTGTGCTTTTAAGAAAAAAATATGTAAACTCGTAATCATTTTTGAAACGGTTTAAAGTATAGTCTATGCTACTTGTTTCAGCTAGACGAAGATGATTTGAAATATCAAAAATATATTTTAATTATCACTCATGTACCATGTAACCTGGTGCAGAGATGATAAAAATTTGATGGAGTTGTAAATACAGGAATACTTAGTGTAAAGTTGATCTAAAATCGTTATTCCACTATTGTATGATGTGTGACAAAGTTATACAATGACGGCATCCTCAAACGGACTGTTAATACAATACGACATCATGACGTCATTCTCGAAAATATTTTTAAAAATTTTAATTTGCCAACGGGGTTTGGCTACACCTAAATAATTCGATTGAATTGAATTATTGATATGGGTCTATGCTATTTGATTCAGCTAGACAAACATTTATAAAACTCTAAGAGTTCTTTGTAAATTTTCCCTAACCAAATTGTTTTGGTGCGGAATCTAATAAGACTAAGGTAAATTATGCGCCCAAGGAGGATATGAGAAATGATAAAACCAGACATCGGGCCAGGTCCACAGGCATCTTCAATAATCACCCTCTGTGTCTTCAGGGTAAGACGGTTTACTGATGAATTTCCATATAACCTTTGCGAAAATGACAGACAATAGTCTGTAAACCCCTCAACACAATTTGAATTTTTTATTCTTGTGAGGAATGTATTGGGTAGCATGTGATGTTATATATGTATGGTGTATAGTGTATGGTGTAAGGTGTAAGATAAATTTCGGGGACAAAATTTTTCGAAGAAGGGGTGAATGTAACAACCCGAGAATTTTGAATATTTTTAAAATTTTTATTAATTGATTTAAGGTTCGAAATTAGAACCTAGACAGAAAATAAGTGTATGCGTTTGATATTTTTGAGAAGAAATTTTGAGGGTTTCAAAATTCTGTGAAAGATTTAGGTGAATTATTCAATATTAAGGAATAAGTGAATATGTTCTGTGTATATGTGTATAGTATGTGGTTAAGGGTCAAGGGTTAACCATATAAACGATATCTGTAATAAACCCTAATTATATAATTAAGAACGTCAACGTTCGGTTAGAAAACCCTAGTGATTAATAAGGAATCCTAGAAACCGGTTCTGGAAACTCAAAATTCAGTTCCGGGAGTCCGAAACTCTAATTCGGTGTATAAAATCCTAAATTCGGAACTTAATGGCGTAAGTGTAAATAATTATAAGATTAATTAGGATAAAGCTTAAGTAATTAGCAAACCCTAATCTAATTACGAAATCTAATTTCTAAATTAGGAAATTATTTTTCTATTAGAAACCCTAATTTTTGGTTTATAAACCCTAATGAGCAATTTTGATCCTAATTGCTAAATTATCATTTTAATTAGGAAATGTTATCATAATTAGCAAGATTTAAATTATGATTAAGGAATTTTAATATAATTAGACAATCCTAATTATAATTTAGAAATATTAATTTTCTATTTTTAAAACCGAAAATTTGGAAATGTTAGAAATTAAATTTCAAAGTTAAGGGTTAAACCCTAAATCCTAAAATAGTTTAAACCCTAAACCCTAACCCTAAACCCTAAGGGTTTGCCCATTTACTAGAATGCCATTAAAATGTTATGCAAAATGACTAAAATACTCTTTTCTTAAAACTTAAGCAAAAGATATGGCAAATCTTGTGAGTCATCAAGCCTAAGGATTAGCCCATATGTCTAAAATCTTAGCAATGTCAGCCAATACAATGCCACCTAGCAACTAGATTCAATGAATCAAAACATAAGAGATGTAAAAGTAAGAAAATACTTACTTTACTTTTCATTTTTGCCAAGACCATTCTCTCTCTTCAATTTCGAAATCTAGAGTGAGAGAGATAGAGAATCCAAGTTAAGATCAGTTCATAACCTTTCAATAACAAGATCAAAGGTCAGAAGTCAAGATCAAGATAGAAAGGTATAAACCTTCAAAATTTCGAAATCTTGTGATCTATGTTATTTGTTATGATTTGTTGTTTTAAGTTGTGTTAGAAGGTGTCACTTAATGATCTAGGTTGCTGTATAGTGAATCCATAACATCAAAGTGCTCGAAATAATCATTTTAAGAAATCTGGGAAAAAGTTTAAAAAGAGGCCTGACAGTCATATGTCAGAACCTCTAGATCTTTATGTGTTTGATGTTTTGTGTATTTTATATATTGAATCTGTTCTATGACATGAGGACTTTGATCTGAAACTGGAAGCAGGGTTAGATCTAGTCTAGATCATCAGTTATGCTCGGTCAAACCAAGTTGACCGTTCACGGAATCTGTTTCTGGTTACCCAGAAGTTTCCCAGAATTCCTGACAAGCTTTTGCAAGCCTCTGATCTTGCAGTCGTTTGATCTTTTGGTCGTGTTGTTAGTTTGTGGTTGTAGAAGAGTATATTAACTACACATTTATACTACAAGATCACTTAGATCATACTCAGAATCAAATGTATACGTGGTCAAACCACCGTTGACCTACATGCCGAAAGGAGATTCTGGGTAACTCAGAATCTTCAAGACCCGTTTACTGACCACTAGTTTGACCGGCCTTGATAGCTTAGATATGTTGTTGTTAAGAAGATCTGAGGTTATGAAGTTGTACAGGGACATGAGTACTACACAATGGAACCTTAATATTACATTACTCATACCTGGAAGGCCTAGATCTGGAGGCTCAAAGTAAGACCTAATAACTGTTCTTCATTTCTGGAAAACCCAGAAATGAAGAACAGCACTGACATACTTTTCTGCAGCGTAGATCTCTCGATTGATAGTTGTAGTATAACACTTATGTTATAACTATAACACCATTACCAGTCCAGAATTTAACTAGAACATAAGATTAGAACCCCAAATTGAAACGACCCACCTTGTTGTCTCTATTATGAAGATCTCAAGCGACTAAGAAACAATTGAAGAACACCTATAGCGACGGTTATGTCGTTATAGGGCCCTTTAGCAACAGTTTATTATTATTATTTTCTGGAAATTAATTAAAAATAGATAAAAATGGTTTTTAATTATTAAAAATACATAATAAATTCCAAAAAAATTATTTTAAATTCTGAAAAATAGTTTTTAATTATTTAAAGTATATTTCATAAATATTTAATATTTTTGGAATATAAATGGTATTTAATTTTTAATTATAATATTAAATAAATGATTTAAAATGATTTTAATTCATGAAAAATCCTGAAAAATAATATTATGGTATAAGAAAATATTTTAAGTTATTTTCAATGACTTTTAATATTTTAGGATGAATTTCATTAATTAATTAATATTAATGATAATTAGTTTATTTAATAAATGTACTAAATAAATTATGGAAAATAGAATTAATGCTTTATAAATCATATAAAAATGATTTAAGTGTTATAAAAATATTTTGAGTTATAAAATAAAACTTTTGATATTTTTTCATGAAAATATTAATATTTTAATATTAATATCAATTATCTGATAATGAATTTAAGTGTTTAAAAATCATATTTAAATGATTTTAAGGTATTAAAAATACTTGGATATATTATAAATATATTATAATATTATGACATGTATTTCATTAATATTTGATAATAAATAAATATTAATGATAAAGTAATTATGTGTTATTTAATTTATTTAAATACGTGTTTAATGATTGAAAATTCATGATATATAGTAATAATTACTTAAAAATTATTATGAGACTTTGAAAAATATTTTGACTGATATTAAAATTATTTAAGTTGATTGTTAAGCGTTAGGCAGAGTTTAATTGAATTTAAACTCGAAGAATTATCCAACTAGACCGTCGGGATGATAGAATTGTGTTGGTTTCAACTCGGACTTAAATAGTCTGACTTGATGCTAAGTTTTATATGCTGAATTGACTGATAGGATTATGTGTTAATGTGTTTAGGTTATTCCATGTATAATATATATATATATATATATATATATATATATATATATATATATATATTATGGTATTGTGATGATATTATTCTAATATTGGAGATCTATATTATTAATATTAGGTCTTTGATAAGGCGATATAAATTAAATGAGCAATAATCAAATCTGTTCGAGCAAGTTTATTTTACTTAACTCTACTAAGAGTTGTTTCATTTGGATATGCTTATGGTTAATCATTGTTTGATTGCCATGTATAATTGTACTGTATATATATTGCATGTATAAGTCGGTATGGAAGATCGATCACCTTCATTACCCTTCTGTTCGAGATATAATTGTTCATGTAAAATACTTGTTCAAATAAAATTTTGTTCCTCGCTTAGTTCACAATTATATTGTTGAATTATAGCCACTAATTATTCAAATCATTTCAATCATGATATATCGTTATATTATTGAACTCAGACTTGCTGGGCAATCCTTATGCTCACCCTTGCTATATCATGATAAAATATTGCAGATTAAGACGAATGCGTCGGATACAAGGACAGGTTAAAGACAGTTCTAGTGTTAGGATATGTGTGCAGCTAAATTGTATAAGTATTGTATGTTAATAATGTTATGTGTTAGAAAAGTTATGAAATGTGTATTAAGTTAAGGTTACTCGACCTTGGGGATTATGTATAAGTTATTATATAAACAATTTATGTTTATATCTTTCGCAAATATAGTTGAATAGTTATAGAATGATCGAACCGGATCCGAAGTGATTTAGGACCTGGATTCGTGGCCCTAACACTAGCGACTACAAATGCTTTTTCTATTTCCTTAACCCAAGTTTGGGCTTCTATCGGGTCAGTGGTACCTTTAAATTCGGGCGGTCCTACGGCCTTAAAATCCTTGAAGTTCGCAAACCAGTTGTCTAGTTGATTCCCCGCGACCGACATTCCATTCTGCATGGCTTGAGCTACCATGTTCGTGAAATTCTGCATCAGGTCTGGTTGTTGTCCTCCAACATTGTTAACAGATTCTTCTGCCCTTTGTTTTTGAGTTTTTGACGTCTTGGTGGGATTTTCTGGTTAAATAAAACAAAATCTATATTTTATTACTTACATTCTAAACCTTATCGTATAAGTTAAATATTTTAAACTTGTTTCATTAACCAAACATAACTTCATATTCATTCAACAATTTCATAGTACATAACATAGCACATACTGCTTAAACATTCGATATCCCTTTGTGACCACAAAAGTCGAGAATCACTACTACAGCTTATAAAAAAGTTGGAAATATATTATTACACAGACATACTTATCATAGAACACACCTATCTAAATAGTACTTATACTACTTATTTACTACGCCTTTTCCTAATCCTGGACAATTTTTCGCTCGATGACCTTCCAACCCACAAATAAAACATGCACCTGGTTTATAGTTGGAACAATACAGAGTGGTATGTCCTTCATAATTGCAAATGTAACATATCTTTTTTCCTTTCTTCTTATCGGGTTTTCCTACGTCGTGGTCTTCTATCTTTCTTTTCTCCTTCTTTCTCGGAGCTACACACGATATGTTTCTCTTGGCTCCCATCTGATTAATCTGGATCTTAAGTTTATCTTGTTCTTCCATCATTTCGATTAATGCCTTTCGTAATTGGCTATTTAGTAGCTTTTCTATTTCCCACAACTTTTCCAGAGAAGAAACCTAGTTCCTCAGATTCTGCACTTCGGTTGATGCTTGATCAGCTCCAACTTTGGTGTCCGAATCACTATCTGTCAGTTCTACCATTTCTGGGTCCGGTACTATATTCTCTAAAATGATCACCCTATCAAGGTTATCTTCAATGTGAGCCTCTAGTTCAGCTGTTGGCTTTGATATTGGCTCCTTCTTTACGATCTTAGGGTATCCTAATTCTTTTTTTCCTGACATCTACACATAAATTATCGTGATTAGCATATATACACACAACAAGTCAAAGTTATAATTATATAAGTTATCTTTTATTTGGTTTTATGATGAATTTATTCAATTCATCTCCCTTAAAACTCTATATGAGTTATTTATATTTTCCACGTTTCCATCTGCTCTAAGGTTATAGCCTAAGGTCTACCCCACCTATGGTTTCTAACCTTAAATCTCTAATACCAACCTGTGACGCCCCAAAATTTAGGTGCTTGAAACCCGAACTCAGTGCTTCACGATACCATTTCTTTGAGTGGAATAATAATAATAATGTCATAAATATCAAACTTAATTTACATATCAGAGTTGTCTAAATCCCAGGTACGCGACCTTTAAAACATTTCATTATATGATATATAATAGATATTGTTAATTTATTTAAGTCTAGCTTTTACATAAGATAACGCAAACTTAATCTGATAGCTTTCCTTTCCCTTTGTTCTTTCCTGAACCTTCAAGTTGATCATACATAACTGAAAACATTTAAATTAATCAAGAATGAGCATTTAAGTGCCCAACAAGTAATAACAATTATAAATATTAGCTGAAAGGATTAAATGTTTTCTTTGAATGACTCTTCAACAACGAAGCAATAGTTGTGAAGTAGTGAAGCAACACTAAACAACATAACAATTCTTATTTCAATTTTGAAACTACGTATTGACTATAAATGGAGAGCAGTCGATAGACTATGAACATAGTTTTTAGTTTTCAAAAAGGTCAAATAGAACTTCATCTGCAAATCGTCATAACTTATAGGCACGGGGGTGATCAGCCCGTTATGCCCTGTATTGATCAATACTACATACCAGAACGATATTCTTGTTCATCATATCCGCCTCAGGCGCACAAAAGTTTTTCCCAGATTAGGGATGTTCATACTTAGTCGGGATTTCGAACCAAAACAATTTGATTGGATACAAGAAGGTTTTATCATTTTCAACGATATTTTTAAATTTGTGTCTAGCTGATCAAATAGCTTAGACGACAATATATATATATATATATATATATATATATATATATATATATATATATATCAACACGTGTTTAACTACAATGATTATCCAAGTGAGGACACTTGTATAATCATATTTCAAAATTAACAAACAGAATATATATGAGTTATATGATATAATAACATATTGATAAACAATGATCGGATATAATATATACGACAATATGGTTAATAATCTAGTACAATAATAATATAAATCTGAAACTTTCTTACTCATGTACATTGCATAAAGAAAATGCAAATGTAAAGATACTTGCTTACGATATCCGTTGAATAAAGTAAAAAAAGAGTTTAGTATACTTGCATGGCTTGCTGCTTACACAACTTAGTTATATCCTTAATTCAACGACCTATCATTTATAAGATTGTTCTATTGATTAGGATAATATATCATAACACATAGTACTGTTATTTATAGTCAACACATATCATAATCACATTGTCTCATAATTATATTAGTTATTAAGACATAAACAAATAATTATACAGTCAAACTATATAGTTTCAGATCAATTTCGGTAGCATTTCGGTGTACCGACAGCTTTATCGGGTAATTATCGAGTTTAAAACTCTCTCATGCAGTTCAATATTATCCTTGATATTTTAAATACCAGTCATATTATTTTTAAATGACTTATAATAATTTCTAAATAATTATTATAATTTATCTTGAATTTTTAAACTCTAAAATCATTATTGAATGATTTAAATATTATATAATTCTATTATCATTAATATTTAAATAATATTATAATATTAATGCAACCATTGCCAAAATATCAAAGTTATTTTAAATAACTCAAAATATTTTTAAAGTATTAATATTACCCTTAAATGATTTTTAAAACATTCAAAATCATTTTTAAACAATTACCAATAATATTAAAATATTAAGATATTATTCATTAAAATATTAAAAGTCACTTATAATTACTTAAAATATGTTTAAACCATTTATATCCTTTTTAAATGATTTTTAAATCAAATAAAATCATTTTTAATCTATTTATTTAATATATTTATTAAATAAATCTAATATCATTAATATTAAATAATTAATGAAATTTATCTCAAAATATTAAAAGTTCTGCTTTATAACTTAGAATATCTTTAAACTCTTTATTTTTATTTAAAATGATTTTATAATATTAAAATCATTTTCAAACTAATTTATTTAATATAATTATTAAATAAATCTAATATCATTAATATTAAGTAATTAATGAAATTTACTTTAAACTATTGAAAGTTATATTTTATAACTTCAAATATTATTAAATACCTTATTATCATTTAAAATGGTTTTTAACATAATAAAATCATTTTTAGTTAATTTATTTAGTTCATTTACTAAATAAATAATATTCAAATAATTACTAATATTTATGGAAAATATGCCAAATAAGTTAATGTTTATGACTTCAAATAATTTTTAAAACTAATTTTATAATTTTTCAGAATTTATTTACTATTTTTAAATGATTTTTAGAATTTATTTCTATTTTTAAATCATTTTCCGGAAATTAGAAAATAAAAATAATAGAAACCGTCGCTGTAGCATTTAGCTACAAAATCTCTCGCCTTAGGTGTTCTTGAGCTCAAGAACACTGACAAGGCAGTTAACGAGGGGGTACGTTTGACCAAGTTTAATTCAGTGTGTATAGTGTTTCTGGGCTAGCCATTGATTAGATCTTGTAGTACTATTGTAACACTACATTTAACAATAACTAACAAGGTCAGACAATAATACACCCGAGAGATATAAGCCATCAAAGTAGCTGTCAGAGACTGTTTCATTTATGGGTTACCCAGAATGAAGAACAGCTCGAGGGTCTAACTTTGGGCCTCCACTACATGCTATGCTTGTAAGGTTTTTGTGATATTAAGCTTTCAGTGTCTAGAACACATGTAGGTATTCAGATCTATTACATAACATAATCATAACAACAACACAAACGCTAGATCTAACCCGGTCAAACCATGTCAGAAGTAACGATTTAAGTTTTCTAGGTTACCCAGAAAACTCATTTCGTGAACTTCTTGCTTAGTTTGACCGTCCACTGCAAGAAATATGTTTATTTTTTTGGTTTTCTAAGAGCATGAATAAGTAGTATATATGACAACCTATAATCTAGTTACAACAACAGAATCAAAATATCCTAACACCTAACAGATATGGGCCTTCGAATAACTTGTTAGAGACTGATTTTGAGTTTCTGGGTTGCCCAGAAACTCTTGGTCATGCTCGGTCAACTGAGTTTGACCAAGAATAACTTTCATTCTAGACATGATCTAATCATGATTTCAAGTCTAGATTAAAGTCCTTGCAGCATACTACATGTTCAAACATTTAAACAACAAAAACAATGTCCAGACAAGAATCTAGAGCCACTGACATTCATTGTCAGACCACCATTTCTAACTTTTTCTAGATTTCTAAAATCATCAATTTCGAGCATCTAAGTGTTATGGATCTGAGTTATAACAATCCAGATCACTAAATGACACCTTCTAACATAACTTTAAACATTTAAACATAACATCTAACATGAAATCAAAAATCGAATTTTAGGTTTTAGGGTTTTACCTTTCTTGACTAATTCTTGAATCTGAGCTTCTGATCTGTTATGGGTGGACTTCAGACTTGATTAGGGACTTGTCTAGCAAGAGAATTTCGGAGGTTTGAGTTGAGAGAGTCTTGGTTGAGTGTTGGTGTAAAAATATGAGCAACTAGTAATATTTCTCTCTCTCAATCTATATATAATTTGGTGTAATGCTATGGCTGATCATGATTATCAGATTTGTGACTGATTAAAGGCTATACTAGACCACATGGCTAGTTAGAGTTGGCCACCAACTACCTACTAGGTCTAGATCTACACTCCACCTTAATAAAATATTAAAAATGGCATTTTGGTCATTTGGTTTTTACTTTTAGTAGCAATGTTGACATTTCATCTCACCCATTAGGGTTTAACCCTAGAGCTCCAAAAGTCCAAGTTCTATGATTTTTAGATTAGGGCTAAAATGGAAATCTTAGTTTCTAAAAATGTGAATTAGGGTTCTTTAATTAAATTAGGTTTACTAATTACCTAGGATTTATAAATTAGGCTTTATAATATACTAATTACCATTAACCTTGCTAAATTTATAATTAGGGTTTACAATTTAGCAATTAGGGTTCTAATTTAGTAATTAGGGTTTCTAAGTATTAATTAGGGTTTATCTAATTAATATTAAATATAATAATAATTATTATTAATTACATAACACATAACTTAATAATTTTTTTATAGTCGAAATTGACTTATGTACTATAGTTTATCAGTAATGCTAGGGTTTGCACTGCTTTACTAAAACTGTTCCACACATTAACATTACACACATATCAAGCATGTTTATATTACTGAAATATAATTAATATTATATTAATATTCTCATTCCTTATTCAAAATCCAGAATTAGGGTTTTGAATCCATATCCGACATAAGCTTCATATATACCATTATTAATTAAGTTAAAATAATTAACTTAACTAATATAATAAAATACAAATCATAATAATCCTTATAATCATATCATATATATAATAATCATATTTTCATGGAAAATAAATAATAAATATTTTTATTACAAAATTAATCTATAATAAAAATATAACTTATAATGATCAATAATTCTTAAAAGAATTTATTTATAATTATTCATATAATAAATAAGTTTTATTTGTCACATAAATACCTATACTTTTCTTTGCACATAATCCCACCTTTATATAAAAAAAATTAAATGCAAAATTTATTATTTAATTATTTTAAAAATACTGGGGTATTACATACACCATGTCTTGACACAATTTCCTTCGCGTACAGTTTTGCCAACCGATCTAGGGTAAATCTAATCTTTATTGGCAAAAAGTGTGCCGACTTCGTCAATCGATCGACAATCACCCAGATGGCATCGTAACCTTGTTGGGTCGTTGGAAGACCTACCACAAAATCCATTGTGATATGCTCCCATTTCCATTCTGGTATCTCCAACGGTTGTAATAATCTGCTTGGCCTTTGATGTTCAGCTTTGACATTCTGACACGTTAAACATTTCGCCACACATTCAGCCACATCCTTCTTCATATTCGGCCACCAAAAATGATGCCTAAGATCCTGGTACATTTTCGTACTTCCAGGGTGAATCGAATATCTTGAGTTATGAGCTTCACTCAGAACTTCCTCTTTAACTTCCGATACCGGCGGAACCCAAATTCTCCCTTCGAATCGAAGTAACCCTTCCGAATCGATTTTGAATTTGATTTCCTCCCCTTCATATATTTTCTGTTTTATCTTTTTGCAGTCTTCATCCTGAAGTTGTGCATTCTTCACTTTATCTACCAACGTTGAACTGTTTCCCATCTGGAACAATTTTTCATCGGATTCTGTCGGATATCTAATTTCTAACTCCATCTTAGCCAATTCCGACACTAGCTTCTCCTGAGCAGTCAACAACATTAACTTTTCCCATCCCTTCCTACTTAAAGCATCAGCAACAACATTCACCTTTCTTGGATGGTAGAAAATCCCGCAATCGTAGTCTTTGATCAGTTCCAACCATCTTCTTTGTCGCATTTTCAAATCTTTTTGTGTAAAGATATACTTCAGACTTTTATGGTCGGTATATATCTCACACCTCTCTCCATAAATATAATGTCTCCAAATCTTCAGGGCAAACACCACCACAGCCAACTCTAAGTCATGAGTCAGATACCCCTTCTCATAATCTTTTAATTGATGTGATGCATACGTAATAACTTTGTTGTTCTCCATAAGCACACAGCCTAGTCCTTTATGCGATGCGTCACTATACACTAGAAAATTCCCTGTATCATCAGGCAATGACAACACAGATGCTGAGCTCAACCTCTTCTTCAATTTGTGAAAACTTTCCTCACACTTCTCTGTCCAAACAAACTTAACCGCCTTCCTGGTTAAATTAATCAACGAGGTCGCGATCTTAGAAAAGTCCTGAATAAAATGCCTATAGTAACCTGCCAACCCTAAGAAACTCCTTATCTATGACGGTGTTTTCGGCTGATCCCAATTTACTACAGCTTCAACTTTTGATGGATCTACCAAAATTCTGTCTTTATCAATAACATGCCCGAAAGCGTCAGACATCGCCCCAACCAAAACTCACATTTTGAAAATTTTGCATACAACTTCTCTTTTCTCAATGTCTCCAACGTTACTCTAAAGTGTTCAACATGTTCTTCCTTGGTTTTAGAATACACCAAGATATCATCAATAAACACCACCACAAATTTATCTATGAATGGTTTAAACACCCTGTTCATCAAATCCATGAACGCTGCAGGTGCATTGGTTAAACCAAATGACATAACCAGAAACTCGTAATGACCATACCAAGTTCAGAATTCCGTCTTCGGTACGTCTTCTGGCCTCACCTTCAATCGATGATAACTAGTCCTCAAGTCTATCTTTGAAAAATATCTCGCACCCTTCAGTTGATCAAACAGGTCGTCGATTCTTTTTAACAGATACTTATTTTTAATCGTAACCTTATTCAATTCTCGATAGTCAATACAAAGCCGCATCGATCCATCCTTTTTCTTAACAAATAACACGGGTGCTCCCCACGACGATACGCTCGACTGAATATACTTCTTGTCGAGCATTTCTTGCAGTTGCACCATCAACTCTTTCATCTCCACCGGGGCCATTCTGTATGGTGCCTTAGATATCGGACCTGTTCCTGGTACTAAATTAATCACAAACTCAATTTGTCGATCTGGCGGGAGACCCGGAAAATCGTCTAGAAATACGTCTGCAAAATCTCTTATGATCGGTATCTCTTCTAGCTTTGCACTTTTCTTCTGTGTATCAACAACGTAAGCTAAGTATCCTACACGTCCTTGTCTTAACAACTTCTTGGCTTGCATTACCGTCAGACAACTTGCTTGTCGAGGTGATTTGCTTCCATAGAGCACAACCTTTGACGGAGTCATAAGGTTAACACACTTTCTTTGGTAATCAATTACTGCTCCGTGATTGAATAACCAATCCATTCCTAGGATAACATCAAATTCACCAAGTCTAATTGGTATCAAGTCTACCCTCATCTCTTGAACCTTTATAACCACTCTAAAATTCTTATATATGAATCTAACATGAATCACTTCCTTATTTGCAATCTCTATGCTCAAAGGATAATCTAATTCTTCTTGAGGCAAATCTAAATTTTGAGCAAATTCATCGGATATAAATGAACAAGTAGCACCCGAATCAAACAGTACATAAGCATTAATACCATTAATCGGAATGATAATTGACACCACATCCTTAGACTGAACATCATCCTGCACAGTTATATTGAAAGTTTTTGCAGTAGGTCGGCTTGACTGTGTTGGTCCAGAGATAGTCAATGCACCACCACCGTTGTTGTTTCCCTTTCCTCCACCTGCACTCCCCGCTGGCTTTTTAGGACAATCACGAGCCATGTGATCCTTCGAACCGCAGGTAAAACATTCTCCTTTCTTTGGACTAAAACAGTTCGGTGAAATGTGTCTCTCTTGACCACAGTTGAAACACACCCGCTTTCCCTTCAAACATACCCCAGTATGGTTCTTTCTACAAGTAGCACAAGCTTCAAACTTTTTCTTCTGCTGACTTCCTTGCTGTCCTCCCGTAGTCGAATTCTCATTCCACTTCCTCTTCTGATTGTTACTTCCAACATTACCCCCACCAGCCTTATTCTCGTTATCATTCTTTCTCTTCTTCTGTTCTTGGTTGTATTTAGTCAAGGCATTGCTTCCACCTTTCGCGATGATTGACTTTTCTAGTACAGCAGCAAATGTATTCAACTGGAACATTGAAACCTTGCTATACAGCCAGGGTTTCAATCCTTGTTCGAACCTTCTCGCTTTACGCTCATCCGTATTAACTTGATAAGTGGAAACCTTACCAACTCGTTAAACTTCATAGCATATTCTGGAACCGTCATAGTTCCTTTCTTCAGCTCAAGGAATTGCACTTTTAACTGATTCTGAGAACTTTCTGGAAAGTACATTTCAAAGAACATCTCCTTAAATCTCTCCCACGCTATCACTCCTTGTCCTCCACGAACCTTATTTTCTGGCCACCAATAGCTAGATTCAGACTTTAGCATGAACGTTGCGAACGCAGTCTTTTAATCTTCATTAACTCTAGAAACGTCGAACACCTTCTCCATTTCCATGATCCAGGTTTAGGCTTCCACTGGATTCATAGACCCTTGAAATTCTGGCGGTCCAACCGCTTTGAATTCCTTGAAAGTCGTAACTTGAGCTTACGGTTGATTCGTAAGTGCTCCCGTCAACAAAGTTACCAACTGCTGAACCGGATTAGCGTTGGCCTCATTGTTATTGTTAGTAGACCCCTCAGGAGGTGCTTGTTGACGTGGTTGTCTTCTTCTAGGAGGCATTTTCTAATAAAATATACGCTTATTAGTTCATCACTCCACTTCTTGGGTATTTGAAGTTTAACTTAAACATTCCAAGATTAAAGCTATATCACATAATATTTCAAATAAACTCTAATATTTTATTCATTCATAATGTTTTAAAACATACTAAAGATAACATATCTGCTTTTAACATCCACTTTCCTGAACTAAAATAGTTTCAGGATTACATATTCATACTATCCCTTTATTTATCTCAAAATAAGGGATTCCCAATTTATTTATTCATATAATTAACCACAGATTATTATCACTCCTATTCTATCTACTCATATTAAGACGTCATAAGGCTTCTCGACGTTCCTCCTCCATGATACGATAAGTCGTTCTGCGATCCATCACGAACCACGATGAGTTTTTAAACTGAGGTGGGTAATAATGGACTCGATCCTAGGCCATATCAATCGTAGAATTAAAAGCATAATCCATCTCCTTCATCTTGGCTTTCTTCACTTGAACTTTAGCCTCAGCATGGTCCGCACATTGAGTCACCTTCATCCAAGCGTCCTCTTCTCTTGTACGCTTAGCTGATTCCTCTTTGAAGTCATCCTTCAACTTCTCCATGTCAGTCTTCATCTTCTCGTTCACTACAAATAGGTCTTCATGCTGACCCTTGGTATGAACTAGATCACATTTTGTGTTTCCAAGTTTTGAATCAAGTTCTTGAATCTCCATATCCTTCTGTTCCAATGCAACGTGACGCATCTCAACCATCTCCTTCAGCTCCTCAACATTATCATGTAACTCTATGTTACGATCATACAGAGCGTCACACATCTCAGCTGATATGGAGTTTGGTGGAAACTCCTCAAGATCCTCCTCATCATCATCCTCCTCTATCTCCTCAGGACTATCCTCCTTGGGATCGGTCACAGGCTCATCCTCCTAGATCAACTATTCACGTACTACGTGAATATCCTGGGGTTCATCGTCTATAGGTACCTGAGGTATCACCTCTCTAGCTGGACTGGATCCTCCTTTATCAGACATCCTGACAACAAAATATTTTAAATTTTACTTAACATTATCGATACTTAAGAGCACATAAGTTATTAACACATAGCACATCATGTCTTTTATTATTTAGCTTCAATAGATGCCTTAATCCACTTCTTAAAACCCGATAAGAGTTAAACACCTCTATATTTTCTAACTTCTTAAAGGCTACTTCCTAAAGTTTTCCCACCTAAGGTTCATAACCTAAAGCTTTGATACCAACCTGTGACACCCCCAAATCCGGTTACTTCATTTCCGCCGAATTTGGTGCTCACTATCAAAATAGTTACATCTAACTACCCATAATAAAGGATAAAACATTAAATAACTTTAAACAATAATCTTTCCCATTAAAGGGTTACATCATCTCATAACAATCCCAGGTAATCTAACCTTAAATTATTACATCAGTTTGCGGAATACATTATCAAATAAAACAAGTCTTATAACTTCATGCATTTAAATAAACTTTAATTAATTCTTCAACAATTGGACATCTTGCTCTTTCCCTTGCTAGTAGATGACTCATCACCTCTTTCGACTTTAGCTGCATTATTTAATTACAAGAGTGAGCAAACAATTGCTCATTGACATAAAGATAGTATAATAACAACATGAGATTGAACAACGAATACTGAACAATAAAGAACTTGTTCAACGAATCAAAATAGAAAACAAGTTCGAACTTTAATTATTTGAGGGTCTTAAGACCACGAACTATGTCCACGGTGTTTAGGTATTATTACCTTAACCTTAACAGTCATTAGACCGTACATACTCTTCTTAACGTACTCAGGGGGATCAGCCCTTTATACCATGTATTGTGCACAAACATCTAAACGTTACACGTACAAAATCCCCTATGTTAGGGTTGTTCGTCTCAATTTGAATTTAGAATTTCCGCACTAAAGAAAGTTTAATTTGGAACTAGCTTATCAGTGTTTCTAGAATTTTAGAACACTTATTCAATTTCCATCAATAAAGGTTTAATACAAGAATGTATAACTGAACAAGGCTATCAAAGTCAAAGATCGGATATTAACAATATATAACTGGATAAACATAATACACATGCAAAGTACTATGCTCAAAAGAGTTAGAACAATCTCATTTGAATCGATGTATTATAACAATATGTGCTTTGAATAATAACTTCAAGGTTTAGAAAAGTAAAACTCGCTCGAGGTAACGAATCAGATTACAAGAGCTTATACAAACATATTCAAGATAGATTAGGCTTGCTCAATTTTAAAAACTTGTACAATAATAATATAGGAATGAAAACTTGCATTCAATTATGAAAAGAATGAAGTTAGAAAGCTTGCTTAATTGTAAGGAGTTAAGGTTTAGGAACTTGCCTTGATTGTAAGCTACAGAAACGTAAAATAATCTCCAATTACTCCACCCATATCATTGAAATCGCAACAACAAGTAATTGTATGAATATTACCTTTATGGGTTTAACCCATCATTTAGGTTATAACCTTAACTTAGCATCTAACCATGTTGGTTAACATACTTAACGAATCTGAAATCTCATTACGAGCTAACATAGCCTAACCGTTCATCTCTAACCATTGAAAACATCACTTTTAGTTTCATTATATAATTCAATTAACAATCACCTAAAACTCTTTTACACTTTGCATTACAACACATTACAATCTGTTATTGTAGTGCACTTTATGTTTTAACATCCTTTACATGCATGCAAAAATAACCCAAGTCCGTTACGCATGACCTGCAATTAAGCAGACTTCAACATGCTCATGATTTGGCTACTCATGTGGCACGCACGAGTAATACATCATTTGGAGCTATCGCGCGCCCGTGCCCAAATGATGCACTGCTTGCGTCACGATAACAAACGCTGCCTTGAGCGGTACCTTGCAATTTATACACTAGACTCTGATTAACATATTAACATAATCTAATAACAAACTACAGATTATTACACATATAGAGCATCAATTTTTGTACTTTCTAAGCCATATAATAAGAACATAAACACTGTTATTTCATTTTCTTCCTACACTCAATTTTACACGAATATGATAACAAATAACAAGCATACATGATGATTAACAGAGTTTTGCAAACCTATATTAACATATATCTATCACAATTCACGTGATTTCCAATCACATAATATATATATATATATATATATATATATATATATATATATATATATATATATATATAAACTAAGAGTTAGAATGGATATAGTTTATACATTGATTAGCAAAGCAATTAACAAACCATTCTCTTCCACTTGATATCACTGTGATTCTCTATTCCAAGCTTTCTCTCAACACTCCCTGTTATTTCTCCTTCTCACTGAACTTAGCCTTAGAACAATAGACGCGTAGGAATTATAATAAACTGACTCCCACTAACGTAAGGTAAAAACACAAAAAGGCTCGCGTCAGTTATAATAAGCCAAGGGCCACAAGGCCTTGTTTGGCTACCACATATTTCCCCAAACTAATTTATTTTTATATTATTTATACTATATAGTTTTCATGTCACACCTTTAGTTGATTAATTTAAATAACTTAGTTTAGTTAATTTAAATAACTTATATAATAATAATAATAATAAAATTCTTTTTATCATTATACTTATAATTAATAAATAATTATATATCCAATTTAATTAATAAATTAGACACATCACTTTATTTAATTTATTTACTTACTTTAAATTAAATAATTCATTTAATTTATTTATTTTTCTTAAATATTAAGCAATTGATTTAATTTAATTATTTTTTTAAAATTAAATCCTTCAAATAACATTATCATTATTCAATTCAATTAACATTAATTAATTTAGTTACTAAATTAATTCATCAATTATTTATTTTCTTTAATAAATAAATTATTTAAAATATTTATTTAATTTAAATAAATATTTAAATTAAATTACAAATTTCTCGATCATTACTTCTGTCCCCTTCTTCGGGCAGTTCTTTGCTATGTGGTCAGTTGACCCATATACAAAGCATCCATGATTCTTCTTCGGACTTGGACAGTTAGGCAAAATGTGCCCCTCCTATCCACAGTTATAACATACAGCCTTCCCCTTGAGACAGACTCCTAAGTGAGTCTTCCCACAGGTCTTGCAAGCCTCCATCCTCCTCTTTGGATCTCCTTGCTTCACTCCGGTATTTCTAGAGTTAAACCCTTTCCGTTTTTGTTCCTCGCCACTCCCGCTGGCTCCTTCTATCTTCACTCCCCCATCAACTTTTCCCTTATTCTTCTTCTCCTTGTGGTACTGGCTCAAAGCCTCGCTCCCACCTTCGGCGATTATCGCCTTTTCTAGTATGGTCCCAAAGGAATTACTTTGGAACACATATATTCAGTTATAGATCCAAGGTTTCAAGCACTGCTCGAACCGTCGAGCTTTTCTAACCTCGTTGTCCACTTGGTGTGGAGCAAACATCGCTAGTTCATTAAATTTGGCAGCGTATTGGAGAACTATCATTTCTCCTTATTTCAAATCAAGAAACCGCATTTCTATCCTCCCCTACATACTCGTGGGAAAGTAGTTCTCGAAGAAAATCTCCTTGAACCTTACCCACGTTATATTCTCTATACCATCTCTAGCTTGGTTAGCTTCCCACCAAAAATTGGCTTCCCCCTTCATCATATAGGTTGCAAAGGCAACCTTCTGACCCTCGTCGACATTTGCAATGACAACTGCCTTCTCAATTTCTTTCACCAAAGTCTGGGCTTCTATAGGGTCCGTAGTTCCTTTGAACTCCGGCGGACCCACTCTTGAAATCCTTAAACGTAGTAGCTCATACTACTCCAGGATTTACGGGGATATTAGCCCCATTTCTATTAAACGCTGCTGTTAATAAGTTAACAAATTCCTGCATCGGGTTTACCGGACCTCCCTCTAGTTGATTTTCATTAACGTCTTGATTATGTTGTCTCCTTCTTGGCTGCATTTTGTTGTTACAATAAACAACACATTTCGTATTATTTGCTTCCTGTTAGTTAGTTATTATTCAAGATTAAACAATAACTTCAACATTCATTACTCAATATGTTTCAAAAAAGGCTTATATTGATTCATTCAATGTAGTATAATACTACATTATTTACATTACACAGCCAAAGCTGATTACATTACTATCCCGCAATTGCTTTCCAAAAATTGGGATTTACAAAAGACTACCCTTTGATATACAAAAGAGGATTTTACATCACTACTAGATACACAATATTTACATATCTAAAACTACTCTAGCTACTACTAGATTACATCTACCTCAAGGCATTATTAAAATCCGCGGTGGCAAGACCGGCGATAACATCACAGCTGATAATATGCCGAGTCTGCCCAGCTTCTACAGGATACCTAGCTACCTGTTGTTGGAAATCCTTATGGGAACTCCTATGAATATAGGACATCCTCTGTATCTTCTGTTTCTTTGTCTTTAGCTCCTGCCTGAGCTCAAAGACCTCTTGTTTTAGCTCATGGACCTTATCCTTGGCTAAAACTCTCTCGTCATGTTCCTGCTCCCACATCGACTCCACATCTGTCTTATCCTCCAAGACAGCATGGAGTTCCTCTTTCAGCTCCTTCACCTCCTTAGAATACTGGATGTTTCTATCCAATACTGCCATGAACAGTGCTCCCATTGACTCCCCCGGAGTTGTAACGCCCGAGAATTTTGAATTTTCAATCTATTAAATTTTTATTTGATTATGTGGATTAAATGAATTTAATTGAGTTATTATGTGAGTAAGATGTTCGAAGGTCGTTCTATGACCTAGAATGTGCAGATGTGGTTAGTATTCTGGCTTTGTGCTAGAATTAATTATTGTGAATTATCAAGACGAAAACGAAGGTTTTCCGAGAATGTTTGCATCAAAACACTATTCATCTGATTTCATTCGGAGTTAGGGTTTGAGATTCTGAGAAACGCATAATGATAGAATATGAAGATAGTATGGAATATTCAATAATAATTCTGTTATGGCAAACGAAGTTTTCGCTTGTGGATGTAAAACCTAAGGGTTTGTGAAAGAGGTTTTCGAAAGGGAAATGCAATACGTATAGTCGTTTCAGATATTATACGTATGAAATATGACTATTATATTAGTATGAATACGAGTATGGTATGAAGAATAGTACAACATATAATATGAATATCGTATGAGTATTAGACGAAGAGAATACGTGAGTAATACGCGTAGAATACGAGTTGTATTAATGGAGTATGAGTTAAAGGTTGGTATAACTTAATTGGACTTAAACCAATAGCAAGCCCAATGAATTATATGAGAAAGCCCAAGTTGAAGCCCAACGTTTATTAAAGTCAAGCCCAATCCAAAGAATTAAACCGTGGGTCGAACCGGTGGGTTATAAGATGGATAAAACCTATGGGGAAACCCATGGGATAATCCAAGGGAGAGTGGGCCGGCCACTTGGTGGCCAAGTAAAGGCAATACTTGATCACCAAGTACTTTGCTTGGTGATCAAGAACTGAATAGTAAGGAGGAGGGGAGTTGGACATTTTTGCGCTCACTTTGGTTTTCTATATATACTAAGCTAGAGTTGGCATTTTGTGGTTTTACAAAGCTTGTCCAAAGATATAGAAAGAGAGAAAGATCTAGAATCATATAATCCTTCTACTTCTAAGCAAACTAATAGGCGTTTATCAAGAACGTGAATTACTTAAAAGGTAAATTCTAGGTCATGTGGTGGATACAAGCTAGGAAGATGTTGAAGAAGGGGTGTAAGGGTTATCTAGGTCATGTGGTGGATACCCAAAGAGTGGGAACATCGTTTGAACAGATAGCGGTGGTTCAAGAATTCGCGAATGTGTTTCCGGAGGAGTTACCCGGTATTCCGCCGGATAGGGAGGTAGAATTTGTGATTGATTTGTTGTCGGGAACGGCACCAGTTTCAAAGGCACCATATAGGATGGCGCCAGTTGAGATGAAGGAGTTAATGGTTCAGTTACAGGAACTGTTAGATAGGAAGTACATCAACCCGAGTGTGTCTCCGTGGGGAGCACCGGTATTATTTGTAAAGAAAAAGGACGGATCATTATGACTTTGTAAAGACTATCGAGAGTTGAACAAGTTAACGATTAAGAATAAATACCCGTTGCCCAGGATCGATGATTTATTTGATCAGTTGAAAGGTAAATTCTTATAAACCGTAATCTTCACCTTTTTCAATTTCTTTCTCGTAGAAGAATCGTAGGTTGGTGGAGCATGTTTATTGAGGAGATATAAGGATTCCTATTAATGACTAAATCATTGATAGGTCATGACCAAATGGAAATCATAAGTTTTTACATGAGTTAAAAACCATAAACGTTTTGAACGTTAACTTAGTTATTAATGAACGTTTTGAAAATTGTTATAGCTAAGGAATGTGCCTATTGTTTGGTTTGGATGACTATGATGAATCAATGGAGTTTTCCATTTGATTTGTCTTATAGAACACGAATAACAAAGTTATGTTGAATTTTGTGAAAATAGACGTTGAACGTCAAAAAACGTAGAAAGCCCAGATTAAAGGTCAAAAGTTGCCGTGTGACTTGAAAATGTTGGTTTCCAATGTCAACACATGAGATAAGGTAATTAAGAGTCATTGGCGAAAGAATCATCGCATTCCAACTTATAACGAAGAAAACGAGTATTGAACGGACGAAAACGTTAAACGAACGCTTAAAAATGAACTCAAAGGTGAATTCCGAGTTAACGGATTCAAAAATATAAAATTCTTATACGAACACGTAAAGGATGTGATTTGTGACTTGTAGGCTTTCGAATGGGTCAATTCGGATGTAAAACAAACAAATTAGGAAGTCGGGAGTTTCGTTTAGAAACCAAACTGTTTTGGCCAACTAGTGCACAGACTTGGCAGCATGGCAAAACCAATCTACAAAGTGGTGGCACCGCATGGCGCTAGACTTCGGTAAGTACCTACCTGCTAACATGTAGCATATACCTACTAAAATTCAAAGGATGCCATGCGCCATGATCTTAAACAATAGAAAAATGTTGACCAAGTTAGGTTTTGTTCCATTTTGAATGTTGACCTAAAGTAAGACATTGAAAGTACTTTATGTACATGATAAGACTTACCTTAAATTACTTATAAGGTGTTAATGTAAGAAGATCTAGTAAGGTTTAATAGAAATTAAACGAAGAACACGAAGACGTAATAATTGAACCGTGAATGACGTTCAACGTTGGTAGTTAACCAATAATGATTGAATGACGGTTAAGGACGCAAGAACGTTAATAAAACGTAACGAAGTATAGAAAGTCGAATCGACTTTAATAACGAAGTTAATTAAAATAAGACATAGAAGAGAAAGAAGTTGGTTAGAACCGTAAAGTTAGTTTGTTTGATAACTAATTATAGTGTGCTACATGAATATCTTATGTAGATCCTGCAAAGGCTGAGAATAGTTGAATTGTAAATTCAAAGACGCTTGAAGGCAAGTCTTTCTTAAACGCTTGTCTAACCTTCGAGTTAGCCAAGTTTTTACGTGATATATGTTATACAATGCATGAATGATTTTAAAGAAAGAGTCGATGCCTGTTTTAACTCGGCTAGACTAATACTGAAGAGTTGATTGATTTGTTTACAAGTCTTTCGATATAGAACTGTTAACGCTATCCTATGCCAAGTATTTGGTACGGATGTAAAGATAAGTTTTTCTATGTACAAACAAAAGTATTTTTCATCGATTATTCGATGGGCACGCGAGGTTGTAAAATGTTGAACGTCAATATGTTTAATGTCAGAGTGTTGATCAACATAAAGTACAATAGGCTGATCACCTAGAAGTACTCGTAAGTAAAGACGGGTGGATGGCCTTAGTGCCGGATATCCTTTTCAAGTATGAAAACGAAAAGAGTATGTTCATGGTCTATTGACCGGTTCATCATTCCTAAGCTATTATATATACTTTGGAAATGTTGTTATGACATGAGAAGTACTAGTCAAATGTTTCGTAGTGCTTCATAGATAATTGTTCAAATCTGGAATTAAAGCATGTAAATGTTCTTGTGATATTCATATGATTCTTTGTTAAGACTTGTTGAGCTAGTTATGCTCATTCTTGCTTGAACCATATGTTTGCAGCTAAAGCCGAACGAACTAAAAGTTCTAAGAGAGATAAAGGAAAGGCTAAGATGGACAATTAATTATCCTGTAATAGACTAGTGTATTTGTATGTAATATACTCATGAAGAACAACGAATGTATTCGGTTAATGAACCTAGGAAAGGATTTATTACCAATGTAATATAAAGATAGTAATTACACTCATTTTGTTGTTATCTCAATGGAATAATTGTATGGATTGTAGTATCGTGGAACACCATCTGTCGGGTTGGAAGATACTCGGATTTGGGGGCGTCATAGGAGTCATCTCTTCCTTAGTCGATATGGGGTTACAAGACACCACCTCCTCTTCAAACATGCCATCGAACATGGCCATAATGTCAAGGCTCTTTGAGTCTCCAGACTCAACTATCACCACTTCAGGCTCTGCTGCTATAGGATTCGATATAATCCCTATACACTTTATTTCTTCCTGACATCTACAACAAAAACAATAATTTGATTAGTACACGTCAGTAGAATAAAAACACATAACATATATAATGCATTTTTTATAGGATTAATTTCCATCTTTTATTTCTTTGACTCTTCTAAAGGCTATGACTTAAGGTTCAAATTCCCCCTTAAGTTTTATAACCTAAAGCTTTGATACCAACCTGTGACACCCCCAAATCCGGATATCTTCCAACCCAACATATGGTGCTACACGGTGCTACAGTTCACATATACATTCAATTGAAATGCCTCAAAAGAACAAATGTGTCATATATATTTTCCAAAACAATATTCCCTTCACAGGTTCTTTATAACCAATACATAAGTTCCTTGTCATAATATCAAATACATTATAACATTAAACCTATACTATTACATAAACAGTTAAACGGTCTGCCTTAGCCTTTCCCTTATCTTTACCGGATCCTTTGGTCAGTTCGGTCTTAGCTGCATTAATATGGTTCAAGCAAGAGTAAGCATAACAAGCTCAGCAAGTACAATAATTATGAAGTATTATTGGTAATACAAAATAGCATTTCCCTTTTCCTTCAAAACATTTTATAATGACAATATTCAGTAAAACATCAATTCCGGTCCAAGAGCATGAGCATTTCATACTTGCTTTGAAAAGGACAACCCGGCACTAAGTATATAAGTCTGGTATATCTTACGAGCATGTCTAGGTGATCAGCTTATAGAACTCAATGTTGAGCAACATTACATTCTTTAAACGTATGTACATTTAAGTTGTGGAAACCTCACGTGCATGTCGTTTGACGACAAAACATTTTAGCATACTCAGTCTTCATTTGAAAACCACACCAACATAGTTTGGTAAAACATTGACAATACTTTGATAGATTAAAAGAAATCCAACATATCGTAAATCTAGTCGAAAGAATTGGCTTTGACTTCATAATAAATCAAGTCATGTGTAAGAATACATGAATCACAAAGCTTGTCCAGATTGAACTGAAACAAGGGTTAGAACATTTGCTTTCAGCGTCTGCTATTGTTATTACACGTGCACTTTAAGTCTTTAAGGTCTTTACAGTAGATGATCATATAGCGTAACACATTAGGTCATGAATGAACATACATGGTTCCTAATGAATCTTACCCTTCTTCTTAATCTAATCATGACTTAGATTGTTTATTATTGATTCCGGCTTATCATAATACATTGCTTTGACATTTCATTAATCTTTCGTTGACCTTCATTTGTAATACTTAAGGTCTTTAACATCAATTAAGAATGTTACTTCAAGTCCCTTGAGTTTGTATTAACTCTCTGCCTTTCTTTTTTATCTTCATAACCATTCATTCCTATGCAAACCCTAAAGAAATTTGGTCTTCTGTGGCGTCAACTTCCCTTTCTTAAATCATATTTGCTTTCATTTCATACTCTAGGTGAGGATGGGACTCGACGCTGCGGCGTGAGTCCCAACATTACGGGTCGCACTATGGCGCGAAACTCCAGTGGTTTATGGCCTTTTTCAGTGACTGTATTTCCCTATTTGGCCTTGAAATTTGGCAGCCATAGCCACTCTATGCACCGAAAAATATTTCTGAGACTTTTTTCTTTTGTGAGATTCCCGGGCTCATAACTTCTTCGTTATAAGTCCGAATTGTATTGTTCAAAAGCTGTTAGTTCACAAATCACATACTCTACGTGTTCAAGCAAGAATTTTACATTTTTGACATCATTAACTAAAAATTCACCTAGTAGTCCATTTTTAACGAAAATGATAAATGTTCAACGCTCGTTTCTTCGTTCTAAGGTGAAATTCGGTCATTTTTAAGTCTGCAACTCTATAATTCTGAATAAGACTTGCTCCCATCGAAAACCAACGTTTTCGAGCTTAATATCAAAATTCGACTTCCATTCCGAGAATTTTACGAATTCGATGATTATCGTCCACTCATATGAATTTCGGTATCACTTCATTACTTATGATTTGTTCATCGTTTCAAATGGATTGTATCCATCATATTGACATCTCAAGCTACTCATTTCATTAACTTATTTTCATGATAAGTCATTACTTATTCTTCGTGAACTTATAACTTATTAAAGTATAAAATACATACACTTTCATTTCTCATGACTTATGATAGTTTATGTCTTCTAACCATCATTCTTACATCCTTTTATCATACTAACTTCATTCATGTAAACATATGACAAGTTCATATATGTTCACCATAAGTTCATAACTTATTTAAGTTTGAATTACTTATTCATAACTTATACGGCTTAAGTCCATTGATTATTCATTCTCTTATCAACCTACCATAGAAGAGTTGGAAGATTAATAACATAGGAGACTTACCCTTGATGATCAAGCTTGTTCTTCTTCTTGAAAGTCTAACTTAAACTTGCTTATTCTCTCTACTAAATAAGTTGTCTTAGGTTGGATGCAATTAACAAGTGTGCAAATGAACCAACTCTCCCTCTATTTATAGGATTGCTAAGGTTAGGGCATATTAGTCATTTAGGCCAATCCCACCTCCTTACTATTCAATACTTAGTAATTAAGTAAACTTGCTCCCTACACTAATTACTTGGCCATCACAACATTATCTTGGTCACCAAATAATTATCTTGGTCACCAAGAATAATCATATGATCATGGGTTGCCCCATTGGTTACCCTAACCCATTGGATCATAGCTTGGGCTTAGGTTTAATTTGCTTAACTTAAGCTTTGGGCTTGTATTAACCAACTTAATCGGACTTCATTTAACAAACACTTGGGCTTGCACATTCAATTCTATTGGACTTTACAATTTGCTACACAATCCTACAAGTCCATTTCATTTGGCTAAAACCCTTATAACGTATTATTTACATATTATTCTCGTATTCTAACTCGTATACTAATTCATAATATATGATAAACCATCATTCATACATACTCGTATAATACTTCGTATCATACTCGTAGTCATTACCTCGTACAATACATACGTATCATACGATCATCACATTAGCTTCTAACGCTTTACTTTTCCTAACTTCTCAAATTAAGTCTGTATGCGAAATATTACGTTTTCTATACTGAAATTATTATTACATAATCCATCTCACCTCGATATTCTATCGTTACGTTTTTCTCGGAAGTTCAAAAATAATTCCCGAGCAAAAATCGATGAATAGTGTTTTTTGGAAAATTTCTCGAAAAACTTTTTTTTTCGTCTTGGAAATTCAAACACTTTAATTCCTTCACGTAGTTAAAATACTACGACTTTGTGACATTTCTAGGTTATAGAACGACATTCATCTTACTAATACATAATAATAACAAATTATAGAATTTTATTCATTATTTAATTAAATAAAATTATTTTACAATGGATCCAAATTTCTCGGTCGTTATAGAAACGGTTTAAAAATCTCAAGTAACGAAGGTATGACGAAATCCACGAGATTACACATTAATCGTCAAAATCGTGAAACTCTCGAAATGGAAGTCAAATTTTGACATTTAGCTTGGAAATGTTGGTTTTCGATGGAGTATAGTCTTATTTGGTATTATAGAGTTGCGGACTCGAAAATGACCGAATTCCGACTTAGAACGAAGAAACGAGCCTTGAACGTTCACGGATGTTTATCATTTTCATTAAAATAAACTAAAAGATGAATTTCGAGTTAATGGAGTCGAAAATGAAAAATTCTTGCATGAACACGTAGAGTGTGTAATTTGTGAGCTAATGGCTTTTGAATGAGCCAATTCAGACTTATAACGAAGAAATTATGAGCCCATGAATCTCACCTAAGAAATTTTCTGTTAACATTATCTGGTGCTGAGGTCTGGTGCAGCAGCGCCAGACAAAACACTAGAAGGCGTGCCACAGGGCCAATCATGTTAAATCGACTCTTCGGAGTTTTGTCTTGCAGCCGCCATGTCTGATGGGGAAAGGTACTAAAAGATTGGCACCACAGTATACCACTATAGTAAAGGGATCTTGTGCATGTGCCATGCAAAGATGAAAATTGGTTGACCAAGTTAGGTTGTGTAATTCCAATTGATTAAGAACGAATAATAGAATGTACATGTACTTAATATACATGGTAAGACTAAATTTAAATCACTTTTATAGTGATGACGATATGAATATAAGTATGGATTAAGAATAATGAAGCGAAGAAAATAAGTAAACCGTGAATGGTATTCAACATTAGTACTTCACCAATGATGATCGAGTAACGGTTTAATGATGTAAGAACGTTAGTAAAGCCGTGAGGAAGGATGATTAACTCGAAACGAGTTGTATTAATGAAATAATTTCAGTTAAGTTGTAGAAGAGAAAGAAGTTGGTAAGAACGATGTAGATTATAACGGCAAGCCGGAACCAATAATAACAAATCTAATACATGATTAGATAGAGATGAGGGGTAAGATTCATTAGGAACCATGTATGTTTATTCATGACCTAATGTGGTAGGTTATGTGGTTATGTGTTCTAGAGACCGTAAAGGCTCGAAGGAAAAGTAATTTTACCATAGCAAACGCTGAAGGCAAGTTTTCTTATCGCTTGTCTAACCTTCGTGTTAGCCAGGTTTTCAGTGATTCATGTTATGAGATACATAAATGGTTTTAAAGAAAGAGTCGATGCCAGTTTTAACTCGACTAGACTAATCTTAAAGTATTGATTGATTTATTTACAAGTCTTTCAATATAGAATTGATAACGCTATCCTACGCCAATTGTTTGGTACGGATTCAAGGTAAGCCTAAGTATGAATAAACAAATGTATTTTATATCGATTATTCGATGGGCAGGCGAGGTTGCCAAAACATAAACGTACATACGTTTAAAGAATGTAGTGTTGATCAACATAGAGTACTACATGCCGATCACCTAGAAGTGGTCGTAAGAAATATCGAACTTACGGTCTTAGTACCGGGTTATCTTTTTCATGAATAAAAACTAAAGGGAATGTTCATGGTCTGTGGACCTACTCAGAATTTCCAAGCTACTATATGTACTTTGGAATTGTTTTATGAGATGAGAAGTGTTATTCAATGTTTCATAGTATTTCATAACTATTGTTCAGTTATTGAAGAATAATCATATGATTCTCGAAGTGGTATCTATATAATATATTGTTAGACTTACTAAGCTAGTTTTGCTCACTTCTTGCTTGAATCATATGATTGCAGCTAAGGTCGAGCGAACCGAGGGTTCCAGTAGAGATAAAGGGAAGGCGAAGATGAATGATTAGTTTATCTTGTAATAGACTTGTAAGTGTATGTATTATATTATGATGAACAAAGAATGTAATGGTTTCAGAACCTTAGAACGGGATGTAATATTATTAATGTAATAAGAATGTCGATGATACACAAATTTTGATGTTGTTTTAATAGAATGAATGTACAGTTATGAGTACCGTGTAGAACTATATGTCGGGTTGGAAGATACCCTAATTTGGGGGCGTCACATGTTGGTATCAAAGCATTAGGTTATAAAACTTAATGGGGGATGAACCTTAGGCTAATAACCTCGTTAGAAAAGGAGAAGTCCGAAGGAAGTAAGCTCAAGTTGAATGAGTTAATAAGGTATTAAGGAAACTCAGTACCGAAAGATTTAAAAAATTGAAATTAACCCTAAATAAATTAAATGTGATTTGTGATTGTACTATTGTGTATTATGTAGTAATCAACATGTTATGTGTTATTGTAGATGTCCATTGATAGCTTGATGTATAGAGATATACACGTGGTGAGCAAAGAAACTATGAACTGAGTAGAGCCTGTACCCATGCCAGTGGCGGTGGTACCATTAGTGATTCTAGAGGAGTCGAAGCCAGTGGAGTACTTTTCTGAGGAGAACTACTCCGAGGGAGATATTAATATAGCATCATACCTTATTATGATGATCGATGTGGAGGAAGAAATTGAGGTAACATCAGTTAATACGATGGTACCTACACAAGAGTCATCACCTCCATATACAATGAGAGCATTGTATCTGGCAGTGCTTGACAGGAATGTGAAACTGTGTACAGTTGTGCAAAATCAGAATGAAGAGATTAGTTATCTCCATGAAGCTAAAGTGTCTGTAGAAGCAAATTTTGAGTCAGAGCACGATAAAAAAGTGCTTATGATAGAGAAGGCTAGGGACTATAAGGATGATGCCAATGAGCTTCGTAAGAAACTGGTTGAGAAAGACTAGAAGATAGCACGAATGTTTTACACCCATGAGAATGCTCATAAGGATTTCAAGCTAAAAATTGCTTGTTATTCCATTGAGTCAGGACAAACTCGACATACTATTAGTCGGGATATTGTAGCGAGTATTGCGAATGAAAAACACGAGGACGCTGTTATGCATTATTAGAAGTCTAGAGTGATAAATATGTGTGTAGTGACATAAAACCCTCTTTTGTATAAAAAGGGTAGTCTTTTTGTAAATCCCAACTTTTGTGAAGATCAATTGCAGGATAGAAATGTAGTAGCTTTTGGCTTGGGAAACAAATTGTAAATAGTTTCAGACTATGAAGAAGCATATGAATATAATGAAGTTTTCATTTAATATGCTTTGTTATGGTATGAGTTGTTATGTGGCGAATAATAACTAAGTTAGTAAATAGATAATAATGAAATTTTATTTATTTAATCAGAAAATGCCGCCAAAAAGAAGACAACATAATCAGGAAGCGGAATCACATAATGATAATCAAGGGGGTCAAAACAACCCTATGCAAAAGATCGTTAATTTATTAATGGCTGCATTTAACCAAATCGGGGGTAGAGTACCCGCGGGACCTAGGGTAGCCACAACGACTACCTTTAAAGAGTTTAAAAGCGTAGGTCCACCGGAGTTCAAAGGAATGACGGACCTAATAGAGGTCCAGATGTGACAACCCAAAAATTCGAATTGTTCAGAATTTAAGATTTAAAGAATTAGTTATTAATAAAATGAATTTTTATTAATATTATTATGTGCTATGTGTTTATTAAGCGTTCTATAACCTAGGATGATTATAATTCGGGATGATTCTGGCTACGAGCTAGACTGAACGAGTAAAAATTTTCAAGACGAAAATAAAAATTTTCCAGGAACAAAATATTTTTTGGGGAAAAAGACGAAATAGTCATTATTCACCCGACGAAACCCTAAGGGTTAGGGTTTGAATAACCTAAGCCTTTTCGAGAGTTCGATATGTTGAAATGACATTCTGTCGAAAGATTTGATGATAATATATCGTGAAAAGTTAAGTAAGCCGTAAAAGTTTTTCTCAAAAAACGTGCAGAAATCAGACGAAATAAAAATGATGAAAAGTGCTGCTATGTACTTTTCATTCGTTTAGATACGTTAGGGGAAGACATGAAGTAAAATACTTAACGTCAAAAAGTGTTTTTCAATTTTTCGGAAATCCGAAGAATGCATAAAAGTTAATCGGTAAAGGAAAGACGAAATATCCAAAAATATTTGGATTCCGAGAATCGCAGTTTTTAAAACTGTCGGATGAAACCCGAAAGACGGAACCACGAAGCTTCCAAGGGAAGCTACGTGAATAGTATGGAGGTGTATTGAGGAGGTGGGAATAGTATGGAGGTGAGAATAGTAAGGAGGTTTGAGGGCAAAATGACTATTTTGCCCTTAGCCTTGGTTTTCTATAAAAGGAAGCTTATATTTCATTTTTATAGGATTTTGAAAATCCTATAACACGTGAGAGAGGGAGAGAGCTTGGATGAAGAGGGAGAAGGAAGAGAATGAGCTTGAAATAGAAAAGCTTGTGAATTGCTGGCTTTGTCTAGCGGAAGAAAAATAAAGAAGAGAGGTAATCTAAAACCTAGTCAAATTTAATTTCTCGTTAAGTCCTATATGTTAAAAACATAACTTAATGAGAATAGGAAGTAGATGATGTTAGAAATGATTTCATATGGTTGAAATCGTAAGAAAAAGAAAAAAAATAGAAATTTAGTTTATAAATTTCTTAAGGAAGTATAAGATTCGTAATGAATTAGAACGATCCAAGTGAATCTTATGAATGAGTAGGTCAAATAAGTAAGGAATGATGTTCTATAACATCAAATTCCAAGAAAAAGTGAAATCGTAATCCAAAATATCGATTAAAAATGAAGAACGAACGAAGAACATGCGAAGAACATGAAGAACGTTGTTGATGGACAAATTTAAAACTATCGTAGGATAATTGTTCTTGATGGACAAGTTTAAAACCATCGCGTATAAGTTAGTTTCTTTTTACTTGGTTAGGAACAGTAGAAACGTTCATGAAGAACGGATAAAACATAGCTATAACGAAGTTATGGCAAATTTTTCGTAAAAGATAAACGAGAATTAGAAAGTTAGTAAATGAACCCGAACATGTAGGGTTTCATAAGAATGTAAGAGAACATAGAAAACGTGAGTCGTGGACTTAAGAACGAATGAGTTTCGAGTTCGGATGAACGAATTATAGACGAACGAGCGAAGAACGTTAAAAACATAAAATGAACGAAAGACAAAGATTAAGATAATCGAATAGCACGTTAATGGATTCAGAACAAAGTTCTGTCTGAGGGGTATTGTAGTACATAAGATAATGAAGAGAATGGCTTTGGAACAACCTCGTTCCGAGTTATAACGAATAAGTTACGAAATTTCGAAGTAAGCGATTAAAGCTTGTAAAAGACTTATAGAATTTTTCTAGGGTTTAAGCTCGGCGCCGCAGCGCCAGCTGAGCATTTGGGAGGCGGTGCCACAGTACGAGCTCGGCCATAAACTACTGGTGAGTGGCACCACAGCGCGAGAGGTAACGAAGTGTTTGGCGTCGTCATGCGGCGAAAAAAAGAAGAGAGGTGGCGTGGGCTCGCTCATGCCAGTTGTGAGAGAGAGAGAGAGGGGGTGGTGGCAAGCATACGGGTGCGAGGCAATGCCGAAAATGAAATTTTTATTGCTCAATTACTGGGGGGGATGTGCAATAAAGAAATATGAACAATAAGTTCGCCTAATGTAACACTTAATCAAGTGTTTTAAATCTTTAGTAAAGGTTGAACGGAAAGATTAAACGAGATTAAAAGACAAAGATTGTAGGTGCGGGTTACGAAATCGATATCCGGGGACCGTAGTCACGATAAACGAACATCGGGGATTACTATAATTATGATTCCTTAGACGTTGAGTGACGAGGGTAATGAATAACATTTCGATGTTATGTCATGGTGATGAGAGATAGGTGTAAAGCGTATAGACGCTGTGAACGCAACGTTGTTGCGATGAACGAGCGGTCTTAGCATACAACGAACAATATGGCTTCGACATTAAGACAAAATATTGAACATGGGGTTCATGGGATGGATAACGAATTAAAGTGATTAAAACCTTGAGTAAAGGTTGAATGAGAGATTAAGAGACCACCAACGTGAACGCGGATTACGTAAACGATCCTCATGAGTCGTATTCGTGTCGAGCGAATGTTCTAAGTGTACATTGGTTGTATAACTTAGACGTTGACGAATGTAGTAAATAAGATATGATTTATCGAGAAAGCCATAGCGAACGGTAATAAGTGTGATGAAAGTCGAATGTGAGTCGGATAGAGAATGTTAGAATGAAATGTAAGCGTTAAACACTTTAACTGACGTGAGTGTTGAGTGTACGCGAATATTAAATGAGCAGAACCTACACCCCGTGTATGGTTTAACCGTAAGGTAATGAAGACCAATGATTAAACCTGTGAATGGTGAAGAAGCTGAATTAAAGCTTAAAGACAAGTATGTATAACGTAAAGAAGCCGAGTTAATGTTTATAACTTGGAAGACGTTTCAAGTCGAATGGACCGGACGTTGTAAATTAAGAATAAGGTAACGTAAAATGCTTAACGCTATAAATGTGTAGAATGAACATTGAATGATCATTCTGAGTATACAAAAGACTGTATGACTTAGACAATGATGAATAAATCACGAGGTATGTCATTTAGTTGCCATAAAGCCATAAGGAATAAGAAGTTGGCTTAATGAACATTAAAGTTTAATAGTTTGAATAAGTTAAGATGAGTTTAGGTTGTGGTACAATCGTAACCTTTGATGGTTGACATATGGGAGCTGGGCTAAACAATTCCTTCAGAGAGAGAAGGTATATACGAAACTGGCAACCGATCTAACTCAATGTTGTGGGCAGTGTAGATGAGACGGGAACTTGTTTGTTGGTTATTTGTGGGAAACCACTCAGAGTACCATATGGACTACTAGTAGAGAAGCGATGTGTACTGAGTCCTAGAGAAGTTATAAGAAGAAGATAAGAATGCAAATCATCAAAGATGATGAACGTTTTGAGTAAGACATCTCTGTATGTCATGAAGCCGTGAACCAGTAATGAAAGTTTGTCGCGTAAGCTTAAAGTACAAGAACGTGAACCTTAAGAAGTAAAGTTAAGTAAATCGATGCGTAAAGTCAAGTATATGACTAATTGGTGTATGTGTTATTTTTGTATGTGCTACATAGGAATTGGATTGAGCAGTTTAGCGTAAAATATAAGATGTAGTTGTGCGTAATGCAAGTTTCATAACTTCATTCATATTATATGAATGCTAGTTTCTTAAACTTCTCAGATGTTGAACTTGAGAAGTCTTGTCTATGTGCATATGTGCGATGTATGTACAAGGTGGTAATATGTATGAGGCCTTGTTCCACAATTTTAACACTTCAGTGTTTCTTTGAGATGAATTGTTCTGTGATTGAACTGTTCAATACGAGTATGTTCTGTTAATACATGAACCTTTATTGTTAAGTCTGTGCTAATGATTCTAGCCAGACAGAATGTGTATGAAAAAGGTAGAAGAATGAAAGTATTTCAAAGTGCATTTGACTGATATTTTAAGATGATAGGAATCGAGACTATTCCTATTATTCAAGCTGCTTCATAACCTTTGTTCGGTTATCGAAGTTCTGAAGAATGTTTAAACTCTTGAAGTTGTTTGTTCAACTGTTACGACTTGCTGGGCAATTGAATGCTCACACTTATTTTAAATGAAAAACATTTTCAGCTTACGATGTTAGAAAGAACTTAATGATCCTGTAAAGATCAAGCTGATCGGTATCCAGACGAAGTGTCATTTTTTAGATGAATGAGCGTGAAGATCAAGTGAAGGCTTGTAATATAGAATGATAGAATTAAACTATAGACTAGTTTAATGAGCAGTTATGTATCCTTGGTGACGGATGAAAGTCACTCATGTAAGATGCAAAGAATAATGTAATTATCATTATTTGTAATGAAAGAGGTTATAAGATTTCCAGAACCTGGGATTTGAGAATATTTGTTGTTATATTTAACTATATAATGACATATTTTTGGTAAGAAGTAGGACCGTGACGCACGAAATCCGGGTGTGAGAATAGACCTCATCTCGGGGCGTTACAGATTGGTATCAAAGCTAATAGGTTATAAACCTTAGGTAGGAGTACCTAAGACTATAATCGTAAAGAGAATATATGAAGATCACCACGTGATCATAGTAAATCGTAGTAACAGATGAGCTGTTAAATGATGAATGATTTATAGCTAATGCTATGAATGAATGGTAATATGAAGTAGTACGGGAATAAGAACTCAGATTGAGTTATGAAAGATAGTATACTAATTAAAGAAAAATCGTATTAAGTAAAGAGAAATTTAGAAGTTGTAAGATTTCAATTGAGGACTCATGTGATGGCTGAGTTGTATAAACCTTTGTTATGGGTAGAGGTTTGTGCTTTGGTGTAACAACTCAGTTTATTACAATGATAATCATTGGAATTGGTCGCGCTATTAAGATGTATATGACGAGAAGGTGAATATTTTCTGATGTATATACTTGATAGGTAGAGAACGATATGGTAGGTGCGAGTTCTTAAAACTCATACTTATGGTAAGTTCATGACTCATAAAAATATGGTATGTTTTTTAACATTCTTAGCAAATGGACGCCTATGGTCCGTCTTGATAGTTCTTAAACTCATATTATTGTGGAAAGTTCATGAACTCATAATGTGTGGTAAGTTGATGGACTGTACTAAGGTATGGGGATGTTTAGACTGAAAACACGTTGCTTTCAGTGGGCTTAGTATTAAAGGTGCTAGAGAAGATTAAGTATTGTCGCAGTAAGACAATGAAGGAAGATAGGGAATAGGATATTCGAAGTCATCTAGCTATACTAGATTTTGAAGTTTATTGAAATCGTGCGGATATGTACAATTTGAAATGGAAAGAATTGGTTCAACTTTTGGGACCAACGAATTTTAAAAGAGCTATTCACGGCATGTCTATGCTAATTGTTGCGCCTAGACAGAAGTTGATTTGAAATATCAAAATGAATTTTATATCATTAATGCATTTGATGCAAAGATGGTAAACGGATGGAGTTATTAATACAATTAAACCTAGTGTTGGATTTGATCTTGTGATCAACTACCTGCTATGGTATGATGTATAATGATGAAGTTATAAACTGACGAAGTCCTCAACGTACTGTGAAAAGTACGGTATCATGACGTCAAAAAACGTTTTGATGTATTGTGAAAAGAATTTAAAGTAGTCGATGTCAATTGAGTTGACTAGAAAAATATTTCAAGTTGATGTCCAATTTATTGGTATGGTCTAAGCTATTTGATTTGGCTACACAAATGGTATGTCATGTTATAAGAAAATCGAGCTTTCTTTGTGAACTTGTGCCAAACCAAATTGTTTTGGTGCGGAATCTAATGATTAAGTCTGAGGTGAACATACCCCAAAATGGGGATATACGATGGGTTGATCACCTACGTATGGAAGAGGTAGTTTACTTTCTTTGTGATTGTAAACTGACCGTTAAAGAAGGGTTTACGGTGAAATGTTGTTCAACCTAGTAAGAGTTCAAGGTCGATTTGACCCCTCAGCAAAAGTATGAAACGTTTTAAAGGAAATTTTATATTCCTCGATATTCCTACTACTTCATGATTCTTGATAGGTTATGGAGGTTAGGAATGATGGAAAGATAAGAACTTCTTTGAAGGGAAGTTGAGAAGAAGGGTAGGTTAAAATTTCGAGGATGAAATTCTGTGAAGAAGGGGGTGAATGTGATGACCCAAGTAAGGGTGTGGTTTTAAGAAATTCCGAGGATGGAATTTTTATAAGGATGGAAGAATGTGACAACCCAAAAATTCGGATTTTCCAGAATTTAAGATTTAAAGAATTAGTTATTAATAAAATGAATTTTTTATTACTATTATTATATGTTATGTGTTTATTAATCGTTCTATAACCTAGGACGATTATAAGTCGGGAGGATTCAGGCTACGAGCTAGACTGAAAGAGTAAGAATTTTTAAGACGAAAATAAAAATTTTCTAGGAACAAAATATTTTTGGGGAAAAAGACGAAATAAGAACTATTCACCCGACAAAACCCTAAGGGTTAGGGTTTGATGATAATATATCATGAAAAGTTAAGTAAGTAGATAAACATTTTTCTCAAAAAACGTGCAGAAATCGGATGAAATAAAAACGATGAAAAGTATTGCTATGTACTTTTCTTTCATTTAGCTACGTTAGGGGAAGACGTGAAGGAAAATGCTTAACGCCAAAAATTGTTTTTCAGTTTTTCAGAAATTCGAATAATGAGAAAGTTAATCGGTAAAGGAAAAACGAAATATCCAAAAATATTTTGATTCCGAGAATCGCAGTTTTTAAAATTGTCGGACGAAACCCGAAAGACGGAACCACGAAGCTTCCAAGGGAAGCTACGTGAATAGTAAGGAGGTGTATTGAGGAGGTGGGAATAGTATGGAGGTGTGAATAGTAAGGAGGTTTGAGGGCGAAATGACTATTTTGCCCCTAACCTTGGTTTTCTATAAAAGGAAGCTTAGATTTCATTTTTATAGGATTTTGAAAATCCTATAACACCTGAGAGAGAAAGAGAGCGCGGATGAAGAGGAAGAAGGAAAAGCATGAGCATGAATGATTGGATCGAAGGTGATCGTGAAATGGAAAAGCTTGTGAATTGTCGGCTTTGTCTAGCGAAAGAAAAATGAAGAAGAGAGGTAATCTAAGACCTAGTCGAATTTAATTTGTTGTTAAGTCCTATATGTTAAAAACATAACTTAATGAGAATAAGAAGTAGATGATGTTAGAAACGATTTCATTTGGTTGATATCGTAAGAAAAAAAAAGAAATAAGAAAGTAGAAATTTAGTTTATAAATTTCTTAAGGAAATATAAGATTCGTAATGAATTAGAAAGATTCGAGTGAATCTTATGAATGAGTAGGTCAAATAAGTAAGGATTGATGTTCTATAACATCAAATTCCAAGAAAAAGTGAAATCGTAATCCAAAATATCGATTAAAAATGAAGAACGAACGAAGAACACGCGAAGAACACGAAGAACGTTGTTGATGGACAAATTTAAAACCATCGTAGGAAAATTATTGATGATGGACAAGTTTAAAACCATAGCGTATAAGTTAGTTTCTTATTGCTTGGTTAGGAACAGTAGAAACGTTCATGAAGAACGTATAAAATATAGTTATAACGAAGTTATGTCAAAATTTTCGTAAAAGACAAATGAGAATTAAAAAGTTAGTAAATGAACCCAAACATATAGGGTTTTATAAGAATGTAAGAGAACGTATAAAACGAGAGTCGTGGACTCAAGAACGAATGAGCGAAGAACGTTAAAAATGTAAAATGAATGAAGGACAAAGATTAAGCCAATCGAATAGCACATTAACGGATTCAGAACAAAGTTCTGTCTGAGGGGTATTGAAGTACGTAAGATAATAAAGAGAATGTCTTTGGAACGACCTCGTTCCGAGTTATAACGAATAAGTTACGAAATTTCGAAGTAAGCGATTAAAGCTTGTAAAAGACTTAGAGAATTTTTCTAGGGTTTAAGCTTTCGTATAGCATTTCAATTTGAGCATTTGGGGGCGGTGCCGCGATGACGAGCTCGACCGTAAACTAATGGTTAGTGGATCCACAATGCGAGAGGTAGCAAAGTGTTTGGCGCCGCTACACCAGACAAAAGAAGAGGGTGATGTAGGCTCGCGCCGCAGCGCGAGAGAGATAGAGAAGGGAGTGGTGCCGCAGCGCCGGTGTAAGGAAATGTCCAGAAATGAGATTTTTATTGCTCAATTACTGGGGGATGTGCAAGAAAGAAATATGAACATGTAGTTCACCTAATGTAACACTTAATCAAGTGTTTTAAATCATTAGTAAAGGTTGAACGGAAAGATTAAACGAGATTATAAGAAAAAGATTGTAGGTGCGGGTTACAGAATCGATATCCGGGGACCTTAGTCACAATAAAAAAACGTCGGGGATTACTATAATTATGATTCCTTAGACGTTGAGTGACGAGGGTAATGAATAACATTTCGATGTTATGTCATGGTGATGAGAGATAGGTGTAAAGCGTATAGATGCTGTCAACGCAACGTTGTTGCGATGAACGAGCGAGATTAGCATACAACGAATAGTATGGCTTCGACATTAAGACAAAATATTGAACATGGGGTTCATGGGATGGATAACGAATTAAAGTGATTAAAACCTTGAGTAAAGGTTGAATGAGAGATTAAGAGACGAGCAACATGAACGCAGATTACGTAAAAGATCCTCGTGAGTTGTATTCGTGTCGAGCGAACGTTGACGCCCCCTAACTCGGGTCTCTTCCAACCCGACATATGGTGCTCCACGGTTCTACAGTTCACATAAACATTCAATTGAAATGCCTCAAAAGAACGAATATGTCTTGTATATATTCCAAAACAATACTACCATACCCCAGGTTCTTTATAACCGTTACATTTGTTCTTGTCATAATGTGAAATATTATCATTACAAACCTATACTATTACATAGGTAATCTATAAGTTCACTTTAGCCTTCACTTTATCCTTGACGAATCCTTCGATCCATTCGGTCTAAGCTGCATTCATATGGTTCAAGCAAGAGTGAGCATAAAAAGCTCAGCAAGTACAACAATTTCATTTTAAAAGCATGCTTGAAACATAGGAATCATATATCTTCAATAACTGGATAGTAGTTATGAAGTATTATTAATAATTCAAAATAGCATTCCTTTTCCTTCAAAACATTTTACAATAACAATATTCAGTAAAACATCAATTCTGGTCCAAGACCATGAGCGTTTCAAAATTTCTTTGAAAAGGACAACCCGGCACGAAGTCTGTAAGTCCGGTATATCTTACGAGCACTTCTAGGTGATCAACCTATAGTACTCTATGTTGATCAACACTGCATTCATTAAACATGTATACGTTTAAGTTGTGGCAACCTCACGTGCCCATCGAATATTCAATGAAAATATATTTGTTTATTCATATACAGGCTTACCTTGAATCCGTACCAAACAGTTGGCTTAGGATATCGTTAGCAATTCTATATTGAAAGACTTGTAAATAAATCAATCACTCTATCAAGATTAGTCTAGCCGAGCTAAAACTGGCATCGACTGTGACGACCCCAAATCCAGGTACTTGAAACCCGAACTCGGTTCTCCACGATACCATTTCTTTAAGCTGAATAATACTAAATAATAATACATTCGAACTTAATTTACATACATCAAAGTTTACTTCCCAGTGCACGTGACCTTCAAATACATTCCTTACAATACTTGAATAGATACCAATACAACTATAACCATTAACTCATAATACACACTTATTCGATCGACTTTCCTTTTCCTTTGTTCGTGCACGAGCCTTGATTGCTCATACATAATCGAAAAACATTTAATTTAAGCAAGGATGAGCATTTAAGTGCCCAAATAAGTAATAGCAATTATATATATAATTTGAAAGAATATAAGTATTCTCTTTATATAACACTTCTACAACGAATTGAAAGTTGTGAAGTAATCATCATCGATAAAAAATTCACATAACAACTCTCTTTCAAATTCTTTAAATTTGGCTCTGGCTCTACCCTTGAATAGGGTTTAAGAAACATACTATGAACATTCTTTTCATTTTCGAAAAGGTTTAGCGAAATTCTATCCTTAAACCGTCATAACTTACTTACGCACCGGAGGGTGATCATTTGAGTTGTACCTGTATTGATCAATACTACATAACTTGAACGAAATTCATCGCTTTTCTATTATTCCTTGGGCAAAAATCTTCCCATATAGGGATGTTCATACATGCACGGTTCCAAACCCAAAGGTTTTAATCTTGCTCAACAATAATATGTAATTCAACATATATATCACGGGTAATTGATGAGGTATATCAACATGTGAATAAATGTCATGGTTATCCAAGTGGGGACACTTGTATAACCATTTAGAAATCAACTTAACGAATATATATCGAGCTAACATGTTGATAATCAAAGCGTACATAATGCATGCGAGAATAGAATAATTACGAAACTTCTTACTCATGTCCATTGCATAAAGAAAATGCAAAGGTAGGATATTTGCTTTGATTAACGATTACAAATCTCAACTTAAGTTTTATCTCTTTATCACAACCTATCAATAATCGGATCATTAGTTCGATTAGAACAATATATCTTAACACATAAGTCTTTTCATTACGATTGAGACATAGTCTAATCACATAATCACAAAGATCATACTTTTAGTTCTATTCTATACTTGAAATATTTTTATACATTTTTCAAATATCTCATCCATGCTCTTACAGAGAGCCTTTTCTTTCTATTATAGAGATTACGACATTTTATTGGTATCTGCAACAACTTTATCGGGTAAATCTTGAGTCTAAGACTCTTATTTTATACCTCAACATCTGTAAATATCGGACATCTTAATTTTTAATCATTTTCTAAATTTCGAAATTAAAAATTTAAAATAATTCAAATCATCACTAAAGGGCCTATAGTGATATAAGCATTACTATAGGTGTTCTTTTCAAATTTAGAACTTCATAATCGGTTCTCAAGTCAAACTAGTTTGGTAAATTATAACTTTCAATTATCGAATCATAATTAAATTATTTAAACATTAAACAATTCCATTATCATTAATAGTTTAATTAATACTAAACTATTAATGAAACCATTGCTAAAATATAAAAGTTATTTATAATAACTCAAACTATTTTAAAACATTTATATTACCCTTAAATGATTTTTAACACAATAAAAATCATTTTTAAATAATTACCATTAATATTTAAATATTAATGTACTATTTATCCAAATATTAAAAGTCATTAATTATAACTTAAAATATTTTAAATCCTTAATATCCTCTTTAAATGGTTTTAAATAAGTAAAACCATTTTAAAACTATTTATTTAATAATAATTATTAAATAAACTAAATATCATTAATATTATCTTAATATCATTAATATTTAATTATTAATGAAATTATCATTTAAATATTAAAAGTTATATTTTATAACTTAAAATATTTTTAAATACCTTATTTTCATTTAAAATGATTTTTATAATATTAAAATCATTTTTAAACTAAATTATTTAATATAATCATTAAATAACTTTAATATCATTAATAATAATTAATTAATGAAATTCATCACAAAATATTAAAAGTCATCACAAATAACTCATTTACATAATCAATTCCAAGCCAAAATAAACATAGTAAACTAACTAGTTTATTAACAACACTAACTAAACTTCAAAATTCAAACTTTAACTAACAATTAAAAATAATAACATTACAAAATTAAATAAGAAATACCCTAGAATATCACGAATTCCACAGAATCAATACGCACTTCCACGCCAAAATTTAACTAAGGAGATCTTTATAAAAAGTTCTCCCACAACAAAGCCTTTCTCAAAAATTGGAGGCCTTATTGTTGGTGAATGAAACAAAGGTCAAGCCCTTCTATTTATAGGTTTAGAAAATGGTGAAGTTCTCAATTTAGTCGATGTGGGACTTGGTTTATATTAATTTTTCAATAGCTCACTTTGCGATTTTCTAACGCATTGCTCATAACTCCGATTAATTTGATTTTTGGATATGTTATACATGGTATGTAAGACTATTTTTAAAAAATACGAATTACCCAATTCGGGTTCATTAGGTAGCCCAAACAGTGCGTCAAAAGTGGACGTTCATAATAGTTTTCAATCTCGTTTCAGCTTTACCCTCTTTCGCTAAAACAGTCATAACTCTTTCATTTTAAAACATTTTTGAGCAATTCTTGAGCCCACGCGAAGCTAACTTCTGGGGCTACAACTTTTATTCTTTGACCATTTCCAAATTCCGAACACATCAGTCCAGAAATTCCGTTCAAATGGACTACACCGCACTTGTTGGGAAGTTTTGACACTACTACTTTGAAATGTCATAACTCTCTCCTCCGATATCGGATTTAGTCCGTTTGAGTCTATAAACTTATTCGGTGTACTATAACATACCAAAAGCCCAGAAGGTTTTGGAAACATTAACTGATCGAAACAGTATCCCGGATAGCACATCCTGCTGCTGACTTTCAGTTTTGAGAAATTTGACACATTTCCTTCCAATCACCGTAATTCCCTCATCCGAGGTCGGAATGAGGTCATTCCAAAGCCTATGGCTTCCTAACTCGAGTGCACTACAACATATCAAAAGCCCAGACCTTTTAAAGCACAAAAGTGGGCGAGAATGCCCCATTACGGGCGCCCAAAAATAGCTTATCATGATCGGTCAACCATATTTGACCATCTATAACTTCTAATCTATACATGATATGGACTTGATTCTTTTTGCGGATTAAAGACCACATATCGGGCTACACATAACAACTTTTGAAGAACAAAACTCATGATCGAGCAAAGAGTTATGGCCTCGACATTTGGTGAAAAATAATGAAATTGAGTTTTTCCAACTTGCTTAAATCTTCAAATTAAAATTGCACTTTGATGTTATGGGTCTTTGATTTATCAACCCATATCATCAATTAACATTCTATTACACAACTTTAAACAATCAATTGCATCAAATAACATCGAATCAAAGGATTTCTAGGTTTAGTGTTCTTATACCCTTTTGCCAAAAATTCTTGATTCTTGCTTCGATTTGTTATGGGTGATGGTTGGGCTTTGTTTAAGAGTGTATGGGCAATCTTGTACAAGGCAATTAAATGTAATATTTAATCACTAGATTTAATTCTTATAATTTACCAATTAACTTCTATCCTTTGATAAATTAAAACACTCATATAATAACATCGAAATTAAACCCGGTAATTAAAATTAGGGTTTCTCAACGTCATCAATTAGGGTTTCTAATTGACCATTAGTGGTTCTTTAATTATATGTGTATGTTACTAACACAGTCGTTACGGTTTCTAATTTCAACCGGTTAGGGTTATAATAATTAGGGTTTGTCCTAATTATCGATGTACAACATTAATTAGGGTTTCTTCTAATTACCGATATTCTTATTCACAGTAACTTCATATACACAGTCACTACTCAGAAATACCTCATAACTGAGTTTAATAATTAGGGTCTCACAAAGACGGTAATATGTTATGACCTAATTGGTAGTCATTGCTTTCAATATTAGTCATCACAAGACATACCCAAAGACATAATTATGGTCTTGTAAAATAATATAATATTATTATTCTCATCTCTTGATCACAATCCCAATCCGAGGTTTGGATCTCATATCCGACTTATTCTTCAGTACACATCATCAATAATCAAGTTAAAATAATTAACTTAAATATTACGAACAATTCATATAATAAAATATTTATTATATAAATCTAATTATCATTTCATATATTATTTTCAATCATGTTTTCATGGAAAATAATTAATAAAAATATTTAAACTTACGAAATTTATTACCATATAATTTGTGGTAATTAATAATTCCAAAATTATTTCTAATTTTTCAAGTAATAAATGTATTCGCATTTATCGTTCACTTTACTTGACACTTAGTCTCGTCATTAAAAAAAAAATTTATATAAAATTTCTTATTTATTTTATATAGAAAATCTCGGGTTATTACATTCACCTCCCCTTATAAGGATTCCGTCCCTAATCACCGCTTTAAAAACTCATATGCGAAAGGTACATAGCATATAATCATTGTCGTAGATCTCGATCATACTTGATCGAATGATCTATAATTATTCATCATAAAACTTGTCTATCCGATTAAGCGAAATATAAGATATATAAGTTATTCAAATAGCACACGGAGTTCTGCTTTCCATACCGCCACCGTATCCTGGACCGTCATGTTGTAAACCCTGGAGTTGCTTTACGTTGGAGTTCTTGGTTGAGTTTGGTCCTGAAATTGCTAATGTCTCACTTTGCTTCTCCCCAGTGAGTTCGTTCCTGCCTCCATTCCCCTCATGGACGCTTCCTCACCTTATGCTCAATCCAGAACCACATATGAAGCATCCACCGATCATCCTTGAGTTGGGGCGGGTTGGGAGATATGACCCTCTTTGTCCGCACTTGTAGCATACAAACTTGCCCTTGAGACACTTTCGCCAGAGTGATTCTTCCCGTAATTCTTGCACCTTTGCACTACACCTTCTTTATACCAACTTCTTTTACTTGCATTTTCTCGAAAAATTCCTCATTCTTTTCTCACCCTATTCCCACTACTACTTTCTATCTTTATTGTTCCTTCCGACTTGCTTTTATTCTTCTTCTCCTTATGGTAGAGGCTCATGGCCTCACTTTCTGTTCAAAGATGATAGCCTTCTCCATGAGTCTTTGCAAAAGTATTGATTTGCAGATCGACACCTTATTAGAGAGCCGGGGTTTTAAGCCCACTCAAATCTCCTTGCCTTCCTAGCCTCTGTATCCACTTGATGTGGAGCAAACCTAGCCAACTTATTAAATTTTATGCGGCATACTCACTTGCATCATGTTATCCTGCTTTAACTCGTGAATCTCACCTCCATTCTAGGCTCGCATACTAACAGAGAGATAGTTTTGAAAAATAAATCCTTAAACCTATCCCAAGTAATTTCTTCTTCTCTCCGCTTGAGAGTCTTATTTGCCTCCCACCAAAAGTTAGCTTCCCTTTCATCATATAAGTGGCAAAAGTGGTCTTTTGCCTCATCTACTTTAGCGATTCTGAATGCCTTCTCTATCTCATTCACCCAAGTCCGGGCTTCTATAGGGTCACCGATCCTCTAAATTCGGTGGTACTACTGGCTTTTGAAGTCTTTGAATTTTACCAAGCGATTGTCCATTTGGTTTCCATAATTGGTGTTCCTCGTGCATAGCTTTGAGCTACCATGTTTGCAAAGTTTTGCATCATCGATTACTGGTACGTTCTCTCAAACATTAGTAGATTCTTCTACCCTTTGGTTTCGAGTTTGACGCGTCTTGGTGGCATTATCTGGTTAAATAAAACCATAAATTATACCCTTACATTTTAAACCTTATTGCATAAGATTAATGTATTAAACTCGTTTCATTTCTCAAACTTAGATTCATATTCATTTATCGAATATTTACACAGCACATCCTGCTTTAATCAACAGTTATCCCTTTGTGACTACGAAAGTTGGGATTTAAAATCTTGACCAACATAAAAGTTGAAAATAGTTCATTACTTATCACACACATTACATAAACACAACATAACCCATACTAATTATTTACCAAACCTTTTTCTCGGACATTCATTCGCTCTATGTCCTTCCATTCCACAATTAAAACATCCACCTTGCTTATAGTTGGGGCAATCGGGGAGAGGTATGTCCCTCACGACCACAAATATAACATATCTTTTCCCTTTCTTCTTATCGGGTTTTCCTAAGTCGGGATCTTCTACCTTTCTTTTCCCTTTACCTCTCGAGAGTTACACGAGGTGTTGCTTGAGGCTCCCATCCGTCAATTCGGATTTTGAGCTTATCCTGCTCTTCCATTGTTGCTAGAAATGCTTGACGCGGGCCGGATATTAAGCAACGTCTCAATCTCCCACACGACCTTTCGGTAATAGAAACCTTGTTCTCCGGATCCTCAGTATCTCGTTGATGCTTGAGCGGCTTCAACTTTAGTGTCTGAATCACTATCTCATCAAATCCACCATTTACGGATCTGATGCTCGTTTTCCACTATAGCCACCTAAATGCGATTTGGGTTCCTGGTGAGCTTCTATTTCAGCTGTTGGCCTTGATATTAGCTCGGGGGTATAGATCTGATCCTTCTTATTCCACATATCTTTCTCACCAGACATCTACATACATAAGTTACCTTGATTAACATATAGTATATATACACAGCAATCAAGAGTTCTATATATCTTATTTTGATTGATGATAAATTTATTCAATTCTCATCAACACCTATCTCTGCCGAAAGGCAGCTCCATCCACTCTACATCGAATCGCATGAAGGTGATGACTAAAGCCTGGTCTAAGGTATGTATCTGGTGTCTTTGGCTTCTATTTCAACCTTCAACCTGTCTTATCTGAATATCTCCTCTTCTCCAACCTCCTCATAACTCGGCTTAACTCTATCGTGCTTACAACATTCACACATATCATCACATGCTACCCAATACACCTCTCACAAGAGTAAAAGTTTTCAAATTGTCTTTGAGGGGTCATATAGAACTATGAACACATAGTTTTAACGGTATTCATACTGTAAAACATTACACGTATGTTTACAATCACAAAGAAGGTAAACTACCATTAATAGTACTTTAGGTGATTAGCCTATTGTACCCCTACGTCATGCATAACGTATTAATCATGCCTAGCGAATATTTACGCTATTAGATTTGATTATTTTATCCAAACAACATCGTTCACCTCGGTCTTATCATAGGATTCCGCACCAAAACAATTTGGTTCGGAAATTTCTTCAATGAACACTTAGAGTTTTCATAAACATTAGTCTAGTGATTCAAATAGCATAGACTCATATCAATAATTCAATTCAATCGAATTATTTAGATGTAGCCAAACCAGTTGGCAAATTAAACTTTTGAAAACATTTTCGAGAATGACGTCATGATGCCGTCTTCAGTATTAACAATCCGTTGAGGATGCTGTCATTGTATGACTTTGTCATAACACATCATACAATAGTGAAACAAATGACTTGGTCAAATTCACACTAAGTATTCCTGTATTTACAACTCCATCACATTTTATCATCTCTTTTTGAAGTTATACATGGTACATGAGTGATAATTAAAAACAATTTTGATATTTCAAATCATTTACGTCTAATTTAAATAAGTAGCATAGACCGTACTTTAAACCATTTCAAAAATGATTACGAGTCTAGATTTTTGTTTTCAAAAGCACAAAGTGCGTATTTAGCTTGATGTCAAAAATTTTGAAGTTTAGCATAGCTAGGAGTTTAGGAAAACCTAACACCTTCACTAAAAATCATTTACTTAACAATCTATCATTCCTGTAATCCATAACACTCCATTCACATAAAACTATACCCGAGTTCATCAAACCACACTTATGAGTTCATAAATTGCCACAATCATATGAGTTTAAGAACTTATCCTAGTCGGACCTTTGGCGTCCATTCATTTGAGGGGTTCATAAACATTTCATATAATTATGAGTCAAGAATGTCTCATAGGTATGAGTTTTAAGAACTCGAACTTAATCTTATATTCTCTATCTATGACCTATCTACACCATTATACACACGAGAATGGAGTCATCCTCTTAATGTGCATATAACAAATAGCGACACGAGACATTTCAATGATTATCGATTGCGAAACTAAGTGGTTTTTACACCAAGTACAATTCAAATCCCATACGAAGAATCATACAACTCAAATTTGCCAGCAGAGTCCTCAATTGAATCCCCATCTAACACTAACCCCATTCTCCATACTGAATTTATTCGTATTTATAATTCTCTTACGGATCTGCATGCAATTGATAGTACAATTCATACATAGCAATCTTCTTTGTAAACTTTCCAATCATCGATTGATTCCTTCTGGCTGTCATAGCCTTATCAGATCACGGGGTGATCTCATCGTATATATTACGATTTAGTTCTATATCTTGATCGTTTTATTTTACGATCTCTCATAACTGCACTTTCAGTCTTTTAGACTCAATCTATTCCCCACTACTGTTTAACTTTATAATCAGAGTTAGGGAACTCTGTGTCTTTACACTCGCCGAGATTCATCTTTGAATCTTATCGACCAACTAACTCTAGATGAGTTAATACTTATCCTAATCATTGCGGTTATTAGTCTCAGGTATTTCTACCTAAGCTTCATAACCAACAGCTTTGATACCAACTTTGTGATTTACCCCAAATCCGTGTACTTGAAACCCGAACTTTCGGTTCTCCACGATACCATTTCTTTAAAATTTGAATAATACTAAATAATAATACATTCAACTTAATTTACATACATCAAAGTTTACTTCCCAGTGCGTGACCTTCAAATACATTCCTTACAATACTTGAATAGATACCAATACAACTATAACCATTAACTCATAATACACACTTATTCGATCGACTTTCCTTTTCCTTTGTTCGGTTCACGAGCCTTGGATTGCTCATACATAATCGAAAACATTTAATTTAAGCAAGGATGAGCATTTAAGTGCCCAAAGACAAGTAATAGCAATTATATATAAAATTTGAAAGAATATAAGTATTCTCTTTATATAACACTTCTACAACGAATTGAAAGTTGTGAAGTAATCATGTCTTGATAAAAATTCACATAACAACTCTCTTTCAAATTCTTTAAATTTGGCTCTGGCTCTACCCTTGAATAGGGTTTAAGAAACATACTATGAACATTCTTTTCATTTTCGAAAAGGTTTAGCGAAATTCTATCCTTAAACCGTCATAACTTACGGGCACGGAGGGTGATCAGCCCCGTTGTACCCTGTATTGATCAATACTACATAACTTGAACGAAATTCATCGCTTACTCTATTCACCTTGGGCAAAAATCTTCCCATATAGGGATGTTCATACATGCCTGGTTCCAAACCCGAAGGTTTTTAATCTTGCTCAACAATAATATGTAATTCAACATATATATACGGGTAATTGACAGAGGTATATCAACATGTGAATAAATGCCATGGTTATCCAAGTGGGGACACTTGTATAACCATTTAGAAATCAACTTAACAGAATATATATCAGAGCTAACATGTTGATAATCAAAGCGTACATAATCTGTACAGGAATAGAATAATTCTGAAACTTCTTACTCATGTCCATTGCATAAAGAAAATGCAAAGGTAGGATATTTGCCTGATTCGCTGATTACAAATCTCAACTTAAGTTTTATCTCTTTATCACAACCTATCAATAATCAGATCATTCGTTCGATTAGAACAATATATCTTAACACATAGTCTTTATACATTACGATTGACAGACATAGTCTAATCACATAATCACAAGTGATCATACTTTTAGTTCTATTCTATACTTGAAATATTTTTATACATTTTTCAAATATCTCATCCATGCTCTTCACATGGCCTTTTCTTTTTTCTATTATAGAGTTACGACATTTGTTTGCGTCTGAAACAACTTTATCGGATAAATCTTGAGTCTAAGACTCTTATTTTATACCTCAACATCTCAGAAATATCGGACATCTTAATTTTTAATCATTTTCAAATTTCCGAAAATTAAAAAATTTAAAATAATTCAAATCATCACTAAAGGGCCTATAGTGATATAAGCATTTACTATAGGTGTTCTTCTTCAAATTTAGAACTTCATAATCGGTTCTCAAGTCACTAGTTTGGTAAATTTATAACTTTCAATTATCGAATCATAATTAAATGATTTAAACATTAAACAATTCCATTATCATTAATAGTTTAATTAATACTAAACTATTAATGAAACCATTGCTAAAATATAAAAGTTATTTATAATAACTCAAACTATTTTTAAAACATTTATATTACCCTTAAATGATTTTAACACAATAAAAATCATTTTAAATAATTACCATTAATATTTAAATATTAATGTACTTTATCAAATATTAAAAGTCATTAATTATAACTTAAAATATTTTTAAATCCTTAATATCCTCTTTAAATGGTTTTAAAATAAGTAAAACCATTTTTAAACTATTTATTTAATAATAATTATTAAATAAACTAAATATCATTAATATTATCTTAATATCATTAATATTTAATTATTAATGAAATTATCATTTAAATATTAAAAGTTATATTTTATAACTTAAAATATTTTTAAATACCTTATTTTTATTTAAAATGATTTTTATAATATTAAAATCATTTTTAAACTAAATTATTTAATATAATCATTAAATAACTTTAATATCATTAATAATAATTAATTAATGAAATTCATCACAAAATATTAAAAGTCATCACAAATAACTCATTTACATAATCAATTCCAAGCCAAAATAAACATAGTAAACTAACTAGTTTATTAACAACACTAACTAAACTTCAAAAATTCAAACTTTAACTAACAATTAAAAATAATAACATTACAAAAATTAAATAAGAAACATACCCTAAATCTGAATTCCACAATTTGAATCGCACTTCCACGCCTAAAATTTAACTAAGGAGATCTTTATAAAAGTTCTCCCACAACAAAGCCTTTCTCAAAATTGGAGGCCTTATTGTTGGTGAATGAAACAAAGGTCAAGCCCTTCTATTTATAGGTTTAGAAAATGGTGAAGTTCTCAATTTAGTCGATGTGGGACTTGGTTTATATTAATTTTTCAATAGCTCACTTTGCGATTTTCTAACGCATTGCTCATAACTCCGATTAATCTGATTTTTGGATATGTTATACATGGTATGTAAGACTATTTTTAAAAAATACGAATTACCCAATTCGGGTTCATTAGGTAGCCCAAACGGTCGTCAAAAGTGGGCGTTCATAATAGTTTTCAATCTCGTTTCAGCTTTACCCTCTTTACGCTAAAAAACAGTCATAACTCTTTCATTTTAAAACATTTTTGAGTTTGATTCTTGAGCCCACCTTGAAGCTAACTTCTGGGGCTACAACTTTTATTCTTTGACCATTTCCAAATTCCGAACACATCAGTCCAGAAATTCCGTTCAAATGGACTGCACCGCACTTGTTGGGAAGTTTTGACACTACTACTTTGAAATGTCATAACTCTCTCCTCCGATATCGGATTTAGTCCGTTTTGAGTCTATGAAAAGCTTATTCGGTGTACTATAACATACCAAAAGCCCAGAAGGTTTTGGAAACATTAACTGATCGAAACAGTATCCCGGATAGCACATCCCGCTGCTGACTTTCAGTTTTGAGAAATTTGACACATTTCCTTCCAATCACCGTAATTCCCTCATCCGAGGTCGGAATGAGGTCATTCCAAAGCCTATGGCTTCCTAACTCAGTGCACTACAACATATCAAAAGCCCAGACCTTTTAAAGCACAAAAAGTGGACGAGAATGCCCAAATTATAGACTGCCCAAAAATAGCTTATCATGATCGGTCAACCATATTTGACCATCTATAACTTCTAATCTATACATGATATGGACTTGATTCTTTTTGCAGATTAAAGACCACATATCAGGCTACACATAACAACTTTTGAAGAACAAAACTCATGATCGAGCAAAGAGTTATGGCCTCTGACATTTGGTGAAAAATAACGTAATTGAGTTTTTCCAACTTGCTTAAATCTTCAAATTAAATTGCACTTTGATGTTATGGGTCTTTGATTTATCAACCCATATCATCAATTAACATTCTATTACACAACTTTAAACAATCAATTGCATCAAATAACATCGAATCAAAGGATTTTTAGGTTTAGTGTTCTTATACCCTTTTGCCAAAAATTCTTGATTCTTGCTTACGATTTGTTATGGGTGATGGTTGGGCTTTGTTTAAGAGTGTATGGGCAATCTTGTACAAGGCAATTAAATGTAATATTTAATCACTAGATTTAATTCTTATAATTTACCAATTAACTTCTATCCTTTGATAAATTAAAACACTCATATAATAACATCGAAATTAAACCAGTAATTAAAATTAGGGTTTCTCAACGTCATCAATTAGGGTTTCTAATTGACCATTAGTAGTTCTTTAATTATATGTGTATGTTACTAACACGATTAATTACGGTTTCTAATTTCAACCTAGGTTAGGGTTATAATAATTAGGGTTTGTCCTAATTATCGATGTACAACATTAATTAGGGTTTCTTCTAATTACCGATATTCTTATTCACAGTAACTTCATATACACAGTCAATACTCAGAAATACCTCATAACTGAGTTTAATAATTAGGGTCTCACAGCACGGTAATATGTTATGACCTAATTGACCGTCATTGCTCAATATTATCTGTCCGCACATACCCAGTACATAATTTATACGCAAAATTTCTTATTTATTTTATATAGAAAATCTCGGGTTATTACATCGACTCTTTCTTTAAAACCATACATGCATCTCATAACTTGAATCATTTGAAAACTTGACTAACACGAAGGTTAGACAAGCGTTTAGAAAAACTTTCCTTCAGCGTTCGCTATTGTAAAATTACGTTTCCTTTGAGTCTTTACGGTCTCTACAATACATAATCACATAACATACCACATTAGGTCATAAATGAACATACGTAGTTCCTAAAGAATCTTACCCTTCTTCTCAATCTAATCCCATATTAGATTTGTTATTTATTGGTTCCGGCTTGCCGTCGTTCTTTTACATCGTTCTCTTTTATAACTTAACTGAAATTATTTCATTAATACAACTCAGTTCGAGTTAATTATCCTTCCTCACGGCTTACTAACATCCTTACGTTATTAACTTGACACTTAATCGGCACTGGTTAAGCACATTCATTGCATACCATTTATGTTCAAATCCAACTTATCTTTAACATTTAGTGTATTACTTAAGGTTTACAATGATGCTACATTAAGTTTATTAATGTATTAGTTCATTACTAATCACTTATCTTTATTTCCTTACTTGTAATCTTTTATTACTATGCATGACCTAGTCTTTGGCTATTGCTTTACTGACTTCTCCTCTTGAGTTTATGATTGCAAGACGGGGCTTTGGTTCCTAAATTTCGGTCACGGAGTTGCGGCACCATGCTTAGAGCAATTGGCCGCGCTGTGGCACCAGTTAACAGGGGCTAAGGTCCGGTCTCACGCTGCGACGCCGACCATTCCTGCCTTGAGTCGGCCATGCATGGCCGGGCTCTGTAATATCGAACAATTTTGTGATTTTCTTTTAAGTGAGATTCCCGAGCTCCTAACTTCTTTGTTATAAGTCCGAATTGGCTCGTTCAAGAGCCTACGGTTCACAAATTATGTATTCTATGTGTTCATGTAAGAATTTTATCTATTCAACTTTGTTTGCTAAAATTCTACCTATTAGTCCATTTTTAACGAAAACGATAAACGTTCGTGAACGTTCAACTCTCGTTTCTTCGTTCTAAGTCGGAATCCGGCCATTTTCGAGTCCGCAACTCTATAATGCCAAATAAGACTTGTCTCCATTGAAAACCAATGTTTCTAAGCTCAATATCAAAATTCGACTTCTATTCCGAGAATTTCACGAATTCGACGATTGTCGTCAAATCGTGTGAATTCCGGCGAAACTTCGTTACTTAAGATTTGTTCTTCATTTCAAATGGATTCAATTCATCATATTATCCTCTTGACATACATACTTTATTAATTTATAAACATGATAAGTTATTACTTATTTTTGATGAGTTTGTAACTTATTAAAGTATAAAAATACTTATGTTTCCATTTCTCATGACTTATGTCTTCTTTTTATATAACTCATTATGGTTAATGACTTTTAACCATTATTCTTACTTCTTATTATCATACTAACTTTATTGATGTAAACATGTTACAAGTTCTCACAAGTTCTTATACTTTCATTATTGATCTTCACAAGTTCTTAACTTATATGATTACGAATAGCTTATTCATGACTTATACGGCTTATTAAGACTTAAGCCCTTTAATTTATCATTCCTTAGCATGCTAGTTCTACCAATACCCCCTTCTCTAACAATGGAAGAGAAAGAGAAACATGGTTTAAGAATACTTACTCTTGAATAACACTTGGTAAATCTTTAATCTCCTTCTTGCTTCTTAAATTAACAAGGCTAATCTTCTAGCTTTTCTTGCTTTTTCTCTCAAACCAATAAGCTATAAGTTGTTGGTTGGAAATCTAACAAGGGAAGTCTAACTTTATATGTGCTTATTCTCTCAAGCAAATAAGCTCTCAACTTTATAAGTTGGATGAAATGAAACAACCAAACAAATGAATCCAAGCTTGCTATTTATAGGATTTCCAAGGTTAGGGTAGTTTAGTCTTTTAGGCCACTCCACCTCCTTACTATTCATTATTTTGTGATTAAGTTAACTTGCTCACCACCTAAACTTGGCCATCCAACTTACTTAATCATTATGTATACTTGTTAATCACATAACTTAGCCTTTAAGTCACATTACTTGCTCACCACAACACTTATCCATTAAGTCACTTTACTTGCCCAGCACTTTGGGTCATCCATGTTCTCATGGGTTGCCCCATGGATCACCCTTACCCATTGAATTAATATTTTGGGCTTAAGGTTTAATTAGCTTACTTATAATTTGGGCTTACATTAATTCACTTTGGGCTTCTCATTACATATACTTGGGCTTGCTCCTTAATTTCTATTGGACTTAACCATTCTTACATTTGGGCTTTTGTCAATTCTCATTGGACTTTAATATTTCCTACACAATCCTACAAATTCAATACATTTGGCTTAAAGCCTTAGGACATATACTTTACGTATAATTCTCGTATCCTAACTCGTATACTAATTCATGATATACTATATACCATCATTCATACATACTCATATAATACCTCGTATCATACTCATATATTGTGACAACCCCAAAATAGGTCCATTCCATCCAACCCATTCTGAGTCGCCAAATACATGGTACAGAAAATAACTACAACTTTATTACAACAATTGTCGTGCAAAATACAACAACTCATGTGTTGCGAGTTTTGATACAAATATATATATCAACTGTGACTCTTGACACCAACTTGGTTAGCACATCACCATGACATCTTACTTAAAGGTATAGTCAAAAACTGTTTTAGAAATTAAAATCTTTGGGAAGTGCTCAAGGAAACCTTCGTACATGGGAAGCCATGTGTCTATGTTATGATAGATATCATATGGCCACATAATTATCCTTGGTTGACCCAATAGACCCCAAAGAAAAACGAGAAGATTACTATCATATTCTTTCCAATGGTGAGTCTTCTCTTGACATATAAATATCTCTACTGTGATGCCCCCAAAATAAGGTATACATCACCCATCTTGAGTCGCCAGATACATGGTACAGAATTCAAATACAACTTAATAATACAACTGTCGTGTACAATATGACAAAACATAAACTGTGAGTTTGAATACAAATATTGTCTACTGGAGATTATACAAACTCAAAAGGAGTCCTCATTACAATTATTATAACACTATTTCACAGAATAGTGAGGACTACTAATGCACCATCTAGGACCATCACTCTGTTCCCCGACTAGTCCAAGCTACGTTCTCATTTCCTGAAGAGAACAGTGAAGGAAAGGGTGAGCTCAACTATCCCAGTAAGAAATATTATGACTAAGATAATGCAGAATAATTTATCGTTAGCCTTCAACAATGTTAAACTGATAAAATATAATAAATATCAAGTTCAACTGCAGCGCAACAAGCAATCCATTAAAAGAGTCAAGTAGAGAATGAAATCTACTGTCTTTTATGATTTAAAAGGTTTTTCATCACTTTTCGGTCGCCGACTCGACAATAAATAATCCACATCATCGAATCACCCCTGCACTACGGCCAATGATATTCTTTAGTATCACAACCACAAATTATCCATGCACTACGGGCCAAGGACATTCGTGTATTCATTAATGGTCATGATGATGCCAACAACTGTCCATCAATGCTCTACGGGTCAATGAGGACTTTTTCCCCATCATTTGTAACATTATGGTCATGATTACACCGAATAATCCCTGGTCATAATCATACCAAGTTAATCTATGCACTACAGGCCATATATGACTTTCAAAAAATATAAATATGAGGATGATGACAATGATATAAAAATTCAATAAAACAAGTTCAAGAATTAATTTATCTAGGAACTGATAACGTCCAAATTGTCAACATGATACAACTTTGTAGAGTAAAATTCAAGAATGCTCAAAAGAATATTTCCATGAAAGGATATTGGATGAAGCGCAAATATCAAAGATATTCCACTAATTTCATGGGTATAGAAGTCAAAGTTTTAACCAACTGAGTATAATAAAGAATGGAACAACAAAAGAAATCATCATGCATGCGATAGACTGCACATGCAGGTTATTCCAACAGAATAATAAAGAATGGAACCAGGTCTGGCGTAAAACACACAGACAGGATATTCCGATAGAATAATAAATAATGGAACCAGTCCCAAGAAACGCATGCATGCAGGATATTTCGACGAATAATAAATAATGGAACCCGTCCCGGCAGAACGCATACGCACAAGATATTCTGGCGTAATAATAAAGAACGGAATATTAGAAGAATGTCACCATGTATAGGGTAGCCCACGTATATAGGTTATTCCAACAGAATAATAAATAATGGAATAACAGAAGTTCTCTTCATGAATACAAAAGAAATAATACCCCTTACCGTAAAAGAAACTGAATATAAGAGTAGGGAAGTAGCAGAATACTATGATTAGGATCCCCTTGACTCACTCCAGTATTCCCAGAGTTAAAATTCTTTCTTTTTGGTATACTGCCACTGGCATTCTCTGCCTTGGTTCCTCCCTCTCCCATGCTCCCATTCTTTCCTTCTTTGTGGTATTGAGTCAACGCCTCACTACCACCTTCTGCTATAATCACCTTCTCCAGAATGATCCCATAGGAAACACTCTAGAACACCAAAATCCTACTATAGAGCCAGGTTTTCAGGCCCTGCTCAAACCTAGGAGCCTTCTTCTCCTCAGTGTCCACTTGGTGTTGAGAAAACCTTGTCAATTCATTTGAATTTGGCCGCGTACTGGGAACTGTCATGTCCCCTTGCTTAAGTTCTAAGAACTTACTCTCCATCCTCTCTTGTATACTTGTAGGGAAATAATTCTTGAAGAAAACCTTCTTGAATTGTTCCCACGTTACATTATCTGTTCTAGCCCCACCCTGGTGAGCCTCCCACCAAAAATTGGCTTTCCCCTTCATCATGTAAGTCGCAAAAGAACTCCTTTGCGCCTCAACTACGTTTGTAATAACAAACGCCTTCTCTATTTCTTTTACCTATGTCTGGGCCTCTATTAGGTCCGTCGTTCCTTTGAACTCCGGCGGACCTACGCTTTTAAACTCTTTAAAGGTAGTCGTCCTGGCTACCCTAGGTTCCGTGGGTAATCTACCCCCGGTTTGGTTAAATGCAGCCATTAATAAATTAACGAACTCTTGCATAGGGTTGTTTTGACCCCATTGATTATCATTATATGATTCCTCTTCTTTATTAAGTTATCTTCTCCGTGGCGGCATTTTCTAATTAAACAAATAAAATTTCATTATTATCTATTTACTTACTTCGTTATTATTCACCACATACCTACTCATACCATAACAAAGCATATTAAATGAAAACTTCATTATATTCATATGTTTCTTCATAGTTTGAAACTATTTACAACTTGTTTCCATAGCCAAAAGCTATTACATCTCTATCCTGAAATTGTACTTCACAAACGTTGAGATTTATAAAAGAACTACCCTGTTATACAAAAGAGGGTTTTACGCCACTACACACATATTTATAACTCTAACATTCTAATAATGCATAAAACATCCTCGTGTTTCTCATTCACAATCGCCGCTACAGTATCCCGACTAATAGTATGTCGAGTTTGTCCTGACTCATTGGAATAACAAGCAACTTTCAGCTTGAAATCCTTATGAGCACTCTCATGGATGTAATAAATCTGTGCTATCTTCCGATCCTTCTCCCCCAGTTCTTTATGAAGCTCATCGACCTCCTTCTTAAAATCCCGAGCCTTATTTATCATGAGCACCTTCTCATCATGCTCTAACTCAAAATCTGCTTCTACAGACTCCTTCGCTACACAAAGAGCACTAATCTCTTCATTCTGATTCTGCACAACTGCACTCAGTTGCACATTCTTGTCAAGCTTTTCCAGATACAATGATTTCATTGCATCTGGAGGTGATGACTCTAGTGGAGGTACCACCGTAGTAACCGATGTTACCTCCATTCCTTCCTCCACATCGTTCATCGTACTAAGGTATGATGCTATATCCATATCTCCCTCAGAGTAGTTTTCCTTAGAAAAGTACTCCTCTGCCTCCGACTCCTCTAGAACCACTATTGGTACCTCCGCCACTGGCATGGGTATAGGCTCTACTCGGTTCACAAGCTCTTCGCTCACCGTATGTATATCTCTATACATCAAGCTATCGATCGACATCCTACAATAACACAATCATGTTGATTAGTACATAACACACAATAGTATAAGCATAAATCACATTTAATTTATTTAGGGTTACTTTCCATCTTTTAAATCTTTCGGTACTGAGTTTCCTCAATACCTTATTGACTCATTCAACTCGAGTAAAGCTCGAGTTTACTTCCTTCGGACTTCTCTTCCTTAACGAGGTTATTAGCCTAAGGTTCTTCCCCCCTTAAGTTTTATAACCTAATGCTTTGATACCAACCTGTGACGCCCCCAAATCCGGGTCTCTTCTAACCCGACATATGGTGCTCCACGGTGCTACAGTTCACACAAACATTCAATTGAAATGCCTCAAAAGAACGAATATGTCTTGTATATATTCCAAAACAATACTACCACACCCCAGGTTGTTTATAACCGTTACATTTGTTCTTGTCATATTATGAAATATTATTATTACAAACCTATACTATTACATAGGTAATCTACATGTTCGATTTAGCCTTCACTTTATCCTTGATTTATCCTTCGGTCCATTCGGTCTAAGCTGCATTCATATGGTTCAAGCAAGACTGAGCATAAAAAGCTCAGCAAGTACAACAATTTCATTTTAAAAGCATGCTTGAAACATAGGAATCGTATATCTTCAATAACTGGATAATAGTTACAAAGTACTATCAATAATTCAAAATAGCATTCCTTTTCCTTCAAAACGTTTTACAATAAAAATATTCAGTAAAACATCAATTCTGGTCCAAGACCATGAGCGTTTCACAATTTCTTTGAAAAGGACAACCCGGCACGAAGTCCGTAAGTCCGACATATCTTACGAGCACTTCTAGGTGATCAGCCTATAGTACTCTATGTTGATCAACACTACATTCATTAAATGTTTTTACGTTTAAGTTGTGGCAACCTCACGTGCCCATCGAATACTCGATGAAAATACATTTGTTTATTCATATACAGGCTTACCTTGAATCCGTACCAAACAGTTGGCTTAGGATAGCGTTAGCAATTCTATATTGAAAGACTTGTAAATAAATCAATCACTCTATCAAGATTAGTCTAGCCAAGCTAAAACTGGCATCGGCTCTTTCTTTAAAACCATACATGCATCTCATAACTTGAATCATTTGAAAACTTGACTAACACGAAGGTTAGACAAGCGTTTAGAAAAACTTGCCTTCAGCGTCTGCTACAGTAAAATTACGTTTCCTTTGAGTCTTTACGGTCTCTACAATACATAATCACATAACATACGACATTAGGTCGTGAATGAACATACATAGTTCCTAAAGAATCTTACCCTTCTTCTCAATCTAATCCCGTATTAGATTTGTTATTTATTGGTTCCGGCTTGCTGCCATTCTTTTACATCGTTGTTACCAACTTTGTTCTCTTTTATAACTTAACTGAAATTATTTCATTAATACAACTCAGTTCGAGTTAATTATCCTTCCTCACGGCTTACTAACGTCCTTACGTTATTAACTTGACACTTAATCGGCATTGGTTAAGTACATTCATTGCATACCATTTATGTTCAAATCCAACTTATCTTTAACCTTTAGTGTATTATTTAAGGTTTACAATGATGCTACATTAAGTTTATTAATGTATTAGTTCATTACTAATCACTTATCTTTATTTCCTTACTTGTAATCTTTTATTACTGTGCATGACCTAGTGCTAAGCGCCTTTCTACTTTCGACTTCACCTCTTGGGCTCACTCGCTACTGGCGTGGGCTTTAGTTCCTAAATTTGGTCACGCAAGCTTACTACGCCATGCTTAGAGTAATTGTCGCGTTCTTGGCGCTTAATACCATTCTCGCCATGAGTCGCATTTTTCCTGGCCGACTTTTGTAATATCGAACAATTTTTGATGATTTTCTTTTAAGTGACATTCCCGAGCTCCTAACTTCTTCGTTATAAGTCCGAATTGGCTCGTTCAAGAGCCTACGGTTCACAAATTATGTATTCTATGTGTTCGTGTAAGAATTTTATCTATTCAACTTTGTTTACTAAAATTCTACCTATTAGTCCATTTTTAACGAAAACGATAAACGTTCGTGAATGTTCAACGCTCGTTTCTTCGTTCTAAGTCGGAATCCGGCCATTTTTGAGTCCACAATTCTATAATGCCAAATAAGACTTGTCTCCATTGAAAACAAATGTTTCCAAGCTCAATATCAAAATTCGACTTCTATTCCGAGAATTTCACGAATTCGACGATTGTCGTCTAATCGTGTAAATTCCGGCGAAACTTCGTTACTTAAGATTTGTTCTTCGTTTCAAATGGATTCAATTTATCATACTATTCTCTTGACACACATACTTCATTAATTTATAAACATGATAAGTTATTACTTATTCTTGATGAGTTTGTAACTTATTAAAGTATAAAAATACTTATGTTTCCATTTCTCATGACTTATGTCTTCTTTTCATATGACTTATTATGGTTAATGACTTTTAACCATTATTCTTACTTCTTATTATCATGCTAACTTTATTAATGTAAACATGTTACAAGTTCTCACAAGTTCTTATAATTTCATTATTGATCTTCACAAGTTCTTAACTTATATGATTACGAATATCTTATTCATGACTTATACGGCTTATTAAGACTTAAGCCCTTTAATTTATCATTCCTTAGCATGCTAGTTCTACCAATACCCCCTTCTCTAACAATGGAAAAGAAAGAGAAACATGGTTTAAGAATACTTACTCTTGAATAACACTTGGTAAATCTTTAATCTCCTTCTTGCTTCTTGAATTAACAAGGCTAATCTTCTAGCTTTTCTTGCTTTTTCTCTCAAACCAATAAGCTATAAGTTATTGGTTGGAAATCTAACAAGGGAAGTCTAACTTTATATGTGCTTATTCTCTCAAGCAAATAAGCTCTCAACTTTATAAGTTGGATGAACTGAAACAACCAAACAAATGAATCCAAGCTTGCTATTTATAGGATTTCCAAGGTTAGGGTAGTTTAGTCATTTAGGCCACTCCACCTCCTTACTATTCATTACTTTGTGATTAAGTTAACTTGCTCACCGCCTAAACTTGGCCATCACACTTACTTAATCATTATGTATACTTGTTAATCACATAACTTAGCCTTTAAGTCATATTACTTGCTCACCACAACACTTATCCATCAAGTCACTTTACTTGCCCACCACTTTGGGTCATCCATGTTCTCATGGGTTGTCCCATGGATCACCCTTACCTATTGAATTAATATTTTGGGCTTAAGGTTTAATTAGCTTACTTATAATTTGGGCTTACATTAATTCACTTTGGGCTTCTCATTACATATACTTGGGCTTGCTCCTTAATTTATATTGGACTTAACCATTCTTACATTTGTGCTTTGTCAATTCTCATTGGACTTTAATATTTCCTACACAATCCTACAAATTCAATACATTTGGCTTAAAGCCTTAGGACATATACTTTACGTATAATTCTCGTATCCTAACTCGTATACTAATTCATGATATACGATATACCATCATTCATACATACTCGTATAATACCTCGTATCATACTCGTATACTCTACCTCGCACAATTTACTTATCATACAATTATTACCCTAACTTCTTAACGCTTGATTTTTCTAACGTTCTCAAATTAAGTCCACATGCGAAATATTACATTTTCCATAACTGAAATATTATTGGATATTCCATCTCACCTCGATATTCTATCATTACGTATTTCTCGGAAGTTCAAAAATAATTACCGAGCAGAAATGTGTGAATAGTGTTTTTCAAAAAATTTCTCGGAAGGTTTTTATTTTCATCTTGGAAATTCAAACACTTTAATTCTACCACGTAGCCAAAATCCTACGACGTTCTGATATGTTTAGGTCATAGAACGACCTTCAATTAGCTTGCTCCCATAAATAATCAATTAAATTTATTTAATCCTTATAATTAAATAAAATTTTAATTCTTCTAAAAATTCAATTTTCTCGGGCGTTACAAACGTTTTAAGTGTACATTGGTTGTATAACTTAGACGTTAACGAAGGTAGTAAGTATGATATGATTTATCGAGAAAGCTGTAGCGACTGGTAATAAGTGTAATGAAAGCCGAATGTGAGTTGGATAGGGAATGTTAGAATGAAATGTAAGCGTTAAACACTTTAACCGACGTGAGTGTTTAGTGTACGCAAATATTAAACGGGCAGAACCTACACCCCGTGTATGGTTTTACCATATGGTAATGAAGACCAATGATTAAACCTGTGAACGGTGAAGAAGCTGAATTAAAGACAAGTGCGTATAACGTAAAGAAGCCGAGTTAATGTTTATAACTTGGAAGACGTTTCAAGTCGAATGAACCGGACGTTGTAAAATAAGAATAAGGTAACGTAAAATGCTTAATGCTATAAATGCGTAGAATGAACATTGAATGATCGTTTTGAGTATACAAAAGACTGTACGACTTAGACGATGATGAATTAATCCTGAGGTATGGCATTTAGTTCCCAGAAAGCCATAAGGAATAAGAGGTTGGCTTAATGAACGTTAAAGTTTAATAGTTCGAATAAGTTAAGACGAGTTTAGGTTGTGGTACAATCGTAACCTTTGATGGTTGACATATGGGAGCTGAGCTAAAAAATTCCTTCAGAGAGCGAAGGTATATACAAAACTGGCAACCGATCTAACTCACTGTTGTGGGCAGTGTAGATGAGACGGGAACTTGTTTGTTGGTTGTTTGTGGGAAACCACTCAGAGTACCATATGGACTACTAGTAGAGAAGCAATGTGTGCTGAGTCCTAAAGAAGTTATAAGAAGAAGATAAGAATGCAAATCATCAAAGATGATGAACATTTTGAGTAAGACATCTCTGTATGTCATGAAGCCGTGAACCGGTAATGAAAGTTAGTCGCGTAAGCTTAAAGTACAAGAGCGCGAACCTTAAGAAGTAAAGTTAAGTAAACCAATGCGTAAAGTCAAGTATATGACTAATTGGTGTATGTGTTATTTCCTTATGTTCTACATAGGAATTGAAATGAGCAATTCAGCGTAAAATATAAGTTGTAGTTGTGCGTAAGAAAAGTTTCCTATCTTCATTCATATTATATGAATGCTAGTTTCTTAAACTTCTCAGATATTGAACTTGAGAAGTCTTGTCTATATGCATATGTGCGATGTATGTACAAGGTCGCAGTATGTATGAGGCCTTGTGCCACAATTTTAACACTTCGATGTTTCTTTGAGATGAACTGTTCTGTGATTAAATTGTTTAATACGAGTATGTTCTGTTTATAAATGAACCGTTATTGTTAAGTCTGTGCTAATGATTCTAGCCAGACAAAATGTGTATGAAAAAGGTCGGAGAATGAAAGTATTTCAAAGTGCATGTGACTGATGTTTTAAGATGATAGGAATCGAGACTATTCCTATTATTCAAGTTGCTTCATAACCTTTGTTCGGTTATCAAAGTTCTGAAGAATGTTTAAACTCTTGAAGTTGTTTGTTCAACTATTACGACTTGTTGGGCAATTGAATGCTCACACGTGCTTTAAATGAAAAACTTTTTTAGCGTACGATGTTAGAAAGAACTTAAGGATCCCGTAAAGATCAAGTTGATCGGTATACAACTGAAGTGTCATTCCTTAGATGAATGAAGGTGAAGATCAAGTGAAGGCTTGTAATATAGAATGATAAAATTAAACTATAGACTAGTTTAATGAACAGTTATGTATCCTTGGTGGCGGATGAAAGTCACTCGTGTAAGATGAAAAGAATAATGTAATTATCATTATTTGTAATGAAAGAGGTTATAAGGTTTCCAGAACCTGAGATTTGAGAATATATTTTGTTATATTTAACTATATAATGACATATGTTTGGTAAGAAGTAGGACTGTGACGCACAGAATCCAGATGTGAGAATAGACTAGATTTTAGGGCGTTACACCAGACATGGGTCAAAGAAATAGAGAAGGCGTTTGTTATTACAAACGTAGGTGAGGCGCAGAACAATTCTTTTGTGACTTACATGATGAAAAGGGAAGCCAACTTTTGGTAGGAGGCTCACTAGGGTGGGGCTAGAACAGATGCGGTAACGTAGGAACAATTCAAGAAGGTTTTCTTCGAGAATTATTTCCCTACAAGCATGTAGGGTATGATGGAGATTAATTTCTTAAAACTTAAGCAAAGGGACATGACGGTTTCCCAGTACGCGGCTAAATTCAATGAATTAGCAAGGTTTTCTCCACATCAAGTGGACACTGAGGAGATGAAGGTTCGTAGGTTTGAGCAGGGCCTGAAACCCTTGCTCTATAGTAGGATTTCTGTGTTCCAGAGTGCTTCTTATGGGACCATTCTGGAGAAAGCGATTATAGCAAAAGGTGGTAGTGAGGCGTTGACCCAATACTACAAAGAGAGAAAGAATAAGAGCAAGGGAGAGGGAGGAACCAAGGCAGAGAGTGCCAATGTGACACCCCCAAATCCCGGTACGTCATTACCTCAAGATTTGGTATTCACTTAATCAAAACATTCATATCTAACTAACCAATCATAATATAATTAAATAAATAAACCTGCCCATACATGATTACATTAAATAAAATCTCCCAGGTTATCTAACCTTTACAAAAATCATTCATGCGGAAAATTAAATAAAATTCATTACAATCTTTAAACCAAAGTCTGATAATAAAACTATCAAAACTATTACAAGTCTTCAGTACTTGTTTATCTTTCCATTTCCCTTACTGTTGCTAGGTACGTCACCCTTTTCTGCTTTAGCTGTAAGAAATTTTACAGGCAAGAGTGAGCAAAAAAGGCTCACTTGGAATAACAATAAATAAAACTTTAACCTTTACATCACTTGCCAAATACTAGGCATAATAGAACTAAACAATATGTTCTATTAACATTCCATAAATCATTACATTCACTGAGGGTCTAATGACCACGAACCATGTCCACAGTTATAAGTAATCTTTCAACTTTAACTTTAATAGTCATACGACTATAAGGACTCAAAGGTACTTAGGGGGATCAATCCTTCGTATATGTATTGTATATAAACATTTCAGCACAAAGTATAAAACTAGGTGCAACCCCTAAAAATAGGGTTGTTCATCTCAGTATTTAGAGTACAAGTCCGCACCAAAGTTCGTTTGGTTTGGATACACTTCAAGGTAATTTGGAGTTCAACGGACATCAACTAAGGATTAGTTGAATAAAAGACAATAACACTATGTTATTGAATGATCGTAACTGAATAAACATCTCGTTCTAAGTTCATGCTTTAGGAATAATCTAATAGCATAACAATTGAATAATCTATCATACCTTGTTTTGAACAACATTAAGCTAAGGTTACATCTTAGAATTTAATATCAACCATGCATAACAACAATAATTTGAACGATAAACCCATTCAATGTAAAAAGGTACTTGCATGCTAATACAACAAGTTTAGAGTTAGGAAAAACTTGCATAATCATAATAACTATCTCGACGAAAGTGTGGAGATGGGAAGCTTGTATCATCATGAATAACTAGATACAATTAAGTTGCTTAATGAAAATACTTTACTCAATAAAGTATAGAAATATGAAATTTGCATAACGACAATTTAGAATTAGAAAAACTTGCTCAACTATTAACAAAGTAGAGTTAAAGAACTTGCTTAATTATAAAAATACAGTTAAAGAACTTGCCTTGCTCGTAGATTAAACTGTTATAATCCAAATCACAATATCCTATATACATATGTTATCATAACGTTATCAATCATTATCAATTCTACATCACGTATGGTTTAAATGTCTAACCATGTAATCAATTTATATTCCTAAACGTTAATAAACTCGTTAGGTATTAACACCATGTTCGTTCAACACCTTACAATACTATAATAACAGAATTATTTGGTCATATAGTATTACAACTAAAAATTTTAGACTTCTGTGCAAGATAGAAGTCATTTCAAAACATTCTGCTAAATGGCGCCGCGACGCCATAGTTTGAACTCCAATAATGCGTTGTGGCGAGGTGGCGCTTTATCATGAAGTAACATATAAGGACTTCGATCTGCTTGCGGTATGAGGTCCGGCTCTCGTGACTTCATGCGATCTGCGACGCCAAGTCCTGGGTCAGAGAGGTGATTTTAGGCGCTAAGTAGAGATTTGATCTTTGAGGCGTGGATTTTGGCGCTAGGGATCCGAAACTCACAGAAACCAAACCAGAAGAACAAAACAAAGAATTTTCTGTCCATTAAACACTGCTAACATCTAAATTGACAAGAATAACTTCACATAAATTACCCATAAACATTAACAATCATCTATAAACCAATTATCAACAATTTGAACAACGATTATAGAAAACTGAATTCTTTGAAAACACTATTTTAAACCAAAACTCCATTGTTGATATTTCTTGATATAGTGACTGTAATTCCATGTTTATAACCAAATTAATTCCTTTGAAATATAAGCATACCAACATATAAACCAATTAACATGCATAGTTCAATTTCTCAATTAGCATACACTAATTTTGATATTTCTACAAAACATACGTTCATACATGAATTTTTACTGTACAAACAAATTTCCTTCCATTAACATGTAATTAGCATACAATCTTATATACATCTTAAACATACAACCACCTATCAATATATGCTAGTATAACAATTACTAAAACATAGTTTACAAGAATTTTTTTAAAAACCTTATACACAGTGAAGTTGAAGAACACAGAGACGTTAGGCATCATAAAACCATATATATATATATATATATCTGTGTGTGTGTGTGTACTTATATTATGGTTAGAGAAATATACCTTTTTGTTTGCTTAGACTATCTTTGTTAATCATAGATACTTTCTCTCTCTCAGGTTCTCTCTCAAACTCTCTTCTTTTCTTCTCTCAATTTAGCAGATAAATCAAAGCGTAAAAATGATATCTAAGCCAAATAACAGTATACGTATACTAAAAATAAAACCAACGCACACTTTATTTTTTAAACGTTTGGAAACTGACGACTGTATTAAACATACCAATAATTTTATCAATTACCAAAAATATATATATATTATTTATATTTTTTTTATTTTATTAATAATTTAAATTCAAAAGAAACCCAAAAGCCATAAGGCTTTGTTTGGCAAACCATTTAAAAATTAAAGAATTAATATACTTAAACCTTGTTTGACAAAACTAAATTAAAATTAATTTAATTTATTTTAATAACTCTTTATAACATAGCTGTTTATCATACTTTATTTAATAACAATTTATTAAATAATTCACTTAATCACATAATTCAATCCACATAACACATTAATTATTTAACAACTAAATAATTAACTAAATCAAATCAATCAAATTGAACAATTATTTATCCAATAATAAACACATCCAATAAATATTTATATAAATCAATAAATATTTATAATTTACATTTAAAAAAACTGGAATGTTACATCATTCCCCTCTTATAAGGATTCTGTCTCCAGAATCACAACTCAAACAACACATTCGTTACATTCTTCCATACTTCCAAAGATTTTTTCCCCAGAATCGAAGACACAGATTAAACAAATAACTCAGGGTACTCTTTCAATATTTTCTCTTTGAGTTCCCACGTAGCTTCTTCAGCATTGTGGTTCCTCCATATCACCTTCACAGAAGGTATCACTTTATTCATGAGCACTTGTTCTTTCCTGTCTACTATCTGGATAGGAATCTCTTCATAAGACAAATCTTTCTCGAAATGCAACGGTTCGTACTTGAACACGTGTTTGTAATCGGGTTTATACGGTCGTAACACCAAAATATGAAAAACATTGTGAATGTTTTCCAACTTTGGAGGTAGAGCTACCTCGTAAGCTACCTCTCCAACTATTTGCAGCACTTCAAAGGATCAAATAAACCTCGGGCTTAGTTTTCCCTTCTTACCAAAATGAATTTTCCCCTTCTAAGGAGAAACATTTAGGAATACGTAGCTTCCTACGTCAAATGCACGATCTTGCCTGTGTTGATCAGCATACTTCTTCTGTCGGTCTTGAGCTGCTACCAATCTTGTCCTGGTGAGTTTGATAACCTCAGCATTTTGTTGCACTAGTTCTGGTCCTATCAGTTGACGTTCACCAACTTCATCCCCGCGCAAAGGAGTTCTCGCACTTTACGTCAGATAACGCTTCAGTAAGGCAAAGATGCTTGATGCTCGCGTGATAACTATTATTGTAAGCGAATTCCACCAACGATAATTGTTCTTCCCAGCTTCCTTTGAAATCCATGACGCATGCTCTCAGCATATCTTCCAATGTCTGGATCATTCGTTCGCTTTGGCCATCTATTTGTGGATGATAAGCCATACTCATTTGCAATTGAGTTCCCATACATTCGTGTAGTCTCTTCCCGAAGTTTGAAGTGAATCGCGGGTCTCTATCAGACACAATTGACACTGGCACTCCATGTCTCGAAACGATCTCATTGATGTACAATCTTGCCAACTGATCAAGATTGAACCTAATCTTTATTGGTAAAAAGTGCGCAGATTTCGTCAGTCTGTCCACTATCACCCAAATCGCATCGCACCCTCTCTGAGTAGTTGGAAGACCCACCATAAAATCCATCGTGATGTGTTCCCATTTTCATTCTGGTATTTCCAACGGTTGGAGTAATCCGCTGGGTCTTTGATGTTCGACTTTTACTCTTTGACATGTCAAACATTTCGCCACGCATTCTGCAACGTCCCTTTTCATATTCGGCCACCAAAAATGTCGACGTAAATCTTGATACATCTTCTTGCTTCCTAGATGAATCGAATATCTTGAGCTATGAGCTTCGGTCAAAATTTCTTATTTCAGCTCTGGTGTTGCTGGAACCCAGATTCTTCCCTCGTACCGTAATAATCCTTCGGTATCGATCTTGTATTTCACATCACTGCCCTCAACCACATTCTCTTTTATCCTCCCACATTCTTCATTTTGTAACTGAGCGTTTGTAATGAATGATTTGTTTGAGTTGTGATTCTGAGGACAAAATCCTTGTAAGGAGGGAATGATGTAACATTCCAGAATTTTAAAGTGTAATATTAAATATTTATTGATTTATATAAATATTTAATGGATATGTTTATTATTGAATAAATAATTGTTCAATTTAAGTTGATGTGATTTAGTTAATTATTTGTTGAATAAATAATTAAATATTAAATATTTATTTGCAATATTAAATATTTATTGAATTATATGACAATTTGAGTTGATGTGGTTTAGTTAATTATTTGTTAAATAAATAATTAAGGAGCTAAGTAAATTAATTGTTATGAGATTATATACCAATGTAATTTAATAAGTAAGCTAGAGAGCTTATAGTGATTTAAATAAATTATAATATTTTAAATGGAAAATTGTAATTTAAAATATTAGTTGGTTAAATAAAATTATAATTATAAAGAAATTATAGTTTTGTGATAATGATTTATGTATTAAAGTAATTTAATAGATTAATATTTGAATTGATTAAATTGATTATTTAATTAAATAGAAGTGTGACAAATAATCTTGCTATAAAGGAGTTATTAAAATAAATTAAAAGTGCTTTAATTTAGTTTTGCCAAATATGTCTTATTGCATAATAAGTCTTTAATCTAATAGTGTTTTATCAAACAAGGTATAAGGATTAATCCATTTGTTTTAATTCAGTTTACCAAACAAGGTGTAAGGATTAAAGGGTTATTTTAGTAGCTTAGCCAAACAAGCCTTATGGCTTTTGATTTTCAAACAAAATATAACTGATATAATTATATCTATATTTATATTATATCATTAATAGATATTATATCATATACGTTATATTTTTATTACGTAGTTAGAGTTAGGAAGAGAAGAAGGCTCAGTTGAAGAAAAAGAAGAAGAAGAAAAATATAGAGAGAAAAGTTGAGAGAAACTTAGAGAAAATTGAGAAAAGAATTGGGGAAAAGAAGATTGTAATCATAACCAGTTTCTTCTAAACTCTAGAGTATTATCTTCTTAATCAAAGGTAGGATATTAATCCTTGTATTTTATTTTTAAAGTTTAGTTTTCTTCTCCAAAGAGTTCTCTATAACTAATTATGGATGATGAATTCTTGTGTATATAGCTTTAGATGATGATTGTTATTGTAAAACTGTTTTGTTGAGATTATGTATGATTATAATCAATTAATTTATGTATGTATATAAATTGTGAAGAAATATATCATAGTGAGTTCATATGAAAATATATATATGAATATGGCTTAGTTTAAAGTAGAAATTAAGGTTTTATTTGTTGTTAAATTGATAAATTGATTGTTAGAATTGATAGAGTATGTAAAATCATAATCATGATGTTTTGAATTTACTGTTTTAGTTGAAAAACAAAATCACAGTGTTGATTTTCATTGAAAGTATAAAAAATGGAGTTTTTGCCAAGAACATTGAAATTGGGTGTTGTATATTTGATGTGTGTGTTATTTTATGAGTATAAACATGTTAGAAGTCTTCACAATATGTTTATATGAATTCTATATGTAAATTACATGATAATCAGTCTATTAGATTCGAGCTTTTAGGCCAATTTGGCTTTTTCTGGATAATCTTTGTTGTCAGCGTCGATCGAAACTTCTGAGTTTACATGCAAGCAGCCAAGTGATGCTTAATGATGCCACAACACCATCGCATACATGTATGTAACTTCCAGAGTATAATCTCCGCTTGCAGCATGATCCCATCACCACTGTCATTGCCACCCATGATGTAAATCGTGGTGCCCATTCTGTGAGTTAGCGAAATAATCTCGACGATTAGACTTTTTGTACACAAAATTTTAAGAAAACATTTTTGTGATGATAGTAAGACTGTAAAATATAGATTTTAGTATTTTTATACTATGAATAATTATGTTATTAAGGATTAACTTGTGTTATAAGTTGATTATGTGATTAAATAATCAAACTTATGTGATGAATGTATTAGTTATGTGATAATGACTAACTATGTCATGATGACATATGTATATAGGATATTGTGATTCAAATTGATTCGGTTTAGTCTACGAGCAAGACAAGTTTTCTAACTCAAAACTTCATTGTGCGAGTTTAATTTCATTTGTTACATTATTATTTTCAAATTCAATTACAATTGTTGCAAGTTGCTACTTCTACACTTTCGTAGAGATAGATTTCCTATGATTGAGTAAGTCATTGTATCTAGTTACTCATGATGATGCTAGTTTTCTAATCCTTTGTCTTATTGAGCTAATTATTATTTTCAATTCGATTGTCTTATAATGATGTAAGTGGTCTAAACTTTGGTTTGATGTTGAACAAGTTATTCTTGTATTTCAATTATTGATTAACATGCATAACTGAATTGCAATGCATGTTTAGTATTCAATCCTAATTAACCTTGGCTTAATATTGTTCAAGCAAGGTATGCTATATTTATTCAAATTGTATGCTATTAGATTATTCCTAATGCATGACTTTAGTTACTATGATTGATTCAATCACTATTATTCTGTAGTATAGTGCTATTGGTCTTATTCAACTTCTCCTTAGTTGATGTTCGTTAAATTCCAAATTTCCTTGAAAGCTTATCCAAACCAAACTTACTTTGGTGCGGACTTGTATTCTAAATACTGAGATGAACAACTCTTTTAATAGAGGTTTACGCTTAGCGTTGAAATGGTTGTGCACAATACATTGTATGAAGGGTTGATCCCCTAAAATGCGTGTTGTCCTTATAGTCTTATGATCATTAAAGTTAAAGTTGAAAGATTACTTATAACTGTGGACATGATTCGTGGTCATTAGACCCTCAGTGAATGTTATAATATTCAGAAAGTTAATAGAATATATTGTTTAGTTCTATTGAGCCTAGTATTGGCAATTGATGTAAATGTTTAAAGATTTATTTATTGTTATTTCAAGTGGGCCTTGTTTGCTCACTCTTGCCTGTAAAATTTCTTGCAGCTAAAGTTGAAACTGGTGACGTACCTAGCACCAGTAAAGGAAAAGGAAAGATGAACAAGTACTGAAGACTTGTAATAGATTTGATAGTATTATTATTAGACTTTGGTTTAAAGATTGTAATGAAGTTTATTTAATTTCCGCATTTGAATGATTGTTGTTAAAGGTTAGACAACCTGGGGAGATTTTTATTTGAGTTTAATCTCAGTATAAGCGGTTTTTTATTATTCAATTTTATTATAATTGGGTAGTTATAAATGAATGTTTTGATTAAGTGAACACTGAATCCTATGGAAATGAAGTACCAGGATTTGGGGGTGTCATAGGTTGGTATCAAAGCTTTAGGGTTATGAACCTTAGGTGGGGGAAAAGCCTTGGAAGTAACCTTTGAAAAGATAGTGGAGATAACTCTTGTCGAGTTTTAAGAAAGAAGAAATAAAACACTTATGTGCTTATGTGTATATAGTTTATGTACTCGTGAGTGTCAAGTAGTAATGATTAATAATTAAAACTTTAAAACTTTGTTGTCAGGATGACTAATGTTGGAGAATCCAGTCAGGCTAGGGAGGAGGGACCTCAAATGCCTATAGAGGAGGAGCCTCGCGACATTCAGTGGTTGGGAACAACTCTCGCCACGGGAGTCGACCAGTTGGACACGATGAGTTGAAGATGAGGATGATGATGTAGAGACAGACGAGGAGGATCCCGTTGAGTTACCACAGGAGGATGAGGATGACGAGGACGAAGAGGAAAGGATTCCACTTAACTTGATAGCTGGTCGTATATACGATGAGGTGCATGACCGTAACGTAGAACTTCATGATACAGTTGAGGAGTTGCAGGAGATAATAGCTGAACAACAGACTGCAATGACACAAAAAGACGGCGAGATCCAAGATCGTGAGGAACGACTGACAAACGCTAAGGAGAAACTAATACAGACTGAAGGAAAGAAAGAACAATTGATCGATATGGTTGCTGAACTTAAGAGAAAGCTGAGAGAAGAAGCTGCTAAGAGGGAAAGAGCTGAAGATGCATACGAGGAAGTTTATCAATGAACTGGAAGAGCAGTAAGGAACTCACAGGCGAAAAGGATGAGGATGGAAGATATGGATAAAGTATTTGACACCGCAATTAATCGAGCTCAAGATCGGGTCTTGGGATATCCGATTCAGTTCAAGACGCTGCCATCATTCGTGTTAGATCGCAGAACAATGTTTCGAGTCATGGAGGAAGAACGTGATAGGGCTAAAAAGTATCTTAATAGATCATCGTAGAAAATGTGCCTATAAAGCACGTAATAAGTATTAAATAATGTGTAAATCCCTAGTGTTAAGTAACCATAGGATATGATAATAATGATGTTGTCCTGTAACTTTTGTAGTTCAAGAAAGGAATGTAAATAGCAGTGATGCTATTGTTTTTATGTTTTTCGAAGTAATGATGAATAAATAAAAGTTATTATTTTATTCAAAGTGTTATGTGTTATGTGGTTATTTCTTTTATGGAGGCTAGTTAATTAGAAAATACTTAAAGAAGCTGAATTAGTCTAATAGATGTTTTGTTTTAACAGAAAATGCCTCCCAGACGTGAACCACCCCAACAGAGAAACAATGAGAGAACTACCAATAATGACAATGTTGATGGTAACCCCGTTCAACAACTAGTGACACTACTAACAGGAGCGTCGCAGAATCAACCACAAAACCATGGTACAACGTTTAAGGATTTCAAGGCGGTTGGACCACCTGAATTTCGTGGGTCCATAAATCCAGTTGAAGCACAAACCTGGATTATGGAGATAGAAAAAGTGTTTGATGCCGCTAGGGTAGGGGATGACCAAAAGACTGCTTTTGCAACATTCATGTTGAAAGTAGAAGCTAGTTATTGGTGGCAGGCCAATAAAACTCGGGAAGGGCCAGGAGTGATGACCTGGGATAGGTTCAAGGAGTTGTTCTTCAAGACCTATTTTCTGGAGAGTTCGAAGAGTCAACTAGAAGTGCAGTTTCTGGAACTAAAGCAAGGAACGATGACGGTATCTGAATATGCCACGAAGTTCAACGAATTGGCGAGGTTTACGCCATATCGTAAGCAAGCATTTGAAGACGGCGTAAAGCGAATAGATTTGAAACAGGGATCAAGCCACGGCTTTACAAATAGGTTTCCTGTTCCAGTTGAAGACATTTGCAGCGGTGATGGAGAAAGCAGTACTCGCGGAAGGTGGAGGCGAAGGAGTGACAAAGTTCAACCAGGAACAAAAGAATAAGAGGAATGAGAATGAGACTAAGAATGGAGGTGGTAGCAGTAGAAATAATAATAACAACAACAACAACAGCTTGAAGAGGAAGTGGAATGGGAAGCAGGGTAACCAGCAAAACAAAAAGTTTGAAGCATGTGCGACATGCGGGAAATTCCATAAGGGTGCGTGCTTGATAGGGAAGCGAGTATGCTACAATTGTGGCCAGGAGGGTCACATCGCCCCAAATTGCACTCAACCGAAGAAGAATGTATGCTTCACGTGCGGATCCAAGGATCACTTTGCTCATGAATGCCCTGAGAAGAGGGAAGGAGTGACAACCAAAAGCAATGGAGGTAACAATGGAAGTACATGGGCCATTGCAGGACCTGCAGCATCAAACAAACCCACAGTCAGAACCTTCAACATGATCATGCAAGATCTTTAATGCAATCAAAAGATGTAGTGTCGTATTATCCCAATCAATGATATAAATGCTTATGTATTATTCGATTAAAGGTGCTACTTGTTCGTTTATATCTGATGAATTTTCTAAGAGGTTAGAATTGCCTAGAGAAGAACTGAATTTTCCTTTGAACTTAGAAATTGCGAATAAGGAATTAATCCCTGTTAGATTCGTATACAAGAACTGTAGGGTGAACATTTCCTATATTTTGTTGGTAGATTTGATTCCGATTAGACTCGGGGAATTTGATGTAATTTTAGGGATGGATTGGCTGTTCAAATATGGAGCAGTAATCGATTGTCACAAGAAGTGTGTAAACCTTATGACTCCGTCAAATGTTGTATTTTATTGTAGCAAGTCGCCTAGACAAATGAAATGTCTGACGACTATGCAGGCCAAGAAATTTTTGAGTCAAGGTTGTGTAGGCTATTTAGCTTACATAGTTGATACTCAGCAGAAGGGTGTGAAACTAGAAGAAATACCGGTAGTGAGAGAATTCGAAGACGTGTTTCCAGAAGATTTGCCAGGACTTCCGCCTGACAGAGAAATTGAGTTCTTGATCGACTTAGTGCCGGGAACAAAACCGATATCGAAGGCCCCATACAGAATGGCTCCGGTAGAAATGAAGGAACTGATGGTACAGTTGCAAGAGTTACTGGACAAGAAATATATTCAACGAAGCGTATCACCGTGGGGAACGCCAGTTTTATTCGTTAAGAAGAAGGACGGATCAATGCGTCTTTGCATTGATTATAGGGAGTTAAACAAGGTCACTATTAAGAATAGGTATCCGTTACCTCGAATAGATGACTTGTTTGATCAGCTGAAGGGTGCTAAATATTTCTCGAAAATAGATTTGAGAAGTGGGTATCACCAATTGAATGTAAGAAAGGTGGATATACCTAGAACGACATTCAGAACTCGGTATGGACATTACAAAGTTTATTTAATTTTCGCATTTGAATGATTGTTGTTTAAGGTTAGACAACCTGGGGAGATTTTATTTGAGTTTAATCCTGTTTGGGCAGGTTTTTATTATTCAATTTTATTATAATTGGGTAGTTATAAATGAATGTTTTGATTAAGTGAACATTGAATCCTGTGGAAATGAAGTACCAGGATTTGGGGGTGTCACAACGTTCTTCACCTTGTCCAGTAAAGTTGGACCGGCTTCTAACTAGAATAGGCGTTCGTCGGATTCCTGTGGAAATTTGATTTCCAGCTCTAGTTTTGTCATTGCTGAAATGAGCTCCTCCTGAGTTGTTACCAGTATCAACTTCTCCCGACCTTCCCTGCTTAAAGGATCTTCAACCACATTCACTTTGCCTGGATGATAAAAGATCTCACAATCATAATCATTTATCAATTCCATCAACCTTCTCTGATGCATGTTCTGATCCTTCTGAGTGAAAATATACTTCAGACATTTGTGGTCTATGTAGATCTCACATTTCTCTCCATAAAGATAGTGTCTCCATATCTTGAGAGCAAATACTACTGCAGCCAATTCCAAATCATAAGTCGGATAATGTGACGAACAAGATTTTTGTGATTAATTCTTAATATTTATTGAATTAAATAAATATTTTCAATGATTTAATTATTAGATTAAATAATTAATTGATGCAAATGTGATTGATTAATTTAATTATGTGTTACATTTATTAAATTCACGTGGAGAATATTTATTATTCAAGTATGTAATTATGTAAGCTTATTGAATTAAAAGAAATATTTAATAAGCCTAATGTTATTTAATTAATGTAATAATTAATTGGAGATTTAATAAATTGATATAATTAATTATGTGACTATATGAATTTATGATAAATTATTATAATTATTTTATATTAAATTAAATAATATAATTGAGCTATTGTATAATTGGGTGTGACATGAATTAAACTATATTGTAGAGGTTTTATTAAATTAAAGGGTTTTGTAATCTATTCTTGATAAGACAAACAAGATCCTAGGGGGAGTTATCAGCAGTTAACCCATGATTGGACCAACTGACCACTCTACGCTCAGTTTATTTAATTATTCGACGTCTTCTCTTCCTTTCTTTTCTTATTATTCTAAGTCTATAAAATTATCATGGAGATAAAACTTTCAGAGAAAAATTGTGAGTTTGTGAAGGAGATTGAGAGTAAGGAATCTAAGCCTACTAATTTATACTCTACAGGGTAATCTCTTCCTTCCCAATTTCTATTTTAAGTTGTTAAGTTTCATGAATATGAGTTTCATAGTTTTGATTTAAACCACTGTAATTGGGATAGGAGTAATGATTATGGGTTGTATATGTGTTATGTCATATCAAACCGTATTTGATTATATATTTATTATGTAGACCATATCATCAAATTCATGAAAACATGTCATATATGATTGCTGCAAAATTACAGAGTTTGGGTTATGGCCATATGGCCTTATACGTGATTTTAGTATGTCAAACATAAATGTTTTCATAAAATTTACACTCTTATTTTATTATGCATGTTGATACGAAGAGATCAAACTTTAAACAAACGGATTCGGTGTTATAACGAATCCGTAGTGTTAATTTTCATGTATTGTTTTCAAAACCTTCAAGAACATCAAGAACAGTGAAAATTGCATGCTTTAATTCTGTAATTAAGTGTTTAAACTGGTTAAAGTCACTCTATAAATGTTGGGTAATGATTATGTGTGAATTATATCATGTGGGTATGTCTAAATTCGAGTAGAAAATAAGAAATTGGTAGAAATTGGCATGTTCTGCGATTTTTTTTCAAACTGCCATTTCTCAAATCGGTATCGCTGCGCATGCATGGCCAATGCCACTTATTTTTATATTTTTTCTCATCATAATTGGTATACATTACCATGAAATGATATAAGAGTCCAAATTGGCATATACCATCGCTACCCAAGTAACACAGTGCAAGTGTATCGATGGCGCCAATATTTCCACTCTCCAAAAAGTTCAGGAATGAATTATTTTCAAAATGTTAAGTCTAGCAATATGTTAGTAACTTAATGTAATGAAACATAGAAATATGTTAGAAGTATAATAAGATGATAAAATATATGTTTAACATGTAAATAACATAATTGCATGTGGATTGAATTATTGAATACATAATTAACTTGTTATTTGTGAAGTGTAATTTATGTGACAATGCATGTGATAATTTGACTAAGTATAGTCATAATTTGAGTTAGACAAAAGAATGAACGGTTGATGATTAGTTAAGTTATAATTAACTGGTATTGTGAATGTAAATGGTATATAGGATTTAATTCAAGGAACGTGTTTTATTAACGTATAATCTACGCACGAGGCATGTTTCCTACCCCTACTTGTTATCATTTTTCAAGTTTATTATTTACCTTGAGTAAATCCTCATTACTATTATTCAAGTTCGAATTGTTATATTAAAGATTTATTATCCTTTCAAAATATGAAATTGTTATACAATATTTGTTTTATTGTATACTTCTTGAGATTATCATTCAATTTTAATATCATTATTGTTGAACCTTGTTAGACTAGTGAACCTTATTGATTCGACTAGTCCATAGTTGATGAACGTTCTAAATTTCAGAACCCGTATTGAATTATCCAAACCAAACTTCCTTTGGTGCGGACTCGAATGTCAAACTGAGATGAACAACCCTGCAAAGGGATTTACTTATGCGTTAGCGTTAAGATATTGTGCACAGTATGGTACTAAGGGCTGATTCCCCTAAGTACGAGTAGAAAGGTCCATAGTCTTATGATTTTTAAAGGTTTCAAGTATAACCCTTGATAACCTAGGACATAGTTCAAGGTCTTATGACCCTCAGAAATCTTTTGATTCTTGTTATTCATTCTTGATTCAGAAGTTGAGCTTTTATTTCAGAAGTTATTATTTCTCTCGCATGTTATTATTCATTTTTATATTTTTATACTTGTGGGCAATCGTGCTCACTCTTGCGTAATAATAACATTGTAGTTAAGAATAAAAGAGCAGACGAACCTTCCACTAGTAAAGGCAAGGGCAAGCTTAACAAGTAATTAAGACTGATTATTTATGTGATGTAATTAAAATTGATGTTACTTAAGACTTATTGTTTATATTTCCGCACAGATGTTTAAGGTTAGTTTAACCTAGGATTGTATTATTATTCGAATGTTGTAACCCTTAATGGGAAGATTTTATTTCTATTTATTGCATGGTTTGCATTTATTATGGGTAGATAGATAGATGATATTTGTACAATGAACACCAAATCCTGTGGAATTGAAGTACCCGGATTTGGGGGTGTCCCAAGTTGGTATCAAAGCTGTAGGTTATGAACCTTAGGTGGGGGAACAACCTTAGGTAGTAGCCTTATAGAAAGAACATAGTGATGGAAAACTCTTATCGAGTTCTAAGAAATGAATTTCTGTAATTCATTGAAGATAATAAAAGACTTTATGTGTTTGTGTTAAATTATGTGCTCACTAGTACGACTTAGTAACTAAAACTCGAAATTTTGTTGTCAGGATATCTGACGTTGGAGGAACTACTCGAGCAGGGGAGGAGGAACCCCGAGTACCTATAGTACCTACAAAGGAGGAGCCCAGAGACATTCATGTTCTTAGGGAACAGTTGGTACAGAGGGAGTCATCTCCATTGATCACCATTGTTGGTCAGCAGCATGAACCTGAGACTGATCCTGAGGAGGAATTTGACGAGGAAGAGGAAGAAGAGTAGTTTCCACAGCACTCCATTGATGGTGAGATGTATGACATTATTATCTGACCGTAACGTGGAGTTCACGAGATGAGGTGCGAGATCTGGATCAACGGCTATTATTCAAAGAGATTACTCTAGAGGAGAAGGAGAGGGAGATTTCGACTCTTCACTCACGACGGGGAAATGTAGAATGGGATTTGGTCCATGAAAAGGGTCAAACCGAAGATAAGACCGCAGAGATAGAAAAGTTGAAGAATGATCTGAAAGAGAGTTCAGAGAGGCTTTCCATAGCAGAGGAGGGTTGGGTAAAAGAGACATCGTGCTGATCTTGCGGAAGAGGATGGTCGTGCGAAGAAGGCAAAGCTTGGAGAGACATACTCTACACGTAATCATGCAATGGATGACGCTCAGGATTGAGTTTTGAGGTACCCCATCCAGTTCGAAGGACTTCCATCGTACATGTTGGATCGCAGGACGATGTCTCGTATCATGGAAGAGGAGCGTGGCAAGGCTATTCAGCCCCAGACAGTGATATAATCTGTTTAATTATGTGAAAGACTTAGTTAGTTTTTATATGTAAATTCTGATATGCTTATGAACGAAGGAATATTTTAATATTTAAATCCTGTGGATTCTTTATCTCAGGATGGTGGATGTAAATAGCAGTTATGCTATCATTTGATGTAAAACTTTTAGTTTGAATTAAATATATTAAGTTGTTTGAGATGATGTGTTAAATGATTATATTAAATTGTTGAGTTAAGTCTTAACTATTTAGAGGATTTAATAGAGATTTAATAAGCATATATCTTTTTAACAGAAATATGCCGCCATGAAGAAGACAACAACGTCAACCAGCTCAGGAAGAGTCTACCAATAATAATAATAATAACGCCAATGCTAATCCTGTTCAGCAATTGGTTAACTTGCTAGCTGGAGCAATGAATAATCAACCTCAAGCTCCACCAAATACTACATTTAAAGATTTCAAGGCGGTGGGACCGCCAGAATTTAAAGGTTCCATGAACCCGATCGAGGCTCAAACGTGGGTTATGGAAATGGAGAAGGTTTTCGATGTTGCTAGGGTTAGAGAAGACCAGAAGACCGCTTTTGCAATATTTATGCTGAAGTTTGAAGCTAGTTTTCGAGATGTACTTTCCAACCAGCTCACAGAATCAGATGGAGGTTCAATTTCTGAAACTGAAGTAGAGAAATATGAGCGTACTTGATTATGTGGCTAGATTCAATGAATTAGTGAGGTTCGCCCCGTATCAAGTACACACGGATGAGAGAAAAGCTAGAAGGTTCGAACAAGGGCTAAAGCCTTGGGTATATAGTAAAGTATCAATGTTTCAGATAAACACATTTGTCGGAGTACTGGAAAAGGCCATCCTCGCTGAAGGTGGAAGCGATGCGGTGACCAAGTATAATCAAGAGCAGAAAAAGAAGAAGAGTGATAATGAAAGTAATAACAAGACTAGTGGGAGTAACAAGGGGGGTGGTCATAATTAGAAGAAGAAGTGGCCGGATAATTCGTCAGTTGGAAGTCAACAAGGAGGGCAGAAGAAGAAGATCGAAGTGTGCTCAAGCTACGGAAAAGCTCATTTGGGAGTTTTCATGAAACGGAAGCGAGTGTGCTACAATTGTGGTCAGGAAGGCCACATAGCACCAAACTGTCCAAACCCAAAGAAGGGTTCTTGTTTCACTTGTGGTTCGAAGGACCATCTGGCAAGAGACTGTCCTAAGAAGGGATCGGGAGGGTCAGGATCAGGAGGAAACCGGGGAAATAACAGTGGAAATGCCTTAACTATACCCGGACCAACCACAACAAACCGACCAACCGCCAGGACTTTCAACATGGTGATGCAAGATGCAGTTCAATCCGGTGATGTGGTGTCAGGTATCATTCCGTTCAATAAAATTAATGCTTATGTTTTATTTGATTCGGGTGCTACTTGTTCTTTTATATCTGATGACTTTGCCAATAATTTAGATTTGCCTAAGGATGAATTAGATTACCCCATGAACATAGAAATTGCGAATAGAGAAATAATCCCTGTTAAGTACGTACATAAGAACTGTAGAGTGGATATTAAAGGTAATATCATAAACGTAGATCTTATCCCTATTCGACTTGGGGAATTTGACGTTATATTTGGAATGGACTGGTTATTCAATTACGGGGCTATAATTGATTGCCAAAAGAAGCGTATTAACCTTATGACTCCGTCAAAGGTTGTTTTTTATGGTAGCAAGTCGCCTAGACAAGCGAGTTATCTGACGATGATTCAGGCCATGAAGTTATTAAGACAAGGCTGTGCAGGATACTTAGCTTACATAGTCGATAGTCGAAAAGAGAATCCGAAGGTAGAAGAAATACCGATTATGAGGGACTTCGTCGACGTATTTCCAAATGATTTGCCAGGACTTCCACCAGATAGAGAGTTAGATTTCGTGATCGATTTGGCGCCCGGAACCGCTCCAATATCGAAGGCACCATGCCGAATGGCACTAGTAGAGATGAAAGAACTAATGGTACGACTACAAGAATTATTGGACAATAAGTACATTCAACCGAGCGTATGGCCGTGGGGAGTGCCGGTGTTGTTTGTGAAAAAGAATGATAGATTGATGCGGCTTTGCATTGACTACAGAGAATTGAATAAGGTCACGATTAAGAACAGATATCCATTACCGAGGATCGACGACCTGTTTGATCAATTGAAGGGAGCGAGATACTTTTCCAAGATAGACTTGAGAAACGGTTATCATCAACTGAAGGTGAGGCCAAAGGATGTACCGAAGACAGCGTTTAGAACGCGATATGGTTACTACGAATTTTTAGTAATGTCGTTTGGTCTTACGAATGCTCCTGCAGCATTTATGGGACTAATGAATGGTGTGTTCAAGCCGTTTTTGGACAAGTTCGTAGTGGTATTTATAGATGACATTTTGGTCTATTCGAAAACTAAGGAAGAACATGAAAAGAACTTGAGATTAACATTGGAAGTATTGAGAAGGGAAAAGTTGTATGCCAAGTTTTTGAAATGAGAATTTTGGATTGAATGAGTACAATTTCTTGGGCACGTGATCGATAAAAATGGAATTTCGGTAGATCCATCCAAAGTCGAAGCCGTGATCATCTGGGATCAGCCGAGGACGCCGTCGGAAGTACAAAGGTTTCTTGGATTGGCAGGATATTATAGAAGGTTCATTCAAGTTTTCCCAAGATCGCAACTCTGCTAACTAATCTAACTCGAAAAGCTGTGAAATCTGTGTGGACAGATAAGTGTGAGGAAAGTTTTCAAGAATTGAAAAAGAGGTTGAGTCGACACCTGTGTTATCTCTTCCGGATGATACAGGTAATTTTGTTGTTTATAGTGATGCGTTGCATAAAGGACTTGGTTGTGTGCTGATGCAAAACGGCAAAGTCATTGTGTATGCATCACGACAATTGAAGGATTACGAGAAGGGATATCTGACCCACGACTTAGAGTTAGCTGCAGTTGTCTTTGCTTTGAAAATTTGGAGGCACTATCTCTACGGGGAGAAGTGTGAAATATATACGGAGCACAAGAGTCTGAAATATATTTTAACACAGAAGGATTTGAATATGCGTCAAAGAAGATGGTTTGAATTAATTAAGGTTTACGATTGTGAGATTTTATACCATCCGGGTAAAGCAAATGTGGTTGCCGACGCCTTAAGTAGAAAGGGTCGTGAGAAATTGATGATGTTGACTGCTCAGGAGGAGCTAATTACAGAAATGGAAAAACTGGAGTTGGAAGTGAAGTATCCTATGGAGATTGATGAGAAGCTATTTCAAATGCAATCTAGTACAACCCTACTGGATAAAGTTAAAGAGGCTCAACTTCTGGATGATGAATGCAAAAAGGTGACAAAGAAGATATCTAAAGGAACTGAACCAAGATTCAAGTTGGATAAGGAAGGAATACTGAGATTTGAGAGTAGAATTTGGGTACCACCAGTCATAGAGGTTAAGGAAGACATTTTGAGTGAGGCTCATAGTTCACGATATTCGATTCACCCTGGTAGTACCAAGATTTACCAAAATCTTTGACAACATTTCTGGTGGCCGAATTTGAAATGTGATGTTGCAGAATGTGTTGCCAAGTGTCTTACCTGTCAGAAAGTGAAAGCAGAACATCAACGACCAAGTGGATTACATCAACCGTTGGAGATCCCAGAATGGAAATGGGAACATATTACAATGGACTTCGTGGTTGGCCTTCCGACGACTCAGAAAGGCTACGACGCAGTATGGGTTATCGTTGAATGAATCGACGAAAATCGCACACTTCCTTCCGATCAAAATCATATTCAACTTAGATCAGTTGGCGAGGTTATACGTAAAAGCGATTGTTTCGAGGCACGGAGTTCCGGTGTTAATTGTTTCTGATAGAGATCCGCGCTTCACATCTAATTTCTGAAAACATCTTCAGGAATGCATGGGTACACAATTGCGAATGAGTACAACATACCACTCTCATACAGACGGACAGAGCGAAAGAACGATTCAGACATTAGATGATATGCTAAAAGCCTGTGTGATGGACTTTAAAGGAAATTGGGATGATCACCTACCGTTAGTAGAGTTCGGCTACAACAACAGTTACCACGCTAGTACTGGCATGCCGTCTTATGAAGTGTTATACGATAGAAAGTGCAGAACTCCACTTTTTTGGGATGAAGTTGGCGAAAGACAATTACTAGGGCCAGAATTGGTACAATGGCAATGTGAGAAATAGTCAAAGTGATCCGAAACACATTGGGTAGCAACTCAAGATGAGCGGAAGAAATCTGTTGATCCACATCGTAAAAATATCGAATTTGAATAAGATAGTTATGTTTTCTTGAAGTTCTCTCCTTGGAAGGGAAAGATCAGGTTCAGAAAGAAAGGGAAATTGAGCCCAAGATTCATTGGACCATTTGAAGTATTGAGAAGAATCGGAGAAGTTGCGTACGAGGTAGCCCTACCTCTAGCACTCGAGAATGTCCATAACGTCTTCCATGTTTCTGTTTTACGACCCTACAAACCCGAGTACAAGCATGTAATTGAATACGAACCCCTACATTTTGAAAAAGACTTATCTTACGAAGAAATTCCTTTTCAAATTATCGACAGAAAAGAACAAGTTCTCAGAAAATAAAGTAATACCTTCTGTTAAGGTAATTTAGAGGAATCACAACGCTGAAGAAGCTACGTGGGAACTCGAAGAGAATATGATGAAGAATTACCCTCATTTATTTACTTAATTATGCATAAGCAATTACGGGGATGTAAATCTTTGTAAGGGGGGAGAATGTAGCGAATTCGAATTTATTGAGTCGTGATTACGGGGACGAGAATCCTTTTAAGGGGAAAAGATGTGACGAACGAGATTTTTGTAATTTAATTCTTAATATTTATTGAATTAAATAAATATTTTTGATGATTTAATTATTAGATTAAATAATTAATTGATGCAAATGTGATTAATTAATTTAATTATATGTGTTAAATTTATTAAATTAATGTGGAGAATATTTATTATTCAAGTATGTAATTATGTAAGCTTATTGAATTAAAAGAAATATTTAATAAGCCTAATGTTATTTAATTAATGTAATAATTAATTGGAGATTTAATAATTTGATATAATTAATTAATGAGAAAACTAATTATGTGACTGTGAATTTATGAGAAATTATTATAATTATTTTATATTAAATTAAATAATATAACTGAGCTATTGTATAATTGGGTGTGACATGAATTAAACTATATTATAGAGGTTTTATTAAATTAAAGGGTTTTGTAATCTATTCTTGCTAAGCCAAACAAGACCCTAGGGTGAGTTATCAGCAGTTAACCCATGATTGAGGGCGGGCCAACCACCACTCGCTTCGATTTATTTAATTATTCAACGTCTTCCCTTCCTTTCTTTTCTTATTATTCTAAGTCTAGAAAATTATCACAGAGATAAAACTTTCAGAGAGAAATTGTGAGTTTGTGAAGGAGATTGAGAGTAAGGAGTCTAAGCCTACTAATTTATACTCTACATGGTAATCTTTTCCTTCCCAATTTCTATTTTACGTTGTTAAGTTTCATGAATATGAGTTTCATAGTTTTGATTTAAACCTCTATAATTGGGATAGTAGTAATGATTATGGGTTGTATATGTGTTATTTCATATTAAATCGTATTTGATTATATATTTATTATGTAGACCATATCATCAAATTCATGACAACATGTCGTATATGATTGCTGCAAAATTACAGAGTTTGGGTTATGGCCATATGGCCTTATACGTGATTTTAGTATGTCAAACGTAAATGTTTTCGTAAAATTTACACTCTTATTTTATTATGCATGTTGATACGAAGAGACCAAACTTTAAACGAACGGATTCGGTGTTATACTGAATCTGTAGTGTTAATTTTCATGTATTGTTTTCAAAACCTTCAAGAACATCAAGAACAGTGAAAATTGCATGCTTTAATTTTGTATTTAAGTGTTTAAATTGGTTAAAGTCACTCTATAAATGTTGGGTAATGATTATGTCTGAATTATATCATGTGGGTATGTCTAAATACGAGTAGAAAATAAGAAATTGGTAGAAATTGGCATGTTCTGTGATTTTTCATGAATCGCCATTTCTAGCCAATCGGTACACATTAAAGATTGACCTATGCCAAATTTATTTTCCTCGCTGGCCGCAATATGTCTCGAAATTGCGGTATGCAACTGACCGCTAAAGTTAAGAGTCCTACCCCATCATGTGTAACAAGCCATGAATGACAGTATTGAAAGTATCGGTGGTAGAAATACCACTTCACTCTCTGAAAGTTCAGGAATGAATTATTTTCAAAATGTTAAGTCTAGCAATGTGTTAGTAACTTAATGTAATGAACATAGAAATATGTTAGAAGTATAATAAGATGATAAAATAGATGTTTAACATGTAAATAACATAATTGCATGTGGATTGATTATTGAATACATAATTAACTTGTTATTTATGAAGTGTAATTTATGTGACAATGAATGTGATAATTTGACTAAGTATAGTCATAATTTGAGTTAGACAAAAGAATGAACGGTTGATGATTAGTTAAGTTATAATTAACTGGTATTGTGAATGTAAATGGTATGTAGGATTTAATTCAAGGAACGTGTTTTATTAACGTATAATCTACGCACGAGGCAAGTTTCCTACCCCTACTTGTTATCATTGTTCAAGTTTATTATTTACCTTGAGTATATCCTCATTACTATTATTCAAGTTCGAATTGTTATATTAAAGATTTATTATCCTTTCAAAATATGAAATTGTTATACAATATTTGTTCTATTGTATACCTCTTGAGATTATCATTCAATTTTAATATCATTATTGTTGAACCTTGTTAGACTAGTGAACCTTATTGATTCGACTATTCCATAGTTGATGAACGTTCTGAATTTCAGAACCTGTATTGAATTATCCAAACCAAACTTCCTTTGGTGTAGACTCGAATGTCAAACTGAGATGAACAACCCTGCAAAGGGATTTACTTATGCGTTAGCGTTAAGATATTGTGCACAGTATGGTACTAAGGGCTGATCCCCCTAAGTACGAGTAGAAAGGTCCATAGTCTTATAACTGTTAAAGGTTTCAAGTATAACCCTTGATAACCTAGGACATAGTTCAAGGTCTTATGACCCTCAGAAATCTTTTGATTCTTGTTATTCATTCTTGATTCAGAAGTTAAGCTTTTATTTTAGAAGTTATTATTTCTCTCGCATGTTATTATTCATTGTTATATTGTTATACTTATGGGAAATCGTGCTCACTCTTGCGTAATAATAACATTGCAGTTAAGAACGAAAGAGCAGACGAACCTTCCACTAGTAAAGGCAAGGGCAAGCTTAGCAAGTAATGAAGACTGATTATTTATGTGATGTAATTAAAATTGATGTTACTTAAGACTTATTGTTTATATTTCCGCACAGATGTTTAAGGTTAGTTTAACCTGGGATTGTATTATTATTCGTATGTTGTAACCCTTAATGGGAAGATTTTATTTCTATCTATTGCATGGTTTGCATTTATTATGGGTAGATAGATAGATGATATTTGTACAGTGAACAGCAAATCCTGTGGAATTGTAGTACCCAGATTTGGAGGTGTTACAGATAACCTTTCTCATAATCCTTCAGTTGTCTTGATGCATAGGCAATAACTTTGTCGTTCTACATAAGAACACATCCCAATCCTTTGTGTGAGGCATCACTATACACCACAAAATTTTCTGTATTATCCGGCAGGGTTAACACAGGTGCCATACTTAGCTTCTTCTTCAAATCATGGAAGCTCTCCTCACATTTCTTTGTCCAAACGAATTTCACAGCTTTCCGCGTCAAATTTTTTAACGGAGTGGCTATCTTGGAAAATTCTAGAATGAATCTTCTATAATAATCGGTCAGTCCCAAGAAACTCCTCACCTCCGAAGGTGTCCTTGGTTCTTCCCAGTTTATTACAGCTTCCACTTTCGATGGATCCACTGAAATCCCATCTTTGTCAATCACATGACCCAAAAATTGTACACGATCGAGCCAAAATTCGCACTTAGAGAATTTCGCGTACAACTTTTCCTTTCTTAGTGTCTCCAATGTTAAACGTAAATGTTCCACGTGTTCTTCTTGAGTTTTGGAATACACCAGAATGTCATCGATAAATACCAGAATGGTTTAAATACCATGTTCATCAAATCCATGAACGCAGCAGGGGCATTTGTTAAGCCAAAAGACATCACCAGAAACTCGTAATGTCCATACCAAGTTCTAAATTCCGTTCTAGGTATATCCTCCTTTCTTACCTTCAATTGGTGATACCCACTTCTCAAATCTATTTTTGAGAAGTACTTAGAACCCTTCAATTGGTCAAATAAATCATCTATTCTAGGCAACAGATACATATTCTTAATAGTGACTTTGTTTAACTCCCTATAATTAATGTAGAGACGCGTTGATCCGTCCGTCTTCTTCACGAATAATATTGGCACTCCCCGCGGTGATACACTTGGTTGAATATATTTCTTGTCCAGTAGCTCTTGCAATTACACCATCAGTTCCTTCATTTCTACCGGAGCCATTCTGTACGGGGCCTTCGATATCGATGTAGTTCCTAGCGCTAAGTCGATTACAAAATCAATCTCTCTGTCAGGCGGAAGTCCCGGTAAATCCTCAAAATATATCTCTCGAATTCAGTAACCACCGGTATCTCCTCCGGGCCACACCCTTTTACGAGTATCGACTATGTAAGCCAAATAACCCACACAGCCTTTACATAACAACTTCTTGGCCTGCATAATCGTCAGACATTTCATTTGTCTAGGAGATTTGCTACCACAGAAAACAACCTTTGACAGAGTCATAAGGTTTACACACTTCTTGTAGCAATCAATTACTGCTCCATATTTGAACAACCAATCCATTCCCAAAATAACATCAAATTCTCCAAGTCTAATTGGGGTTAAATCTACCATCGGGATATTCCCTTTAATGTTCGCCCTATATTTCTTGTATACGAACCTAACATGAATCACTTCCCTATTCACAATTTCTATGTTCAAAGGGAAATTCAGTTCTTCTCTAGGCAATTTTAACCTCTTAGCAAATTCATCAGATATAAATGAGCAAGTAGCACCCGAATCAAATAATACATAAGCATTAATATCGTTGATTGGGATAATATCTGACACAACATCTTTTGATTGCACAGCATCCTGTACAGTTATGTTGAATGTTCTGGCTGTGGGTTTGTTTGATGTTGTAGGTCCAGTAATGGCCCATGTTCCTCCACTGCTACCTCCCTTGCTTCTTGTTGTTTCTCTAACCTTCTTCTGAGGGCATTCACGAGCAAAGTGATCCTTGGATCCGCACGTGAAACAGACATTCTTCTTGGGTCGGGTGCAATTTGGGGCCATATGACCTTCCTGGCCACAGTTGAAACATGCATGTTTCCCCATTAAGCACACCCCCTTATGAAACCTCCCGCATGTAACACATGCTTCAAACTTCCTAAATTGATGGTTACCCTGCTGGTTTCCAGTACCCCCATTTCTGTTCCACTTCCTCTTCAAATTGTTGTTGTTGTTGTTGTTGCCATTTCCATTGCCTCCGCTACCATTCTTCACTTCCCCCTCATTCTTCTTCTTCTTATGTTCTTGATTGAATTTTGTAACTGCCTCGCCTCCACGTTCAGCGAGAACTACCTTCTCCATCACTGCTACAAACGTCTTCAACTGGAACAGGGAAAACCTACTATACTGACCAGGGGCTTCAAATTCCTGTTCAAATCTCTTCTCCTTACGCTCACAATGCATCTTTGACACGATATGGCGCAAACCTCACCAATTCGTTGAATTTCGCGTCATACTCAGACCGTCATCGTTCCCTGCTTTAGTTCCAAAAACTGAACCTCTAACTGACTCTTCGAACTCTCTGGGAAATAGGTCTCGAAGAATAATTCCTTGAACCTATCCCAGGTCATCACTCTTGGTCCTTCCCGGGTTTTATTGGCCTGCCACCAATAACTAGCATTTTCTTTCAACATGAACATTGCAAAAGCAGTCTTTTGTTCATCCCCTACCCTAGCGACTTTAAACACCTTCTCAATTTCCATAATCCAGGTCTATGCCTCGACCGGATTCATGGACCCACAGAAATTTAGGTATTCCAACCGCCTTGAAATCCTTAAACGTTGTGCCTTGGTTCTAATGTTGATTCTGCAACGCTCCTGTTAGTAACGTTACTAGTTGTTGGACGGGATTATCTTCAACATCATTATTGTTAGTTCTCTCATTAGTTCTCTTTCGGGGTGGTTCACGTCTGAGAGACATTTTCTGTTAAAAAACATCTATTAGACTATTACTCAACTTCTTTAAGTATTTGCTAATTACTTGCCTCCATAAAAGAAATAACCACATAACACATAAAACTTTGAATAAAATAATAACTTTTATTTATTCAACATTACTTCAAAAAACATAAAAAATAATAGCATCATTGCTATTTACATTCCTTCCCTGAACTACAAAAGTTACAGGATAACATCATCATTCTCATATACAATGGTTACTTAACACTAGGGATTTACACATTATTTAACACTTATTACGTGCATAACAGGCACAGATCCTGTGATGATCTATTAAGATACTCCGTAGACTTTGGACGCTCTTCTTCCATAACTCGGAACATTGTTCAGCGATCTAACACGTATGATGGCAGAGTCTCGAACTGAATTGGATAACCCATGACCCGATCTTTAGCTCGATTGATCAAGGTATTGAATACTTTATCCATCTCTTCCATCTTCATCCTCTTTGCTTGTGCGTCCCTTACTGCTCTTCCAGTTCGTTGATAAGCTTCCTCGTATGCGTCTTCAGCTCTCACCCTCTTGGTAGCTTCTTCCTTCAGCTTGTTCTTCAATTCCACGACCATCTCGATCAGTTGTTCCTTCTCTCCTTCAGTCTGCATCAGCTTCTCTTCAACGTTAGTTAGACGTTCATCTCGATCCTGGATATCGTCGTCCTTCTATTTCATTGCAGTCTGTTGTTCAGGTACTATCTCCTGCAACTCCTCAACTGTGTCCTGAAGTTCCACGTTACGGTCGTAGACTTCATCATACATACTATCGAGGTTAGTGTAGTCTCCTCCTCCTCGTCCTCATCATCCTCGTTCTTTTGTGGCTGCTCAACGGGATCCTCCTCATCTGTCTCCTCATCATCATCCTCATCTTCAACCCTTTGTGACCAATCAGGCCGACTCTCCGTGTGGCGATGAGTTGTTCCCAAACAACCTGAATGTGTTGAGGCTCCTCCTCTATAGGCATCTGAGGTCCTTCCTCTCTATCCTGACTGGATTCTCCGACATTAGTCATCCTGACAACAAAGTTTTAAAGTTTTAATTATTAATCATTCTACTCGACACACACGAGCACATAAGTTATAAACACATAAGCACATAAGTGTGTTATTACTTCTTCCTTAAAACTCGATAAGAGTTATCTGCACTATCTTTTCAAAGGTTAATTCCTAAGACTTTTCCCCCACCTAAGGTTCATAACCTAAAGCTTTGATACCAACTTGTGACACCCCCAAATCCCGGTACGTCATTACCTCAAGATTTGGTGTTCACTGAATCAAAACATTCATATCTAACTACCCAATCATAATATAATTGAATAAATAAACACCTTATACTGAGATTACATTAAATAAAATCTCCTGGGTTATCTAACCTTTACAAAAATCATTCATGCGGAAAATTAAATAAACTTCATTACAATCTTTAAACCAAAGTCTGACAATAAGACTATCAAAACTATTACAAGTCTTCAGTACTTGTTTATCTTTCCCTTTCCCTTACTGGTGCTAGGTATGTCACCCTTTTCAGCTTTAGCTGTAAGAAATTTTACAAGCAAGAGTGAGAAAACAAGGCTCACTTGGAATAACAATAAATAAAACTTTAACCTTTACATCACTTACCAAATACTAGGCTTAATAGAACTGAACAATATGTTTTATTAACATTCCATAAATCATAACATTCACCGAGGGTCTAATGACCACGAACCATGTCCATAGTTATAAGTAATCTTTCAACTTTAACTTTAATAGTCATACGACTATAAGGACTCAAAGGTACTTAGGGGGGTCAATCCTTCGTACATGTATTGTATACAAACATTTTAGCACAAAGTATAAAACTAGGTGCAACCCCTAAAAATAGGGTTGTTCATCTCAGTATTTAGACTACAAGTCCGCACCAAAGTCCGTTTGGTTTGGATACACTTCAAGGTAATTTGGAGTTCAACGGACATCAACTTAGGATTAGTTGAATAAAAGATAATAACACTGTGTTATTGAATGATCATAACTGAATAAACATTTCGTTCTAAGTTCATGCTTTAGGAATAATCTAATATCATAACAATTGAATAATCTATCATACCTTGCTTTGAACAACATTAAGCTAAGGTTACATCTTATAATTTAATATCAAGCATGCATAACAACAATAATTTGAACGATAAACTGATTCAACAGAATAAAGGTACTTGCATGCTAATATAACAAGTTTAGAGTTAGGAAAAACTTGCATAATCATAATAACTATCTCGACGAAAGTGTGGAGATGGGAAGCTTGTATCATCATGAATAACTAGAAACAATTAAGTTTCTTAATGAAAATACTTTACTCAATAAAGTATAGAAATATGAAATTTGCATAACGACGATTTAGAATTAGAAACACTTGCTCAACTATTAACAAAGTAGAGTTAAAGAACTTGCTCAATTATAAAAATAGAGTTAAAGAACTTGCCTTGCTCGTAGATTAAATCGTTATAATCCAAATCACAATATCCTATATACATGTGTTATCATAACCTTATCAATCATTATCAATTCTACATCACGTATGGTTTAAATGTCTAACCATGTAATCAATTTATATTCCTAAACGTTAATAAACTCGTTAGGTATTAACACCATGTTCGTTCAACACCTTACAATACTATAATAACAGAATTATTTGGTCATATAGTATTACAACTAAAAATTTTAGACTTTTGTGCGAGACAAAAGTTATTTTAGAACATTCTGCTAAGCGGCGCCGCGACGCCACAATTTGAACTGTGGGGCATCTTTGAGGTGGCGCTTGGTATGAAAATATATATAGGACTCGTGATTGCGGTAAGCGAGGTCCTAACTTGACATTGACTTGGCCTACTGGCACAAGTCCGGCTTCTGAGCGATTTTGGCACTAAGGCGTGAGATTTGACGCTGGAGCGTGGATTTTGGCGATGGGGCGCCGAAACTCACAAAAACCAAACCAGAAGAACAGAACAAAGAATTTTCTGTCCATTCAACACTGCTAACATTTAAATTAACATGTATAACTTCACATAAATTACCCATAAACGTTAACAATCATCTATAAACCAATTATCAACAATTTGAACAACGATTTTAGAAAACTTAATTCTTTGAAAACACTGTTTTAAACCAAAACTCCATTGTTGATATTTCTTAATACAGTGACTATAATTCCATGTTTATAACCAAATTATTTCCTTTGAAATATAAGCATACCAACATATAAACCAATTAACATGCATAGTTCAATTTCTCAATTAGCATACACTAATTTTGATATTTCTACAAAACATACGTTCATACATGAATTTTTACTGTATAAACCAATTTCCTTCCTTTATCATGTAATTAGCATACAATCTTATATACATGTTAAACATACAATCACCTATCAATATATGCTAGTATAACAATTACTAAAATATAGTTTACAAGAATTTTGTAAAAAACCTTAAACACAGTGAAGTTGAAGAACAAAGAGACGTTAGGAATCATAAAACCATATATATATATATATATATATGTGTGTGTGTGTGTGTGTGTGTGTGTGTGTGTGTGTGTGTGTGTGTGTGTGTACTTATATTAAGGTTAGAGAAACATACCTTTTCTTTGCTTAGACTATCTTTGTTAATCACTGATACTTTCTCTCTCTCAGGTTCTCTCTCAAACTCTCTTCTTTTCTTCTCTCAATCTAGCAGATAACTCAAAGTGTAAAAATGATAGCTAAGACAAATAACATTATACGTATACTAAAAATAAAACCAACGCACGCTTTATTTTTCAAACGTTTGGAAACTGATGACTGTATTAAACATACCAATAAGTTTATCAGTTACCAAATATATATATATATATATATATATATTATTTATATTTTATTTATTTTATTAATAATTTAAATTCAAAAGAAACTAAAATCCATAAGGCTTTGTTTGGCAAACTATTTAAAAATTAAAGGATTAATATACTTAAACCTTGTTTGGCAAAACTAAATTAGAATTACTTTAATTTATTTTAATAACTATTTATAACATAGCTATTTGTCATACTTTATTTAATAACAATTTATTAAATAATTCACTTAATCACATAATTCAATCCACATAACACATTATATATTTAACAACTAAATAATTAACTAAATCAAATCAATCAAATTGAATACTTATTTATCCAATAATAAACACAACCAATAAATATTTATATAAATCAATAAATATTTATAATTTACATTTAAAAAAACTGGAATGTTACAGCCAGTGGTAGTGGCAGTATGCCAAAAAGGAAGAATTGTAACTCCGGGAATACTGGAGTGGGACAAAGGGATCCTAAGCGTAGGATCGAAGCGTGTAAGACATGTGGAAAGACTCATCTAGGAGTCTGTCTGAAGGGAAAATTGGTTTGTTATAATTGTGGATAGGAGAGTCATAAATCACCCAATTGTCCTAATCCTAAGAAAAACATGGTTGTTTTGTATGTGGGCCATTGGACCACATGGCAAGAAATTGCCCAAAAGAGGGGTCGGAGGAAAGTAAGAGTGCTAGTAATGGTAATTTAGCCATTACTGGACCACCATCGTCGGGTAGACCTATGGCTCGTACTTTTAATATGACTGTCCAAGATGCGGTCGTATCATCAGATTGAGTAGCAGGTATCATTCCAGTCAATACAATGAATGCTTATGTGTTGTTTGATTGGAGTGATACTTTTCTTTTATAACATGTGAATGTTCTAACTGATTAAGTTCATTCCCAAAAGAATTATAAATACCTTTAAACGTTAGGGTAGAGAATGAGGAAATAACTTCCGTTGAACATATTCATGGGAATTATTTCATGGATAAAGAAGGTAAGCAAGTATCGGTAGATAAGTATCGATAAAGTTGAGAGAATTTGAACTAATTCTGTGACAACCCAAAAATTTATAAAATCTTGAATGATTAGAATAAATGTTAAAGAATAAAACCTAGAAGAGAATTTGAGGATTTATTTAAAATTTTTAAGAAGAACCTATATGGTTTCTTAATTGAATGAGAATAAAGAAATATGGGTTACAAAATTCCAACACCCTAGAAATGAATTGATATGTATTTGAATGAATATCAAGAATAAGGTATTATGATACCTGTAAAATTTGATGTGAATTGAATAGTGTAAGAAATGTTATATTAATACAAGTGGAATTTTATTAACGAAATAAGATTTCACAAGAAGAAAAGCTATGAGGTTAAACGAAAAATGAGTATATGTATAGAAATATATATATACTTAGTAAGGTGCTATATGTATTTTAGCAAAAAGGAATGATGAATTAAGTTAGTGATATAAGGATCAAGATAAAACTATGTTAGTATTTAACATAGCTTAAATGTGGGCCTTGATTGGCAAATAAGAAGATAAATAAGTTTAAATTTATTAGCTAATATGATTACCAATAAAAATGGCGTAAGATAAAACTCAAAATTTGAGTTAGAGAAAGAATTTTGAAGCACAAACTGCTCGGTTGCGTCCGGAACGTCAAGTTTAGTCAGAAAGGACAATTAACACAAAATGTGTAAGGGTTGACTTTTTGGTCAAAGTCAACAGTTGACTTTTATAGAAAAATGTCAAAATTGGAGTTAGAAGTGAAATATGTTATGATTATATGAATTATGTATATGATTAAATAAATATACATTATATAATGTGAATACATTTATTTTGTATATAAAAATGAATTAAGAATTAAATTATGTAACCTAATATATATATTAGGTGTGTTAATTAAATAACCTAAGAGGTTATAATATGGGAGAATATTAGTATATAAATATATATACTAACATTAAGAGATTTATTTTATACATCTCAGTTAATTAATTTTATAACCTAATTATAACAACTCTAATTGGGTTAAGGAAATAAATGTGCATATGTTATAATTGAGGAAATGAAAACCCTAATTAAATAATTAGGGAATGGTAATATTAAGAGTGTTGGAATTTTGATATTTTGTTATGGCCCAAAGAAATTAAATTAAAAGTCCAAAGAGATTAAATATGGTGGCCCAAGAGTTAGCTCAATCAATAAATTTAAAAAACCCAAACCATTAAAGGAATGACCCAACATTTAGCCCAATTTTTTACCCCAAGTGGTGAGGGACTTGTTAGTCATTTGATTTAAGTAAGATTGGTAAATAAAAAATAAAGCAAATTTGGACATTAAAAGGGGGGGACTATCCGGCCATACAAGAGGGAGGAGAGATTCATGTATGTAATAAAAGTTACCTACTCCTACCAAACATATACAACCTCCTCTTACTTGTCACTTATTTATTTAACCAACACTTATGCTCAATTTTGCAAGCAATCTTATAATAATGATTGAGTGGAAGAGAGAAGAGCTAGAGATATTGGAAGAAGTTAATAGATATACATAATATATCTATACACATTTTACTAACAATAACTAAAATCTATTATTTTCTCTCTCTTCTCTTTTATTTCATTTCCATATTTGCTAGTAAAATAAACCAAATAGAGAGAGAGAATAGAGGCTTCAGCAACCATAGAGGGGGAGGAGGGAGAGTTTTCATCAAATTCTCCTAACTCCATTACTATCTTGGGAAGAAGAATAAGAAAAGGGAGCATGAAAAAGATCAAAGTTGTAAATACCTTTTGTTATGTAATTTTTGATTATTATAAATCAAATCTTGAAACTATGTTTCTAAATTTAAAAACCATGAATATACTTGTTATTGAGTGTTTCATGTTTAGATATACCCATATTGGGTGTTATTTTAGTTAGAAATCAAAAATAAAGAAAAGTGATTTTTCTAGTTTATGAGCCCTAAAATTTCTATGTACTTTGGATTTTCACCGTTTTTGATCTACACCTTCTTTTTGTGATCCGTCAAAGAGAGGAGCTAGATATGTAAGTTAACTACAAAACTCAAGTGGTAGCACTCAAAAATGTTGAGTACACAATCCATAATGACTGATTTAGCAAAAATAGTTTTGTGTCTTTTAAGGAAAAATAGATTGTTTTGGACAGTCAAGGGTAGGGACAATTTCATCATTTTTTTGACATTCCAAAATTCTGGAAAACTTTGGGAGGATAAAATGATAAGTTTTCTAACATCTCCTAATAGAATCACTGAAAAAGGAGTTGTAGATTTCCGTATGGAATATTTTTAACAAAGTACGAAAAACATGTTTTTCCAAATTTGCTACTGCCAAGTACTTTCCAGGGGCTGTTTCGGAAACTTAATTTGTGATAAAATTTCTGGACTTTTGGGACATGAAAATATATGGTATTAACTACCTACTGTCCAAAAATGAGCTCATTCCGACTTAAAATGACCAAGTTATTACCATTTCAATTTTTGTGATATTTTGATGAAAACGGCTATAACCGGAGTTCTATAACTTCGATGGCCACGGAATTTAAACTGGAATGTCACGTTAACACGTATAAGATTGTGTCAAGAGATGGGAATTTCTGGAGTTGAGCATGATAGGGCTAATTTTTTAAGATACACACTAAAAATGATTTTTGGAAAATACTAAAGGAAGTTGAAAAATTATGGAATAAATACTTTTTATGTATGAAATATATGTATATATGTTTGGACAAAAGATAGAAAAATAATAAGTTGTTTTAGTATTTTCGTGAAAAGGATATGGAATGTAGCTTGCGGGATTGAAAAATCTTATGAATCCAGCTTGCTGGATTGGAAAGAAGTTTACTGAATAAAAGGATTTAGAATCTAGTTTGCTGGATTGATGGAGTTGTGAATCTAGGCTTGCTGGATTGTAATCTAGTTGCTAGATTTGGAATCTAGTCTGCTGGATTGGCAATTTGGTTGCTAGATTTAGAATCCAGGTTGCTGGATTAGTATTTAATTATTAGATGTTAAAGAATAACTTATGAAATGAAAAAGCGAGTGTTAAATCATAATGTATATGATATAGTGATTAAAGAATTATCAAAGAATGATAATAATACTGATGTGTTAAGATGTTATCTAATATTTGATTAAGTGTTAGATAATCTATTGATAAAGTAATTGTATTATGATACAAAGTAGAATATGCTGACTAAAAGACCAATCTTATTAATGATAGGTCTTACAAAAGAAGTTAACTTAAATTGCGTAGCAGTAGTCAATAAATCAGGAAAGTTTCCTAACTCAACCTTGAGTTATATTTTCAAAGCATGTTAGTGAATAATTATTGTTGATTATTCACATCTATACTGATTATTGATTCACACTTAGTGCATGTTGCATATGTTTATCAGGTATGAAAGGCTGATCACCTTCATTACCATCTGCTCCAGTTGAATTATTTGTATTCATTATTGACAATAATTCTTGTCATCCTGATCATTCAGTTATAAAATTTGATTCCTGCTAGTTCTCAATTAGTATATTGTTGAACGTAGCCAACTTTTTGTTCAAATCTTTCAATCATGATATATCCTCAATTAAATTTAAACTTGCTGGGCAAATTTGTTGCTCACCCTTGCTATATCATGATAAAAAATTTTAGATTTAAGAGGAAAGCTCGAGTAAAGACAAAAGTAAAGGGAAAGTGCAAGATTAAATTATGGTGATGTTAGATTTATTAAATTTTCTGACAAAAATAGTATTGTAAATGTGACGCCCCCAAAATAGGTATCATCACCCATCTTGAGTTGCCAAATACATGGTACAAAATTCAAATACAATTTAATAATACAATTGTCGTGTAAAATACGACAAAACATAAATTGAGAGTTTTAATACGAATATTGTCTTCTAGACAATATTCAACTCAAATGGAGTCCTCAATACATTAATTATCATACTATTTCATAGAATAGTGAGGACTACTAATGCTATCATCTGGACAGTCACTCCGTTCCCCGACTAGTTCCGGCTACGTTCTCATTTCCTGAAGAGAACAATGAAAGCAAAAGGGTGAGCTCAACTAGCCCATTCAGAAATATTATGACTAAGTTAATGCAGAAAAAATTATCGTTAGCCTTCAATAGTGTTAAACTAATAAAATATAATAAACATCAAGTTTAACTGTAGCGGAACAAGCAATCCATTAGAAGAGTCAAGTAGAGTATAAAATCTACTATCTTCTATGATTTAAAAGGTTTTTCATCACTTTTATCGCTGAGACTCAGCTTAATAAATAATCCACATCATCGAATCACCCTTGCACTACGGCCAAGGATATTCTTAAGTATCACGACCACAAATTATCCATGCACTACGGGCCAAGGATATTCGTGTTTTCACCAATGGTCATGATCATGCCAACAACTGTCCATCAATGCGCTACAGGCCAATGAGGACTTTTACAACATCATTTGTAACATTATGGTCATGATTATACCGAATAATCCCTAGTCATAATCATATCAAGTCCATCTATGCACTACAGGCCACATATGACTTTCAACATATTATAAACATGAGGATGATGGCAATGATATAAGAATTCAATAAAACAAGTTCAAGGATAAATTTTTAAAGATTTATAATTTAATTTATCAAGAAATCAATAACGTCCAAATTGTCAACATGATACTGCTTTGTGGAGTAAAATTCAAGAATAATATTGTACCAAAAATAATTTGGACCGAAAACAAATCAATTTTTATTATGAATAGTACCCCGGGTGAATAGTACTCAAATGAATAGTACCCCATGAATAGTACTTTGAGAATAGTAACCCCGTGAATAGTACTCCGACATGAAAAAGTTAAAACTTATCAAGAATGCTCCGAATAATATTTCCATGAAAAGATACTGGATGAAGCGCAAATATCAAGGATATTCTACTAATTTCATGGAGTTTAGAAGCCAAAACTTTAACAAAACGAGTATATAATTCGAAATGTGAAACGAAATAATATTACTTACGTACTACATAGTATGGAAGAAAATATTATTTCAAGCGAATATTGAACAAAAATAACATTCCTTACCTTGAAAAGAAGAGTATTCGAACTGTTATACCGGAAATATTCTTGAAGAAAACTTTCATTATTTTCTACGCTCAAAGCTTTCTAAAACTCAAAAGAAATACGCTCAATATTATAGAAGAAGAATTCTCTGATTCTGGTATGATTTTCAATTCTAACTAAGCATCTTATTTATAGGAGAATGGAAGGATACTATTTAGGAAAAATCACGGATGCACAATGTATAAATTTGAACGAAGTTCATGAAGGGTTTCGACATAGAAACACACAGCGGAAATAGAACAATTTAAAGAAATTTTGAAACCCTAAATATGATCCATCCGAAAAATAATTAATTCAGTGGTTAGAAGTTATATCAATTAAGAAAGCTAGAAATGATGCGGTCGAATCTCCAACGTAATTCAAACGAACTGCATCTCTACGGTATCCACATGAACGCTCCGCTGTGAACCGTCGTACGATCTGCAGTAAAAGGAATTGTGGTAATAGCCACCAAGGATGAGGATTTTCAGAACTATTTCTCTCTAGTCTCTCTCTAAGAGCGACTAGGGTTTTAGTTAATGAAAAAAATCCCTAAATGGCTGCTACATATCATATATATAGCGATTAAAAAAGAATTAATCAAAACCTAATTTAATAAAATCCAAATTTATATATATATATATATATATATATATATATAGTTTCCGGAGGCACAATATTTATCAAGAAATGGTGGGGTTGAATATATATTTTAAAATTCTTTTCGATTTAACTTGTTAGTTGATAATGATTAAAACTCAACAGAATTAATACTTATTTTAATCTCCCTTAAGATAGTGAGTTAATGAGAGTGAGGCAGTTATATCAGTTGTGGCAGATATGGCAGTTATAGCAAGAATGTAATAGACATAGTCGTTTTAAGTGGTTCAGAGCACTTAAAGCTCCTAGTCCACTCTTCTACTCCTCGAGTAGGAAATCCACTAAGGATGTCTTACACACTTTCTGAATCACACAGATTCCTTCTAGACCAGTAGTCTAGGAACTTCTTAGTTCACTCTTGAACTCTTCAAGTCCAGCAGACTTGGCTCTTCATAGTTCACTTAGAACTCTTCTAGTCCTTCTGACTTGGAACTCTTACTTCAGTTGATTGGTAGTTGTTGAGTTCTTGATTGTTGCTACTCAGTTGCTGTTAAGCACTTGTTCGAAAGAACTGAGTAGTTGGGCAAGCTTTCTCTTTTTCTCAGATCGTAGAGTTGAGCGTCGAGTGTTCTTGTCTGTTTTGTTCACACATGTTCTGCATATATAAGTTTCTTGAAATCAATCTGTTGAAGCCTTTTGTTGAAGCATTAAATGCGTTTGACATTTCGGAGCTTTGATGGAGATTTTTCTGCACACCTTCTGATTTGCATTCTGGCCCACCGACACAACAACTTGCTTTCTCACCTAACACCTAAAAAGGTGTTTTCCTCTGTCCTATGGTCCTTTCCTTAGCTTCTTCAATACGTTTCTTTCATTGTATACTAAGGATATCTTTTATATCGTTGGGACTGATGAGGACTTCAACATTCAAAACCCATTCCACATTTGTTGGAATTTGTCTCCTAACAAAAGGTAGGGCTCGATGCTTCTGACATATTACAGATGATACTCTATGATCCAGATCGTGATGTCTTGTCACCTTGGGGCTTAGTATAATGTTATCGAACAAGAGCACTACGATTTTTCTTAAAGACTTTCACACTACAATATTCACTGGCTTGTGTTTGCAAGCTCTACGTTTCTAAGAGCACACTACGATCTCTGAGTTGGATCGGCAAACGTTGAGACCACTCTACGATTTTCGAAGAGGTCCTTCAAGGAAGGCACACTACGATCCTTGATGCTTTACATTTCTGCCTTGGCCTCCGTAATATTGATAAGCTTGATATACTACGATCTCTTCGAAGCCTATCTATTTCACTTCAAGATGTAGATAAACCTAACAACTTTGTTCTATCACTAAGTCCTTGTAGATATATTTCTCTAAGTACTTTACATATAATCATGAGTGTTTACTTTAAACATCAAATCAAAATATGCACTCTCCCAATAATCGCCCCCTATTTGATGTTGACATAAACAATGAGATTTTGTTGTCATGATTATCAGTTTCTAGATGCATTTGTAGGAAAGTAAATATGACTTAGTATTTCAGTGAGCAGCTAAAATTTCTAGAGAATAAGCATGAATTTATTGATGTTCAAAGAATATTACAATTTAGCTTTACATCAATAATAATTTAAATTTTAACTTATATCTCTATTTCTTTGATCTTTTGCGAGGAGGATTGGCATACTCCTCAGCCCTTCTTTTCCTACTTGTTTCATCTCTCATGGCTAGATCTTCCAGCTCACTTGGGCTTAGCCTAGGATTGTGATCATGCCTATTCATGAATGCATGATCTCCATTTGGCATTCTGAGGTCTGTGGTGGTCACACTGTGTGAGCTGGTAGCTGGCCCTAGACTCCTTATAGGTTGAGCCATTAAGACTTCCCGCTGATCAGATCGTTGAGTCTGATGGCCAGAACGTGGAGTCTGTTGGTGAGTCGGCCTTGCAGGAGGACTCCTTGAGGATTGATTGTGGAATTTTCCTCTGTCTTTGCCCTTGCCTTGGTCTCCTTTCCTTTCATTCTCCCCCTTTATGTCTGCATTAAGGGTTCGAATGTCTTCGAAAAGGCGAGTCACTCCTTGGACGAGCTCGTTGGGTTGGCTTTGGGTTTGTGCAATGTCCTCTCGATTTTCCTTGATCAGGGCGTCAGATCGAGCTTTCCCTATTTCGGAGGACGGTTAGAACATTGTCAGTCTGCTGTCCTTGGGTGACGTAGAATTGTTGGAATTCTTTTACGGCAGTTTGCAGATTGATTATGCTTTCTAACATAAGGTTGTTCTGGGCATTTTGAGCTATTTGTAAGGCAAGAACTGCATCTCTGTGTCCTTTAGCTGCTAGAAAATGAATGTCATCCATTTCTTTTATGCTCTTAACCATTTCCATGATGATCTCCCTCAGCTTCTTTGTAAGCTCAGAGTTTAGGGTGCTTGGGAGATTATTTGCAGCACTGATCATTTTTGTCAGTCTGAGATGAATGAGTTCTGAGTGAGATTCAAGGCTATCATCGATGTCCTTGATCACTTTCTTGGATACTTTGGTCAACTCAGCTTTGGTGGGTAGATCTAAAAGTAGTTCACTGAGTTGTGGGTTTATTAAAGGTGGGGATGTTTTCTTGTATTGATCTTGCAAGGAGTAGAGGGCAAGATCAAGGTTGAAGTATTCTTTTGTGGATGAAGAGGGAATATCTGATGGAGGGGACTTTGTTTGGGTATCTGATAAGGGTGGCTCTACGATTGGAGCTTGGGACTCTACAATGGGGCTAGAGTCATCAATCATATAGATAATGGGAGTTGGGATCAATATGAAGTTAGGCACATTTGGTTCATCAGTTACAGAATTTTGGGATTCTATAACTGGGGATTGACTTGGTGGATTTAAACCTACTTCCAACCAGCTTGGAAATTCATAAAACTGGCGGAAGAAATATAGTGTATAGTGATTAACTCTGAACAGGATTGGGATATATAATACCTCATGCACCATCCTTGAGGAGGGACCATTTGTTATCAGCTTCTTGGCAAAGTTGAAGTTTCCTGGAAATCCCTGAGCTAGCACAGAGATGGTTGGATATTCTTTGAAGCTCCAAAACATGTGACTCCAGGAGTTTAGAATTTGAGCTTGATGATAGAGCATCATGGGGAGATAGGAGAACAACTGATTGTAAAGATAACTCCTATACCCATCACGGCCCACACCTATGATCTCAAGTTCATCATCATCTTTGTCTTCCTCTTCTTCTTTATCTCCTTTTGAGGATTCCACTTTGTCAATGACTTCTTTTTAATTTTCTGCCTCAGGCTCTCCCTCATTTTCTGCAGGAGCAGCTTCTCCTGTCATGGGGATATCATGAGGCTCCCCCTCAATATAATCATCCATCTGCAGGACTAATAGCTTCCCCTCAGCTGGAGCATTTTCTATCATGAGAACTTCAGGTATTTCCCCCTCAGCTTGTATATTTTCTAAGGTGAGAACTTCCGCAGTCTCCCCCTCAGCTTGAGCTATGTCCTTATGGCTTTCTTTGGATAGTTCCTTTTTAGCAGCCATCTTCTTGTCTTCCTCTTTGAGCACTCCTTCATTGACAAGGATATACTTCTTAACCAATTTTCGTCTTAGTTTTCTAGGCTGAGCCATAGCCTCAGGACTTTCTTCAGCTTCAGCTATGTCCTGTTAATCAATCAGCCCATCTGGTGCAACAACTTCCATGCTTGAGGTGTTCAGTCTGGTCTCTACGATCAGTAGAGACTCGATGATATGTTCTTCTTTAGCAGTTGTGATATGGTGGCTCTATCTTTATCTGCCTCAGCCAGCTGTTCTTTTCTCCTTAGGATTCTCAGAGTCTCAATATCAGAGGACTCTATAGGTATATCAGTAGTAGACCCTTGAGGTTCTTCTACCATCCTAGTCCTTAGCTTTCTCTTGCCCTTACTTTTTCTAATAAGGGCAATGGGTTCTCCCTTATTAATCTCTTCATCTTCTTCTTCAGTCTCTTTGACAACTGACATATTTTCTGGAATCCTTGATTTCTTTAGATCACCAGTTCTACCACTGGACTCAGACATCATACGAACATTCTGTGCTGGATTCCTTTTCCAATTTTCAAATAGTTGATGAGTCATCCGTCTGTTTGGGTTGATTGACTCTCCTTCATTGTCACCTATTTTGTCACCCATAGCAGACTGTAGAATGATGCTTATAAAATGCTCGTAGAGCATTGTTTGAGAACTCTTTGTCTTCTTTGAGTTTAGGATCCATTTTCCTATCCACTCAAGCAGTAAAGCTCCATAGTTGAGTTGTATGCCACAACTTATGGCAGTCATGAGTTTTAGTTGTACCTCATTTACAGAGTCGTGGCCGGAGCTTTTATAACATATGCACTTCCCAATAATATCGGCCAGAAATTCGTACCTTTGAGAAAACTCCTTTTTCTTGAATCCCTTGACAGTGGGGAATTTCTTGTGATGCATCTTCTTGAGGCCTTCATAAACATCAATGCCATTTATGATCGAAAACCCCTCATTTTTGAAGCCTAAGTCTAGGTTGATATCCTCAGTTTTGAGTTTGATTTCCATGTCATTGACCCTCGTGGTGATAACGTTATATTCGAATGTCCCATTTCTGTAAAACTCTTTTATCAGCTTCAGGTAGATCTAGGTGCTCGTACACAAAGCGTCTTTGACACCTGCCTTCTTTATCAATGTCAGAATCTTGTGAAATTTGGGTTCATCGGTTTTGAACTCATCAAAGCATAGTCTGTAGCCAGAGACAATGTTGGAGGCTGCCATTGATTTCTTTGCAAGGAGTATGGTTGTCTGAACTTTCTTAAGGGTTAGGGTTTCAGCTTTGTAGAGAGAGATAAGCTTTTTGAACTTCTGATTTCAAGAAGGCATTTTCATACTGTACTTGTAACTTCCCTCTCTCCATTGTGTTTAGTGGGGCAGGTGTCAAATTCTGCTTGGCTCTACGAATTTGACTGAAGAGGATTGTACTAATTTTCCCTTAGCTCCTTCTGAGCTAAAGTGTCCTTAGGGAGGACTACGATCGTTGAGGTGACCTTTGTGATTGTTGAGTCTACTTTGCATTCGTCGTGTCTGCTCAGTAATCGTCGAGTCTGAACTATGATCGTCGAGTCTGTTCAGCAATTGTCGTGTCTGAACTACGATCGCCGAGTATGTTCGGATCCTTGTGATGAGTTTTAGACTTAGCATTCTTTTAAGTTAACTCAGGAAGGGCCAACCTCTTAAGAGTGAATCAAGGGTTAGGTTTGTTCCTGAGGCACTTATTAGAGGGATTGCTTTGTTTTGAATTTTCTCATCACAGGATGCTCCCTTGTTTTGTTGATGGGGCTTCTGCCATCGTTGAGTCTTCACTACGATTGTTTGGTCTAAGCTACTATCATTGGGTCTGAGCTACGATCATTGAGTCTTAAGTTACTGCAGCTCTGCGATCTTGGACTTCCCTTGATTATGTCTAGGATTTCAATCATAGCCTTTATATCTGTATGGTTAACACATACTAGAGCATATATTTCATGGTTGTAAATTAAGCATTCCTAGCTCACTTATTAACTTGTTAAACCTGGATTCATCTAGAGGCTTTGTAAAGACATCAGCAAGTTGATTTTCAGTAGGGATATATTGTAAAGATATAATTCCATTTTACACATGATCCCTAATGAAGTGATACCTTATTTCTATATGCTTAGTTCTAGAATGCATGACAGGATTATGAGTTATTGCTATGGCACTTGTGTTATCACAGTGAATAGGTATGGATTTGAATTCAAACCCATAATTTGTTAGCTAATTTTTCATCCATAGGATCTGAGCACAAAGAATTTGCCAAAGAACAATGTATTCAAATTTTTACAATTGAAGTAGATCTTTGAGTTTTGCTTCTTGCTAAACCAGGACACAAGTCTGCTTCCTAGCAATTGACAAAGCATCTGGGTACTTTTTCTATCTATTTTGCAACTTTCGCAAAATCAAAGATCTATGTATCTTGTTAGCTCAAATGAGGACTCCTTGGGATACCAAAGCCCCAAGTGAGGTGTACCCTTGAGATACCTGAAAATCCTCTTTACAGCAGTTAAATGTGATTCTTTAGGGTTAGCCTGAAATCTAGCACAAATACATGTTGCAAACATTATATCTGGTCTACTGGTAGTTAGATATAAAAGAGAGCCTATCATACCTCTGTATTGAGTTATATCAATACTTTTACCTTTTTCAACTTTATCAAGCTTGGTTGCAGGAGCAATTGGGGTTTTCATGGGAGAGGCTGATTCTATGCCATACTTCTTAAGTAAGTCTTTAATGTACTTGGCTTTGTTTATAAATATTCCTTCATCAGTCTGCTTTACTTGCAGTCTAAGGAAGAAGTTCAGCTCACCCATTGTGACGTCCCCAAATCCGGGTACTTGAAACCCGAACTCGGTGCTTCACGATACCATTTCTATAAGCTGAATAACACTAATAATAATAACAATAATATAAAATTCAAACTTAATTTACATATGCATCAAAGTTTACTCCCAGATACGAGACCTTTAAACATTCATTACATCATGGATAATAATTATTATTGTCTTAATAAACTATAATATTGAAGGTATGTATTAAGTTAAGGTTGTAAATCATGGGAATGATATGTACAAGTTTAATGTATAAACATTTTTTGTTTATAACTTTTGAAATAGTTATAGAAATGATGTACCAGATCTTAGGTAAAAAGTACCCGGATTTGGGGATGTCACAAATTCTCGGTATGAATGAGTTAATTTGTGACGCCCTAAAATTCGGTCTATCTTCATACCCGAATTCCGTACGTCACGAGTACATCATTCATCCAACATACATCATTATATACTGAAATATAACAACATACACTCTGAAATCCGAGGTTCTAAAAACCTTATAACCTTTTTCATACAAATAATGATACATACATTATTCATTTCATCTTACAAGAGTGACTTTTATCCTCCACCAAGGATACATAACAGTTCATTAAACTAGTCTATAATTTAATTTCATCTTTCTATATTACAAGTCTTCACTTGATCTTCTCGCTCATTCACATTCTGAATGGCACTTCATCTGGATACCGGCAGCTTGACCTTTACAAGATCCTTAAGTTCTTTTAAACTCATTCGCTGAAAATGTTTTTCATTTAAAGCAAGTGTGAGCATTCAATTGCCCAGCAAGTCATAACAGTTGAACACATAACTTCAAGAGTTTAAACGTTCCTTTAGAACTTTGATAACCGAACAAAGGTTATGAAGGAACTTGAATAATATGAATAGTCTCAATTTCTATCATCTTAAAACATCAGTCACTTTCACTTTATTCCTCTACCTTTTTCATACACATCCTGTCTGGCTAGAATTATTAGCACAGACTTAACGATAATGGTTCATGTATAAACAGAACATACTTGTATTGAACAGCTCAATCACATAATAGTTCATATCATAGAAACATCGAAGTGTTCACATTATGGCACAAGGCCGCATACGTTCTACCACCTTGTACAAATATCACACATTCGCACATAGACGGAACTTCTCAAGTTCAACATCTGAGAAGTTTAAGAAATTAGCATTCATTTAGCATAGGAATGAAGTTAGGAAACTTGCCTTACGCACAGCTACAACTTACGCTGAACTGCTCATTCCAATTCCTATATAACACATAAGGAGAAAACATAAACACCAATTAGTCATATATTGAACTTACGCATTGGTTACTTAACTTCACTTTTTAGGGTTCGCGTTCTTTGCAATATAAGTTTACGCGACTAACTTCCTTTACCAGTTTACGGCTTTATGACATACGGAGATGTCTTACTCATACGTTCATCATCTTGGATGATTTATATTCTTATCTTCTTCTTATAACTTCTCTAGGACTCAGCACACATCGCGTTTCTGCTAGTAGTCGATATGGTACTCTGAGTGGTTTTCCACAAACAACCAACAAACAAATTTCTGTCTCATCTACACTGCCATCACACTGAGTTAGATCGATTGCCAGGTTCGTATATACCTTTGCTCTCTAAAGGAATTGTTTAGCCCAGCTCCCATATATCAACCATCAAAGGTTACGATTGTACCACAACATAACTTATCGTAACTTATCCGAACCTGTAACATTCCAGATTTTTAATTGTAATATTAAATATTTATTGAATTATAAAAATATTTAATGGATGTGTTTATCGTTGAATAAATATTTGTTTAATTGATTTGATTTTATTTGGTTAATTATTTGTTAAATAAATAATTAATGAGTTACGGAAATTATTATTATATTGATATTTCAATTTGAGGGTTAATTATTTGTATTGAGTTATGTTTTTAAATGATTTATTTAATTAATTATTGTTTGAATTAATTAAATTAAGTATGAAAGCTTGATTAAATATAGTGTGACAAATAACTATATTATAAGGAGTTATTAAAATAAATTAAAGTAGTTTAATTTAGTTTTACCCAAACAATGCTTAAGGATATAAACTCTTTAGTTTTAAATGATTTGCCAAACAAAGCCTTATGGCTTTTGAATTTCCTTTTTAATTTTGAATTATATAAATAAAATAAATAAAATAATAAATATAATATAATTATAACTTATATGTTATTTTTATAACTGATATCCTAATAAGTATACGTATTATTATTATATCAGTTTTATTCTTTTATGCATGCTTGTTAGTTGTCTAAATCTAAGCCTGGGTAAGAAAAGAGAAGAAGTTCAGAGAGTTTTTAGAGAGAATCGAGAGATGTGGATTCCAATTATTCTAGCAAGCTTTTCTTAAGCAGCAAAAAGGTATGTGTTGAAACCCTAACATATATGTTTTACGTTAAAATGTTCTATATTCTTGAACATCATTCACTGTGTATAAGTTTTACCAAAATTATATGTAAACCATGTTCTAGAATTAGTTGTGATGATTACATGTGTTTATGATGATTAGAAATGATGTTTAAACAAGAATTGCATGTTAATTTCGGTTTACAGTAGAAGAAAATTTCGACAGTGTATGTTTATATGTATTTTTCATATGGATCATGTAAGTACCAATTTTGATGGTCAATTCATATGTTAAACTATAAACTGAGTCTTGTATATGTTAGTTCATTAAGAAACGAGCATAACATAATTCGAACGAAGCAATTTGTCCAAGATAGAGATTACAGTGATGATTTTGGTGAAGAAACTCAAAATGGAGTTTTAGTATGAAAATATGAATTTTTAGAAATTAAACTAGTTTTAGTTGATGTTAAATTGTTCTTATTGGTTGTAAATGTTAGCAAACATGTTTATGATTAGTTTATGTCAATTGTTTGTGTTAATTTCACTGTTTGGTGGGTGAAATTCTTGTTAGTTGGGCTAAAACGGCTACTGTTCATGTCATTTCTGCTTTTATGCATGCACTGGTAATAGCAGTTGTCTTTGATGCCAAGGCTAAAAATCGGGCTTTTCTTGTGAGCATAATTTACTTGTTGTGTGTGGCACCGCACTACACCTGTGATATGAGGCGAGAGCGCGTCTCTCTGTCTGCTTGCAGACCTTGGGGAAACCTTACCACTTGGTCTAAGGTTATAATTAAGTGTAATACACGTAGTAAGAAGGTTAAAACAGAACTATGATATGTAATCAATAAATTCAAAGCTTGATTGATTAGTAAGCGATGAACGTTGTATATTAGAACATAGTGAGCATGATGAATACTAAACATGTGTTGTGAAGGTTAACACTTGTAATTTCTGATATTTGCATGGTATCTTAAGACTTGTGCTAAAATAATAAGTCTAACTAGAAATGCGTGTTATGTTGGAACGTGAATGTTAGTATATCTAATAGATGATGGTTCTAAACCTATATGTAGGTGAACTGATAAGTAGGTTTTATACCTACTTATTGGATATCAATACACGAGAACTATGTTCATCTCAAACACATTTTAGTATGTTTTTATTTGCATTTTGTTTTATTTTGCATTACTTATAATTAGAACTCCTCTGGTGTGAAAATGCAGAAAATGGCATAAGCTCAGCTGTGGCGGGTGTTATGAGAATAGCAAAGGCGTGGCACGTGAAACGAGTGGAGAAACAGAAGTGGGCAGTGATGGAAGAGCAAGCAACAAGCATGTGGAACAATAGGAAACAGCAGTAAAACACAAGTATGTAGGACCACGAAGCCGCCAAGGCGTTGAACAAGCTGGAATTCATGACGCCAGCGCCATCACCGCAGGTTAGAAGCGCATACGTGTCTTGCTGCCAGTTCTCTATAGGAACCTCATAGGCCACACGACACGAGTCATCTGAAGTTGTTATCTGACTTTATTTTAAATTTGAAATTTGAAGTGTTTGAGTGCATCTAAACTACTCTGTTTGATACCAGACACAATTAATTAATGTTTTTATCAGTTTTACACTAGAGAACTAGGGTTCTAAGCCTTGAACACATTTTAAAAGAGGATTTGAGCACACATTTAATATTTTCTTCATCTTCTTTTGAATTGAGTATTTAAATAATAACTCTTGTTATTTTGCTAGAAGTTATTGGAGATTTGAACAACATTTTGGAACATAATATGTAATTGGGTTTGATCAATTCTATCTTCTCTCTCAATTGTTTTTCTTTATTTTCCATGATTTGCTATAATCCCATAATGGCTTTCGGTTCAGAAATGAACTAAATTTCATTATGGGATTCTAACGGATTTTGATATGTAGTCTAAAAGTGATGGCTTGATTGTTTGATTGTTTGTGTATCATCGAAATTTCTATTATGATTGATTGGATTGAATGAATGATTGATCACCATTCATTTTATATATTTGTATGGAATTGAAAAATGACATGCGAGTATGGTTGTAATCATAATAGCGTGCGTGTATGAGGCTGAATTGTTTAGCTTTATATTTCGTGAATCAGATAGAAATATACTGTTTCACCGTGTGTAGTATTATAAGAGCTTGTGCTTCAATTCAATATTTCTGCAATTTCACATAGAAATATATTGACTTTGGTTTTATTGATGATTACATGATTTCTATTGCATGTGGAGGTTATGTAAGCAGGTCATAATGCATTGAAAAATGGTTATGTCTAATTTCGTGCTCTTGGCTAATTTTCCATGATACATGTATAATTTTGCATGACGGTAATATTTAGATGAAATATGAAATGAAGTTAGAATCCCATTAATTCGAAATTTGGTTTACTATTCTATTAGTATTATTTTATTCATTAATTGAATATAGATTAAGCATCATTGTGAAGTATTCGTTTAAGCATATAAAATAGTGAAACTATTGGTGTATGATAGTTTAATTTTAAAACCTTTCTCCGTGGATCGATAATGTCCTTACTTTGTACTACTTGTTGACCCATGTATGCTTGAATGAGTTAGAGTCCTTTTGTTCAGACTAAAAAGGAGGCAACAAGTTTTTGGCGTCGTTTCCGGGGAAAGGCGTTTAATTTTATTATTATTATCATCAATTTTAAGCTAAATTGTATGAGTTAGACAATTCTAATCTTGTCTCATTTCTATTTTTTTTGTTTCTTATTTCAGGCACTCGTATATAGTATATGCGAACTCGATCCTCCAATCCTGAGTAAACACCTTTACAATATAACATCAATGGTAGGGGTTGGAAATCAAGAGCACGTAGAAATATACAGGCGGAGTTAGAAACCACAACATCTAATTTGGCAGCCGAAGAGCAAAGAGAGGAGCAAAGGGCTCTACGAGATTATTCTATGCCAAATATTAATGGATTGCAGTCAAGTATAGTCAAACCAGCGATAGCAGCTGTCACCTTCAAAATTAAGTCGGGCACTATTCAAATCGTGCAGAATTCAGTACAGTTTGGGGGTGCTGCTACAGATGATCCTAATGAACACCTGTTGAGCTTCATCGAAATATGTGATACTTTCAGATACAACGGGGTGACAGAGGATGCAATCAGACTAAGGCTGTTTCCATTTTCATTGCGTGATAAGGCTAGAAGTTGGCTTCACTCTTTACCTTCAGGATCTATCACTAGATGGGAGGACCTAGCACAGAAATTCTTAGCCAAATTCTTTCCAATGGCTAAGACTGCAAAGTTGAGGACCGCAATTTCCCAGTTTGAGCAGCAACAGGGTGAATCATTATATGAAGCCTGAGAGAGGTATAAGGAATTGCTAAGGAAGTGTCCACACCATGGCATGCCAGATTGGATGGTTATCAACACATTTTATAATGGATTGGGATGACAGTCAAGACCGATTATAGATGCAGCTACAGGAGGAGCTCTATGGGCAAAGAGCTATGAAGAGGCATATAATCTCATGGAGACAATGGCAGCTAATGATTTCCAAAATCTGTCAGCCAGAATGCCACAGCCCAAAGTTGCAGGTTTGTTAGAAGTGGATGTTATCACTCAATTGTCAGCACAGATGGCATCCATGGCAAAGAAGATTGACTCATTGACAGACACCAAGGCGAAGACAGTTGCATTTGTGTGTGAGCTATGTTCAGGATCACATTCAACGGACCAATGTGCTATCAGTTCCGAGTCTGTGCAATATGTGAGCAACTATTGGAAGGATCAAGGTCAATTTCAGAACACATACAGTGCTGACAACCGCAACCATCCAAATTTCAGTTGGTCAAATAACCAAGGAAGTCAACAGAGTCAGTTTCAACCAAATAACCAATTTCAGTCACAGTCAGCTCAGCAATAGTTTGCACCAAGACCACCGTATCCACCTAGATTTTCTTAACAACAACATCATACTCCAGCTGCACCTTAGCAAGAAAAAAAATCAGAAATGGAGGAGATGATGATGAAATACATGGAGAACACAGAGGTGATGATTAAAAGCCATGCAGTGGCTATTAAAAATCTGGAAACTCAAATGGGTCAGATGGCTAGCATGCTCAACAATAGACCTAGAGTTCATTGCAAAGTACAACAAAGGCAAATCCAAGAAGAGAAGGGAAGGAACAATGTCAGTCGATCACACTTAGGTCTGGGAAATAGGTTGCAGTAAATCAACCAGGCACGCCCGCGCCATGTTTACAAGGGAAGGACGTGCGACCGCGCGAGACAGGAAATTTGTCTGCTGAGAAATTAAATGATGAAGGTTCTGGTCAACAGCAGGAAGAGGAGAATAAAGCAGGTTCAGTTGAGAAGTCCGTGAATAAAATACCACCATTTCACCCTCCGGTTCCTTATCCACAGAGATTGCACAAGCAGAGGGAAGATATGCAGTTCATTAAGTTCTTGGAGGTATTTAAAAAGCTGCAAATTAACATACCTTTCGTTGAGGCATTGGAACAGATGCCTAGTTATGTAAAGTTCATAAAGGGTATTTTTTCAAGGAAGAAGAGATTATAAGAATTTGAGACAGTGGCCTTGATGAAGGAATGCAGTTCAGTGCTTCAACGCAAATTGCCTCCAAAGCTGAAGGATCCGGGCAGTTTCACAATTCCATGCACAATCAGAAAGATGAGTTTTAGTAAGTGTTTGTGTGATCTTGGGGCAAGTATTAATTTGATGCCCTTGTCAGTATTTAATCAGTTGGGATTGCCGACTCCAAGGCTGACAAATATTTCGTTGCAGCTTGCTGACAGGTCTATCACTTATCCACGGGGAATTATTGAAGATGTTTTGGTAAAAGTGGATAAATTCATTTTTCCGGCTGATTTCATCATTTTAGATTATGAAGAAGATATGATTATACCAATCATACTTGGAAGACCATTCCTAGCCACAGGAAGGACCTTGATAGACGTTTAGAAAGGGAAACTCACAATGCGTGTTAATGATCAAGAAGTTACCTTTAACGTATTCAAGGCAATTAAATTCCCGACATGTAACACCCCCTTTCCGAAATAGAAAGAGAGGTTACTCAAAACATAAAAAAACTGATGAATTTAATAGCAAGGATCAAAGCCCCAAAATAATAGTCTTAATATCTGATAAATACCACAAGTCAACCATAATAAATGCCAAACCGTCTCAAACCACAATCTAAAATAATTATTAAAATTCCGAACAAACTAATGTATCACAACTTAAACATAATATATCTAAACCATTTGGATAAAAGGGAGCTCTCATCACACTTGCCCTTGATTCCCCTGATTACCTGCCGGAAGAAAAACACAGCATGAGCCAAATGCCGAGTACGTATTCCGTACTCTTTCAGCGAGACTCTTTTGTTTTTGATTTGTTCGTTTCGTTATTCGTTTCAAAATTTAGTATTGCCTCTCATAATTGTTCCTTGTCAATTTATTGTGATAAATTTATTTTGGCGTTGTATTAGAACTCATATTTGTACTCTTTAGACTAGTGCATCATGTCTAACTTTTATTTTGATATTTATAGTGATGTACATGTTATTATTTTAGAGACGTGTGTTGATGATTCGTTTGATTTAACATGTACACGTTAGAACCCCTTTGTGTTGATATTTTGTTGTATGTGTTGTGACATTATATTTTTGTTAGAATATCGTAAGGTATACCTGAGCTATAACCACCTGTGGGGGAGTTTGTAACACCTCAGTCCCCATCGAAAGATAGGGGACAAATTTGTCTGAATATAAGGAAATAAGTTACTACCGATAGTACCATCAAGTCATGACCTTTTGGGAGCCTGTGTTGGGCTTAGATGACTCAAGAAGATACTATTGGGCCAGTAGTTTGAGACCTTATTTTGATGGATTTGATTCGATTAGGACTTGGGATTTGACCCGAGATTTATTTTGGACTCGGGATTTAACCTGGTTATTTCATATAGTATTAGAGCCGACTCTCGAAAGCTCGGGTCGGGTCATCCGATCAGGTTGTCGGAGGTGGGGACACAAAGGCTGGTAGTATTATCCCACAATGGAGAGATGGAGGTTCGGAGGTGGGGACACAAAGCTAGCCGGTATTATCCCACAATGGCTAGAGAGGCAAAGATCTTTGGGCCGTGTGTGTGATCGGTCCGGAGGTGTGTGATCTGTGGGATGTCAGAAATTTAAGTGGGGGAGTTTTTAACACCCCAGTCCCACATCAAAAGATAGGGGACAAGTTTGTCTGCATATAAGGAAATAAGTTACTACCAATAGTACCATCAAGTCATGACCTTTTGGGAGCCTGTGTTTGGCTAAGATGACCCAAGAAGATACTATTAGGCTAGTAGTTTGAGACGTTATTTTATTTGATTTGATTCGATTCGGACTTGGGATTTGACCCGAGATTTATTCCGGACTCGGGATTTGACCCGGGTTGTTTCACGACAAATGAAGAGGAATGCTTCAGGGTTGATATGGTGGACAAGGTCTTAAATGATGAAGTAGAGAGTTTGGTGGATCATGAACCATTGAGAAGTGTTATTTCTAGAAATTCAGAACTATAGGACGAGGAATTTGAAGAACTTGTGCACTTTCTTGATACTACTCCACAATTCAGAAAATTTAAAACTCCTATTGAGCCATTAAAGAAAGCTGGAGAGACGTCAGTGAAATTGAAGCCATCTCTTAAGACACCTCCAGAACTTGAATTGAAGCCACTTCCAGACCATTTAAGGTATGCATTTTTAAATAAAGATTCAAAGTTACCTGTGATTATTTCTTCTGCACCAACATCTTTTCAGGAAGAAAAACTGCTACGAGTCCTTAGAGATTTCAAGTCAGCTATTGGATGGACTATAGCAGATATAAAAGGGATCAATCCTTCTTTATGTATACATAAGATCCTGCTGGAAGATGATAGCAAGTCTTCGGTGGAGCAACAAAGAAGACTTAATCCGATCATGAAGGAAGTCGTCAAGAAAGAAGTATTGAAATGGCTGGATGTAGGCATAATTTATCCGATTTATGATAGTTCATGGGTGAGCCCAGTGCAATGTGTACCGAAGAAGGGTGGTATAACCGTGGTTACAAATGAGAATAATGAGTTGATTCCAACAAGAACAGTGACGGGGTGGAGAGTCTGCATGGATTACCGCAGGCTTAACAAAGCTACAAGGAAAGATCACTTCCCACTGCCATTTATCGATCAGATGTTGGATAGACTAGCAGGTCATGAGTATTATTTCCTTCTACATAGATATTCAGGCTACAATCAGATTGTTATAGCTCCAGAGGACCAAGAAAAGACAACCTTTACATGTCCATACGGTGTTTTTGCTTTTAGAAGGATGTCTTTCGGGTTATGCAATGCTCCAGCCACTTTTCAGAGGTGTATGATGGCTATCTTTTTAGATATGGTGGAGCAAAATGTGGAGGTATTTATGGATGATTTTTCATTATTTGGGGATTCATTTGATTTATGTATTGATAATTTGGTGATGGTGTTGAGAAGATGTGTTGACACAAACTTGGTATTGAATTGGGAAAAGTGCCATTTTATGGTACAAGAAGGAATAATTCTGGGACATAAGGTATCAAAGAAGGGACTTGAGGTTGACAGAGCTAAATTAGAAACCATTGAGAATTTGCCGCCACCAACTTCAGTAAAAGGTGTTCGAAGTTTTTTAGGACATGCATGCTTTTACCGCAGATTCATTAAAAGACTTCTCCAAGATAACTAAACCACTTTGCAGTTTATTGGAGAAGGATGCACAGTTCAAATTTGATGAGGATTGCGTGTCTGCACTTGAGCACTTAAAAGGGAAGTTAACTTCAGCACCAGTCATTACATCACCGGATTGGGACTTTCCATTTGAATTGATGTGTGATGCCAATGATTATGTTGTGGGGGCTGTTTTGGGTCAGCGAAAGGAAACGATCTTTCATGTGATATATTATGCTAGCAAGACCCTTACCGATGCGCAGTTAAACTACACCACCAAAGAGAAAGAATTATTAACAGTTGTGTATGCTTTTGATAAATTCTGGGCGTATCTGATTGGTACGAGGGTGATAGTGTACACGGATCATGCGGCATTTTGACACTTAGTGGCAAAGAAGGATTCGAAGCCCCGTTTGATTAGATGGATATTATTGTTGCAGGAATTTGATTTAGAGATCAAGGACAGAAAGGGAACCGAGAACCAAGTGGCGGACCACTTATCTCGACTAGAGAATCCGGGAAAGGAAGTAGAGGACAAGATTGTGATTAATGAATCCTTTTGATATGAATAGTTGTTTGTGGTAAAAGGGGAAGTGTCGTGGTTTACAGACTACGGGAACTACTTGGTGAGTAAGTTGGTACCTTCTTACTTGGTTGGTCATCAAAAGAAGAAATTCTTGCATGATGTTAAATGGTTTATATGGGATGAACTATATTTGTTCAAACAATGCGCTGATCAGATGATAAGGAGGTGTATCCCGTATAGTGAGACAGAGGGGATTTTGCAGGATTGTCATGTTTCTTTATATGGTGGTCACTACGGTGGAGAGCGAATAGTGGCTAGAGTGCTACAAGCAGAATTCTACTAGCAGACAATTTTCAAGGATGTTTATAGTTTCGTACAAAGATGTGACATATGTCAAAGAGTCGGGAACATTTTGAAAAGGAATGAAATGTCATTGAACATTATCCTCAAGGTGGAAATTTTTGATGTATGAGGGATAGACATCATGGGCCCTTTCGTTTCTTCATTTGGAAATCTGTACATTTTGTTAGCAGTGGATTATGTGTCAAAGTGGGTGGAACTGGCAGCTCTTCCAATAAATGATGCCAAAGTGGTCCTCAGAATTTTGCAGAGGAGTATTTTCATGAGGTTTGGGACTCTGAGGGCTATCATTAGTGATGAAGGCAGTCATTTATATAATAGGCATTTCACAGATTTGTTGGCTAAGTATTGGGTGAATCATCGCATTGCTATAGCTTATCATCCTCAAACTAATGGCCAAACAGAAGTTTCAAATCGTGAAGTCAAGAGAATTCTAAAAAAAGTTGTGAATCCCACCAGAAAGGATTGGTCCTTAAAGCTTGATGATGCTGTTTGGGCATATAGGACTGCATACAAGACTCCGTTCGACATGTCACCTTTTCAGCTAGTTTATGGCAAAGCCTGTCACCTTCCTATGGAGCTAGAGCATAAGGCATATTGGGCGATTCAAAAGCTAAATTTTGATTTGAAGGCTGCAGGAGAAAAATGCCTACTTCAACTCAATGAGTTGGATGAATTTCGATTACAGGCGTATGAAAACTCAAAGCTATACAAGAAAAAGGTGAAGAAATGACATGATCGCAAGATAATAGAGAGAACATTTGAACCGGGACAAATAGTTTTGCTATTCAATTCTAGACTTAAACTTTTTCCTGGGAAGCTCAAATCAAGGTGGCCAGGGCCATTCACAGTGAAGACAATTTTCCCATATGGTGCAGTAGAAGTGTTTGATAAGTTCCCGGACAAGCCGTTTAAAGTGAATGGATAGCGGCTGAAGCATTACTTTGGTGGCGAGGTGGACAGACAGAAAGTCACTTCCGTTCTTTCTTCGACATGATTGAATCAAAGATAGTCAAGCTAATTGACTATAACTTAGCGCTACATGGGAGGCACCCCATTACCTCTATCTCTACCTTTTGTTTATTTCTATTTTAAATTCTATTTGATATATCATTTTGATGATTAGATGTTATAGCTTAATTAGTGTGAAATTATTATCATGTGAAATTAGTTAGTGTGTAATCATCAGTTCGTGTGTGATTTTTGAGGATTGATATTTAATATTGATAATTGTTGATTGCACAGGTGTATTGGAGTGGAGTAGTCACTGTTTGAATAAATTGGAAATGCAGAATGATATTGCGAGAATCGCAACGGTAGCGTTCAGCGTGATAATAGCAAAGATAAAAACCTTGCGCTTGCGTAGCTACTGTGCAAATTTTTGCAGAAAAGAGTTATCGCACGCCCGCTCCATGTCTCCATTGAAAACACGCGCGGCCGCGCCCGACACCGGATTTTGAAAAAAAAATTGGGTTTTAAAGACATGTTGTAACACATATCTCCCATCATTCGAAATAACAGTGAGTCGTATTCCCTTGCTCTCCACAACACGCACGAATCCTCCTTTCCAAACCGTTCCCACTTGAAGTTGTAACGTCTCATCTCCACTACGTGATTGTCGCATCCGATCTCCTACCCACGATCAACATCTACACTAATAAAACTAGGGTTTCAGTGGGTTTGTGCAACATAAGTTTGGGGGTATTCAGTTCATCAGCTATCACTCACGATTTTATTAGGAAAATCTTCTTCTTCTTTATCAGTTGCAAATGGGTCCTAAGCGTGCACGATTTTTCGCTCCATTATCATCTTCTTCTTCTTCTTCTTCTTCCAGCAATCAAGAAGAGGATATTGTGGATCACATGAAATTTCTTAGTCTAGAGGCACAAACAGAGTACTACCGAATAGTGACAAAGACATTTGTAAAGGAACGAGACTTCAAGTCTAGGAAGTAAGATGGGCAACTGTGACGCCCCCAAAATAGTTCCACACGACCCATTCTGAGTCGCCAGATATCATACTATAAAAATCAAATACAAACTTCATTTATACAACTATTGAACTGTCGTCCAGAATACGACCATAGTTAAACTGTGAGTTTTAATACAAATCTATGTAACTCTCATAGTGCCTCGACCACAACCTTACAATGGTACTGTATATAAAAGTACAGTCAAAAACTATTTTTGAAATTAAAATCTTTGGGAAGTGCTGAAGGAAACCTTCGTACATGGGAGGCCATGCGTCTAGGTTATGATAGATATCATATGTCCACAGAATTATTCTTGGTTGACTCAAAAGTCCCCAAAGAAAAACAAGAAGATTACTATCATCTTCTTTCCAATGGTGAGTCTCCTCTTAACATATAATTATCTCCATTGTCTCCAAGTGAAAATTATATTTCAAATAACCTCCAAGATCATATAGGTAGTGCTCGTAGATATACTCAGCAAGTGGATGTGCACAACCCTATCTTATGATAATCGAGGTTGTATGTCATTAGACATCTTGTATGATAGTGGCAAAACACCCTTCCAAAGTTGGGTTCACCTCACCCTATTCCGGTTCACCAAAATTAAATATCAAATGACATATACAATACGACACACTTATCTAAAGTTCTTAACAAAATTATTTCCATACTATTTAGGAAGAACCTCAACAGCTATAGACCACCGTTCTATTCCCATGTTATCCCCACTCGACCCGGCAACACTCTTATTACCATAGTTGCAGCGGAACGAGCAATCCATTAGAAGAGTCAAATAGACCATCAGGTCTATTATCTTCTCAATGTTAAAAGTCCACCAATAATGTTTTATCCATGTAACATCAATCAATAATTCCTGTCCACAATCATATGAATAACTCGTAATCATAATTGTGATTCTAAATTCCTCTTCGCACCCAGGACGAAGATAATTTTCATCACCTATCTTCACCTCAAAAGAAATTGGATACTGGAATAGTGAAGTAGCAGACTTCTCTTCTTTTTTCTCTCTCTATAATAATTGCTCTATAACTTTAGTGAATTGGTGAGAAATGAAGGAAGAATGAGCTTCTATTTATAGGAAAATATAGTTTCAATAATTGCACATTTTGAGGCTCGAAATATTACAGTATAATACATTCCTCTTTTTCTTTATTTTTAATTTAGTCCTGCAAGTATTATCAAACTTACACCACCTCCCCTAATAGTAAATCATGTGAATCAATAGTTCAATCATGTGAATCAATAGTTATAATCATGTGAAAATACGAATTACAGTATAGTACCTCCATATATACCTCCATTTTTAACTTAGTCATGCAAGTATTATAAATCTTGCACCGACTCCGCTAATAGTACAAGAATGTTAATCAATAGTACACACATGTGAACAAATAGTTATAATCATGTGAATTAATAGCAATTAATTGCTCATTTATCCGGTTAATTACCCTATTAGTTAACATAACCTCTAGACATCAATTATTATCGAAATAAATGTCAATTTTCACTAACACTAATAATTCCAACACAATGGAACTATCCATTTTATCTTTAATCAACACGAACTTATTCATCATTAATATTATAATTCACAATATTTCACAACCAGGTCGTTCCTAGGAAAGAGGGTGTAATAACCCGATATTTTAGATAAAAATAAATAAGAAAATTTGCATATAAATTTTTATTATTATTATTATTATTTTAATGATGAGAATATGTGTCAAGTATTGTATGATAAATGCAAATATATTTATTGCCTATAAATAATTTTAGATTTATTAATCACTACAAATTATATTCCTATAGTAATTAATTTTTTGTAGCGAAATGTTTTATTAATTATTTTCCATGAAAACATGATTTTATATTATTTAAATAATATATGAAATGATTATTAAATTATAATAATAAATATTTTATTATATGAATTTGTTCGAATATTTAAGTTAATTATTTTAGCTTAATTATTGATGTTGTATATGAAAGATAAATTAGTTATGGAATCCAAACCCTAAATTTAGATTTTGATCAAGGGATGAGAATAATAATATAATATTAATTATATTTTAATTTTTCAGTGTTATTAATATGTACTGTAAATGTGTAGACTGATAACGGTGGGCCAAATATCGTAAATTATGTCATAACCCTCATATCGTGTTATTAAACCCTAATTGTTAAACTCAGTTATGAGTTCGAGATAGAGTAGTAATGGTGTTATATGAATTTTGTTGTGTATTATTAGATTTAATGTTAATTAGAGAAAACCCTAATTAATATTTGAAAACCCTAATTTAAATATTTGAAACCCTAATTACAAATTGTAGAAACCCTAATTATTATTTTAACAAATTGAATTGCTAATTTGGGAACCCTAATGATAATTAAGGAATCCTAATTATTTAAACCCTAAATTCTATTAAAAACCCTATTTTTAATTAGTATGTTTTAATTAAAATTTTGCTACACTTAAATTTTTAATTGTCCAAACCCTAGTAATTATTTGGGAAACTTTAAGATGTAAAATCTAGTGAATAAATACTAGATTCAAGCACCTTGGACAAGAATACCCTTGAGATTAAAATAAAATTACAAATTTTCCCTTTTGTCCCATATGTTGAATTATTGCTAGCCAAATCTTTGCAAGATCTGGCCAGCCACCCTACCCTATCAACCTAGCAGCTACATGATCAGCACATCAGCCATTACAAATTTATTGTATCAATTCATTGCATAATTTAAGAGAGAGAAAGTGCTCATTTTTGGCCTAAATTCTTCACAAATACATAGCCATATTCATTCAAGACAAAACCCACGAAATTATAGTTTTAGATCAGTCACAAATAAAGCCCCACGAACACCAACATCAAATCAGAAGCATAGAAATCAGAATTGGAGCAAAAAGGTGCAAACCCTAAAAATTCGAAAATCTTTTGATCTTATGTTAGATGTAATTTTTTGTGTTAAATATGTTGTATGGGGTGTTAATCGATGATCTGGGTTGCTAGATGTTAAACCCATAACATCTAGAGGCTCAGATTTGATGATTTTCCAAATCTGATATTTTTTGAAAATAAGGGTCTGACAGTGAATGTCAGGTCTCATAGATCTCGATCTGTTATGTGTTTTTGTGTTTTAAAACTTTGTACTTGTACTCTGTTAGGAGATATTTAATATGAAACTTGAATCATGGTCATATCTGTTGTAGATTAAAAGTTATTTAAGGTCAAAGTGGGTTGACCGGCTGTTCTTGAAGCTTAGAATCAGCCCAGAAACCTCTGACAGTGTTTTTGCAGGGCTTGGATCTTCCTATGTTTAAGTTATTTTGCCATGTTGTTGTTTCTTGGTTGTAGACTGACATGAAGACTACATGTTAAAGCTTTAATATCACCTAGAAACTTAAAAGAATCGATCTGAGTGATGGTCAAACGTAGCTAGCCCAAACTACTCAAGAACATTTCTGGGAAACCCAGAAATGTTCAAGAACAGTTCCGGGAGGGTACATTGACCGGCCTTTAGATATTTATTGTGTTGATGATATGATGATCTGACGTTGTGTTATTGTTCCCTGATATGTATTCTATAAGTATAAATCGTTAAATCACATGAAGCAAGATTGGAACCTTATGTAAATTGATCACGAAATAAGGGACTCGAATTTCTGGGTTTCTGGGAAAACCCAGAAATGCCTGACAGGAAGTTTGAATGGCTAGATTGTCATGATGTTGTATGTTATGACCTGAATGTTGATTGTTAATTGTAATGTTACAGAACTACTACATGAACAATATGTTATATGACCCAGAAACATTGCGAGATAAGAATTAGACTCGGTCAAACAGGGCACCTCGACCACTGACTTGTCAGTGTTCTTGAGGCCAAGAACACCTAACATGACAGATAAGTGTCGCTATAGCCTATAGCGACGGTTATTAATAATTTTATTTTACTAAATTCCGGAAAATGATTAAAAATAGAAAAAAATTAGTTTTAATTATTAAAAATACCAAATAAATTACTAAAAATTATTTTAAAGTCTGAAAATTAGTTTTTAATTATTTTAAGTATATTTCATAAATATTTAATATTTTTGGGATATAAAAGGTATTTAATTTATTTAAGTATAATATTAAATAAATTATTTAAAAATGATTTTAATACATGAAAAATCATTTAAAAATAGGTTATGATATAAAAAGATATTTTAAGTTATTTTCTATAATTTTAATATTTTGTGATGATTTTCATTATTAATTAGATATTAATGATGATTAAGTTATTTAATAAATATATTAAATAAATGATGAAAAATAGAATTAATGATTTAAAATTTATATAAAAATGATTTAGAGATTATAAAAATATTTTAAGTTATAAAATATAACTTTTGATATTTTGTCATGAAAAATATTAATATTTTAATATTAAGGATATTAGATTCATTTAATAATTATATTAAATAAAGTAATGTAAAAATGAGTTTAATATTAGAAAAATTATTTTAAATGAAAATAAAATGTTTAAAGATATTTTAAGTTATAAAACATAACTTTTAATATTTAAAAGATAATTTCATTAATAAATCAATATTACTAATAATAATTTAATATTAATGATATTAAGTTTATTTAATAATTATATTAAATAAATAGTTTTAGAATGGTTTTATTGATTTAAAAATCATTTAAAGAAGAAATAAATGAATTAAAAATATTTTTAAGTTATAATTAATGACTTTTAATATTTGGATAAATAGTACATTAATACTTAAATATTAATGGTAATTATTTAAAAATAATTTTAAATGTTTTAAAAATCATTTAAAGGTAATATAAATACTTTAAAAATATTTTGAGTTATTATAAATAACTTTAATATTTTGGCAATAGTTTCTTTAATAGTTTAATATTAATTAAATATTAATGATAATAGAATTATTTAATATTTAAATCATTTAATAATGATTTCAATGTTTGAAAATTCATGATAAAGTATAATAATTATTTAAAAATTATTATAAAATTATGAAAAATAATATATACGATATTTAAAATATCTAAACGAATATTAAACTACACGATAGAGTCTTAGACTCGATATTTACCCGATAAAGCCATCGGCACACCGAAATATTTCAAAAATTGATCTAGACTTAGATAAATTGACTATATATGTGTTTGTTAGTGAATCAATAATTGTTAAACATATGGGACGATGTGATTAGGTTATGTCTTTGTTGCGCATTAGCGATGTTACGTATTACGATATATTATTCTAATTGAACGAATGATCTTATTACTGATAGGTCGCTGTATAAAAGATTAATCTAAGTTGCGTTATTGTAAGCAGCAACTCAGGCAAGTATCTTATCTTTCTATTTACTTTATGCAATGGACATGAGTAAGAAAGTTTCAGAATTATATTATTATTGTGCTAGATTATTAACTCTATTATTATTGATTATGTATCCAATCTTTGTATTCATACAAGTTCATACCTTATCCGATTATTGTATTATTGTATAATTCAGATATTTATTCTGTTCATTAATTCGTATATAGGGTTAGACAAGTGTCCCCACTTGGATAACCGTTGTATTTAATCATATGTTGATACATACTTATTGATTTCAAGTATGTATACATTGACTTAAGAGCCTTCTAAGCTATTTGATTCAGCTAGACATAAAAATATTGGTGAGCAAGATAGAACTTTATTGTATCCAACCAGATTGTTTTGGTTCGGATTCCCGTCTAAGTATGAACATCCCGAATATGGGAAAACTTTTGTGCACCTAAGGTGGATAGAGTGAACGATAATATCATTCTTGTATGTAGTATTGATCAATACAGGGCATAACGGACTGATCACCCCCCGTGTCCGTAAGTTATGACGGTTTACAGATGAATTTCTGTTTAACCTTTTCAAAAATAGAAAACAATGTTCATAGTATGATGACTGATCTCCAGTTATAGTCTATACGTAGTTTCAAAAATTTTATATGGAAGTGATATGTTGTTATTATTGGTTCAGCTTACTTCACAACTGTTGATTCGTTGTAGAAGTGTCTTTCAAAGAAAACATTTAATTCTTTCAGCTAATATATATTGTTGTTATTACTTACTGGGCAATCCAATGCTCATTCTTGCTTTAAATTTAAATATTTTCAGTTAAGTATGATCAACCAGAAGGTTCATGCAAGGACAAGGGGAAAGGAAAGTTGTTCGAATGAGATTTATAATATTCTGTGAAATAGTTAAAGTTTATTAAGACAATGATACTTATTATCTATGATGTAATGAATGTTTAAAGGTCTCGTACCTGGGATTTAGACTTTGATATATGTAAATTAAGTTTGATATTTATATTATTGTTATTATTATTAGTATTATTAAAACATATAGAAATGGTATAAATGAAGCCTTAGGAGTTCGGATTTCAAGTACCCGAATTTGGGGGCGTCACAGAGGGGGCTTTTCGATAAGAATTTCTCCTTATTGGCGCGATATTAGGTGACCAAACCTCTCATTGACAGAACTTCTAGACATTATCAATATTGTAAATAATAATATGAATAAATTTGTCGTCTCAATTATTGATTTAATAAAATAACATATTATACAGATGATACTGTGACAATAATTGAATCAATAATATGAGAGATGATGTAGCAATTATTGTAGCAATAATTGAGTAAAACTGAGTGACTTCTTACGTAAGCATCAATAATCAATACCGTGTGCTACTATGTAACCACGCGTATTACTGTACCTTTACTACAAGGTAGTTCAACAGTTTTAACGGTAACACTTTCGCTGTTATTTGTATAAAATGATAATTCTATCGTTTTCTTACTGCGACAATACTTCCATTGTGGGGTCCACCAATCATTGTACCATCGTACGAATATTCCCCGATAAAAAGAATATTCCCCGACCAAACAAATATTTTATAACAACTTGCTTACTTTGCAAAAAATTTCACATATCACCCTTAACTTTAACCTTTATCAATTTAACCATTTACTAAATAACATAATAATTATAAGAAAATTGAATACTTTTGTTTTATAAAATTCGGGGTCTCACAATCTCCCCTCCTTATGAAATTTCACCCTCGAAATTTACGTACGTACCTGGTATTCGAAGAGATTAAAATACCTTGCTTTCTTTTCGGATTGTACCTTCCCGGTTATATCCTCTACATCATGATTTTTCCATTGCTCATCTCCTGTATTTCAGATATCATTCTAGAATATACCATCAAAACAAAGGTCAAATGACATATAATAAATTGTCAACTTATCAAGTAAAAATTTTGGCTTAAGAAAGTCACACACTAGCGAAGTATATTACTCGTCTCTCCCCTCCTAGTTCTAGACTCATATCTCCGCTAGCGACCATATCCCTAAGCTCTGATACCATTTGTGACGCCCCCAAAATATGTCCACACGACCCATTCTAAGTCGCCAGATATCATACTATAAAAATCAAATACAAACTTCATTTATACAACTATTGAACTGTCGTGCAGAATACGACCACAGTTAAACTGTGAGTTTTAATACAAATATATGTAACTCTCATGGTGCCTCGACCACAACCTTACAATGGTACTTTATATAAAAAAGTGCAAAAAAAGCTATTTTAGAAATTAAAATCTTTGGGAAGCACTCAAGGAAACCTTCGTACATGGGAGGCCATGCGTCTAGGTTATGATAGATATCATATGTCCACAGAATTATCCTTGGTTGACCCAAAAGTCCCCAAAGAAAAATAAGAAGATTACTATCATCTTCTTTCCAATGGTGAGTCTCCTCTTGACATATAATTATCTCTGTTATCTCCAAGTGAAAATTATATTTCAAATAAACTCCAAGATCATATAGGTAGTACTCGTAGATATACTCAGCAAGTGGATGTGCACAACCCTGTCTAATGTTAATTAACACGAGGTTGTATGTCATTAGACATCTTGTATGATAGTGGCAAAACACCCTTCCAAAGTTGGGTTCACCTCACCCTATTCGGTTCACCAAAATTAAATATCAAATGACGTATACAATACGACACACTTATCTAAAGTTCTCAACAAAATTATTTCCATACTATTTAGGGAGAACCTCAACAGCTATAGACCACCGTTCTATTCCCATGTTATCCCCGCTCAACCCGGCAACACTCTTATTACCATAGTTGCAGCGGAACGAGCAATCCATTAGATGAGTCAAATAGACCATCAGGTCTATTATCTTCTCCATGTTAAAAGTCCACCAATAATGTTTTATCCATGTAACATCAATCAACAATTCCTGTCCACAATCATATGAATAACTCGTAATCATAATTGTGATTCTAAATTCCTCTTCGCACCCAGGACGAAGATAATTTTCATCACCTATCTTCAGCTCAGAAGAAATTGGATACTGAAATAGTGAGGTAGCAGACTTCTCTTCTTCTTTCTCTCTATAATTTCTCTCTATAATAATTGCTCTATAGCTTTTGTGAATTGGTGAAAAATGAAGGAAGAATGAGCTTCTATTTATAGGAAAATATAGTTTCAATAATTGCACATTTTGGGGCTCGAAATATTACAGTATAATACCTTCCTCTTTTTCTTTATTTTTAATTTAATCTTGCAAGTATTATCAAACTTGCACCACCTCCCCTAATAGTCAATCATGTGAAGCAATAGTTATAATCATGTGAAAATACGAATTACAGTATAATACCTCCATCTATAGCTCCATTTTTAACTTAGTCATGCAAGTATTATCAATATTGCACCAACTCCCCTAATAGTACAAGAATGTGAATCAATAATACACACATGTGAACAAATAGTTATAATCATGTGAATTAATAGCAATTAATTGCTCATTTATCTGGTTAATTACCCGATTGGTTAACATAACCTCTAGACATCAATTATTATCGAAATAAATGTCAACTTTCACTAACACTAATAATTCTAACACAATGGAACTATGCATTTCATCTTTAATCAACACGAACTTATTCATCATTAATATTATAATTCACAATATTTAACAACCAGGTCATTCCCAGGAAAGAGAGGGCTTTCCGATAAGGATTTCTCCTTATTGGAGCGCAATTAGGTGACCAAACCTCTCCTTGATAGAACTTCTAGACATTGTCAATATTGCAAATAATAATATGAATAACTTTGTCGTCTCAATTATTAATTTAATAATATAACATATTATACAGATGATACTTTGACAACAATTGAATCAATAATATGAGAGATATGATGCAATAATTACTGTAGCAATAATTGAGTAAAACTGAGTGACATCTTACGTAAGCATCAATAATCAATACTGTGTGCTACTATGCAACCACACATATTATTGTACTTTTACTACCAGGTAGTTTAACAGTTTTAACGGTAACACTTTCACCGTTATTTTTATAAAATGATAATTCTGTCATTTTCTTACTATGACAGTACTTCCGTTGTGGGGTCTACCAATCATTGTGTCGTCGTACGGATATTCCCCGACAAAAAGAATATTCCCCGACTAAACGAATATTTTATAACAACTTACTTACTTTGCAAAAAAATTCACATATCACCCTTAACTTTAACCTTTATCAATTTAACCATTTACTAAATAACATAATAATTATAAGAAAATTGAATACTTTTATTTCATAAAATTCGGGGTCTCACAGCAACTGTGGAATATGATTAGAGAAACAGGATGGGGAGGATTTTGTGCAACCCCTATGCCTGCTCACATGGGTATTGTGCGAGAATTTTATTCTAATGCTGAAGATACTATGAGTTGTTTATCAATGGTTCGAGGAGTTGAAGTTGATTATCGCCCTCAATCAATCAGGGTTGTGTTCAGAATACTCGACACTCCACCAACTAGGTATGACAATTGGGTCGAGTCTTCCCGTTTTGAGATGGATTTGGACGAAGTCATCACTGACTTATGCATTCCAGGAACGCAGTGGACCTGTAGGGCAGGAACGAATCAGCCTCATACTTTCCCAGTCTCAGCCCTGAATCACTATGCAAAGGCTTGGAATTTATTTGTATGTGTGAAGCTTGTACCTTCAACGCATCAGCATGAAATCACAACTGAGAGGGCTATCATTTTGTGGGGAATAATCACAGGAAAAAACATCGATGTGGGCTATCTCATTAATCATAACATGTTACGTTACATGAGAGGGAACACTACGGAAAGTATTCCGCATGCGTCTGTTATTACGAGTCTGTGTGCACGACGAGGAGTCCAGTGGGATGATGAACATATGCAAATGCCTAGTCAAGATATCACTCATACGACGATTGCCAAATTCGAGGACTGGGCAGTAGGAGAGCCACTGTGATGGCCCCGAATCTGGGTCCCGAATCACTGCGGATCCGGTATAATCTTTCTATACAACTATTATTATTTTTGCGGAAGATATAAACATAAATTGTTTATACAATACATTTTACACACTATTCCCCAAGGTCGAGTAACCTTAACTTATACACAATTCATAACTTACTTGACTTACAATAACATTAATATCATGCAATACTATTACAAATCTAATCGCACACGTAAACTAAAGTTGGAACCGTCTTTGACCTTTCTTTGTATCCGACGTATTCGTCTTAATCTGCAATGTTTATCATGATATAGCAAGGGTGAGCATAAAAGGTGCCCAGCAAGTTTAAGTTCAATAATTTAACGATATATCATGATTGAAAGAGTCTGAATAATAAGTTGGCTATAATTCAACAATATAATTGTGAATTAGCACGAACAAACTTTTGACTGAACAAGTATTAAACATGAACAAAATATATCTAGACCGAATGGTAATGAAGGTGATCAGCCTTTCATACCTGACTTATACATGCAATATGTACAGAGTATAATTCTACAATGGCAATCAGCAATGATTATCCATAAGCATATCTGAATGAAACAACTCTTAGTAGAGTTAAGTAAAAACAAACTTGCCTGAACCGTTGATTACTGCTATGCAATTTATAACGCTTTATCCGAAGACCTAATATAAGTAATATAGATCTCCAATATTAGAATAATATCATCATAATATAATACTATTATATATATAGACATACATAGAATAACCTAAACACATAACACATAACCCTATTAGTCTATAACACATATAAGACTCGGTATTAAGTCAAACTATTGCAGTCTGAGTTGAACCCGACACAAATCTGACATCCCGACGGTCTAGTCAGACAAATCTCCGGTTTAAGTTCAATTAAACTCAATCTAAACACTTAACCGTTATCTACAATAATTTATTAACAGTCGAAATATTTTTCGCAAGCTCGTAATAATTTTTAAATAATAATAATTATTTATCATGAATTTTCAATCATTAATATTGTATTCAAATGAATTAAATACCACATAATTCTTTTATCATAAATATTTATTTATCATCAAATATTAATGAAATACATGTCATAATATTATAATATATTTTATAATATCACAAAATATTTTTAATACTTTAAAATCATATTTATATGATTTTTAAACATTAAATCCATTATCTCGATTATTTATTTTAATATTAAAATATTACTATTTTCATGACAAATATCAAAAGTTATATTTTATAACTTAAATATTTTTATAACACTTAAATCATTTTTATATGATTTTTAAAATATTAATTCTATTTTCCATAATTTATTTAATATATTTATTAAATAAACTAATTATCATTAATATTAATTAATTAATGAATTTCATCATAAAATATTAAAAGTCACTAAAAATAACTTCAAATATTTTCTTTTACCATAATATTATTTTTTCATGATTTTTATATATATTAAAATCATTTTTAAATAATTTATTTAATATTATAATTAAATAAATTAAATACCATTTATATTCAAAATATATTAATATTTATGAAATATACTCAAAATAATTAAAAACTATTTTTCGACTTTAAAATAATTTTTCAGAATTTATTTGGTATTTTTAATAATTAAAAACCATTTATTTCGATTTATTTAAGTAAAATAATTATTTCTAATTAAACTGTAGCTAAAGGGGCCTATAGCGACAGACCCGTCACTATAGGTGTTCTTGGGCTGTTCTTGAAGAAACCCAGAACTTCATCGCCAGTTACCAGGTGCCGAGTTTGACCGTTAATAATTCCTTGGTTAATACGTTTCTGGATTTGCTAAGGCGTTATAATTATAGTGCTCGTGTAATATTACAATTTAAATCAAGTTTCATGGTCATACTACATCAGATCTGATAGATCTAAGCTTCTAAACTTTCTGACAACACTGTTCTTCGTTTTCTGGATTTTCCAGAATTGAAGGTACCTACTTTGGATCCTTATAGTTTGCGTTCTATGTTTGATTTGTGTGATATAGTGGTTTAATCGTGTAGTGGAGATGTCAGGGTACAAGCATATAACATTATAACATGATAACATCATTACACCAGAACGATTAAGGCTGGTCAAACCACTATCAGACTCGAGTTCTTAAGAAATCTGGGTTTTCCAGATTTCTTCATAATATGGTGGTCAACGCTACTTTGACCCTTATTAAATTTGATTCAGTGTAATATCTAAGTGATATAAAGGCTTTATTTTGTAGTACTGATACCAGACTACAAGTCCACAAAACAAACATGACTAAATAACTTGTCAGTCACAAGATTAGAGTCATTGAAAAGATTGTCAGAGATTTCTGGGGATTCTGGGCTGCCCAGAACTTGCTTTCCTTGAACGGTCAACGATGTTTGACCGCTCATAACTCTCAGTAAATTCATGATCTGGTCGTGTTTCTAGTTGCAAGTCATAGTCTTCATGACATAGAACAGATATAAAATAAAAAATATAACAAACAACTAACAGATCAAGATCTATGGGCCCTGACATATGGCTGTCAGGCCATAATTTTCAACATTTCCAGATTTTTGAAATCTATAGATTCGAGCATCTAGATGTTATGGATGTGACATCCCCAAATCCGGGTACTTTTTACCTAAGATCTGGTACATCATTTCTATAACTATTGCGGAAGATATAAATATAAATTGTTTATATATTAAACTTTTACAACATAAACCCCAAGGTCTACAACCTTAACTTATTACATACCTTCAATATTTTAAAGGTTTACAATACTATTTTCGTCAGAAAATTTAATATATTTAACTGCATCATAATTTAATCTTGCACTTTGTCTTTGCTTTTGTCTTTACTCGAGCTTTCATCTTAATCTGAATTTTTTTATCATGATATAGCAAGGGTGAGCGACAAATTTGCCCAGCAAGTTTAAATTTATTTGAGGATATATCATGATTGAAATAATTGAACAATAAGCTAGGTAACTTTCAACAATATAAACATTGTGAAAGAGTATGAACAAATTTTCTTAGCTGAACGACCAAGTCAATAAAAATGAATGGTCAAGCATAAACATGAACAGATTAACTGAACCAAATGGTAATGAATGTGATCAACCTTTCATACCTGATGAACATTTACAATATGCACAACGTACGAATCAATAATCAATATAGGCGTGAATAATCAACAACAACTATTCACTAACATGCTTTGAACATACAACTCAAGTTTGAGTTAGGGAAACTTGCATGACCTGCTGATTACCGCTAAGCATCCAATGTAATCTCTCATGAAAGACCTATCAATTATAAGATTGATCTTTCAATTAGCATAACATACCTGTTAGCTCATAATACTATTACTTTATCCATAAATTATCTAACACTTAATCAAATATTATATGACAACTTAACACATCATTATTATCATTATCCTTTGATAATTCTTTAATCACTATATCATATACATTATGATTTATCACTGGCTTTTTCATTTCATAAGTTATTATTTAACATCTAATGAGTTAAATACTAATCCAGCCACCTGGATTCTAAATCCAACAACCCAAACTACAATCCAGCTAACTGAATTCCAAATCTAACCAACTAGATTACAATCCAGCAAGCCTGGATTCACCAATCCATCAATCCAGCAAGTTGGATTCTAAATCCTTCAATTCAGTAAGCTTCTTTTCAATCCAGCAAGCTGGATTCATCAAATTTTCCAATCCAGCAAGCTGGATTCCATACCACCTTAACGAAAATACCAAATCAACTTATTACTTTTTTTATCTCTTGGCCATGCTTATATACATGTATTTCACACACAAAAAATATTTTTCCAAATTTTTTCAATTCTCTTTGGTATTTTTCAAAAATCATTCTTAGTGCGTAGCTTAAGAAATTAACCTCATCACGCTTAACTCCAAAAATTCCTATCTTTTGACACAATCTTATACGTGTTAACGTTACACTCCAGTTTAAATTTCGTGGCCATCGGAGGTATAGAACTCCGGTTATAGCCATTTTCGTCCGAAAATCACAAATATTGAAATGGTCATAACTTGGTCATTTTAAGTCAGAATGAGCTCATTTTTGGACAGGAGGTACTTTATACCATATATTTTCATGTCCCAAAAGGCCGGAATTTTTCACACACATTAAGTTACCAAAATAGCCCCTGGAAAATCTTGGCAGTTTACTATTTGACATATTGCAGTTCTGGAGTCCTTTGCTAAAACTTAAAAAAAATGAGATCTATAACTCCAAATAATGATCCGTCAATTTTGTTGGATTCATATCTTTCGGATCTACAATTTTCATCTATCACAATCCATATTTGAACATGTTAAGCTCCCAAAAATTAGCCCAGAAGTGGCTGGTAAAAACTGTTGTTCTAACAGTTTTCTTAGCTTTGAGTAGTTTGGGATAAATTCCCTAACTTGCTCATTTTTCAACCTAATTGAGTGATTCCAAAGGGGTTTTATCCTTAATACATAGATCTACCATTCCAAGAAAATAAATCACAAATATTCATCATAGATTTCAAAAATCAAAAGCTAGATCACACTTTCAAGTTTAAGCTTTCCGGAAAATTCTATTTTTCTATTCCTTTTGATTCCAACCAAACCAACACCCAATATGGGTAGATCTAAACATAAAACACTTATCAACATGGATACCCATAGTTTTGAGTTTATAAACATAAATCCAAACTTTGATTTGGAATAACTAAAATCAATTACATAAATTAGTTACCTTTGATCAAAATCTTCTTTCTTCTCTTTAATGGCTTCCATGGCCACTCTTCTTTCTCCTTTTCTCTCTCTATTTCCAACCGTCCCTCTCCTCTCTCTCTCTCTCTCTCTCTCCCATAGTTGCCGCTACTTCTTCTCTTTCTCTCCCTCGTTAATTTCTTTTTGGTTAGCAAAATAAGAGAAGAAAGAGAAAATGGCTTGAACTATGTTTGCATAAAATATCTAGACACATCTCCCTTTCTTCTCTTCCATAAATGACCGGCAATGTGGCCTTCTTATTGCCACACATTTTTTTAATGCTTTATTTAATGACCAAAATGCCCTCACTAATTGGGTTTAAAAAATTTGGGCCACTTATTAATCAAATTCTATTGGGCTTGTATTTTTATTATTTTGCTTACTAACAAAATAAATTTGGACTTCTACCAAAAAAATGTAATTGGGCTATTATAATACTTGTCCCACACATAATATATTGGGCTAGATTAACAATTTAATCGCCCTTAATCACTTTATCCACAAGTCACATGATTAAATAATTAATTGAACTTGTTTAAATAATATAACCTCCTTAGTCCATTAAATCTAATTCTTTTGGACTCTAAATAAATTATTAGGGTATGATATTATTATAGTCCATTACTTTTAATTCTATTTTATCCTAATTATTTAATTAGGGTTTTTTCTCACACTAGAAAATAAATTCCTTACTTATGCATATTTATTTCCTTAACCCAATTAGACTTGCTATAACTGAGATGTATAAAATAAATCTCTTAAAATTAGTATATATTTATATACTAATATTCTACCATATTATAACCTCTTAGGTTAATTGATTATCACATCTAATATATATATTAGGTTACATAACTTAATTCTTAATTCACTTTTATATACAAAATAAATGTATTCACATTATATAATATATATATATATATATATATATATATATATTTAATCATATACATAATTCACATAATCATAACATGCTTCACTTCTAACTCCAATTTTGACCTTTTTTCTATAAAAGTCAACTATTGACTTTGACCAAAAAAGTCAACCCTTACACATTTTGTGTTAATTGTCTTTTCTAACTAAAATTGACGTTCTGGACGCAACCGAGAAGTCCATGCTTCAAAATTCTATCTCTAACTCAAATTTTGAGTTTTAATTTACTCCCTTCTTATTGCTAATCGTATTAATTAACGACTTTATACTTATTCAAATTCTTATTTGCCAGTCAAGGCCAACGGTCAAACTATGTTAATTACTAACATAATTTTATCTTGATCCTTATATTATTAATTTAATTCATCACTCCTCTTGCTAAAATATATATAGCACCTTACTAATTATATATATTTCTATACATATACTCATCTTCGTTTAACCTCATATCATCTCTTCATGTGAAATCTTATTTCCTTAATAAAAGTTTCATATGTACTTATATAACATTTCTTAGACTATTCAGTTCACATAGAATTTACAGGTATCGTAATACCTTATTCTTGATATTCCTTCAAGTACATATTAATTCATTTCTAGGGTTTTGAAATTTTGTAACCCAAATTTTCTATATTCTCATTCGAATAGCAAACCATATAGGTTTTACTTGAAAATTTTAAATAAATCCTCAAATTCTCTTCTAGGTTTTATTCTTTAACCTTTATTCTAATCATTCAAGATTTTATAAATTTTCGGGTTATCACATTCACCCATTCTTCTAAGAATTTCGTCCTCGAAATTTCAGTCTACTAATCACCACTCCTTTTATTCATCAAAACTAGGTTGTCTTACTAACCTTTATTTAATCACATAAGATTTCATCCTCAATTTATGAGAACATGCTCTCTCCTTCCATGAGAATCTATTCTATTGATTAAAACTAGGTTTTCAACTTAACCTTTATAATTTCCTCATTCGAGGATTTCTCATCTATAATCACATTTTGCCATAACTACTCACTAGGAGTTTACGGCATCTATACATTCACCAAAACTAGGTTTTCATAATAACCTTTATTCAATCATCTAAGATTCTACTTGTACTCAACGAGTTCGCAATATTTCATATCCATCATCACATACTACCACAACATTACTCTGAAGAGTTTAAAAACTTTTCATATCTGTCTGAGGGATCATAAAAACTATGAACTTTGAGGTTTAGGGGTATTTCTACCTGCTACCTCTTTCAATTACGAAAGAAAGGTACTCTACCTCTGAAACATTTCTTTAATAGGTATGTTTACAATCACGAAGAAGGTAAACTACCGGTGCGGGTACTTTAGATGATTAGTCCGTTGTACCTTAGTAATCGGAACGACTATATGCGTTCTTAGATTGGAGTATTTTATCCAATTAGTATATCCCCATTTTCAGGGTTGTTCACCTCAGACTTATCATAAGATTCCGCACCAAAATAATTTGGTTCGGCATAAGCTTTCAAAGAATAATTTGAATTTCATAAACATTTGTCTAGCTGAATCAAATAGCTTAGACTTATATCAATAATTAGAATTTCAATCGAAACATTTCTAGCCAAATTCAGTTGGCAATAAATTATCTTTAAAATTCTTAAAACATTTTATGACGTCATGATACCGCACTGTATTTACAGTCCGTTTGAGGATTCCGTCATTTGGTGACTTTGTCATAATATATCATACTATAGTGGGCTGACGATCTTTAGATGACATCTGACACTAAGTAATTTTGCATTGATAACTCCATCATTTTTATCATCTTTGCACCAGGTTGCATGATGCATTAATGATATAAAAATACATTTTGATAATTCAAATCATTTTCGTCTAGCCGAATCAATTAGCATAGATTCTTCTTTAAACAGTTCAAAAACCTTTAACAATCATCTTTGGTGTCATCATGCCACAACAGGCAATGATGTGTTAGTGGCCCGAAGTCCACACATACACACTTGTCACCATGTGTTAAGGATAACAAAATTCATTTTTAAAATCACATCAGTACGAATTTAGCTTGATGTCAAAAACATCAAAGTTTAGCATAGCTAGAAGATTTGGAATACCTATGCTTCCATCATCAACTTCAATTTCTCTAATGATCCATTGCTTAATAATTATATCTATTTCTATCATCCTCAATTCTCCATTCACAACTTTCTTATACCCAGTTCATCAAACTTACCATACATTATGATTTCAGTAACTTGCCACAATCATATGGGTTTTAAGAACTAATCTATAAAACACCCATTCACGAGGGGTTCAAAATACCATATGATTATTGTGACTCCCCAAAATAGGTACAACACCCATTCTCTCCAAATACATACAAAACAACTACAACTTTATTAATACAATTGTCGAGCAAAACTTAACACTTAAAGCATGAGTTTAAATATAAATATTGTCATCTAGACAATATCCACACTCAAATAAGTCCTCATTACAATTATTGATACACTATTTTACAAAATAGTGAGGACTACTAAAACAACTTCTAGAACCATCATTCCACACCCCATTAGTACTCGCTACATTCTCGCCTCCTCACGAGAAGAAAAATGGAACAAAAGGAAAATGGTGAGCTCAACTAGCCCGATAAAGAACATTATGACTAAGATAATATAGAACAAATTATCATTAGTCCTCAACAGGAAAAATCTAATAGAATACAATAGACAACCAGGTTTTAAATCAATATTACATAGAAATAATAATTCATTAGAAGAGTTAAGTAGAGAATAAAATCTACTTTCTTCTATATATGAATTTAAAAGTCCATCGTCAATATTTTATCCCTATAACATCCATCAATACATATCTGGAATTAAATATTTATATTTGCACTATAGGCCAAAGATATTCATTAGTTGGTCATGTTCATCTAAACACCTGTTCATCTTTGCACTACGGCCCAAAGATATTCATCAGAAAATCATTCATCTTTGCACTACAGGCCAAAGATATTCAGTTATATCATCATTTAGGACTGAGGATGATGAAAAACATTTTAAAGAAAATGAATCCAATGAAGCAAAAGAACAAATATTAAGGATTCGTACTTTAAACAATCCAAGTTTAAAAATACTTCATAAATAACCATAGTGGAGTAAAATTCAAGAATGAAGATCAAAACATGGATACAATCAAAGCTAGTATCCATAATAGATATCTTGGACAAACAACGAAAATTTAATTTTTCTATGAATAGTGTCGTGTTCGTGAATAGTGTCGTATACATGAATAGTAACCCCGACACTAAAACACAAGAATTTCACAAGAAAAATCTTACCAATATTCCGACATAATGATATCGAAAGAAATAATATCATATATAAAAAATAACATCCCTTACCTCGAAAAGACAAGATTTACGATTGAATATCGGATATAGTGTTGAAGGAACTTGCAATCAGTATAGCAACACTCAAAGTACCAAAATACTCACAAAAATACGCCGATATTATAGAGAGAAAACTTTAGTTTCTGGTGTAATTTTCAATTCTAACCTAAACACCCTATTTATAGGAAAATGCTTAGAACACCAAAGCAGAAAATTTAATAAGATATTAATATATATATATATATATATATATATAAATTTCTTACGCCCACTTTTACCAACTGATTTCAGCACTTTGCACATGTTATTGTGGCCCACAAAATGAAAAAAAACGTTTTTATTAAAAAAAATAATTAAAACTTCAAAAATAAATTATTTCGGAACTTCAATAATTCATAATAAATAGCCCTTTTATCAGAAAAAAATTTGATTCTTATGTCTTCCTTAGGAAATTCAATTCTCTACAACTTTGTAAGTTTAAGTTTTTCCAAATTCCAAATGCGAAATTGGCCAAAATCCACATACGATTTATTTTACGGTATAAATCAAATTTCATCAAAAATTGGGTCCACCAACATGTTTAACATGTTTTTAGTATATATTACAACAAAAATACTCCTTCTCCTCATTTACTCATATATCCCACATTCATTGTAAAAATATCATAATTATTATATTATTATAATATAATAATATATTTAAATGAATTATTTTATCGAAAAAGATAAAATATCAATTTTCAACAATTGTCACATTAAAAATTTTCTCCATCTATATCCACATAAAATGAATATTTTCCTTATCATATAAATCAATAATTAATTATTCACAAATAATATTACGTAATCACAATATCGATAATCGGTAGTTCCCGAGAAAGAGGGGCTTTCAATAAGGATTTCTCCTTACTAAAGCGCATGATTAGGTGACCAAACCTCTCCTTAGATGAAACTTTCTAGACATTGCCAATAATGTTATCTAATAATATTATTCAAATAATATGAATTATTGATTTGATAATTGAAAATATTATGTAGTAACAATTATTGAAATAACAATAATATAAAATATCAACGTAGCAATTATTGAATCAATAAAATAAAATATTGAACAGTAATTACTGTAATAATTATTGAGTAGTGCCTTCTTACATATGAATCAATAATTGGTGTAATACCGTGTGCTACTGTGCAACAACGCGTATTATTGTGTTTTAACCACCGGGTATTCCAACAGTATTAATGGTAACAACTACGCCGTTATTTATAAACAACTTATACTTGTAGTTTTCTTCATCCAATCGCTTTTCGTTATTGGGCCCACAAAAGATCAAGGCTGTAGTCGTACGAATATTCCCAAACAGAAGAAGATATTCCACAACCAAACGAATATTCCCCGACAACAATGAATATTTTATAACCACTTACTTATTTGAAATATTTGCGCATTTTACCCATAACTAACCACATTAATGAAATGAACCCGTACTATTTCAAAATAATAAATAGAGAAAATTAAATTTCATTTATTAATAAGTTGGGATCTTACAACCTCCCCTCCTTATGAAATTTCGTCCTCGAAATTGACGTACATACCTGGTGTTTCGAAAAGGTGAGGATACCTTGCTTTCATTTCTGTTTCCAACTCCCAGGTCATTTCCTCAATAGCATGGTTCCTCCACAAAACTTTTACTTGTGGTATGACCTTTGTGCGTAGGACATGCTCCTTTCTATCCAAGATCTTAACACGTACCTCCTCGTACGTTAAATCTATGGCTATCTCGTCTGGTTCTAACTCAATAATGTGGTTTGGGTCCTTCACATATTTACGAAGCACATATATATGAAAAACGTTATGAACACGAGACATACTTGGAGGTAACGCGAGTTTATAGGCCACATTTACTACTCGGTCAAGAATCTGAAATGGATCAATAAATCGTAGATTGAGCTTTCCTCTCTTCCCGAATCTTGTAACTCCCTTCCATGGAGCAATACGTAACAATACATGATCCCCAATGTCAAATTCCACGTCCTTTCGATGAAGATCTGCATAACTCTTTTGTCGATCTTGTGCCATTTGTATACGTTGTCGAATCATTTGGAACTTTTTTCAGTAGTCATACATTACCAACTCTGGTCCCAACAATGTTGCTTCACCCACCTCATCCCAACATATTGGAGAGCGACACTTTCGTCCATATAATGCTTCGAATGGAGCCACACCTATACTTGCTTGTAACTGTTGTTGTAGGAGAATTTCACCAATGGTAAATACTTATCCCAACTCCCTTTGAAGCCTAAGACACAGAGTCTTAATAGATCTTCAAGAGTTTGAATAGTCCTCTCTGATTGTCCGTCCGTTTGAGGATGGTATGCCAAACTGAATCATAAATCCGTGCCCATAGCTTTTTGCAAGCTAACCCAAAATCTTGAAGTGAATCTTGGGCCACGATCCGAAACTATGGATATTGGCATGCCATGCAATCTCACAATCTCATTTACGTACATACTAGCAAGACGTTCAAGTGAATAAGTCTCCCGTCTAGGAAAGAAATGGGCAGACTTGGTTAATCTATCAATAATAACCCAAATCGCATTTATGCCTTGAGAAACCGTGGGAAGACCCGTAACGAAATCAATGGTAATGTGTTCCCACTTCCATTTCGGAATCTCAAGTGGTTGCAATGGACCCTTTGGCACTTGATGCTCCGCCTTTACACGTTGACAAGTTAAACACCTCGAGATAAACTTTGCGATCTCTCTCTTCATATTGTTCCACCAAAATGTATGTCGAAGATCACGATACATTTTGGTACTTCCGGGATGGATTGTAAATAGTGTATTGTGTGCCTCCATCATGATCTTGTATTTCAAATCGAGTCATTAGGAACATAAATTTTGGAGTGGACTCAAGTATTCCTTCTTCATCGATTCTTGCTTACGGAATAGCACCTTCTTGTACTTTCTTCTTCTTCATACGCATCGACCTAAGGTATTACGTGGCTCGAGCAACTTTAACTTTTTTGATTAAAGTCGGTTCTATGCGTATATTTGACATCATCGCATGGGTCCCCGGAGTCTTGAATTCTATCTTCATCTTTTGTAAATCACACAAAATAGGCCTTTGTGTTGACAACATCGCACTCGTTCCCGCATATGATCTTCTACTTAATGTGTCAGCTACCACGTTCACTTTTTCAGGATGGTATTGAATGGTATGGTCGTAGTCTTTCAACAGCTCGAGCCATCGTCGTTGCCATATATTGAGTTCCTTTTGGGTGAAGAAATATTGAGACTTTTATGGTCTGAATATATCTCCACTTTCTCCCCATATAAATAGTGCCTCCAAATCTTTAGCGCGAAAATGACTGCTGCCAACTCTAAATCATGAGTAGGATAATTCCTCTCATGCTCTTTAAGTTATTGAGAGGCATAGGCTATGACTTTCCCATGTTGTATGAGAACACATCCTAACCCTTTACCTGAAGCATCGATGTAGATAATAAATCCATATGAACCAGATGGTATTGTCAGAACAGGTGCCAAAATGAGTCTCCTCTTGAGATCTTGGAAACTCTTATCGCATTCCTTGCTCCATACAAATTTTTTATCTTTACGAGTCAGCTGAGTTGACGGAGTAGCGATTCGAGAAAATCCTTCCATAAATCTTCGATAAAAACCAGCTAAGCCCAGAAAGCTACGTACTTCGGTCACCGATTTCGTTTGCTCCCAACTTTGTATTGCTTCAATCTTCGCCGGGTCAAAAGATACTCCATGTTTTGACACCACATGCCCAAGGAATGCTACTTCCTCAAGCTAGAACTTGCATTTCTTTAGCTTGACATATAGCTTGTTATCACGAGGCCTTTGTTGTACCAGCTTTAAATGGTGCTCATGATCTTCACGACTTTTGGAATAGATGAGGATGTCATCAATAAAGACGACAATAAATTGATCCAAATATTCCTTGAATACTCGGTTAATCATATCCATGAAAGCCGCAAGAGCATTAGTCAATCCGAAAGACATGACTAAGAATTCATAATGCCCATACCGAGTTTTGAAGGCAGTCTTTGGAATATCCTCAATTCTAATCTTCAGCTGATGATATCCAGAACGAAGATCGATCTTTGAAAAGAATTGTGCTCCTTGTAACTGGTCAAACAGGTCATCATTACGAGATAACGGATACCTATTCTTGATGGTGACATGGTTCGATTCTCGATAGTCAATACAAAGTCGCATAGTCCTGTCTTTCTTCTTTATAAATAAAACAGGAGCACCCCAAGGAGATGTACTAGGACGAATGAAATCGATGTCCAACAACTCCTGTAGTTGGACCTTTAACTCCTGAAGTTCAATATGAGCCATTCGATATGGGGTTTTAGAAATGGGCTTTGTACGGGTTCAAGGTCAATAAAAATTCAACTTCTCGTTACGGGGTAGACCGGAAGTTCTTGAGAAATACGTCGGAAATTCTTTAACAATAGAAATATTATTCAAATCTGACGTGTTTTTGTTCAAGTCTGTGACATGGGCTAAGAAAGCTTGACATCCGTTTTTCAATAAACGAATAGCTTTATGGCTTGATATGACAGTGATTGACTTCAGTGGTTTGGTTGTTTGAATTCGCAGAACAGGTTGGTTAGGAATATGAAAACTAACAACTTTACGAAAATAATCAATTTTAGCATGATGAGTGGTTAACTAATCAATCCCTAAAATCACATCAAATGCAAGTATTTTCAACGAAATAAGATCGACAGGTAATGTGATGGTTCCAACTTGAATCAAGCAAGATTTATAAATAGTAGATGTAACGAAAGTTTCTCTTAACGGAGTCTCAACAGATAAGTCAAGGTCTAATTTCTCCGAAATCAAGTTTAAACGTTGAGTACAAGCAGGAGAGATAAAAGAATGGGTAGAACCGGTATCTAATAAGGTATAAACTTCGCAAGAGTTTATGATTAGCCTACTCGTGATCACCTTGTTTGGGTTCCTCTCACTTTGACCAATCACGACAAACGCTCTTCTAGGAACCGTTGACTTTGACTTTTCTGAGACAGCCTTTTGAGTCACCATCCCATTGGACTTGGTTTCATTACGATCTGAATCTCGGCGATATGTCCTTCCTTTCCACAATTATAGCATACCTTGAACTGTTGTGGACAGTTTGGGCTGATATGTCCCTCTTTTCCACATTTATAGCATACAACCGGTGGTCGTTCTCCTCCCTTAGAACTAGTTGCTGCTGGTGCTGACGTCTTCACATTTTCATTGTTGAATCTCTTCTTTTTAAAATCTCCCCACGACTCGCTTCTTCTATTTTCATGGCCACGATTACCACCAGAGTGGTTACCGCTTTTGTCCGAATGTTTTCCTCCCCGCTGGTTTTCATTACTCCAATGACTACTGCCACCGGTATGACCCTGGTTGTGGTCCCTCGGTTGAACATATTCGTTATCTCGCTCTAATAATTGAGCCCTGTTGACAACATCTGAATATAAAGAAAATTTATGAGAGATAAGATATTGCCGAATCTCGAGTTTTAAACCTCTCAGAAACATCCTCGTCATTCGTTCCTCATTCTCTACCAAATGAGGTGCAAACCTGGATAACTCTGCGAACTTCGCCTCGTCTTTGGGACACCATCATGTTGTTTTTGTTCTAATCTAATAAACTCTACCTCCTTCATATGACGAATACTTTCGGAAAAGTACTTGTCATTGAAAAGTTTTTGAAATGTTTCCCAAGACATCTCTTTGAGTCGGCAGTGAGTACGCTTCACAAACTCCCACCGATGAATGCGCCTCCTACCACGAAACATAAAGGTGGCAAATGGAACCTTTTGTTCCTCCATGCATCCCAAGACATCGAATATCTTGGTAATTTATTTAACTCCGTCTACGCCTTGATCGGATCGGGCTTTCCAATAAATTCTATGGTCCTAACTCTTTGAACTGCTTGGCTATGACAAGCCGCGCATTGCTATCATTTTCACCCGTATTTTATACACGAGTCTCCCCCGTCTGGTTTTGCATGAACTGCAAAAAGCTCCTAAAAATCACGTCGTTCATCATCTGCTCAGTGGTGTTGTTTATAGGAGGAACATTGTCGTCCTGTTGCACGTTCTCTTCATTGGTGAGTAAAGGTGTCTCCACGGTCTCATTTACTCCACTGTTAACATTCTCAGTTGCCATATTCAAATACTGCCATAAAACAAAGGTTAATTAAAGAAATTAACATATCACATAATATCCCTATATTCTAACCAACCAACAAATAAGCTTTAGATATGACACATTAGCGAAGGATTACTCGTCTCTCCCCTCCTAGTACTATTCCCCGATCTCCGCCAGAGACCATATCCCTAAGCTCCGATACCAACTGTGACGCCCCCAAAATAGGTATACAACACCCATTTTGAGTCACCAAATACATGGTACAGAAACAACTACAACTTTATTAATACAATTGTCGTGCAAAATACGACAACACTTAAACTGTGAGTTTAAATACAAATATTGTCATCTAGACAATATCCACACTCAAATAAGTCCTCATTACAATTATTGATACACTATTTTACAAAATAGTGAGGACTACTAAAACAACTTCTAGAACCATCATTCCACACCCCGACTAGTACTCGCTACATTCTCGCCTCCTAAGAAGAAAAATGGAACAAAAAGGAAAAGGGTGAGCTCAACTAGCCCAGTAAAGAACATTATGACTAAGATAATATAGAACAAATTATCGTTAGTCCTCAACAGGGAAAAATCTAATAGAATACAATAGACAACAAGTTTTAAATCAATATTCGCAGCGGAAATAATAATTCATTAGAAGAGTTAAGTAGAGAATAAAATCTACTTTCTTCTATATATGAATTTAAAAGTCCATCGTCAATATTTTATCCCTATAACATCAATCAATATATATCTGGAATTAAATATTCATATTTTTGCTACTATGGCGAAAGATATTCATCGATTGGTCATGTTCATCTAAACACTGCTCATCTTTGCTTTCTGACCCAAAGATATTCATCGAAAATCATTCATCTTTGCACTACAAGCCAAAGATATTAAGTTATATCATCATTTAGGACTGAGGATGATAAAAATATTTTAAAGAAAACGAATCCAGTGAAGCAAAAGAACAAATATTAAGGATTCGTACTTTAAACAATCCAAGTTCAAAAATACTTCATAAATAACCATAGTGGAGTAAAATTCAAGAATGAAGATCAAAACATGGATACAATCAAAGCTAGTATCCATAATAGATATCTTGGACAAACAACGAAAATTTAATTTTTCTGTGAATAGTGTCGTATTTGTGAATAGTGCCGTACACGTGAATAGTAACCCCGACACTAAAAGACAAGAATTTCACAAGAAAAATCTTACCAATATTCCGGCATAATGATATCGAAAGAAATAATATCATTTATAAAAAATAACATCCCTTACCTCGAAAAGACAGTACTTCTGACTAAAATACTAGATATAGTGTTGAAGGAACTTGCACCGTATAGCAACACTCAAAATACCAAAATACTCACAAAAATACGCTCGATATTATAGAGAGAGAAAACTTTAGTTTCTGGTGTGATTTTCAATTCTAACCTAAGCACCCTATTTATAGGAAAATGCTTAGAACACCAAAGCAGAAAATTTAATAAAATATTAATATATATATATATATATATATATATATATATATTTCTTACTCCCACTTTTACCAATTGATTTAATCACTTTGCACGTGTTATTGTGGCCCACAAAATGAAAAAAAACGTTTTTATTAAAAAAAATAATTAAAACTTCAAAAATCAATTATTCCGGAACTTCAATAATTCATAATAAATAGCCCTTTTATTAGAAAAATTCGAATCTTTTGTTTTACATAGGAAATTCAATTTTCTATAACTTTGTAAGTTTAAGTTTTTCCAAATTCCAAACATAAATTGACCGAAATCCACATACGGACGATTTTACAGGCAATAATCAAATTCCAGTCAAAAATTGGGTCCACCAACATGTTTAACATGTTTTTAGTATTTATTGCAACAAAAATACTCCTTCTCCTCATTTACTCATATATCCCACATTCGTTGTAAATATATCGCCATTATTATATTATTATAATATAATAATATATTTAAATGAATTATTTTATCAGAAAAGATAAAATATCAATTTTCAATAATTGTCACATTAAAAATTTTCTCCATCTATATCCACATAAAATGAATATTTTCTTTATCATATAAATCAATAATTAATTATTCACAAATAATATTACAGAATCACAATATCGACAACTAGGCCGTTCCCAAGAAAGATGGGGCTTTCCAATAAGGATTTCTCCTTACTGGTCCGCAACGAGGTGACCAAACCTCTCCTTAGATAGAACTTTTTAGACATTTCCAGTAATGCTATCTAATAATATTATTCAAATAATATGAATTATTGATTTGATAATGGAAAATATTGTGTAGTAACAATTATTGAAACAACAATAATATAAAATATCAACGTAACAATTATTGAATCAATAAAATAAAATATTGAACAGTAATTACTGTAACAATTATTGAGTTGTGCCTTCTTACGTAAGAATCAATAATTGATGCAATACCGTGTGCTACTGTGCAACAACGCGTATTATTGTGTTTTAACCACCGGGTATTCCAACAGTATTAATGGTAACAACTACGTCGTTATTTATAAACAACTTATACTTGTCGTTTTCTTCATCCAATCGCTTTTTCATTATGGGGCCCACAAAAAAGCTATTGCAGTCGTTAATATTCCCAAAGCAGAAGAATATTCCACGACCAAACGAATATTCCCCGACAACAATGAATATTTTATAACCACTTGCTTATTTGAAATATTTGTGCATTTTACCCATAACTAACCATATTAATCAAATCAACCCGTACTATTTCAAAATAATAAATAGAGGAAATTAAATTTCATTTATTAATAAGTTGGGGTCTTACAATTATGAGTCAGGAACTTACCATAAGTATTCGTTTTAAGAACTCGCAACTAACCTTATATTATCTACCTATTCGTTATACACATAAAAAAAAGAATCACCTTATCAACATGCATATAGCAAATAGCGCAACATCAGGTTCCAATGATTATCAATGTAAGAAACTAAGTGGTTGTCAAACCAAACTCAACCACTAATCAATATAGGAAGCTAAGCGGACAATTCCCCGCCCATTCAAAGAATTGGTCTACCTAACCACTATATCGACCAGGAAGCTAAGTGATTCTAAAACCAAGTACAAATTCCCTGCCCATACAAAGAATCATACAACTCAGCTGCTGGCATGAGTCCTCGATTTAAATCCTACACAATTCTAACTTTCTCTTTTATTAATATGAATTTTCTTTAATCCGTATCTTAACATTTACCACTCTTTTCTGAGTTTACATTGTACCATTTCATAATACATTCTCTTTATAGCGTCAAGCTATATCACACCAATCACTTAACATATCATATGTTATTGAACAATTTAATCTGATCACGTCGTGATCTTATTTTGTAATCATATCTCCTTATACTTATAATCGTTTTATTTTATGATCTTCCTTCTCTTTAATTATATTATATTATGATTTTATTAACATTTCTCCTCTTATAGACATAGTCTATTTATTTTCACTTTTCATCTCTATTACAGGAGTCAGGTTACTCCGGATTCTTATCCTTATATCTCTTCAAGATTCTTCTTTGAATCTTCTTTATCTTTCTCTTTACTTTACTGATGAATTCCTTACGCTTATCCCTTAAACTCGATCTGAGTTTATTCCTTATCATCCTTTCCACGGTTATAGCCTAAGGTACCCCTACCTAAGGTTTATAACCTATGGCTTTTGATACCAACTATGACATCCCCAAATCCGTACTTTTTACCTCGGATCCGTACATCATTTTTATAACTATTGCGGAAGATATAAACATAAATTGTTTATACATTAAACTTTTACAACATAAAGCCCAAGGTCTACAACCTTAACTTATTTCATACCTTCAATATCTTAAAGGTTTACAATACTATTTTCGTCAAAAAATTTAATATATTTAACTGCATCATAATTTAATCTTGCACTTTGTCTTTGCTTTTTTCTTTACTCGAGCTTTCATCTTAATCTAAATTTTTTTGTCATGATATAGCAAGGGTGAGCAACAAATTTGGCCAGCAAGTTTAAATTTATTTGAGGATATATCATGATTGAAATAATTGAACAATAAGCTAGCTAACTTTCAACAATATAAACATTGTGAAAGAGTATGAACAAATTTTCTTAGCTGAACGACCAAGCCAATAAAAATGAATGGTCAAGCATAAACATGAACAAATTAACTGAACCAAATGGTAATGAAGGTGATTAGCCTTTCATACCTGATGAACATTTACAATATGCACAACGTGCGAATCAATAATCAATATAGACGTGAATAATCAACAACAACTATTCACTAACATGCTTTGAACATACAGCTCAAGTTTGAGTTAGGGAAACTTTCCTGTACTGCTGATTACCACTAAGCAATCTAATGTAATCTCTCATGAAAGACCTATCAATTATAAGATTGATCTTTCAATTAGCATAACATACCTGTTAGCTCATAATATTATTACTTTATCCATAGATTATCCAACACTTAATCAAATATTAGATGACAACTTAACACATCATTATTATCATTATCCTTTGATAATTCTTTAATCACTATATCATATCATTTATCACTCGCCTTTTCATTTCATAAGTTATTATTTAACATCTAATGAGTTAAATACTAATCCATCAACCTGGATTCTAAATCCAACAACCCAAACTACAATCCAGCTAATCCGTATCTTAACATTTACCACTCTTTTCTGAGTTTACATTGTACCATTTCATAATACATTCTCTTTATAGCGTCAAGCTATATCACACCAATCACTTAACATATCATATGTTATTGAACAATTTAATTTGATCACGTCGTGATCTTATTTTTGTAATCATATCTACTTATACTTATGATCGTTTTATTTTACGATCTTCCTTCTCTTTAATTATATTATATTATGATTTTATTAACATTTCTCCTCTTATAGACATAGTCTATTTATTTTCACTTTTCATCTCTATTACAGGAGTCAGGTTACTCCGGATTCTTATCCTTATATCTCTTCAAGATTCTTCTTTGAATCTTCTTTATCTTTCTCTTTACTTTACTGATGAATTCCTTACGCTTATCCCTTAAACTCGATCTGAGTTTATTCCTTATCATCCTTTCCACGGTTATAGCCTAAGGTACCCCTACCTAAGGTTTATAACCTATGGCTTTGATACCAACTATGACATTCCCAAATCCGGGTACTTTTTACCTCAGATCTGGTACATCATTTCTATAACTATTGCGGAAGATATAAACATAAATTGTTTACACATTAAACTTTTACAACATAAAGCCCAAGGTCTACAACCTTAACTTATTTCATACCTTCAATATCTTAAAGGTTTACAATACTATTTTCGTCAAAAAATTTAATATATTTAACTGCATCATAATTTAATCTTGCACTTTGTCTTTGCTTTTGTCTTTACTCGAGCTTTCATCTTAATCTAAAATTTTTTGTCATGATATAGCAAGGGTGAGCAACAAATTTGGCCAGCAAGTTTAAATTTATTTGAGGATATATCATGATTGAAATAATTGAACAATAAGCTAGCTAACTTTCAACAATATAAACATTGTGAAAGAGTATGAACAAATTTTCTTAGCTGAACGACCAAGCCAATAAAAATGAATGGTCAAGCATAAACATGAACAAATTAACTGAACCAAATGGTAATGAAGGTGATCAGCCTTTCATACCTGATGAACATTTACAATATGCACAACGTGCGAATCAATAATCAATATAGACGTGAATAATCAACAACAACTATTCACTAACATGCTTTGAACATAAAACTCAAGTTTGAGTTAGGGAAACTTTCCTGTACTGCTGATTACCATTAAGCAATCTAATGTAATCTCTCATGAAAGACCTATCAATTATAAGATTGATCTTTCAATTAGCATAACATACATGTTAGCTCGTAATATTATTACTTTATCCATAGATTATCCAACACTTAATCAAATATTAGATGACAACTTAACACATCATTATTATCATTATCCTTTGATAATTCTTTAATCACTATATCATATCATTTATCACTCGCCTTTTCATTTCATAAGTTATTATTTAACATCTAATGAGTTAAATACTAATCCATCAACCTGGATTCTAAATCCAACAACCCAAACTACAATCCAGCTAATTGGATTCCAAATCTAACCAACTAGATTACAATCCAAATGAGCACGGATTCACTATCCATCAATCCAAAGAAGTGGATTCTAAATCCTTCAATTCAGTAAGCTTTTTTTCAATCCAGCAAGCTGGATTCATCAAATTTTCCAATCCAGCAAGCTGGATTCCATACCTCCTTAACGAAAATACCAAATTAACTTATTACTTTTTTATCTCTTAGCCATGCTTATATACATGTATTTCATACACAAAAAGTATTTTTCCAAAAATTTTCAATTCTCTTCGGTATTTTTCAAAAATCATTCTTAGTGCGTAGCTTAAGAAATTAGCCCCATCACGCTTAACTCTAGAAATTCCCATCTTTTGAAACAATCTTATATGTGTTAACGTGACACTCTAGTTTAAATTCCGTGGCCATTGGAGTTATAGAACTCCGGTTATAGCCATTTTTGTCCGAAAATCACAAATATTGAAATGGTCATAACTTGGTCATTTTAAATCGGAATGAGCTCATTTTTGGACAGGAGGTACTTTATACCATTATTTTCATGTCCCAAAAGGCTGGAATTTTTCTCGGCAAAACAACCCATGGAAAATCTGGACAGTTTACTATTTGACATATTGCAATTTTGGAGTCCTTTGCTAAACCTTAAATAAAATGAGATCTGTAACTCCAATTAACGATCCATCAATTTTGTTGGATTTATATCTTTCCGATCTACAATTTTCATCTATCACAATCCATATTTGGACATGTTAGGCTTCCGAAAATTAGCCCGGAATTGGCTGGTAAAAACTGTTTTTTAACAGTTTTCTTAGCTTTGAGTAGTTTGCGATAAATTCCCTAACTTGCTCATTTTTCAACCTAATTGAGTGATTCCAAAGGGGTTTTATCCTTACTACATAGATCTACCATTCCAAGAAAATAAATCACAAATATCCATCATAGATTTCAAAAATCAAAAGCTAGATCACACTTTCAAGTTTAAGCTTTGCGAAAAATTCTATTTTTCTATTCCTTTTGATTCCAACCAAATCAACACCCAATATGGGTAGATCTAAACATAAAACACTCATCAACATGGATATCCATAGTTTTTGAGTTTATAAATATAAATCCAAACTTTGATTTAGAATAACTAAAATCAATTACATAAATTAGTTACCTTTGATCAAAATCTTCTTTCTTCTCTTTAATGGCTTCCACGGCCACTCTTCTTTCTCCTTCTCTCTCTCTATTTCCAGCCGTCCCTCTCCTCTCTCTCTCTCTCCCATGGTTGCCGCCACTTCTTCTCTTTCTCTCCCTCATTAATTTCTTTTTGGTTAGCAAAATAAGAGAAGAAAGAGAAAATGGCTTGAACTATGTTTGCATAAAATATCTAGATACATCTCCCTTTCTTCTCTTCCATAAATGACCGGCCATGTGGCCTTCTTATTGCCACACATTTTTTTAATGCTTTATTTAATGACCAAAATGCCCTCACTAATTGGCTTTAAAAATTTTGGGCCACTTATTAATCAAATTCTATTGGGCTTGTATTTTTATTATTTTGCTTACTAACAAAATAAATTTAGGCTTCCACCAAAAATATGTAATTGGGCTATTATAATACTTGTCCCACACATAATATATTGGGCTAGATTAATAATTTATTCGCCCTTAATCACTTTATCCACAAGTCACATGATTAAATAATTAATTGGACTTGTTTAAATAATATAACCTCCTTAGTGCATTAAATCTAATTCTGTTGGACTCTAAATAAATTATTAGGGTATGATATTATTATAGTTCATTACTTTTAATTCTATTTTATCCTAATTATTTAATTAGGGTTTTTTTTTCTCACACTAGAAAATAAATTCCTTATTTATGCATATTTATTTCCTTAACCCAATTAGATTTGCTATAATTAGGTTATAAAATTAATTAAGCGAGATGTATAAAATAAATCTCTTAAAATTAGTATATATTTATATAATAATATTCTACCATATTATAACCTCTTAGGTTAATTAATTATCACACCTAATATATATATTAGGTTACATAACTTAATTCTTAATTCACTTTTATATACAAAATAAATGTATTCACATTATATAATGTATATTTATTTAATCAAATACATAATTCACATAATCATAACATGCTTCACTTCTAACTCCAATTTTGATCCTTTTTTTTTATAAAAGTCAACTGTTGACTTTGACCAAAAAAGTCGACCCTTACACATTTTGTGTTAATTGTCCTTTTTGACTAAACTTGACGTTTTGGACGCAACCGAGCAGTCCGTGCTTCAAAATTTTATCTCTAACTCAAATTTTGAGTTTTAATTTACTTCCTTCTTATTGCTAATCGTATTAATTAACGACTATATACTTATTCAAATTCTTATTTGTCAGTCAAGGCCAACAGTCAAACTATGTTAATTACTAACATAGTTTTGTCTTGATCCTTATATCATTAACTTAATTCATCACTCCTCTTGCTAAAATATATATAGCACCATACTAAGTATATATATTTCTATACATATACTCATCTTCGTTTAACCTCATAGCATCTCTTCATGTGAAATCTTATTTTCTTAATAAAATTTTCATATGTACTTATATAACATTTCTTAGACTATTCAGTTCACATAGAATTTACAGGTATCGTAATACCTTATTCTTGATATTCCTTCAAGTACATATTAATTTATTTCTAGGGTTTTGAAATTTTGTAACCCAAATTTTCTATATTCTCATTCGAATAGCAAACCATATACGTTTTACTTGAAAATTTTAAATAAATCCTCAAATTCTCTTCTAGGTTTTATTCTTTAACCTTTATTCTAATCATTCAAGATTTTATAAATTTTCGTATTGTCACAATGGATCCATGATCCAACAACCCAGATCTCTAAATGACACCGTATAACACATATCTAACCAATCATTAACAACATTTAACATCAAATTGTGACACCCCCAAAATAGGTCCATTCCATCTAACCCATTATGAGTCGCCAAATACATAGTACAGAAATAACTACAACTTTATTATTACAACATATAAATTGTGAGTTTAAATACAGATATTGTCATCTAGACAATATCTACACGCAAATAAATCCCCATCATAATTATTGATACATTATTTTACAAAAATGGTGAGGACTACTAAACAACTCTCTAAAACCATCATTCCATACCCCAGACTTCATTACTCGCTTACATTCTCGCCTCCCGAGAAGAAAAATGGAACAAAAAGGAAAAGGGTGAGCTCAACTAGCCCATAGAATATTATGACTACGATAATATACAACAAATTATCGTTAGTCTTCAATAGGAAAAATCTAATAGAATACAATAGACAACAAGTTTTAAATCAATATTCGCGGAAAATAATAATTCATTAGAAGAGTTAAGTAGAGAATGCAAACTACTATCTTCTATGTATGAATTTTAAAGTTCATTGTCTATTTTTTTCCCCGTAACATCAATCAATATATATACGGGATCAAATATTCATCCTTGCACTACGAAAGCAAGAGACATTCACCCGATTGGTCATGTTCATCTAAACACATGTTCATCTTTTGCACTACGGGCCAAAGATATTCATCGAAATCATTCATCTTTGCACTTTCTGTGCCAAAGATATTCATCATAAATCATTCATCTTTGCACTACAGGCCAAAGATATTCATCGAAAATCATTCATCTTTTGCACTACGGGCCAAAGATATTCCATAATATCATCATTTAAGGTAAGGATGATGAAAAATATTTTTTAAAAAGAAATGAATCCGATGAATCAAAATGACAAGGATTAAGGATTAAGGATTCGTACTTGTTTTATCCACGTCCAAAAATACCTCAAAAATAATTATAGTGGTGTAAAATTCAAGAATGATCAAAACATGGATACAATCAAAGCTAGTATCCACAATAAATATTTTGGATGAAAAGAAAATTTTTATTTTTCGATGAATAGTCTTAGTGATTCGTGAATAATCAGAGTATCGTGAATAGTCTTGAGTATCGTGAATAGTAACTCAGACACCAAAAGTTCCAAATTTGATAAAACTTCGGATCAATATTTGACATAATGATATTGAAGAAATAATATCATTACTGAAAAAAAAATAATATCCCTTACCTCGAAAAATCGGTCTTTCAAATTAAAAACAATCAATATAGGCTATGACTTGAACTTTCACCGTATAGCAATACTCAAAGTATACTCAAAATACTCACAAGAATAAACTCGATAATATAGAGAGAGAAAACTTCACTTTCTGGTGTGATTTTCAATTCTAACCTAAGCACCCTATTTATAGGAAATTGCTTAGAACACAAAAGCGAAAAATTTAATATAATAATAATATATATAATCAAATTTCCTACGCACACAAATCTGGTCCAAACTTCAGCCACACATGTTAAATGAGTTTAAAAAATGAAAAAAACATTTTTGTAATTAAAAATATTTTAAACTTCCAAAAATCAATTATTTCGGAGCTTTGGAACTTCAATAATTCATAATAAATAGCCCTTTTGTCAGAAAATTCGAACCTCTCGACTGTGTGTAGGAAATTCAATTCTCTACAACTTTGCAGAAGAAAGTTTTTCCAAATTCCAAACAGAAATTGACCGAAATTCACAAACGGGTGATTTTAGAGGCTATAATCAAATTTCAGGTCGATAAATGGGGTCCACCGAGGCATGTTTAACATGTTTTAAACATTTATTGCAACAAAAATACTCTTCCTCCTCGTATACTCATATATCCCACATTCGTTGTAAAAATATCACCATTATTATATTATTAAAATATAATAATATATATATTTAAATGAATTATTTTATCGAAAAAAGATAAAATTTCAATTTTCAACAATTGTCACATTAAAAATTTTCTCCATCTATATCCACATAAAATCAATATTTTTCTCATCATATGAATCAATAATTAATTATTCACAAATAATATTACGAGAATCACAATATTGACAACCATGAAGTTCCCAGGAAGAGGGGCTTTCCAATAAAATTTCTCCTTCTTGGTAGCCTTGATTAGGTGACCAAACCTCTCCTTAGATGTAACTTTCTAGACATTGCCAATAATGTTATCTAATAATATTATTCGAGATAATATGAATTATTGCTTCGATAATGAAAAATATTGTGTAATGATAATTATTGAAACAACAACAGTATAAAATATCAATGCAACAATTATTGAACCAATAAAATAAAATACTGAACAGTAATTACTATAACCATTATTGAGTAGTGTCTTCTTATGTAAGAGTCAATAATTGGTGCAATATCGTGTGCTACTGTGCAACAACGCGTATTACTGTGTTTTAACCACCGGGTATTCTAACAGTGTAAACGGTAACAACCACGCCGTTAATTTTAAACAACTTATATTTGTCGTTTTCTTCATCCAATCGCTTTCCGTTATGGGGCCCACACATGGTCATTACGCAGTCATTATGAATATTCCCCAAGCGATGAATATTCCACGACCAAACGAATATTCCCCGACAACAATGAATATTTTATAACCATTTGCTTATTTTGAAATATTTGCGCATTTTACCCGTAACTAACCACATTAATCAAATCCACCCTTACTATTTCAAAATAATAATAAAGGAAATTCCTTTTTATTTAAAAAAATTTCGGGGTCTTACACAAATCATAAGATTTTAAAAATTAGGGTTTATACCTCTATTATGCTTTGATCCATGAATCTGACTTTGATGATCTGATCTAGGAGAGATAAGGGATGGTATTGGCTTATCTTATCTCACTTTCTCACTCTATATTCCCGAAATTCTAGAGAGAGTAGGTCTTGGTTCAAATAAAAATTAAAGTTAGCATTTTCGCTCTCTTTAATCATTATATAAATGAACAAGTAATGGAGTTGGCTGATGAAATGGCTGAGATATTATGAGCTATATGTCAAAAGCTAGAGCTAGAGTTGGTGAACAACCAATACTAGGGTTAAATCTACAAGTTACACTAAATAATGCACAAAATGGCATTTTAGTCTTTTTGCAAATAATTTTAATGGCATACAAGTCTTTTGCCCAAACCCTTAGGGTTTAGGGTTTGAACCCTTAGGTTTTAAAAATAAATTCTAGAATTTTCAAATTAGGTTGTAAAAATCAAAAAGTAATATTTCTAAATTATAATTAGAATTTTCTAATTATATTAAAATTTCCTAATCATAATTTAAATATTGCTAATTAGGATTAGTATTTCCTAATTAAAATTGCTAATTTAGCAATTAGGGTAAAAATTGGTCATTAGGGTTTACAACCAAAAATTAGGGTTTCTAATAGAAAAATAATTTTCTAATTTAGAAATTAGATTTCGTAATTAAATTAGGGTTTTCTAATTACTTATAACTTTAAAATTAGGATTAATATTTCCTAATTAAGAATTAAAATTACCTAATTACAAATTAGGGTTTCAAATTTACAAATTAGGGTTTTTAATTATTAGAATTTCTAATTAATGAATTAAGGTTATCCCTAATTAAGTGTGTGATTAATACAAAAATCATATACGTTGTTATTAAATCCCCAATTTAGGGTTCCCATATACCGAATTAGGGTTTTAAAATTCCCAGAATTGAACTTAGGGTTTCAGAATCGGTTTCTAGGGTTTCTTATCCATTGCTAGGGTGTTCTAACAGAATGTTGACGTTCTTAATCATATTAGGGTTTGACACTGATAAAATTTATCTGGTCAACCCTTGACGCTTAACCCTTAACCACATACTGAACACATAAATGACCATATACACAAAGCATATTCACGTATACACTTAATCCTGAATAATTCAACTAAATCCTTCATAGAATTTTGAAATCCTCAAAATTCTATCTCAAAAATATCAAATGCATACACTAATTTTCTGTCTAGGTTCTAATATTGAACCCTAAATAAATTAATAAAAATTTTAAAAATATTCAAAATTCTCGGGTTGTCACATTCACCCCTTCTTTTAAAAATTTTGTCCCCGAAATTTACCTTACACTTTACACCATACTGCTTACACGATTCACACACATTATCACATGCTACCCAATACACCACTTACAAGAGTAAAAAATTTCAAATTTTGTTGAGGAGTCATATAGACTATTTGTCTGTCATTTTCGCAAAGGTTATATGGAAATTCATCCACAAACTGACATAACTTACAAGCATAAATGGTGATTAACCTGATATGCCCTGTACTGATCAAGTATTGCTGGTCGGAACAATTTGTTCCTCTTATCCGCCTTAGGTGCACAAAATTTTTTACCTCAGTCTTATTGGATTCCGCACCAAAACAATTTGGTTCGAGAAATTTCTTTCAATGGAAACTTAGAGTTTTCATTAACATTAGTCTAGCTTAATCGAATAGCATACTCATATCTGTAATAACCCGATATTTTCTATATAAATAAAACAAAAATTTTGCATATATATATATTTTTTTATATATTTTTAAGGATGATGATTTGTACAAGATAATGTGTATATGTATTTATGTGGTAAATAAAAATATATTTATTACATGAATATTTACAAATAATTTTATTTTAGAATTAATGATCATTATAAATTATATTTTTACAATAATTAATTTTATTGTAGAAATGTTTTTATTATTTATTTTTCAAAGGAAATATGATATTATATTATTTAAATAATATAAGGAACGGTTATTGTAGTTATTATAATTATTATTTATTTATATGAATTTAAGCTTGGATTATTAAGTTAAATATTTTAACTTAATTAATAAAGTTGTTTATATAAGGTAAATCAGATATGGAATCCAAACCCTAATTATGGTTTTGGAATAAGGAATGATAATAATATAATATTAATTATATTTTGATTTTCAGTGCTATAAATATGTACTGTTTACGTGGACCGATAATGGTTGGTCAATTATGGCATTATATGACAAACCCTAGTATTATTATGTGAAACCCTAATTTAAAATACAAATTAGAGTTCAAAATATTTTTAGGAAATCATAATAATGTGATCAATGTTTGATATTATAAATATAAATACTAATTAGGTAAACCCTAATTATTGACTCGAAACCCTAATTATGAAATTAAAACCTTAACCGATATTTAGGAACCCTAACTGTCAAATTAGGAAACCCTAATTGCTAATTTAAGATGTTTAATACTCATTAGCGGACTTTTAACCCTAATGATCACGATTAATGTGATTAGAAACCCTAATTACAAATTTTTAACCCTAATTATTAAATTGTTAATCTTAATTAGTAAAGTGTTAACCCTAATTATCAAATGGGTGCTCTAATTGATAAATTAGTGATCTTAATTATAAGCATTTTAAACCCTAATGTTCCTGTATATGTAATTAGAAAATTAAACTTGATTAAGAAACACTAATTTACAAAAAAAAATTAGAAACTAACATTAATTTTTTTATTTTATTTTTTTAAACCCTAAAATGTAATTCTAGAAAAGCTAATTGTTGGAAAACCTTAGGGTTAAACCCTAAGAGTCAAACCCTAAGTATGACACCCCCAAAATAAGGTATAAATCACTCATCTTGGGTCGCCAGATACATGGTACAGAATTCAAATACAACTGTCTTGTACAATACGACAAAACATAAACTGTGAGTTTGAATACAAATATTATCTACTAGAGATTATAAAAACTCAAAAGGAGTCCTCATTACAATTATTATCACACTATTTCACAGAATAGTGAGGACTACTAATGCTATCCTCTTGACCATCACTCTGTTTTTCAGACTAAATCCCGGCCTATATTCTCATTTCACAAGAGAATAAAGAAAGGAAGGGTGAGCTCAACTAGCCTAGTAAGAAATATTATGACTAAGATAATGCAGAATAAATTATCATTAGTCTCCAACAATGTTAAACTGATAAAATATAATAGACATCATGTTTAACTACAGCGGAACAAGCAATCCATTAAAAGAGTCAACTAAAAAATAAAATCTACTATCTTTTATGATTATAAAAGTTTTTCATCACTTTATTATCGCCGAGACTCGACAATAAATATTCCACATCATCGAATCACCCCACACTTTTCGACCATGATATTCTTTAGTATCACGACCACAATTATCCATGCACTACGGGCCAAGAATATTTGTGTATTCATTAATGGTCATGATCATGCCAACAACTGTCCATCAATGCACTACGGGCCAATGAGAACTTTTACCACATCATTTGTAACATTACGGTCATGATTACAAGAATAATCCTCGGTCATAATCATACCAAGTCCATCTATGCACTACACCTGAATACGGATGACTTTCAACAAAATATAAACATGAGGATGATGACAATGATATAAAATTCAATAAAACAAGTTCAAGAATTATTTTATCCAGGAATTATTAACATCCAAATTGTCAACATGATACTGTTTTGTAGAGTAAAATTCAAGAATGATAAGAAGAATATTTCCATGAAAAGATATTAGATGAAGCGCAAATATCATGATATTCTACTAATTTCATGGAGTATAGAAGTCAAAACTTTAACCAACTGAGTATAATAAAGAATGGAATAACAAAAGAAATCACCATGCATGCGGTACTTAGCATGACGAGTTATTCCAATGAAATAATAATAACGGAACCGGTCGGACAAAATTTGCAAAGCGGGATGTTCTAATGAATAATCAAGATGAGACCCGGTCCGGTGTAAAACACATAGACAGGATGTTCCAACATAATAATAATAGGACGGAACCAGGTCCGGTGTAAAACACACAGAACATGATGTTCTAACGGAATAATAATAAAGATTTTAAACCAGTGTCCTAAAAAACACATGCAGCGAGGATGTTCCAAATGCGAATAATAGAAGAATGTCACCAAGTATAGGGTGACCACAGCGTATCTGAGTTATTCCAATGTAATAATAAGAAATGAAATAACAACAGTTCTCTTCATGAATAAGAAAGAATAACACCCCTTACGAGTACAACAAATAATATTCCCTACCTTAAGAAGAAGAGTCTTTGATATATAAAGAGAGTGAAGTAGCGAGAATACTTTCTTCTTTCTCTCTATAGTTTATCTCTAGAGTTTCAAGAATTAAATGAAAATAATGAATGAATGAGCTTATTTTATAGAAAAATGGAATGCATATTAACTAACTCATGAAGCAATTTAGATTGATTTACTTTAATCTAACGGTCCATATTTAAAGCAAAATCTTTTAAATAAAATTTAATATAATCTATTTATAATCTAATAAAACGAATAACTTTATAAAAGATTTTACTATGCAAAACACTATGCGCATAACCTTATGCAACACTATGCATAATAGAACATAATATATTCTATTTATAGAATAACTTTATAAAAGTATTCATTTTTATATAAAAGATTTTCGTATTATTACATTAATAATACCAACAAAAGCGAGTGACTTATCACGTAAGCATCAATAATCAATCTGGTGTGCTACTATGCGACCACAGCGTATTCATCGTATTTTTAACAAGGTGTTTCAACGATTAACGGTAAAACTTCCGCCATTATTTTCATAAAGTATTTTTGTCATTTTTTCAATCCGACAATAATTCCGTTGTGGGGTCCACCAATGATTGTGCCGTTATACTAATATTCCCTGTTAAAACGAATATTCCCCAGATTCAATCGAATATTATATAACAACTTGCGTACTTTGCAAAATTTATTAATATTACCCACAACTATTATATCAATTTCACTCCATAATATTCAAAAATAATATTTATAGAAAATTCATCTTTATTCAAAAAGTTGGGGTTTTACACTAAGGGTTTGCCAATTGCCCAAAATGCCATTAAATTTTCAAGCGAAATGACCAAAATACTCCTCTTTGGATTTTCTTTATTTTGTAAATTGCAAAGCTTGACATGTGGGGAGTGGGTGACCTAACATGTTGACTTATACAACTCAAATCTCTAGCACAATAAGCAAATCTCAGCCAATTCATGCATCATACACTAGTATATATAGATTTGAAGAGAGAGAAAGTCATTTGTTAACTTGTTTTTGCACAAACACTCAACTCTTCTCTCTCAACCCCAAAACCTCCGAAATATATTAGTATAGCAGTCATATAATCAAGCCCCACCATCACCCAAAACAAATCAGTGGCCTACAAATCAAAATCGTTCATAGAAGGAATAAAACCCTAGCTTGATTTTTGTCCAATTTTCTGTTGTTAAATGTTTGAAATTTTTGTTAAAACATGTTGGTTATAGTGTCTAATGATGATTTGGGTTGCTAGATGTTGAATCCATAACATCTAGAGGCTCGGATTTGAAGTTTTTCATAATCTGGAGAATCTTTAAAAAGTGGTCTGACAATGAATGTCAGACCCCATATATTTCATTCTGTGTACTATTTTCGTGGTTTGAAAGTTTGTACTTATAGCATGTAGTATGGTCTTTAATCTGAAGTTGAAATCATGCTTAGATCTGACCTAATTTGTAACATAATCGTGGTCAAACCACATTGACCGGCCATGACTGAGCATTTCTGGGTAACCCAGAAAGGGCCTGACAACATATTCAAGCTCTCGGATCTTTCTTGTGTTACTTAATCTGTGTATGTTGTTGTATCTAGTTTATATTGTAGTATTTTGACTACATATTTATGCCTTAAAATCTCTTAAAAATCAAATTAATGGAAGTCAGTGGCTGGTCAAAGCATGCCAGGTAATCATGAACTGAGTTTCTGGGTAACCCAGAAAACTCAAGAACGTGATCTCTGACAGGGGTTTGACCAGCATGGATCTTGTGAATATATTGTGGTTTGGTTTATGTTTTGTGATGGATATCTTCCTTGACATGTTATCTAGACACTGCAACATTTAAAACACAAAAGAATTACAAGATTAGCAAGTTGTGGAAGCCCAAAACTAGCCATTCGAACTGTTCTTCATTTCTGGGTAACCCAGAAAATGAAGAACGACTCTGACAGCTTGTTCAAGGCTTCATATATCGTTGGTTATGCATGTTATAATCATGTTTGTTGCTGGGTCATGTAGTCTTACATAAGAGCTACATGATCTGACCAAAACCGAGTCCAGAAACATCATGATCAGCTCATAAATCGTGGTCAAAGTAGGGTACTTAAACGCCGGCTATGAATATTCTTGAAGGCTCAAGAACACCATAGACAACACTGTATGTCGCTAAAGGCCTATAGCGACAGTTTTATTAATTTTAATTAATTAAATTTTCAAAAATCATTTAAAAATAGAAATTAAATTCCAAAAATTATTTTAAGTTATAAAAATTTAACTTTTAATAATTTGAAATATTTTTCATAAATATTAGTATTTATTTAAATATTATGGGTAATTAATTTATTTATTAAATGTATTAAATAAATTAATTAAAATGATTTTATTATATTAAAATTATTTTAAATGTTAATTAGTTATTTAAAAATATTTTAAGTTATAAAATATAACTTTTAATATTTTAAAGTAAATTTCATTAATTATTTAATATTAATGATATTAGATTTATTTAACAATTAAATTAAATAAATTAATTAAAAATGATTTTAGTATTATAAAAATCATTTTAAATGAAAATAAATAGTTTAAAAATATTTTAAGTTATAAAATATAACTTTTAATATTTAAAGATAAATTTCATTAATGAATTATTATTAAAGTTATTTAATAATTATATTAAATAAATTAGTTTAAAATGATTTTAATATTATAATAATCATTTTAAATGAAAATAAAATGTTTAAAGATATTTTAAGTTATAAAATATAACTTTTAATATTTAAAGGATAATTCCATTAATAATTTAATATTAATGATTATTAATTTATTATTAATAATATTAAATTTATTTCATAATTATATTAAATAAATAGTTTAAAAATGGTTTTATTAATCATTTAAAAAGGATATAAATGAATTAAAAATATTTTAAGTGATAATTAATGACTTTTAATATTTGGATAAATAAAACATTAATACTTTAATATTAATGATAATAATTTAAAAATGATTTTAAATGTTTTAAAAATCATTTAAGGGTAAAATAAATACTTTTAAAATATTTTAAGTTATTATAAAATACTTTAATATTTTTGGCAATGGTTTCATTAATAGTTTAATATTAATTAAATGTTAATGATAATGAAATTATTTAATATTTAAATTATTTAATAATGATTCCGATGTTTGAAAATTCGCGATAAATTATAATAAAGGTTTAAAACTTATTATAAGTCATTTAAAAATAATATGACTGATATATAAGTCATCTAAATGGATATTGAACTACTTTATAGAGTCTTAGACTCGATAAATACCCGATAAAGTTGTCAGTACACTGACATATTTTAGAAATTGATCTGGACTTAGATAGGTTGATTTGATAAAGGTTTATTTGTGATTCAATGGTTTTTAAAATTACATGACAATGTGATTAGGTTATGTGTTGACTGCAAATAGCAGTACAATATGATATGATATGTTATTCTAATCGAACGAATCATCTATTTACTGATAGGGCTTGATATAACAGATAAATCTAAGTTGTGTAAGCAGCAAACAAGGCAAGTTTCTAACCCTTTGCATTTACTTTATGCAATGGACATGCGTAAGATAATATCTAAACTATTCTTTTCAATTGTTCAAATATTTCAACCTTTGTATATACTTATGCAATGATTCTGTATAAGTAAGTTATTAAATTATAATCTGTTGTACAAGTTCCTTAATTCTGTTATTGTAGATCATGAAATATATTATGTTCGTTAATTTCTAAACTTGATTATACAAGTGTCCTCACTTGGATAATCATTATATGTTATCACATGTTGATACATACTTATAGTTGCCTAGTATGTATACGTTGAATTGAAAGCCGTCTAAGCTATTTGATCCGACTAGACACCAATTTAAAAATTGTTGTTGAACAAGGTAAAACTTTATCCAATCGAATTGTTTTGGTTTGGATTCAAGACTGGTATGAACATCCCAAATATGGGAAATTTTTATGCGCCAAGGCGGACAAAGGATGAATGATAATATCGTTCTTGCAATTTAGTATTGATCAATCTGAGGCATAACCCGATCGATCACCCCCGCAAGTAAAAGTAATGACGATTCTGACGATGAAGATTCTGTTTAACCTTTTCAAAAATAGAAAACAATGTTCATAGTCTGTCAAATGATCATCATTTATAATTTATACGTAGTTTCAAAAATTTGAAATCGAAATGATAGTTTGTTTATTATTGATTCAGCTTACTTCACAACCTGTTGATTCATTGTAGAAGTATCGTTCGAAAACATTTAATTAGTTCAATTAAATGTTATTGTTGCTTTATTACTTCTTTGGGCACTCAAATGCTCATCCTTGCTTAATTTAAATGTTTTTAGCTAAGTATGAACAACCTGAAGGCTCTGCCAAGAACAAAGGGAAAGGGAAGGTCGTTGAATGAAAGATAATGTTATCTTTTGTAATAACTATACTTTATTAGGATAATGATGATATATATTAATTATCATGTAATGTAACGAATGTTTGAAGGTTTCGTACTTGGGATTGAAAACTCTGATAATATGTAAATTAAATTTGATAATCTATATTATTGTTATTATTATTAGTATTATTCTGCTCATAGAAATGGTATCGTGAAGCACTGAGTTTGGGTTTCAAGTACCTGAATTTGGGGCGTCACAGCATGGTATCAGAGCTATAGGGTTAGAAACCTTAGGTGGGATAGACCTTAGGCTATAACCTTAGAACAGAGGGAAATATTGAAAATATAAACAACTCATATAGAGTTTAAAAAGAGATGAATCAGATAAATTCATCGTTAACCCAAATAAAAGGTAACCTATACAAAATTATTGTTTGTTATGTGTATATATTATATGCTAATCAAGATAATTTATGTGTTTAGATGTCAGATGAAAAAGGATTAGGATACCCTTAGATCGTAAAGAAGGAGCCAATATCAAAGCCAATAGCTGAAATAAAGGCTCAAAGTGAAGGCAACCTCGATGAGGTGGTTATTGTGGAAAACGTAATACCAGATCCGAAAATGGTGGAATTGACAGATAGTGATTTGGACACTGAAGTTGGAGCTGATCAAGCATCAACCGAAGTGCAAAATCTGCGAGACCAGGTTTCCTCATTGGAAAAGCTGTGGGAAATAGAAAAAATACTAAATAGCCAATTGCGGAAAGCATTAATAGAAACAATGGAAGAACGAGATAAGCTTAAAATCCAAATTGACCAAATTGGAGCTAAAAGCAACAAAGCATGTGTAGCTCCGAGCAAGAAGGGGAAAATGAAGATGAAAGATAGTGATATAAGAAATCCTGATAACAACCAAGGAAAAATTAATCGAATAGAAAGGTGTTCAAATTGTGACAAGAAACATAAAGGTGTATGCAGAAAAGGGGAATATGTTTGCTACAATTGCGGACAGAAGGGATATTTCTCTCCTCATTGTCCCAATCCAACGAATTGTGTCTGTTTTAATTGTAGAATAGGAGGTCATCAGGCGAAAAGTTATCAAAGGAAAAGGTGTAATAAATAGGTAGTATATGTTCTGTTGTGTAGGTGTGTTTAATATAATATGTGCTTAGTATGTCTGTGTAAGGTTATGTTCTCAACTTTTATAATGACCAAGTTTGTAAATCCAGAATTTTGTAGTCACAAAGGGATAGCAGTATGTGCTATGTTATGTAAATTACTACGACTTAATAAAAATGAACTTATGTTTGAGTAATGAAACAAGTTTAATATATTAAACTTATATGATAAGGTTTAGAATGTAAGTTAAATTATGTTTTATTTAATTAGATAATGCCGCCAAGACGTCAAACTAGAAATCAAAGGGCAGAAGAATCTGTCAATAACGTTGGGGGACAACAACCAGATCCAATGCAACAATTTGCAAACATGGTAGCTCAGGCAATGCAACAAGGAATTCCAGTCGCA